>JBBEEQ010000017.1:6250000-7500000 GCA_037950945.1 Hypolimnas misippus
ATAAAAATGTATTCCGAATTCCTCAGATTCTTTCAACAAACATTAAAAGATAACTTTTAAACGTCTGAGCAAATCTTCATACATTAGGAATAGCTAAGATTCGCCCTGATTAAGTCAGTTTACAAACAAAAAATCCGTATCAATTTCAACGATTGTTATATACATATATTAGAGTAAAACTAACCTAAATAAATATTTTTAACTCCAGGTAATAGGTTTTAAATAATATTTAAAAGGAATGGTAGCTAGAATGCTTGCAGCATTTGAAACTCAATGCTGATTCTTTGGCGACAATCCTAAGCCCTCCTGTCTTTTTTAACGAATAATATGTTTTATTATTATTTTTTTTTAATTATTGTATTTTATATTATCAAAAATTACCTAACATGCTAATTAGTATGACAATTATTTTTTACTGTTAAAATGATACAGTTTATCATAATTATTTAAGGCATGTATAAACGTATGTATGTACGCACAAGTTTTAAGTTGAACTTTTATTAAGTTAAAAAATATACGCAAGTTTATGACTAAAGGAGTATATAAACTGGTCAATAAAACAATAATAATATATAATAACAATAGTAATAAATATTACGGCGGTGATAATGATTTATTAATGATTGGGCAGTAAAATTACTGACAGGTAATTTCAAGTGAGCAGTTATCACATCGAAATGGAACGGCAGGGGCAGCATACAATTTCAATTTAAGTGGTTCTAAACTTTTTTTACGCGGTAAATCGAGATCTTTAATTAATTAACATAAAACCTATTTTATTAAAAGCCTGCAACGTATCCGGCGCTGCGGGAGATGCAGCCTTTCTGTCTTAGCGTAACAAATAGCATTCATCCATGCTCGCATCAGCAGCCTCGGCTCGATGATCGTCGAAGGCGACTAGCATCGTCCACTCTATGCTTGCGCTTTGTTACGGCAGGTGGAGATTGCTCCTCCTCCGCGTCTCTGAATTTACAAAACACTCTAAGGTTAGGACAGACATGTATAAGATCAGGCTCGGGGTTAATGTTTTTGCTTCTAGTCAGTCTATAGCTCTAATTTAAAATGTAAAGTAATATAAGTAAAAATAAAGGTAATCTTTGGGTCAAAAATAATAGTATAACTATTAAAAAACAATAAGTGAAACAATAAATAATTATCCTATTCGATGTTTTGTTTAACCACCTTATTAATTTACACACTGCATTATATTATACTAGTTACTGATGGTTTATTTTTTCAACTGACCAGAAAAATCGCCCAAATGATTTTTTTTAAACCCCTAATATCTAATTCCCATTATTGTATACACATACAACTTAGTATTAAAGCGTGAATAAAAACTTAAAAAAAAACCGATTTCGAAACCGAAACAAGCTAACTAAAACTAAAAAGTAAAAAATTAATATTTTCCACCATATTTTAAAGTCGGTGCTATGATCAGCTAAAAATTAAAATATACTCAAGAAAGGGATTTTAAAAGTATGTATATACATGGTTTATGTTAATCGAATACCTTTCTAAAGTAACTTTCAAACACTTTCCAAAAAAGTGAAACTACTAATGATATGGACATGTGCATGATTTTCGAATTTTAATTTTCAGATACAAATCTTTGACTGCCATTTCCGATGTGAGTGTTCCTTGTTTTGACAGTCGCTACCAAATGTTTATTCATTTTGAATTGTATTTGTGCTACCACTAAATACTAATTAGCTAACTATAATATTCAATGTAAATGTACCTATACCGAAACGTTCCTTAATTACAATATTAGGTAATTTTTAATTTGCAACAGTGCTTAGTAACCGAATTCAAAAAAAAGAACGCGTGTCTCAATTCTTCGGTGGCTTATTTTCTTTTCTTATTTTATGTAATTATCTTCTCCGATTACTTGAAGAGGGTTGAACCAATTATTTTTTTGTTAGAAAGGTTTCCCTTAGAATTTTTATCAAAATCAGTTTAGTAGTTCCGTTTTCAAATCAAAATAACTTAGGTAGGTGTGTCATCCAAGTAAACCAACTCACGTAATTTGCTTTTGAAGTCCGTTCTTTAAAAAAAAAGTCTTGTTATTGTGTAAAAAGTTGAATATCAATTTATTATTCTTGTAAACCTAAAAAAATAAATAAAAATATTTAGATTTTATATTTTATTTATCGCAAATATCTAGTATCTGCGAGGCCTCACTCCAGTGTTTTGTATAAGGTTAACTGTTAATGTGTTAACATTCAATTTAACTACAAGTTACCTACGCATTACTTGTGAATGTACTCGTAACGTTTTCTGGAATGATATTTACAGTACATATGTAGGTACATTGACTGTTAAGTGATGTTAAACATAGCGAACATTCCGATGTGCCGCAACTTATTAAATTCCACTCGAGAGGTGTCAGGCTTAAAACCGACTGGGAATTTTTTTGCGTATCTTGTAGAGAAAACATGCAAATGTTCAAGCTTTATATTTGAAATAATAACCGTCATGACTGTGCGACATGTAAGATTAATTGCTTTCGAAATTATTACCTAATACTTTTGGTCTTTATTAAATTATGAAAATTAAGAGCAAAATTTTCAGTATGAGAAAATAAAATCAACGCAAGTGAACTTGACTTTTCCGTAATGTAGTTTAATATAAGGTTAAAGCACCTTTTGGCGTTGGTAAAATAATAGGCGATATTTACACATCTAAATTTTACACTCGTGTTTGATATTAAACAACTCTATAATTTGGTTACAGTTTTGTAGAAAAAGTTACGAAAGTTGTAAATGGTAAAAATAAAGCACTGACACTAAATTATTTTAGGTGTAAAGTGATAAAAAACAACTTATGTAAATGTTTATGAAAGTCTAACAGCAAAACTTATAAGTGTAATTCTCGCCTTACAGTTCGTTAACTCACTTATTACATTATTAAATTTAAAGAGTGACATAGTAATTTTGTGCATATTGTAATAATTTTATCTTTTTCAGTAATAGCAGTAAGATGGAATACACCAGCGCCTTATGACCCGGTGTGGTTGGCCAGCGTTCAGACTTATGCGCCGGTGCCGCCTGCGAATGAGACACGTCTATGGGGCTGGGTTAATGATCAAGATGTTGAATTTCGACTATTTACGAGGTTAATTTTATACTATTGTATTTCTTGTATAATTATAATATACTAACTGTCCCTTGTGGTTTCACTTTGCGTTTATGATTACTGCTTTGCCTCTATGAGTCGTAGCGTGATGTAATATAGCCTATATAGCCATCCTCAATAAATAGTCCAGTAGTTCCTGAGATTAGCGCGTCAAAACAAACAAACAAACTCCTCAGCTTTATAATATTAGTATAGAACATAATTACTATACGATTTTTCGCATATCATCCCATTTTACGCCAGTCCCTGAAACTTGAGACATGTTTTTATACATTTATTAAATCTTAATACGATTCGTCATACCGTTTAATCTCGAGCTTGTATGACTGGCATTTGTTTTATCGACCGGTTTAAAGCTGTAGATGATTACTTCCAGATTCAATGTAGACGCGTAATTCTATTTCTTGACAACTACCCCGCTCACCATAAAGATGTTTTAGAGAACCAAAATAATTGATTACTTAAAATAACGTAATAAAAATACTATATATTTAACGTAACTTATAAATGTATAATTCAATACCTAAATATACGAAATTAGAAAATTATGCATAATAATAGTAACACACGTTTTATTTTTCTTATCGTACAAAATACGCCTTTCCACTTAAGGCCCCTTTTTGGTTAGATCCTTAAAGGCTATTTAAAATTGAGTTGGACGTTTGAGAAATCGGTCGTAAATTTAGTTCAAATCTTTACCTTAATTGAAGTTTTATCTCTCCGATGTACACATTGCAGACGGAACCCCTACGAGTACCAAGTTCTCAAAACTAACGATTCGTCCAATCTGCGCAGCTCTAACTTTAACTTCAATAACAAGGTGAAAGTTTTAGCACACGGCTGGCTCAACCACGGGGACGGACCTATGCCGGAATCCATTAAAGAAGGTATAATAATTTTAAAAAAGTATTTTAATATTTGTTATTCCCTTTTGGTTTTCATTCAAAGAAAGTTATTTTAAGAAAGATTATACGCTTGGTTTTTGAATCGATCGGCGACCGTTGGGTCCCTTGGATCCCTTGGGCTTGTAGCCAACTTCACCAACGGATTAGCTTGGCCATGCAAACGGTTAATGATAACAGTATTTTAGGTACAATACCTTGATATAGTGGCTTCGAGGATGATTATGATTTTTTGTAAAGCCTTAAATGTTATACATAATAAGGCACACAAAATAAGGTGCATCAGCCCATATACCGCTGATGTTTGGAACGAGTTTCTGCCCGCAATTATATCTTAGTCAAAAAAGAAATAATGTCAAAAATGCAGCTGACATCAAGACACAATTTTGTTACGGTGGACTTCCACCTGTTATTTCGATTAAATCAAAATTGGTTAACTAGATTGGTTTTTAAATCATAATACTCGGCTTATCATCCAAGTAACCGAAATTACGTATTTTGTTTTTAAAATACGTTGCTTTTATAACTGAACTCCAAAAAAAGAGGTTTTTAATTCGTCGGGCACATTTAAAAAAAGTTTTATTAATTTTTTAAATTTATTTCATCACAAATTTGAACTAAATTATTCCTTAAAGTATATGCTAGCAGTATTGACGTCTACTCGTACTTTTAATGTAAGCAAAATATTATTTGGTATTAATAGTATAATTTTAACAACTCATTAAGCATTATAATTGTTCTCTTTGAGTGTACTCAGTGATCGTATCGTTAAGTTGGATTATACTGCATACAATTCTGTACTTTGAAATTACAATGAATAATGCAGATGCACGGTATTACCCAATTAATTGTAATAGGACTCAAATGCTATTACTGTAGTGGTCGGAAACGATTATCTCAAAATGGAACCTATTCTCGATATGGCCAGGTTAGGTAATGAGCAAATTATAAATGACTAATAATAATTCAAAGGTATATAAAGCTAATAAATAAACTCTTTATAGAGTTATTGCACGTTTTATACTTATTGAAAAAGGCTTATATTAGAATGATGGGTTTTCCGTGCAAATTTACATTCCCCAATTCACCCCATTCAAGTTTTATTTTCACGATAAAAAAAATCCTATGGCCTACTCCATTCTATCTATTTATTCTATTTCGGTCTATTTCTATACGATACTTCATCAAAATTAGTTTATCGATTTTGTAAACGTAATAAATAGACAGACACATACATTGCATTTATAATATTAGTATAGATATTACCTTTTTAATTTCAACCTTAATCGCCTACACATCACTTTATGGAATATTTTAATCGTTCCTTGTTTTTATAATTACGCCAAAACATTTTATGACACAATTATTTTTTAATTAAAATCTCAAAATGAAACAACTCAGAGTTTTAGACGTTAATATAAAGAATTTAATTATAATAAGGGAAGGCAGAGCTTGATAAAACCGACGCTAACTTTTAACAATGATAATTATAATGTTTAAAAAAAATCTAATATAAAGTTTATCATTGGTAATTTATGTAATAAATTACAAGAAAATAGGTAACATATGAACCGTATTTACTTAGAAGCATTTTAAATTAGCTTTATAGATTTTAACTGTAATTTTTTAACGAATTAGGAACTGAAAAAATACACCGAGTTACGTATATTACTTAATGTGAACTCGATACACATTTTGCTCTGAAACCGGAGCTGTTTCAGGAAACAGAACTAAGCGACGGAAGGTCGCAAAGTGCTGTACTGTCGGCCGGCTTTTATATCGTTAATGTAAATTGCTTCTCGTCATTACGATCTTTAGAGCTTCGGTCTATATATTTCACGGATAAAGATAAAAGTAATTTTACTGCAATTTTCATTGCTTCAAATTTCCTTTTCATGCATAAAAAATATGTCAAATTAAGCTAAAGAAATAATGTTATTCGAGTATATTTTTCAAATGTCGCTTTTTAGGGTATTTAGTTGACACTGGTTTAAAAATATATATAAATTAAGTTTAAAAATAAGCAAGCATCATTTTCTATGTGCAATTAGTACTTTTCCTGGTATACCGGCGTCTGCTTCTTACTTTAGTCCAGATATGGACTTGAAATTACAGATTTTTCCGCAGATCAATTGTCATCTGACTTCCGTAATCCCCGAGGGCAAGTCAATAGACATTTAGTTTAGAATAAATTTTCTACTAAAAGTAACGATCACTATGCGAACTCTCATGTAATTTGATTATGTTACATTATTTTTAGCTTATTCTTAGGAATTTGTCATTATTTAAAATTAGTATCTAAATAATAAAAAAGAAAACGAAATTAAAATTTTTGTTTTGTATTTGGATGACTTAAATTAAACTATATCCATTATCTTGTTACTTTCATTTAATATATTTTTTTCCAGCTTATCTTAATGTTAGCGATTTGAACATAATTGTGGTCGATTGGGGCAATGCAGCCAATGTCAACTATATCTTGGCCAGTTACAATGTTGCTATGGTAGGAAGAGTTCTCACTCAGTTTCTTAACTTTTTAATTGGTGAAGGAGTATCAATGGACGATGTACATCTTATTGGACATAGTTTGGGCGCCCATGTTGTTGGAATAGCTGGAGCTTATGTAAAACAAGGACCAATTGACACAATAACAGGTAATTTGTTGTAAACAAAAATACATATGATTTTGTTAATTTGTAATTTTAAATTATACTATTTTTTTACTTTATAATATAAATAATAGAATTCGTATTTTGTATGATCTATACACATTCCCTATATACCTACTATAAACTTACATGTTAAGAAAAAGGCATTTAAATGTTCCACTTTCAAGCAAAGGTTTTTTTCTAGTCACAAAAAAAAATGCACTGTTTTATATTTTTAAATAAAAATTATTTATGAATAATGTTTGCATACTTATCTTCAAGTTTTTACGTATCTGTGGATAAAGAAAATAAGTTTTTTCGTTACTATTAAGACTCTCATCTTACATTTTCATTTTAAAATAAAGATTCACAAGTACGTGTGGTATGAATGAGAACATATTCAAAAGAGTAGCTGAATCGTCATAGCACGGTACCTCTGTCATTACTTAGCAGTTCGTATGCTTTTGTCCGACTATAGTTGGAAATGAACTGATGAATATTGCAATATCTAGAATCGAGAAAACATTAACTAGTGTTTTTTTACTAGTTTTTGGCGCGGGTTAATGTATTGTAATGTATGTGTGTTGGATGACAGTTTAAAATTTATTTTCTGTTCGACCGGTACAACACGCGCGTCACCTACTGGAAGTTAAATGTACTATGCATGTTTGCCATTTAGCATGGCGGTGCAAAAGATACGATCAATTCTTAATTTTGTATGCATTAGATTTAAGAGTAATGTCGCTACCTTGTGAAATTGGTGTATTCTCTTAAATGCACGGCAATCGGTTATCTTAGATGCAACAAATTCGGCTAGCACCTTTGACTTTTCATGTGCTAGTATATAAATTCATCTTGTGCTTGGCTATGAAGGAAAATATCTTATCTCCGAGAAATTCTAAGATATGAATCTATATCCGCCAATTCACTTTATGATAGAGCAGCGTGGTGAAATAAGCTATCTTTCTTTAATCTATCCTTCCTTAATAGCAGACGTCTTTGCCCATCTGTAGAATATTGTCCTAGTTCTATGTACTATATAACTACTAGTAGTATTTAATTGTAAGTTGCAAATTTATGTAAGACCTTTTTGTTCATCCACGAGTTAAGCCTCTGTCCATATATTGCAAAGTTCTAGGACGCTTTGTTAACAATGAATTAACTTAATGAATAATAAAGTAAGGTACGAATTAGGCAAATTATTTATACGTTTAGCTTAGCTAGGCGGTTCATTTTAGTTTCAAATTTAATTTTGATTAAAAAAGTAATTTCGCGAATTATCTTCATAACCTGAAAATGGAAATAAAGTCAGATATTTTATTTTTTTTTGTCTTATTTATCTCAACTTACTATATGACACGTTGAACTTCGTACTGCCTAAAATTTATTTATTTATTTTAGGTTCTAGCTCATCTTGATCGCTTATCGACATTTCTAAGTGGCAATTTATACACAAAATTACTACATTTGTCTTCTTTTTGGCTGCTAGTTTAGGGTTTTCAATTTTTATTTGTTTTTTTTTTTTTTTATTTTTTTTTTTATTTTTTTTTTTTTTTTTACGTTAAATATAATAACAAGTTCAAAGCGACAATCATACAGACTTGCCAGTAAAGTTTATTTAATTGCTATCATAGGTTTAGATCCAGCATTGCCATTGTTTTCATTGGGGAATAAAGATGCACGCCTGGACAAACACGATGCACGCCACGTTGAAGTCATTCACACTTGTGGGGGTTATCTCGGCTTCGCGTCGCCATTGGGGCACATTGATTTTTATCCCAACGGAGGCACTCGACAGCCAGGATGCGGCATCGATTACAGAGGTAATTTATTGTTACGTATAAACAGTTTACTCAATATTAACCATAAACTGAATTGTATTTCAACAGCCAATGTATTCAAAATAGTATATAATAGTAATGTGTTCCGAAAGTAAATTAGCATAAACTACAAAATCATATTACAAATACATATTACAATCATACTACAGTTTTACTTTTAATACCTACGCGTAGTTTACGCGGCCAAGTAACATGCCGCATGGCGCGTCTGTTGTACTCTGTTCTTTGATTAATCTCGGAAAACGTATTTATTAAATTATATTTAATATTTCAGGCTTATGTGCTCACAATCGAGCGCACATGTACTTCGCAGAGTCTATCACGTCGGCGGTGCCCTTCACAGCCGTTCGTTGTAAAGACTACGACGAACTATACTACCGCGGCTTCTGTGAGGGTACCGGAGAAAAGTTGATCATGGGAGGCTTTGATATACATTATGGGTAATTAAATGGCTTTGAAAATTTATAAATGCTTATTACGTTCTTCAGCTTTGGTTTCCTAGAATAACATTGCCTGCCATGTAGCATTTGCCATTTAGGGATCTCTTTAAGTATTGAGATGATATCACTCAAACATTTACTACGGAAATATTATGGTTTATATTATAAACCATAATGTTACGGTTTTGACGCCGCGCCGTAATGTCAAAGAGTTTTCTAGGCCATAATTTGACGGGCATAGCAAACAGAAAAGCATTACTTTATGGTGACTTACTCTATTAAATAATTGCCCTTAACAGTCTTATTATCAAGGTTTATGTGTTATGTTTACATTTTATGTATCTATCTATTCCTCTTTATTCCGATGTCTCTTTTATACTAATGTTAAAAATGTGTTTAGTTTTACCCTACAGAGGCGAAGTCAAAAAGGAGTGTGATGTGTTTGATTAGTATGCATATATGTCTGTTCCTATATCCAGTTGTAACCAAAATAATACCCAACGCCATAAGCGATTTTGATAAATATTAATACGTCATTAGATTCGTCGTGGCGGCGCGAAGTGACACTACGTATCTATATAAAATTCTTAAAATATCAAAATGGCGGATTTTATACGCGTTATTATACAGTCGTGTGTTTATTTTTTTTTTAATTACGTAAGTCCTGTTTTAATTAAGAAACGTTTGTTACAAAGTTAAAACTCAGAATAGAATAGGTACCTGTTATACTAGGCAACTGTTGTCAACGTTTAATAATAGATCGAACCAAAGCGAGGCAACAATAATGGCTCAATCTTTGAGATCAAAGCGTATTGTTTGGTTTCAGCAAAGACGGAATTTACTATCTCAAAACCAGAGCGGAGAGACCCTTCGCCTTAGGGGACGTGACCCCATGAGCTAAGGTCACCTCCGCATCTTCACCTAGGTCGATGAAGTTCCGAAATTGATACAACAGTGGAATATAATTAATCTACGTACACAATATTCTTGAAATATTCCGCGTAAACGTTTATCCTGTGTTCGAAAAGCAATTAATTTTATTAATAGAAAAACTTTTCGAATAAAAGTTAGTCTTTAGAATAAAGGAAAGAATAAAATGTCGTGTTCTGTTTATTAAACAACTTCGTTAATTTTTTTTTATTAATAAAACTAATTATGCTTTTTTTTTTACTTTTATTCGTATACATTTTTGAATTGTTGTTTCATTGTTCTTGTATAGATTATGTTTAAAATAGTATTTATACAGATTAAATATGGGTTCAAAAGGCAATTAACTATTGATGGATAATTAATCGAGTTGTTTGAAGTCAGCACTACACACGGCATAGATTATTTATATGATATGTGTATGTGTGGAG
The DNA here is from genome assembly GCA_037950945.1 of Hypolimnas misippus. Classification (NCBI taxonomy): domain Eukaryota; kingdom Metazoa; phylum Arthropoda; class Insecta; order Lepidoptera; family Nymphalidae; genus Hypolimnas; species Hypolimnas misippus. Next base: position 6,260,328 of record JBBEEQ010000017.1, read on the forward strand.
GTACCATTAGCGTTATTTATTAATTCCTATTGCCAACTTCGCCTATAAATTAATTTTTCAGCAACATTATGAAGGGTGAAAAAGTTATTCGTCGGGGCAGTAAATGGGCCAGTCATGGCTTAATTATTTATACCGCCCGATTCATTTTGTTTAGGAGTTTTATTAACTCGCTTAATATTAAAATTAATATGTGTATGGAATTTTTAATTTAAGTAATAAGAAATATATGAAATAATTGTACCTAGGGCAACATTAAAATAGTTATGTAATATTTTGTTTTACGTAAATATTTTATTGAAAGCCTGTCAGTGTCATTGTATTCAAAAATATTAAGAATAAATATTTATTTAAAATTCAACTCAAAATGGTATTTGATTTATAGCGTTGGTGACAGTTAGTTACGAACGTTTCTCCCCGCGATCGTGAAATATGTTTCAAATTTGAAACTTGTAAACAGAACCATTAGAGATTTGTTACCACAAATTTCCGGGGAAAATATGTATCAGTAACTTTTGAGACGACTGCCAAGCGTTTTCGTCTGGAAATGTATAGAATTTGTATTCCCCCTGGCGGTGTTCGAGGCACCGTTGGAATAATAACCGTGGACGAAGAAATAATGTGGAATAAACCGCCGCAGTGGAACGTGCATGAGCTCCAACCGATGTTTTCTATGCACTTCGCCACTTCCCTACATTATGTGTTTCCTTTATTTTTCAACAAACTGCGATGGGCGATTTAGTGTTTGCTTACTCGCCACATGCTTTCGATAATGGAATAATAATGTTGCTTTTATCTTTTTTCACCGTTCTTGGTGCGAAATGCTGCAACAGATTTAGATCTATACTAATATTATAAAGAGGTAAAATTTGTTTGTAAGCTTATATATAGATTCTTATTGCGCCTGATAACCTGTTTATTAGAGAAGGAGGCTATATTAAATCTCGCTACGATTCATAGAAAAGGAGCAGTAACCATAAACGCTAAAGAAACTACGAGGGACAGCTTATTTAATTTGAAAAGGAAAATAAATTTATTTGTTAAATAAAACCTACTTATGTAATTTGTTGTTTGATACTATTCAATTCTATTATTGATCGTTAGCCGAACCCAATTTATTTAAAGAACATAACTACATTTAATTCGACCTTGGGAAAAGTTAAGATTTAATGGTTAATATTGGCAAGAAATTGTTATTATGTTTGCTATAAAATCAAAAGTCCAGATAGAAATTAAAATGTTAGATATATTTTGTTGTGATAAGATGTATTTCACTGTCTACAGCTCATGGGCTGGCTTGACCAGGGCCCACACTACATACGACATTATTACACGACGCGACAGTACAACACTCTCATAGAAAATTTACTTAAAGTAGCTAGTGTAGGTATCTTTCAAACAGTAAGTGAGAGAACCGAAAGTCTCTTCTTATCTCAACTTTAACTTTTTGGTGCTGCAATTGGTTAATTTTAATTGTTTTTATACAGCAATTTTCACTTATCATTAGGTGCCCCGCTTCTTGGCGAATATTATAAAAAATGTATTCAAATATTAATTCAACTTCCTTCCACCTTTTTCACTAAAAAAATAATGATCAATCATAGATAAAAAAATAAAACAAAAAAAAGAAAGAAATTGATGACAAGATCGAATCGATTAGCACTAATATTGAAGTAATCGAATCTCAATCCGTGAAATACCTGTTATTGGGTAGTTCCATTGGCCATCTGTGGTCTTCATCATCAGTTCCACTTCACCAAATGCTGCGAGAGCGAATGCACGACTTATTATAAAAATACCTAAATCTGTATTTATATTTGCAAAGTTCCCTCGATTTATTCAGGATCCTAGCATCAGATCCTTACGTGATAACAATAAGACCAACTTGAAAGTATACTTCTTCAATCAAAATCGGTCCACAATCGGTGAAATTAAAAAACACATATAAAAAAAACACACAGCCGAAGATATAACCTTCTCCCTTTTAAGTCGGTTAATGAAATTCAAAACAGTTACTGAACGTTTGCCAAAACAAAGAAAGGGACAATAAGTTTTAACCCGCACGGAATAAGCAGATTAAATCCATAAATTGCGGATACACTTTATAACGATTAGGAATGAAATGAAACTTAAATTCTTTAAATTTAAATGCAATATCGCTGAGGCTAGTTTACTCTACGTGCTACGATCTACGTTCTTTATAACGTATTTTCGAAATATAGTGGCATTTATAATCTCGGAGCTCGATTCGATGAAGACCCAATTAGTCTAATTTGCGAAATTCTTTTTGCGTTGAACATCGAGTTTAGGAAGGTTATAAAAAACTAGACCCACTCCCTAAAAAGTAAAAAAACTCCTGTTGATCCGATCGTTAAAATCCATCACAGGATCTATTGTTGACTAAAAACTTCATCAAAAATACCAACAAGTGCTGTAACGCAACTGAAATCAGTAGGCATATTGTGAGTATATAACAAGATGAAATTGAAAATTAAAGGAAATCCCCGTTAATCACTCATTGACCCTATTTCAATGAACATTAACACAATAATTCTGCTTTAAATTAGTGAGGAGTTGTGTATCCTTATGGTTCCAGATGATGCTGCTGCATCAGATCAAGGTTATCTAACGGTTATTTTGATATCATACACAGTATAATAAATTTCTAGTTGATGAAACCAGTGGAAGTTGCTCAAATCTGATAGCCTTCAAACGTCTGAATAGACCTTTATAAACAATATCAAAGAACCAAGATTACATCGGCTTTTAAATAAAAAAGACGGATAAAAATAGGTCAATTCGTTGGTAGGCTACGACGCCACAAACAGACACACACGTCGAACTATGAGGGTCGGGAGTTAAAAATAGTATGTATTACCTTATTGAGCATATTAGCACGTTTGATGTGTCTCAAAAAATCTAATTGAAATTCCAGTTCTCTCAAAGTAAAAACAAGTCACATACAATACATTTCAATAGTTGGCACAAGACATAAGAATCCAGTACCCACTACGACGTGAAAACACGGCCGGAACAACTATCTGCTCCATTAAATATATTGTTCTGCTTTGGAAAGAGCATACATGTGTACTATTTATTTTCGGTAACAGAAAACTGACTGACTTTTATATGTTATTATTAAAATAGTTCTTATTTAAATATTTGAATATTCCATTTATTTTTTTTAATGGAAATAACGAGCCAACGATAAGACGCCTTATACTAAATGTTCATTAATGTCCATCGATATCTTCAGCATGAGATACAAATGCGTTGCTCGCTTAAAATGAAACAGACGGGACGAAGATGAGACCGGCTGTTAGGCCACATATTTGGTGTAACATTGTCCGTTATTCTCCAAAATACAAAATTGAATATTTCTCTGAAACTTAAACAATTTAATTATACGAGAAAACATTTTAATTGAGAGTAAATATTGTAGTATATTTACATAACATTGTAAAGAAGAAATATGATATAACAGATAGGTCTCTAACTAAAATCAAAATTCGAGTAGACTAACTGAAAGCATGGAAGCCCATGTATTATGATTAGGCGGTCAGTTATGAATAGATTATCTAATCGAAACTGCACAGAGGAAGTTAACATTATAATTGAAAGCTAGTGTACCAAGTTATAAATTTAGCCTCTGTTATTGATCTCGACGGCTTATGCTATTTTAGTTTTGCATTCCTGAATGTTCGAATGAGAATTAAATAAATAATATACAGGAATGTGTTAAAAAGAATGTGTTTAACTGAGCGTGGACGGTCAAAATTGAGACTTAATATTTTGTAGAGTAATCATCTATACGGTTAAATCTTATTAAAATTTTTTTTATCTTTAGAAATTATTATCGTAAAATAAATTTCATGATATTTATTTTACAATTAAATGAATGTATACATCATAAAACTTTATGTTAGCAGTATATGTATCTAACATTTGATTTTTGCTGGTGAGTTGTAATAGAAAATTGGATAAAGTTCACATCAAAGTTTGAAGCGAAGAACAACCACAGTTAGCTGAATGTTGGAGTATGGTACGAGTAAGGCCTTTAACTTTATATTAGCCGTTCTTCCTACATAATTAAATGGGTTTCACTTATTATATACTTAGTAATTTCTGTGTAAACAAACTTCTTCATCTACTAAGCCTTTACAATAAGTTTAGACTCCAAGCAACTTAACTACATTTCGGCTTTATTTTAGCCTACATACATATATGTTAGATGTAAACTTAAGCATGTACGTAAGCTTAAATGCCTAAAACAATATTCTTATAGTACTCTAAATAACGAAGTTCTACTTTGTAGTTACAATAGTTATGAGTATGGCAACAAAATACCAACACTATTGCATTTTTTTTGTAATTAGAGGGTGCTTTTCTAATATCTTAGCAAATATTGCTGCGAGTGATGATAGCTGCTCGTAAAAGGTTATACTGAGGTGAGGTCGATCGTAAAATTCTGCAGAATGTGCGTGGAGTTACAAAACATAGCTGGGAAAATAATGTCTTCGTAATTAGAAATCTTTTTTTTTTCTGCTTGGCGTTATTAATCCTGGCTTAAGCCGGGGTCCACCCGCCGTGTCCGTTTTTTTGCTTTGGTCAGTCTTTTTCAGAAAATTGTCAGTTTTCCAGTCTTTGTAATAATGTAACAGTATTATCTATTATTGAAAATGACTTTGCAAGATACGTAGATAAATGTAACCGTATATGGTCCTCTTTATAGAAGACAGAAGTCACCATGACAATCATGATTTTATAGTATATTAGATTTAAAAATAAGTACTAAATTCGTATTGTCAAATCAGACTCGCGGACATGATTCTTTTTAAAAGTTTCACATAAAGTGTTGCGACTGAGATATTCTCATTGAAGACAGGTCTCTTCACCCCACTCAAAGGCGACGCAATTTAGACTGTATGCAGGCGTAGAAATTATTCGTATTTCATAAATAAATGTACATTATATTTTACGTTTTCTAGGCTCTTATTGTTTTGTACGTCAAAGCATTGTACTTCTCGTGGTGCTTCCTTTGTTCCCGAAATAATAATTAAATATATACAATTTAATTTAACTTTTCTGAACTGGAAAAGTTTATTTTGATTCTATATTTGAGGCTTCATAAATAAAATTATACGTGGCGTTGATAAATGCGGTTAGCCACTTCATTTATTTAAAAAATAAAAAATATATACTTATTAAATAAAAAAAATCTAAATGTGGATAAAAAACTGGTCAAGTGCGAGTAGGACTCGCGCACCGAGGGTTCCGTACAAACTTATAGAAATCTATATAAGACTAACCCATCTACGCCATTTGTGGTCTTCATCATCAGTTACAACATAAGTTACTATCAAAAATACCTAAATCGGTATACGCTTGCCTATAATATTTGAGGAGTTCCCTCAATTTCTCCAGGATCCCATCATCTGATCCTGACCTGAAGACAATGGGACCACCTTGGAAGTATACCTTTTCAAACAAAAAAAAATTTGAAAATCGGTACCCAAATGGCGGCGTAATCGGCGAACAAACATAAAAAAAAAATAAATACAAGGTCGAATTGAAAACACTCCTTTTTAAAAGTCGCTTAAATATAATCAAATATTATGTAAATATGGATCACGTCCCAAAAACTATTTTGAAACTACTTAGGAGCACTTTAATTTAAAACACGATCATGGATCCAATCCATGGAAACACAAAATTTTATTTTAAGTACTAATACACCTTATACTTTCAAAAAAAAAAGTTATAGCGCGATTCAGGATACGAATCGCGCTCTAACTTTTTTTTTGCGAGGTGTATACCTAGCGCCATCTCTTGACAATTTCAATGTACTAACTTGTTGACTTTGACATTAACAACATAATTATATTATATTTTATTCTCGTTTTATTTTTATTTATATTCTACTACACTCCACTACCCCTGCACTACGTTCGTACAATATTTAGATTTACATTATCAATCAAAATATCGAAATATATATTAGTGTTGCCAAGACGAAAATAATTAGTCCTTAATTCGAACAAAACTAATTGTTTATTTATAAATAACTAATTATATTACTAATAACCAGAAGACTTATATGTGTAGATAAATAAGTGAATTAAATAACTCGATCTGTTTGAATTTAATTTTAAAATTTTCGTACTAAGTCAATACGAGTACTTAAATCAAATCGCGTGAAGCTGTTATATTGAATGTTAATTACGTAATGACGTTATAAATCGACGATAAAACTTTTAAATGAAAAGTTTATTTTATAATTTTTAGCGCGTTTAATAATAATTAAAATAAAAATTTTTATTAATCGAGCAGAATTATATCACAGTTAATGTTATAATGTTGTAATAGATGGCATTAGCTGTACGCTACATCGCGCTATCATTTTGTTAGCTGCGATATATAGATTGCATTGCGTTGTTTATAAAGGTTTGCTGCTTTTTAATGTTTTCGTATTGATACAAATTTCTTCTCAGTGTTTGTAAAAGTCTTTTTTTGATCATCGTCAACTTCTATGTTAATTTGTTACAAGTACATATAATTTTTAGTCCAAGATTAATATATTTTCCGCTTGATCAATTTACAACTTGATACATTTACGCGTTCCTGAGAAAAAGGTTGAAAGACAGACGTACAGACTGACAGACACACGAACAGAAATTTACAGTTTTCGGATTTTTTCCTTTATGTATACTAAAGGACCTTGCTCCTGGCCAAATTTCATAATGCTTGGTCAATGGGAAGTACCCTATAGGTTTTGATTCCCTTGCGAAAACGTTAAAAACGCTATCATACTTAAAATATGTGATATAAATGACCGTATCTTTTGATTGCGTTAACTTAGAAGTTTGATTTTTTCACAGCTCTTAGTAATTACAACTCTGAGTACTTGACGTTGATAAAAATTTGTTACCTTCACGCGTTTCTGAGAAAAAGGTTGAAAGACAAACTTACAAACAGACAAACATACATACAAATATTTACAGTTTTCAGATTTTTTCCTTTATTTGTACCATAAGATCTTACTTCTTGCCAAATTTCATCGTGCTAGGTCAATGGGAAGTACCCTATAGGTTTTGATTCCCTTGCGAAAACGCTAAAATGGTCAAAATATACGACATATTTTCCATTATCTTTTGATTGCGTTGACTTAGAACTTTAATATTTTCACGGCCGCATGTCATCGTAGACTTGAGTATATGATATTAATTTCAACATGATACGTCTATGTATTTCTGAGAAAAAAGGGTTGACATCCCGACAGACAGACAGACAGACAGACAGACAGACAGACAGACAGACAGACAGACAGACAGACGGACAACAAAGTGATCCTATAAGGGTTCCGTTTTTCCTTTTAAGGTACGGAACCCTAAAAAACACAAAATAATAATCATTTTTAATTCTTAAGTCTAAACCTTTTGCCCGCTGCTTAGTTAGCACCATGTTTTATTTTTCCTTACAAACTTTGAACACTCATTTCACCAAAGGGGTGAACTTTTAGAAATCAGTTGTATGCCTACGTGCTCGTACTATCTATGTCCCTTTTAACTCAATTTGTTTAGTGGTTTGAGATGTACATACGTTAATAGATTAATCAGTCAGTAATAATTTCCTTCCGTATATGAATAAATAAAAAGATAATTGTACTAAATAATTTTCACTATTTCAATTATTTTTTATATCATGTAAGTATTTCCTTATGTACATGGAACACCCCAACTTCATAATAGAAGAATTACAGGACATAAAAAAACTATATGCTTATGACTTTATTTCGAATTTTTATATTTTCAAGTACTTTCTTTAGAAAGTTATAAAAAATGTAATTTTAGTAGTTCGTGTTTTTTCTAAAAAAATATTAAAATGCTGTTGCCTGTTTTGCGAAATTATTAGTTATAAAGGTAAATAAAACATGTAAAAAAAACAGGATATTTATTATCATATTACAAGTTATATATAACATCCTTAAAAGTTACTTACGATGATACGAAATAAATAAATCCTTATAACTCCCGTATTCGCACAATCACGCTGACGAGAGATAAAGTTTTACTTTTGTTAATTGGAGTTTGAAATAAAGATAAATTTGTATAAAAGTTATACAATGTTTTCGATAAAAACCTTTTGTTTTTTTGGGTAATAAAGTGCTTGAATGACTTATATTTACTTAATTTAAGAACGATAATTAAATGTTACTGTTAGATTGTGCAATATATAAATTTAAAGTGCAATTTTTTAAATTAAACTATGAACTTATGAAATTCAGAATAAGTTCGTAAAAAATCTTTCTTTTTATTGTGTTCATTTTTAAAAATTCAATCCACGAATTATTTATTTACTAGAAATTGATAGCGACTGTCAATCGTTACTTTGCCAATCATATAAAAACAATTAACGGTAGGTGATGCGAGTCTTTTACACAGTCTACTTCTTGTTCTTCTAAGGCGACAATTACACTAGTAAGCTTTACTCTCGTGACTGATATATAATAACTCTGTAAACAGGTAATCTTTGTCTAATTTACCAGACTGTCAGTTTCAATAAACGTGTCAATGACAGTATTTTTTTTTTCAGTTTTTAAAACTTACAAGCGTGATTCACACCTAGTAGTCATATTATGAATGTAAAAAATTAGGTATGGATGTATGGAATTTTGTTACTTTTTACAATACTACTGAGCAGATTTACATTGGAATTGGAATGTATGATACTACACATTTCTTGTCAATTTGTTAATTTGTAACGATACGTGTTGAATATGTTAGAAGAGATCGTATTTGCAGACGAAGTCGTGGTTATTTGCTGGCAGCCAACAAGTTTAAAACAGTAATTGATTGACATTTAAATGTCACTTAATGAGATTATAGGCTTGATCGAATTAAAGGATTTATTTGGTACATACAGTACTTGCCTAATGGGTACTATGAAGTTCGTCAGTTTTAATCGTGCCCCGATAATCCCGGTCCACTAAGAGTTAGAAACAATTTTTAATTGTTACACCCTTAAATAAAGGTTAGGAATGGTCGAGGAGCTACTTGTGTACTTGTGACAAAAATATTTTAAATCTGAAATCTTAACGTAGGTAATTCTTTTTTTTTATTAACAGACTTAAAGAGAGAATTCGTAGTGAATTTTTTATCATGTGGAATTCCGTTATTTATCAACCGATTTTAAAATTTCTTTTTTTTTTATTTGATAGGAAATATTTTTAGATTGGTCCAAAAGAATTTTCACTGTAATTTGCTTAGTAGTTCGGTTTTCAAATCAAAATAAAAATTAATTATGATAAATTAAATTAAGTGAAGTGAAGGAAAGCGAAATAAAAAAAAGAAATGAGACAGAAGGGAATGGATAAGCCAATTTTTTAATGATATCATCTTAAAATCGTCACGTATTGATGTTTGTCTCATTGAAGTAATCGCTTTGCATTGCCAGATTGAAAGTGATTGAAAGTGAAGGATTGCAATCCTTTAATATGTTATTCAATTGGTGGATATATACCTCTTCACGTGCACGCCACTGAGCACCGAAAATACAAGGCGTATACAATTGTACATTTTATATTTAATTGGTAAAATTTTTATTTCTTGTTGATTATCATAAAATAATAACTTAAAACATTGTAAATAATTTAGAATGTATGGACGCTGATATGCAATACTGTGTTAAGCCACACGGACTTTTGAGCAAATGACGTCTAAAGATGTCAAACATATTCTTAATCAATTTATTTTAAGACGTATATATCCATCTTTTCTTTTCTACTTTGATAAAAGGTATAATGAATTAAAAGCAGATAGATGTACTTAATGTGTTATCTAATAATAAGTTTTTCAAATATTGAGATTATTGTATAAGTTGCAAAATATGGAACGCACTTGAAACTCGAGGCATTAAATTAAGTAACTTTTTCCGTACTTATTTAGTTTATATAACTTAAAATCATATTTAATATTGTTAAATAAGTGACACACTATTAAAATACATCAATATCTCCGAATTAGACTTTTTGTGGGTTGACACATTATTGCTTATCAGCATCCATATATGCGCTTATATTCAAAACTCGTGTTGTCTGTGGAAATCAGAAACATGAAATCGGAACAACTGGCGCGGAGTTTATGGATCCAATAAGCAGACAAATGTTATCTGACTTTCAAAGGACAGACACACGTAATACTTTTGGAAAGGTAGAGTGGGTTTGTTTTAAGCTGAACTGAATTTTGTAACCAGGCGTGGGAGGCCAAATCTGAAACTATAAGGAATATCGATAAATACTTACAGGAGTCTCGGAGCTGATTTCGAGGAAAAGTAAAATTGAATTATTCGTTTAATGAAAAAATTTCAGAGCGAGGAATCGAACGCGCTGATTAGAAAAAAAAAACCTGTATGGGTATAATTGCACCATTTATTAGTTTAGCTTACAAGGATCAACTTATCGGAAGTAATAGTACTTATCGGAAGTAGTAATACAGCAAACTAAAGCAAAAAGGGCTTCTTACAAAACGATATTCTTTGAATAAATTATTAAAATTCAAAAATGAAAATTTCTTAATAGAACATGATGTTTTAGCGCTAATTGCGTTTGGCTATAATAGTGGAGTCCAGTTACGTCAAGAAAAATGGTTAGTATTTCTTTTATTTGTTTTTAGGCTGCGTTAAAATGTTAGTCACATCCTGAAGTAACGAAGTGGTGTGATAGAGAATAATACAAATGAAATTCTATAAAATAAATAAATTTAAAGCTATTTCTTTCATGTTCTAATTTCAAATTTTCATTTTTGGGTTTCGACGTTAGTCTTAAAGAGTTTTAATCGAAATCTGTTCAGTAGTGTGGCTTTATAATAAAAATAACAAGAACAATATGTCATCGAATGAAACGAAATAAGGTATTTTGCTTTTAAAGCCTTTAAGTTATCACTGTGGACATGATTTTTAAAATAATTGTATTTATTTATTTGTTACAAAATTCTTAAATCAAAAAAAAGTACAAAAGTAAGACAATTTTGAATTTATACAATTTATGTTTACCAGTTAAGGTAATCTAAGAGTAACAGGTAATTTTTAGAATTGGATAATTTTTAAGTTTCTCTGTTATATAAAACAATACTATATTGTAATTTTAATTAAAAATAAAAACTAAGTAGTGGGTATATATTGTTAGCAAAGATAATAAATGTTTGTAACGGTAGCGTGCTGATACCATAAAAGGGAGATGACGGTCATTCGAGCATTTCTGACGATAAAATCACCATGGCTCATTCTTAGGGACAACCACCAGACCAAACACTGTCTCTGCCGAAGGAGGCCAGATAGTCGCTTTGTGACAGCCTAAACGTTGAGGCGCGTAAGGCCGTCGGCCCCTACGGGGGACGCTGTCAAGGCCATTTGGCCCAACAGCAATAAACATTCAGAACTGACCTGGAATAGGGCTTCAGACTGTGCGTAAGCACTGCCCGGCTTTTATTTTGTTGACTTCAATATTTTGGTTGTGAAAATAAGTCGAGAACCTATGCTATTTGTAATTTTATGAAATCGTTAAATTAAATAATTAGTCTTCGTGTTCGTAATGTATTTCTTTAAGTCTATCTACTTCTTATTTCTAATAATATATTATATTCAATAATTCAATGCAAAATATGTATAAATAAGTAGTATTTTTTTAATTACGACGATAATTAATATTTATAAATCAACGCTAATAAGATTTATAATAATTAATTATTTTCGTAAATGAAAAACTAAACTACAATCAGCTTAGAGGTACGTTGAAAAGACCGATGAACATAGAGTCTCATTTTATTCTATTAAATGTTACAAAGCGTTTTCAATTTTAATAAAAAAAAATAGAAAAGAAAGCCTTAAAAGATTCTGATCTCTTTGTGGTAGTTCCAATAAGAAGTTGGAGCTTACATCAAAGTTCGCAGCGAGGAACCGCAGTTTGCTGAACGCTTGAACATGGTAAAGCCAATAACTTTATATTACGCTTTCTCTTCGGATAATGTAACGCGGTTTCTACATACTACTTAGTACTAGAAATTATATTTTTATATGGTTAGCATTACCATATTAAACGCTTTAAAGTATAATAAATGTGTAAATTAAAAGAGAAGCTGGATAATGTTTTTTTCACTTAAAATATTTATATTGGTATTATTTTTTCAATTTAAATATTTAGACGTTGCTTAACTTATTCACGGACGATTTCAGTTCAGTATTATAGGAATTATAATATACGCGACTTCGTTCGTGTGGATTACAGAATGCTTGGTATGTCTCATGCAAAGCAAGGCTGCAGTTTGCGGTGCTTCTTAAGAGAGGGGTATTTTACTTTGAATTTGGGGACTTTCTGGTTGTAACTATAGGACTATTCTGGTAGGGAATATCTGGTAAGGATAACTCTGGTAGGGAATTCTGCCGCGGTTTGAGCAAAAAATTATGAAGAAAAGTGCTTTAAGCCAGTCTTTTATATATCAACTGTAAAATAATGGTTTTCCGCCGTGGTTCTCGTTGTATTATATACAGGGTGAATTTTTAGGATGACTGGTAGGCAAAATATGGATACATCGTATTATTGCTCCATTTAGGGCTACAGCCCTATCTTATCTATCTACAGCCTTATCAAGTCATCTAAACAAAATATTTCATTAAACCTTATATCAAAATAGAACAGGAGAGATGGTTATATACTTCTTAAAAATATATTAGAAAAGATTTAGCATTTTATACGCCATTTTCTCAAAATAATGGCCCTGTGGCTTGGCGTAATATTGTTTATCAGCGTCCAAATGTAAGTAGATGAAGTTAGGGTACAATCATCGGGTCCCGTTATGTATAGAAAATATCTACATTACTTTGAACAATATGTTTATATGTTGCATCAAAATGCTAGTCACCTCCTAAAGTAACAACAACTACAATACAATCGGAAGTCTATAAAATGAAAAACTTAAAAGTTACTTCTTTTATGTTTGTTAATTTCACGTCACCTACTCCGCTACCTAGAGTAGATAGGTTTAGACAATTGAATTGAAAATCTACATTTTTTTGAAACATTTGGACTCTGTAATTGTATCTGCTATTAGCGTTACAATATCACGTCTGAAAGGATGGCTGAAAAGCACTCACAAGTTCTAACAATCTTAGTATTTAATTATTTACTGAAAGTAACAATATTGTAGTAGTATAACATATTCTCAATACTTTCTTATAATATTATATGCCCGTTCCACGAATTGTCATCTATTTTAAAATTGTCATCAGCCAGCTCAAGCGTCAAAGTTACAGCGAATACTCGTTTACTAATCGCGCCTCCTTACACTTCTAAATTTCAAAATTCACTTTTGTGGTTTGATCGTTTACCGAACTATTTAATTAATGTATGAATTGGATAAAATTTTGTAAAAAAATAGCCTCTCCCTTTTAGTATATTATTACGTTCCAGAAATTGATCCTTATACGTGACACTCTCAGATGGTGCAATAATACAGAATGTATAAATCTTTTCAAAATCAACGTGTTTGTTTCCTGGCTAAGAAAACAAATTTTTCAAAAAACTAATGTTGCAGTTTTAGTTTTTATCAAAATCGGCTCCCAGACCCTTTTAAGTATTTTCCGCTACTCCTTATAGTATCGAATTCGCCCTGTCATGTTCAGTTAAAAATTCAGCCTGAATATAATATTTTTTTTATAATTATAATATTTTTTAATACATATCTTCCTTTTAAATCGGAATCGGATATTGTTCACTGTTACATTGGTTTTAATTTTGTTGAGGCGTAGCGCTTTCTTTATTTATTAATAAAAAAAAAAACAAAATAGAAGTAAACCTAAGTTAATCCTTATAACATTTTCTAATTGCGAGTAAAAGTACTTAACATTAAAATCGGTTCAGTTGTTTAAGAGATTAGTCGGAACAAACATATAGACAGACAGACTCACAGACTCACAGACAAAAAATTAAAAAATGTATTTTTCGATGTAAGTACTGTATATACTTTCATGCATTTAGTGAAAAGCACAAAAAAATGTTCGACGTGATTCCTTAAATTGACATAACTTTTTTATTTATGGACCGATTGACATGAAACAACCCTACCCTAAATGTTAAGTGAAGCTTACTACAATATGTATATTAGTGAAAACCGCATCTAAATCGGATAAGCCGTTTCTGAGATTAGCGTGCACAAACGCCCAGATAAACAGACAAGCAGATAAGAATTCTAAAAATCATTGTTTTGGGTTCTATTGCGTTGGTAAAGGTCCTCAATAATATTTTTTTTCATATATCTTCTATGTATAGATAGATAAAGAGGATTTTGTAAGTGTGAAGTAAACTTTAGAACTACTGAATCTATTATAAAAAAGACAGATGTACAGACTGACAGACACACGAACAGAAATTTACAGTTTTCGGATTTTTTCCTTTATGTATACTAAAGGACCTTGCTCCTGGCCAAATTTCATAATGCTAGGTCAATGGGAAGTACCCTATAGGTTTTGATTCCCTTGCGAAAACGCAAAAATGGTCAAAATATACGACATATTTTCCATTATCTTTTGATTGCGTTGACTTGAACTTTAATTTTTTCACAGCCGCATGTTATCATAGACTTGAGTATATGATATTAATTTCAACATGATACGTCCATGCATTTCTGAGAAAAAAGGGTTGACAGCCCGACAGACAGACAGACAGACGGACAACAAAGTGATCCTACACTAACGCAAGCGAAGACGCGTGTGAAATTAATTAAGTAGAGGGCAAGTTTGTAATGTTGTTTAACGTAAACGTCAAATCTCAAATAAACTTACAGCAAAATTATATATTCCTTATGCACAAGCCAATACAAAAAAACGTTTAAGTCAAACACTCCTACTTTGGTTTTCTAGAAGGCGGCAGTTTAAAAGTAATTTATTTGCGAGCAAAAATTAGTATACAATAATAACGTACCTAACGATGTTTGGTCGATCGTTACTAATGAATATATAAAATCGAAATAGAAACTACTGGAGTGGTGTTAGTTGTAGTTCGTTTAAACTTTGTAATTGGGGTTCAGTTACTCAGATGTCCTGTTTGTTGGGATGTTTCGAATGATCCCACTTGTGCGGCATTAATCCTGCGAAATCAATTGAATTAAACTTAAATTGTAATTAGAAAACGTGGTAGTACATTTGGAACAAAATACTTTTTAAAATATTTTATTTATTAATATAAAGTGAAACTGAAAACCTAAAAATATCTACCGGCTGTTCTACTGTCAGGTTAGGTAGTTAAAAAATAATGTTCTATCGTGTCAGTTTCCTTCTTCGCTCTACATTTTCCTAGTTATACCAGCGTCTGATTATTATTGTAAAACAGGACATACTATGATTTTTACACAGGGATATCGCTATTGCCAAAGTCACTTCCACAACTCTATCCGCTTATTTCATAAAAAATTATGTTATAGTCTCCTTCGTTGGGCAGGTATCTAATGGATCTTTTTTTAATAGCACAGGTAGTTCCTTAGATTGAGACCTTAAATAAACAAATTCTTAACTTTATATAATATTTAAATAAAACAATACAACATATATTATAGAAAGAATGTAAGTAATATTAAATTTTGGTATCAAGCGCAACGCGTATACTTTTAATTAAAATATAATAATTAAATTGTTCCCGTGGAATTCATGGTAATAATTACATGAAAATACAGTAACTTTATAAATGGTTAAATTGGGGAAATTTCATCGTTTACGTTTTAAAAGTAAAAAAAAGTAAAGTAACAGCCTGTAAATGTACCACTCCTGGGCAAAGGCCTTCTCTCCTATTAATGAGAAGGTTTAGGTTTATCTATCAAGAAGAATTTCTCATCAAGACTTTCTCACGGCACATGTAGGTTTCCTTGTGTTTTCCTTCATCACCGTCACTGTTGATATTAAAAAGTAATGATTCTTTTGCTTAAAGGTTGAATTATTGCGAAAAAAAACATTAAAACATGAAATAAGATATACAATATTAGATGGAAAAAGTGATAAAAAATATAACACATTACGTTGATATTGCATCTATTTTTATAAAAGACCTTCTTTAAATTTACTGTAACTTATATACAGTATGAACTTAAATTAAATGAAATAAAATCTTCAGCCGAGGGCGTAGAGTAACACGTAAAGAAAGGAAATATACAATAGAAATATATAATGTTGGGTGAGTGTCAAGAATGCCTGTTATTGATGCGGTACATAAGTGAGGACTACTCCCCATTTGTTACGGCCGTCAGTCGTCACCTGTCTGCTACTACTGCGTTTGCTCTCATTGGATTACTGCGAGATGCGAGCCCTTTATTTGCTGTCATTCACAAACAAAAGGGTAGCAAAATATAGTCGTTTTTAACTGACAAACACGTGAAGTGGATTCCGACAGTATTAACTACGAATAAAACCTTTTTTATGTGAATTTTTATTCACATAAAAAAGATGTAACATTATATAAAGTATTGTGAATTATATAAAGTATCTTTGTTTGTTTAAACTAAAATAGAATCATTTTCTGTACTTACTGACTATCTAAATCGCTCAGAATTTGGAATATAATGTCTGAGCCTATAAAGACTGTAATATCATTCGTGATCTATATTCAGATAAACTTGATTTAGAACCGAACGCCACATGAGATTAAAGGCTTACTCAGCAGTGAAAGGCATCGGGTAAACAAATTGTCCATTTGTCAATCCAATTGAGAAGCATTTCGAAGTATCTACATTTTGAACGAGCTTACATAAAGTTACTTTAAATTTTCCACTTTTAGGTTTTACAGTTATTTAGGATTTATTGATATGTATTTTGTATTATTCTACACAATGTTGTTAGGTAACCTTTTCAGTTTTTTAGCCCTGTACAGGGTTATTACGAAGAATTGTTAATTATTCAAAACGGCTTATAAAAGCCAATTTGAATAAAGTATATATTGAGTATGAGTTTTACAATTAAATGTAAAACTTATGGTCCCTTTTATTTCGCATCGTAGGCTTATCATCCTAGTTAGCGATATAATTATGATATAATTTGTACGGAGTTAATGTCAAAACGTAATTTGTAGTTAGTGATGTATAAAATATAGATATATTATAAGCCCATAGATTTTGGCATTCACAATGTCGACAACTTTTCACAACGTCATCTAGAAACGAGCTAGCAACTGAATATCGTTAAGCCAAGAGGTCAATTGACGTGTTTGGTAAAATTAAAAATAGGTAATTTTTTTAACGTAAAATGGTATTAACTTAATATATTTATAGTTATAAAATGTCATAGTCTGTAGTAGATAAAATTACCAATTAACAGAATGATAGGTTACTAAGAATGGCCATTAGATGCCTTTTAGTGCTTGGTAGGATGTCAATGTCTCTAACACATGTGTACGGCTGTCTAATAGTCGCCTAATTAATTAACATAATTAAATTAAAAATAATTCGAACCAAATATAAATGCAAGGTAAAAATAATATAAAATCATTTTCAGTCAGTCGATTTCCAGATAACTACGACTTTAAAAAAAGGACCGCTTTCAAAATCAATATAAGAAGAATTTTGTTTCCTTGGATCAGATATTTTATTTACTGTTATATATTTAAAACCAACTAATGACAAAATCTGTAAGGTTTTTTTTTATGTTCCAAATAAGGAGAATAAAAAACACAGTCGATGAATGACGATATTGTGAGGTAAGAAATATTAAAAATATATGAATTATAATTATAATACTATGAGTGAGTATTGAGTACCTACATCTGTTTTTAATCGGTTGAAAAAGGATTCGGTTCAAAAAGTTTTTATTATTTATTTACAACAGAAACAAGTAAACTAAACAGTAATAAACAAATATTTTTTACAATATTTGTAATGTGGCAATGGAACCAATTTGAAAGTATACGCTTTCAAACAAAATAAAATCTATATCGGTCCATAATCGCCGGAGGAATCGGTGAACAAACATAAAAAAAATACATACAACCAAACATAGAACCTCTTCCTTTTTGAAAGTCGGTTAAAACGAAATTCAACAGCAAATTGTTAACGAAATACTTGAACATCATTAATAAAATTTAATGCTTGTTAAAATTATTACAAACAAATAATTCTTCTTATTTTAAAAATATACAAATTGACTTTTATAAGAACTTTGGATTTATATTTTAAAAAATCAATTTTCACTCAGAGTTTTCCCCGATTCGTTACGTACCTAGTTTCTACAAAGTGAACCTATAACAATATCTAACTAGTCTTTTAAAATGAAATATATCCTTCAAGCTTGAATGAAGCTTAAATTGAAATTCCTTATGCTGCACTATCGATTTCGAACACAAGAGGTAATCTAACAGCTGCACATAAAACAGAAGAGCAGCGATAGAGATCAGAACATAGTACAGTTCGTTAACCAACAAAGAATTCCGTTCCTTTCTCAGTTGTAGCTCGGAAAGAGCCTTTCAATGAGCTAACAACGTTTAAACATCGTCAACGTTTATTTTTATTGTAATTTTTATCTTTTAAACTATTAATTTTTAGAATAAAAAATCCATACCTCTATACTAATAAAAATAAAATTGTAAAATTTGTTTGTAAGTTTTTATGTAATTTTTGAAACTACACTCTGATTTGGACAATTATTTTTCAACTAGCTTTTGCCTGCGACTTCGTCCGCGTTTTCGTCGTTTTTCGAAAAAAAGTACCGTTCCTTCCTCAGAGTTCAGTGGTTTTGATGTGACAGACAGATTAACTATCGTGAAATAATAGGGAAATATAATATGTCAATCCACAATACTTGATTTCTATGATTTTTTTTATTAAATAGGTAATAATGTTAACTTTTTTAAATAAGAGATGAGTGAGAGTCTTATAAACGTAAGAGTAAACAAATATAATCAGGATTCTTCAAACTGCTAACCTATCAGGAGTTACACGTGTTATTGTGAGTCAACCATAAAAGATAGACATATGCTGTTGCGGGATATTTTTAGGAAATTTTATGTAGGAAATTTTCTGTCATACATGATTTCTATGTAATTTTAACCATTAAGGCTGCATACGCGACTGAAGCTTAAAAATTGGAGTAACGTCGCCCGTTTTCCCAAAATTTCCCTTTATAACTCTGCTCCTATTGATTGTAACGTGATGAAAAGTATACTATAATCTGCCCAGGAGTATGAAGAATAATTGTACTAAGTTTCGTTAAAATCCGTCGAGTAGTTTTTGTTTCTATAAGGAACATTCATACAGACAGACAGACAAAAATTTTACTGATTGCATTTTTGGCATCAGTATCGATCACTAATCACCCCCTGATAGATATTTTGAAAATATATTTCATGTACAGAATTGACCTCTCTACAGATTTATTATAAGTATAGATTACTCTATTAATAATGGCATATACATTACGTTACGACGGAGCGAAGCTGGAAAACAAGTAATGATTAACGGAAGTGAAAGTGTGAGGGGCAGCTAATAACATATACATATTTGGACGCTGATAAGCAATACTGTTTTAAGCCACACGGACTCCATTTTGAGAAAATGGCATCTAAAGATAACATAAATATTCTTAATAAAGTTTAGTATAATAAAAAGTTTTGTCTACTAATAAGTTTAACAGATATATAATATTTATATGACAGATTATTGAATATCTCAAAAAATGTAACACACTTCAATACTGTACTTACTTTGTTTAAATGAATTGGGATTTTTTTTAATAATGTTAAACATCTAACGAATTATCAGAATACATAAATATATCTTGTGGGTTGACACATTATTGCTTATCAGCATCATCATTATAGCCCTATTAATGGCCGGTATTTATTTTTAAGCCTATTACATTTCGGTATTAGTATCATTTAAAGAAAACAAAACAATTGCAATTGCACTAATAAAGCTTTCAGATTTTAATTAACAATTAACTCATATAATATTTGATAAATATTCATATCTACATAATTAATTAAACCATAATGGTTATTATCGATTTTAATTAAATTAGTCGATGGTGATTTTGTGTTCAATATAGAATCAGTTTAAAAACTATTGCTATTTTTATTAATTGAATAACCAAAGTGACTGAGAATGTTATTAAAAATAATTTAAACATTAAACTTTAAATCGTATTAATTAACTTTTTTTAAGTGTACACATTAATATGACACATTAATAAAATTGAAATAATAAACAATAACATGAATGTAGATAAAATATTGTAAAATGAATAATACGAAATTATACTTAAATTACATACTATTATAATAAAGACTTCAGTGTTAATACATTCCAAGTGCAAATGTCTATGTTTTACGTAGTCTCGTAACAAATTGCTGCACATGTCGGGAGCACATATTTCATACAGTGGCGACGGGATATGCTTCTCAAGATTTAAGCGAACAACTTACGTGCTGCAGTATAAGTTCCGCCGCTAAGTGCATAGTATAACAGTACGGAGAGCAAACAGACAGAACATTATAACTCTATTTATGTGGAAATTTTGGCTTAGTAGTAAAACGGATATAACCGAATAGAAGTGGATTTAGCTATTTGCTGTGATTTAAGTTTCGTCAGACGATTTGCTTATTTTTGTGATAGTTATTTTCGGATTTAGTAATTTATTTTGAAAAATAGAACTTACTGTTCGTTATTGTTAAACTGTAACACCCTGTAAATATCACATTGTTTGGAAAAGACATATTTTGTGTAGGAGTATGATAGAAGCTTAATCTGGTATGCTGGTAATCTGGTAAGTCTGGTCCTCTGTGGCTTTACGACTAAAAAGTACTTAGTATTATAAACTTTGTTCTCAGACTTTTATAAAGATTTTCGTAAGTTGTTTCTCATTGCTTTACAACTGAAAGAATTTGCTATCAAGGCCTTATTTTTTGACATACAAAGCTTTTGTTAATACTTACGACGTATCTGTTACAAGGTTACAGCGTAGTTTTATATCGCTTTCGAAAGTAAAACTTGTAAATTTAATTCTCGCCAAGTAAATATAATTATATCAATGATATTATTATTCTGAATTTATTATACTCGTATAAATGAAGACGATAAACAATTCGAATGTTGGTAGTATCACAGAAGTTGTTATAAATACTTTAAACATAACCATCCATACAAATAAATAAAATTGAAGTGTCCTTTTGTATTTTTAAATTAACAGACCGATTTTGACGGAAATTTCACTCGCAGATACCTAATGTTATAAGGATTAACATAGGCCACTTTTAATTTAATTTTTTTTATTAATTTTAATTAATAAAAAGGGGTTACATGAAAACAAAATGAATGAAATAGTTAACAATATTTAATTTAAATACGAAACGTATTTTATAAACACGATATAATATATCATAACCAATCCTTACTCATGACGACCGCTCTGGTGTAGTGGTGCTGAATGTCCTCTAACGCCGACGGTTGCGGGTTCGATCCTCGCTCGGGGCAGATATTTATAGTTGTATAAATATTTGTTCCTAGGTCTGGGTGTTTGTTCTTGTGGGTCTCCCCACTGTACCTCGGAGAGCACGTAAAGCTGTCAGTCCCGGTTTTTATCACAATCACCTGATAATGATCGTTACTCGTGGTAGGGAAATTATTCTAGTCTAAATGGTTACTGGCTTGCCCTCAGGGGTTGCGGAGGTCAGATGGCAGTCGCAAATCTGTAACTCGTCAATATCTGGACTAGAATAGAAAGAAGACCCTGGTATAACCGGGAAAAATGCTAGGTAGATGATGATGATGAACTAATCCTTACTCATATGTATACACAGGAAAGTTTGTACCTACGTATGGATGTATGGACGTTACTCTTTCTCGTAAAAATAATGATAGAATTTTAATAAACTTTAGAATTATATAGTTATACATCAGAATAACACATAGGCTATAATGTGTAATAGAAATTTTATTTTAATCAAGGTCTTTTAAACGCAACTCTGTATGTTACGCCTTCACAACTAAAGTGCTGAACCAATTTTGATGAATATTTGTATACAGGTAGATAGGATCTTGGAGAAGAAAATATGCTACTAAATGTGCTAATTCTGCACAGATAAAGTCGCGGATACAAGCTAGTTCCGAATATAAATAGTGAATTATGTTTAAGAATAATATTTATTGCTATACTAGATTATTTCATAAGTTAGCAAAGTGGACAAAGGTACGACCCTCGTCACCGTCTCTATAGACGGAGTGCGCTACAAAGATATGAGTGGATTTGAAATATAAGGCGTTATTTAGTATTAAAATATAAACCTTTTGAATATGTCGCTCTTAATAGGTTTAACGATGTGCACATTATTTACATAATAAAATTGAAGTTGGTGTATCACTTATAATTTCGAAAATAGAAAGGCGAAGACGTAATTATTTTTTACTTTATATTGTGTTGAAAACACAATACGTAAAAAGTAATAAAATTAATTTAAAATGAAAATTATTTTTTTTTATATATTTTTAATTTTAGTAAAAATGAATGAGTTTAATTATCTGATGTCTGAATTTTCCTTTTTGGTTTTATTTACTTGCTACTTATTACAGTGTTTCTTATAAAAATGCGCAGTTATTCGATTTTCATTGACCGAAAATAAAGCTTTTTAAATAAAAATGAATTTTCTTTTATGTTGAATAGCACAATTCTTTGAAACGATTTTATTAAACTTTTTATTGTGATAGTACTTAACTAAAGGCGCTTAGATTTAGCTAAGTTTGCATATTGTCTCAAGAGTTTATTCAGTTGATTTTGAACTTTATATAAATTGAAAACCTAATTTAATTTTTATTATTTAAATAAATTAATTATATTCTAGTAAATACTATTGGTATACATAAAGAAGTAGATAATGAAAAAAATCTAAATATCAAAATAATAATTTAAAATAATAGTAGGTATAATTAAAATTTATGTATTTCATTAATAGCATATATTAATGATGTCCCTTGTTCCTTATAATTTGTGGATTCTGGTATGTTCTTAATATCGAGCCTTGTTATAATATTATTTTTTTTGTAATAATATTTTCTTGACACAAATATTTAGTTTCATTATATATCGTATTAAAATTGAATGTTCAAGGGAAATCTATTAATTTATTAAGTTAGTATTCTTAAAAAATATTCCAAATTTATTTATAATTTATAATGTTTGATATTTTTTTCAAAAACAGTTCTATAGTAATATAAAAGGAGCATCGTTAAAACCCTCTAGAGGAGCATTCTCTGTCAACTCCGGCGGAAGTATTTTTATCAGCCACCCGCATGAAATCCATTCGTACGTTTTGAAAGGCCGCTGAACATTGTCTGTTTAAATAAAAGAACGTCACCATATCTCTCTTTCACCCCTACGAACACGATTCACTAAAAATTTATGACCACGAAATTAACGTTCGGAATGGGAAATTTTGGTTTGTATCAATCATTACTTTTTAACCGACTAAATAGAGGGATGTTATAAGTTTGACGTGTTTATCTGTGTGTTTGTCTGAAGCATCGTAGCTCTCTAACGAATGGACGAATTTTAATGTGGTTTAAAAGCTGATGTAATCGGCATGGTTCTTAGTTATATTTTATGAACTATTTTATGAGTACAGGAGTTTGAAGGTTATCAGCTCTTTTCTAGTCGTTGAAAGAAGCTGAGCAACTTTTGATGTTCTAATCGCCTTCAAATTTATTATTATGAATGATGTTTAACTAACATGCTGCTGCAGCATAATTTGTCGTAAAGAAAGATAAAAGCAAATTGTAGCGCCAAATCTCTAGTTTTTGAATTTGGAAAATTTTCAAAATGCGCCATTTCGGAGGTATCACAAGAATAAAAATTTTAAATTTCGTTTTGACTTCAAAATGGTCTTCAGGCTTGAATAATTTTTTTAGTGATTCTACTATAACACTCTACTAATAAATTTCATTTTCGTGAATTTAAGCTCCTATTTAGTATATGTATTATTACTCCTATTGCTCTGCGTAATTATTTAAAGCGAAGTCATCATCGATCGAAGCAAAAAAAGTCTTTTTTGGTTTTAATCAATAATTATTCAGGAAATCATTACTGTACAGAAGATGAAGTGAAAAGGTTTTAGAAACTGCAAAACATTATCTATAAGATGTAGCAGTTTTTAACAATTTTGTCAAGATAAATTTTGGTTAAAAAATAAGTTAATAATGGAAATTAAAGGATATTTGGAAAATTTCGTATAGCTTTACTTCATAGTTGGTTAATGAAATATTTCGACAAAGCGCAGCGATTTTGTTTTCTCATTGCTCTGAAGGTCATTTTCTATATTTTAACCATTTTGTAATCTCAAAAATTAACTTTCATCTTAAATTCATAGCTTTTAGTATTTTTAACAGAACCTAAAACAAAATTCTGAAAAAAAAAACATGGATGAATGCGCTTTGTCACGCTAATGTAGCGTGGCTGCTCATCCTGCAGCGCTGAAGGCCCAGGCCTAATTAGTTTGAAAAACAATATTTTTATATTAGTTATTAATGTCGATTTACCGCATAAATAAGTTTAGAATCTCTCAAATTGACATATGCTGCTCAATTCCGATTATTATAATTATAACTGGCCATTAAAATTGCCTTCTACTTAATAAAAACTACTTAATTTTAATTATTATTTTTACCGTCGCAATATTTGTTTAATTACCTATTTGAACGTTATTTTCTTATTCATTCTTTTGACTGATGTAGTATATACTGCCTTATTAGCTATTATTTTTGAGTTTTGTATTTTTTCCCTTAATATGAAAAGTGATTTTTACTGTTGCCTAATGTTAAAAAAATCCGTATTTTCTACATATACAAGCAATAGAATTAGATAGATAATTATTTAAAAACTTAGAAATACACTCCTATTATTTTCCGTTATTTAAAAATTAATTTATTTCGTGTTATTTAAGTATCAATATTTCTTGAATTCTTTCTAATTATGTTAAGAGATTTAGTAAATCATTTAAGAATGATGAAACGCTTCATTTTAATGATATACTTTTTATATAAAGTTCTTGTTTAAATAAAAATTAGTAAACGAAGCACTGTTTCGTTTTTAGACAATTAAGAGTTGGTATTTCGACATTCTAGTGAATTTAAACTAAGTTTTAAAAATTAAAATTATACATTTTATATAATAAGAGACTTGAATTGTTGTAAAAGTCGACGTTAAAGTCTATTTACGATGGTTCAAACGCATTTAAATTTTAATGATGGCATAATATGCGCTTGAATTCCTAAAATTTTGCTATTGTCGTTTTATTACTACAACAACATAATACAGATGTTTAGTGTGCTATTAAGTTTCCTTTGATACAGCTATTTTAAACGACATTTTGATGTTTGCTTTTGAAACAAAATATTAAGGAAACTTTAAATATTCATTAAATTCAATTTCATTATTAAAAAAATGTTATACATGAGTTTTTTAGGCTTGGGTGTAAGTTTACTAGTATTTTATACTCATACAAACACAGACCTTGAGAAACATTGTGATGGCCTACACATATATTTGTTGTGCGTTGGAATCGAAACTGCGACTCTTAGTGATACAGTTTCTTGCAGTGGTACTGCGACCTGTCTTTTATAGAAATTAAGTGTTTTTCCATATGTTTGACTTCCATGTTTTAGCCTTACTTTGACGTAAATACCTAATCGAGCCTCTGATAGTACACGTTATCATAATAGATTATAATTTATTTTATAATATATTTTGTACAATTTATCAAAAAGTCTAAACCAATATCGCTTAGTGGATAGTCCATCGTTACTAGCAAGTTAAATTCTGAGCTAGTATCTCTGAGTTTTCAAGTACTAATATATTAATAATTTCAAGTATTCATTAATTAATCGTGTATAATAAACACCTCAAAATTTCATACTATTTGAATAAAGATTTTTTTAATTTTATTATTATAACAAAATCTGCTTTCAAGAAAATTGACGATAATTGCTCGACATAAAGGAAAATTGAAGCGATCGCTAAGCAAATCACTGTCCGCTTTATGTGACCTATAAATTACCAATCTTTGACACAAATATCGTTAGTTCGTTATTTTATGTTGCTACGGTTTTCTCTTTAGATATTTTTTTTTGTTTTTTTTTTTTTTAAACCGAAATTAGTATGTTTTATTTTTATTGGTATATTTTTTTAGTTATATCGATGACAGGGCGGCAAAATTTCTAGGGCAGCAAAATTTGCGGTGTGAGAGATTTTTTTTAAGATTTTTGTATTAAAATGTACTATAGTCGACAATTTTTTTTTATTTTAAAATAATGCTTTTTCTACTACTAAATTTACATAGGTAATAATTTAGGTAAAGGGACGGTATTTATCACTGTGTCCAGGGCGGCATTTTTAATGTGCCCTAGGGCACTTAGGGTAAATCCGCCCCTGGTTATAGGTCAATATGATATGATACTTTATAATTTTCTTGTTTAATTCTTTTTTCTTTTCCAACTTTGACTAGCTTGTCAATTGACTTGTTGGCCCAAATTTACCCTCGGGCCTCGCCTGTCATACCCAGTCCCTAGCTGGATGCCAAAACTTATGAACATATATATTACATATATTAAATATATAATATTATTGTTATGTACTTTTAATTAATCAAGACGAAGTGCTCCATACTTTTTGAATTAGTCATTTCATTATGTAATTTTTTTATTTTATCGTTTTTAATGTTAAATTTAGTTTTTTTTTAACAACATATTATTGATAAGCAAAAATTTGTCAACCAACAAAGAGGAAAAATCGGAGATATGATGTATTATGTAGCTACGTTATGAGCCAAGTTCAGGTCTGTCATGATGGAAGATGAGAAGATTATTTATGATTAATTTGTGGGTGTATTTTCCTAATTAAAAAATAATATAAACAATAATTTGTCTATGGTCCAGTTGTCTTATATTACAGATTTTTTAATAGACCGTTATTTAGGATAGAATATTTAAATATGTTCGAATACATACATTGAGAATATCAAGTGGATAATAGACAACAAGATTAAACACAAGGCATTTTCATTCACTAACAATCCGTGGATAATTTCAATCAGATACTTATTATTTGTTATAAAGATACAGCTCTCAACTGAAAGAAATAGGGTCCTGTTTGCACCCTTTGTTTACGGAGCCCTGCAAATATTATGGATATAAAATATTATTAATATTATTATTGCCTCACGTGCTAACGAGCGTGTGATGAGGCAAGAGTATTATGACTGGCGTCCCGAGCACGATCCGTATAATTACATTAGGGTTACCGTTAAGTATTTAGTAGCATAAGTGCGCTAGTACACAATGTCGTAAATAACTTTAGGCCATGAGAACCAGAATAGCCTAAATTAGAAAACGTTCAATGTTAGCCTAAAATATAATAGTAAATATGTATACTACAGGATATATAGCAGATAATTTCCCATACGAGGCTCGTTTTAAAGTTATTGACCCAAAAACCTCTTATACGAAACCTCACGTTTTGAGATATTATTGTTTTTGTTATTTAAAATATATAAATCTTCACGCCGCTATAACTTTTTTTCTATAAGTTTCTGACATCTCGAATTTATTCGAAGTTGAAAGGGTAAGAGGGTAAATCCAAAAATAGTAAAATAATTGGCTCATATACTCTCAGAAACGACCGTAACAAAGTTTAAAATCCAATCAGTAATACTGAGAAATAAATAATTATACGTTATTTATAAAGAAGTTTAAATGATTTTAAAAATTGCACTACTATACGCTGTTTAATATGCTATATGACAATTGTAATAAGGTTTATACTCACAGACGTATATACAACTCACTGCCTCACCTGGGGGGTGAGTTCAGAAATATAAAACATGCTGTACAGAAATTCCTCGTATGATATGTATGACAATATGACGGATCTCCAGCCTATCGAAGAGTTGTCAGAATATCTTGATACCACATTCCCAAATGTATGGACACTATTATCGTGATAGAACCTAGGTATAGACTACTAACTACAACTTGAATAACGGCTGACTCCACCTAGGATGTACACTCTGACAGAAAATTGACGTAAATAACAGAGTAAGTCATCTGTCAATCATCTATATATATAAAATCACTTGACTGATTCATCAACGCAGAGCCTAAACCCCTGGGGCTACGAACTTGAAATTTTGGCAGTAGGTGGCTTTTAGGTTGCAGGTATCCACTCAGAAAGGGTTTTTTGATTATTCACCCCTAAGAAGGTTAAAGGGGGTAAAAACGTTTGTATGTAAAATCTTATTCCGTGGTCGTATTAACTTTAAACTTAATACACATACTTCTGGTTGATAATAATGAAATATAAAATAGAAAACGGGGTACTATTATTCCACACTGGGGTGCAAGGGGGTAGTAAAGTTTGTATGGAGAAAACATATTTATCCTTAAACTCAGCACAAACATTACTTAGGGAGAATAATTAAATACATGTATCCCAGAATTTCAAAATCATCCCTTAAAATGACGCTAGGGGGTATAAATCCTAGAACGGTCATAATTTCGCTGGTAGATTTATTTAGCTGAAATTTCAAAATATACGCGGCCGTAGCCGCGAGCAACTGCTAGTTCTGCATATAACAATTAAATTTAGGAGACTGTGGTAGACCACAGCAGTAGTATATTTTAGACCAGATTTTTATTTCATTATAATTTCGGCTACTCTGGTTCTCGTGGCCTGAATTATCGTGTTCTATTATTCATATTGTATACACCGAGGAAGACGTTCAACACAAACTAGGGACGAAGTTATAATCATTTTAGCCCATGTGACGACATCTAGTCTGTGAATAAACGCCATAGTGTAATGCTAAGGATTACGGCCTGTAGTAATAGAACCGTTAACGTTGCGTCGGCTGTCTGAAAATCTAGTTTTCCACGTATCGTCACCGTTGTAGCTTAAGAGGTAGAGTTATTATTTGATCAATGATTTGAAAACATTTAATTTTAAAACTAAAGTATTTGTAAAATAGGTCGCTTTTATAGGTAACAAAACTTAAATATCATCATAAACCCTATTAAAATTAAACAAGTGGAAGACGTAACAAGGATGAGGCAACAAAATAATCATAAAATGTAAATGTTTATTTTCTCGTAATGCGTGTAAATAAATATGAACTAAAAATATTCTTTTATAGATAATGATTTAATATTTTATTTTAATGTAAAAATTATAACATTTCAATTTAATTTAAATTTTTAAAATAATATTTGCACGTCTGACGTGATAATCTACGTGTATCTCATCTACATATGAAATGTGTGCAGATTTTGACTTTGACTAGCTCGTCAATTGACTTCTTGTTAGCTGGTTGCTAGATAACGTCGTCGTAAAATTCACACTTACTACATTACGACTCTTAAAAGCATTAATTGAACAAAATTCTGTTCGTCTGGTTTATAATTGGACGCTGATAAGCAATATTATGTCAAGCCACACGGATTTCATTTCAAGAAAATGGCTTCTACAGGTTACCTATTTTTAATAAACGTTGTTTGAAGTACATATGTATTCATCTTTTGTTTTTTATTTTGATATGATTGTATAATCAATTAATAGCAGATTGGTATAATAAAAGTTTTATCTAATAATAAATCCTTCAAATTTATGAGACTTCAATATTCGAAAGATTAAATTGAGACACATTTTTAAGTACTCATTTACTTTAGATGACTTTTTTTTTTAACAATATTAAATGCATTATCAGAATACATCAATACCTCTGACTTTGACTTATTGTGGGTTGACGTGTTATAACTTATCAGCAATTAAGAAACGCAATTATGAGATATTACATTAATGTGATTTGCAAATGATTAAATTAATGGAAATACAATATTACAAAAGTTATATTTTTAAAACATCACTTAGAAGTGTATAAATAATTTAGACTAAAACGAATACTTACATATATAATAGAATAGAATTTCTGCGAGTTTTTACAATCCTAGTTATCTAAGCCTGTTTATGCAAAGACATTTTATCCTCTTTCAATGTTGTGATAAACGGTTGGTGCCAAACAGTTTTACAGCTTACATCCGTAGCCATAAAACATATCGAGCTGGCGGTACGTCATCCGCTCTCCGGTTATTAGTGGCGGAAGGACGCCCCCGGCGACAGCTCAAACTCGCCCCTTAAAATTCAATTACTCAAATGCTACATGCATTTTGTGTAACAGTTTGCAAATTAATCAGTAATTCTTTTTTTTGTACTCATCGATACAACGTATTAATTATACTTTAAGCTTTCGATTTATGTTATTCATATTCATATGTGTAACGGGTTCTACCGTGTGGTCTCCTGAAATAAAAACTTATACAATAATTAAACCGCTTTATAATATTACTATAAAGTAATATTATAAAGCTGAAGAGTTTATATGATTGTTTGCACGCGGTAATCTCAGGAACTACTGGTTCGAATTGAAAAATGTTTTTATGTTAGATAGTTCATTTATTGAGGAAGGTTATAGGCTATATTACATCACGATATGACTCATAGGAGCGAAGCAGTATCCATAAACGCGAGTGAAACCGCAAGGGACAGCTAGTGCCTATATAAATCTATAAATTGCTATATACTTTTATTAAAATAGAGAATAAACTAGCAAGCGAGTCATATGCTGTCATACTACAAAAGACGCATTAAAACCATGTTGAACACGTGTCTAGCTAAACAGTGTTTAAAAATTAAACATTGGTTAAAATATTATCCAAATTGCTTAACAGCGAATAAACTCATAAAAAAACTTATTGATAAAATGTTATACGTTACATTTGACAGCAAAAATAGAAATTTTAAACATCTATTAAACTCACTTAAACGTATATTAATCTATATCTAAAGCATGTTTAACTCGAAACTGTCTTAGACGCGGAGTTGTAGTATGGATTTTTTTAAACACGCGTTTAACGCCTGTTTAAATCTTTTTAAGTAAGGCAGATGTTGTTTAGTGACATCATTGTCACTGCCACTCATTAATAATTGTAGTATATTGCACCAAGGAACTACATTGTTTGCTACAGAATAATATAAAGAGATGAAGATTTGGGGGTAATGATAAGTGGTACAGGTACTAATCCCAGCTATTGGCTAGTTTTCATCGATTTTCTTTGAAAATGTGGTACCACTCTTGGCAGCCTATATAAGCCTGACTCAGTTTGCTACAGGTAGGCACCACAATATGAACGTATAAAATATATTTATATTTTAGCTTCTTATTTATAATATTACGAAAAGGTATATTCATGCATAAAATTACGGAGTCCTGAAAACCAATATTCTTTTTCCCCAGGGAAAAGTTTTCGGTCCGTCCTTTACTCTTTATTATAAGAATGCAAAAAATCAACTTATTAGGTTCACGTAGTACGATATCGATTCGTGGGAAACGCGAATATCTTTTACTTTGATGAAATATCGTAACGTTTGGCGTCTTCTGACTGGTGTACTAAATTTGATTATACACTAATGAAATTGAGAGAAAATGTTTTTTTTTTTGTAATATTATATGAATGACAACGTCAAGTAAAATAATTTATCTTCCCAGAACACAAAAATATTGTTGTAATAAGAAGCTTCTTTTAATTATTTAAAAAGGAGGAAGCCATAGTTCTGAATAAGGTGACAATAGTTTAACAATATGAATAAGAATCTAATTGTAATACATGTCTAACCTTAAATGGATGCTGATAAGCAATACTGTGTCAAGCCACACGGACTTCATTTTGAGAAAATGGCGTCTAAAGATGTCAAACTTATTCTTAATAAATATGTTTGAAGAAGTATATATCCATATTTCCTTTTCTTTTTTGATAAAAGTTATAATGAATTGAAATCAGATTGACATATTTAATATAGTATCTAATACTGAGTTCTTTAAGTGTTTGAAATTATTGTATAAATTTTAAAATACGGAACGTACTTGAATTTCGAATAAATAATTAAGAAACTTTTTTCCGTACTTATTTAGTTTATATTACTTGAAAAGTTTTTTAATAATGTTAAATAGGTAATGCAGTATCAAAATATATCTATGTCACCGAATTTGACTTTTTGTGGGTTGACACATTATTGCTTATCAGCATCCAAATATATTGTTGCAAAATGCAATGAAATTGTTTTGATGCATTATTAATTAATTTATTTATTCTACACAAATATAATATCTACAAAACAATTTGCGTTTCATATTTGAAAACTAATAGCTGAAAGTATGTGCACGTTAGCTCATCACTTCAGAACGGCTGCCTATTTTTTTTTTGTAATAAAAAGTTGCTGGCCAACCAGGCGGGACAACTGATGTTAAGTAATCACCACCGCCCAAGGATATTTGAAGAAACATAGTAGCTACAATTGTGTTGCCAGCTTAAAAAAGAATAAGTCATGAAAAGGAATAGGAAGTAAGGAAAAGAATGGGAGAGGGGATTAGCCATCAGCTTTTCCATGCAACGTACGAAACACAACTATATTAGTTACTTCGCACTTTCTGTGAAAATGAGGTACCGGTCGAGCCAACACATATACAAACTGATAATCTTTTTAAATTATTACAACAATATTTAAATGATTACGAAAATATTGTAAGCTATAGTCAGTACGGCACAGCTAGACTCTACCTTCGTTAAATTAGGCTCTGCCTCATTTAACCCATTATCTCACTTACCTTAATTTTTTTAATTCGTTTTGTTTTTTTTTTTCTTTTTTGTCGTAACTAGGCTGTGATATGAAAGAACACGTTTAAAAAATTACGAAAAGTGTTAAATTTGTTATAAAAAAATATCATATAAAAGCTGAATAAGTCTTAAATTAAATATAACCATACGAAACCGCGGCGGACAGGTAGTTGAATATATATAAACGTAAAACGCAGTCAAATATATTAAAGATAAACATTTCCTCATTAAGAACATATTTCTTTATAAATATTGTGAGCTCGTATGTGATATTCGGCGAGTTCTCAAGACGATTTTTTTACCCATAATCCCAGACTAACGATATGTGAAAACGCCCTTCGCGAATGAATTGGTAACATTTCTGGTTATGGTAACATTATTTACGTATTATTCAAAGGTGCATATTCTGAATTCGTGAAAACGACCCGGATTACAATCTGAAAGGATAATACATTCCTGTTAATGTGAAAATCTCGTTTTATTTTGTTGATACGTTGAAAAATGCCTTTTATGTGAAAATCTTGTTACGGGTTTAACCTTGAAACTTCGCTTACAACATAGTGTCATTAACGTAGGGATAATTTTCTTAATGTAGTTCATTTTTCACGAGTCTTAATTTAGATAAAGTAATTTTTATAGTTATATATAGCTTGAAGAGACTTTGTTTAATACTTTGTGTAGCATAAAACAAAGTCCTTTCACGCTTTGTACTGTACGCTTAGATCTTTTAAACTATGCTATGGATTTTAATACGGTTTTCATCAATAAGCCAAGCGATTGAAAATGAAGATTTATAACTAAACCACATGCACATTATAGTAGAGAAAAGATGGAGTGGATCAGTAGTAAAATATATAGAAGTAATTTATCAAAAAAATACTACTACTCAAAATAATTTCTAGTCTTGATAAATATTTTAATTGGATTAAATGTCAAAGCCTTCTTGAAATAAAAATATATCGTAAAAAATTACACGTTAATAAAAAACAATTATACATAATATATTTTTAAAGAAAAATTTGTGAAATAAATAGAATTAAACCACACAAATCATATTTATTTAGGGCTGTTCAGAATTAGTTCGTATTTTGATCAAAATAACTTTATTATTAATTTCTTAAATTAATATCTGTTAGCAGATTCAACTTTGAATGCCTATTTTTGCGAAGCAAAATACTTTCGTAAGTTTAAAGGTTTCAGTAATTTGAGGTATCAGTAATGAAATATATCGTTAGTTAACAGATTGTTCTTTTTACCCGACGTAAGGGTTTTGTTTATGAGTCTATGTATGTTTGTGTGTATGTATGAATGCGGGTTTGTACCTTTATGGCACTACTTAGACCAAACGCGTGGGCCGATTATGATAAATGTCACGTTGTTTGATTTGTTATAACGGCGCAAAGGTCATATATACCGGATAATAATTTAGAAAAATAATTGGTTTTATACGCAATAAAATAAAAAAGAAACAAATTAAAATCAACGAATTTTATTAAGTGGGGTATCGTTGAATAGGTATTTTAAAATCATAGGTGTCTTATATCATTTTTCATTCAGATTTACCGTTTTAAATCTATATCTATTTGAAGTTGGTTAGTAACGATTATCTATAGTCTTGTTTTGCAGGGTTTTTGATTTTTTCAATTAATTATTTGTTAGTCTTATTTGTTTAATTTTTAATTGTCAGTTGTAGCATTGTTGCGCTAATTTGTTTGCGTCGCTAGGTAAATAAAATCGATATTAATTTCGAAGAACAATAAGATCAAGCATACTCTTATCTTTAGCAATAATTTTAAAATGTTGTAGTCTGTGGAAAATATTTATTATGTGATCAATTAGAGTAACACTTTATAAAGGTTTGCCGTTGTTTTAAAATTTTTGTTTATAAAAATATTGGGCAAACGAGCAGACTGGTCACCCAAAGTAAAGTGATCACCGCAGCCCATGCAGCAGCAAAGGAGCCGCAAATACGTTCACAGCTGAAAAATGAAAAACGGTTGCAGGGTACTAGGAAGTAAGGAAACGAGTGAGAGACTGTTTAAGAAACTATAAACCGTCTACGTAATAAATATTTTACGTAGATGGTTTATACTATCTTAAATTTTATTTTCCAATTTCATGAAATATCCATATGATTGTCTACTTCGTGTTTGCTTTTTCTTTGTTCTAAGTCTTTTTACTAGCTTTAAATAGAAAATTTGGTTGCTATTTTCAAGTGACTTAAAAAAGAAGCAGGTTCTCAACTCAAAGTTGTTATTTTCTTGTTCTTTTTAATGCTTATTACTTCAGAACTCTTTCATTTCCTAATTTTGGAAATTCTTTTTTTTTTTGATAAAGTACACTTTCCGATTGGTGTTATAGAATTGTCATCAAAATCGATTCAGTGTTTTACATCAAAATGACTGTAATTAGTGTTTTTGAGGCAAACAAAATTGCGTACTTTAACTTTTAAAGTCGGTTCCATTAAAAAAATAGTTCTGGCGTATCAAGTAGCGGTTTTGAAACTCATTTTCAAGCAATTTTGATACGTTTAGTTGTAATCCGCCTATCTGCAGATCATCCTGCTATCCAATTAGCCGATCAATTTGTTTAGGGATTTAACCGAAAACTTTAGTGTTCGGGGTTGTTAATAGTTGATACTTATAAATAAAATACCTTGATGTTGTTATTTTTGTTATTTAACGGAAGTTATATTTATTTATTGGTGAATACCTTGGTGAGGAATTTACATAACAATAACATATATATAGAATAAAAATATTTTATTAAATGTGTAGTAAAAAAAGTAAACACTAATTATTTTATTATAATATCATCTGATGCTGTAGATATTCGTCATCAGTGGACCTGCCTATTGGTTAGCTTACTACTTTCATAAAATAATCACGATTATTTTTCAGTTACTGTATCATCGTGCATAAAATAACAATTCACTTCTTGTATGTTTTTAGAGCAATAAATAAAAATTGAACAATCATTGCTTCATTGAGTCGCGCAATTACTTTATTTTATCGTGTCCCGCTCTACCTGTTTATTTATCCCGCATGGTGTTTATTGTGGTTTCATTGTATTGCGTAATTAAAGAATTTAGTGGGTTTTAGTATCACATTTTCAGGCGTTCGTAAATTTTGTTTAAATTCAACGACGTGTATATCTGTGTGTGGCGTCGTAGCTGTCTAATGAATTGACTGATTTTGACGAGATCGGTTTGTTTGAAAGCTGTATCGGCATGGTTTTTTAATAACTTCTAAACATATTTTCAGACGTTTTATATTTATTAGCTCTTTTATTGTTGTTGAAAGAGTCTGAGTGATTTCTACTAGTCTCATCGAATCGAAATTTACTGTGACTTCAATGATAATATAGTAACATAACAAATACTTAAAATTTTCTATTTTAGTAAATTATTATATAAATTAACCGTGGTATGTTATGATAAAAAATATGTAATACAAGTCAAAATAAAAATTCGTTGCAGAGGTTTTATAGCTCTTTTCTAATACTAACTATTATCAAATAAAGCTCTGGTAACTTAAATCTTGTTTCTGTTACAATGTTATTGTTGTACGAAGTACAATGTATTTTTGGCAATGAAATAATATATTGTTAGCATACGTTAGCACATTATATCAATTTTGACGGACACGTTGGCGCAGTGGTCACTGCAAATGACTGAAGCGCTAACGGTCGCGGGTTCGATCCCCGCTCACGGCAAACGTCTGTATTGGCCATACGGATGTTTGTCGTGGTCTGGGTGTTTGTGTTAGTGTTGTGAGTGTTTCCGGACCCCCGACACAAGGTCACGCGATCTTAATGGGGGCCGTTGAGTGTGATGCGTTTATTTATTTATTTAATTTAAGAATATTATATACCAAATAAGTAGATTACCCGGTGAACTTCGTATCACTTACATAAATATAAGTATGTAAATTGTGGTCAAAACTTAATACAAAACTTTTATTCACAATAAATGCAAAACACTTTTTATTTC
Source organism: Hypolimnas misippus (assembly GCA_037950945.1). NCBI lineage: Eukaryota > Metazoa > Arthropoda > Insecta > Lepidoptera > Nymphalidae > Hypolimnas > Hypolimnas misippus. The sequence continues at coordinate 6,297,045 of JBBEEQ010000017.1, forward strand.
TGAAACAGAACTGTTTTGAATTTTCACAAAACATACCAAAAAGCTGGGACCTCATACTACAGCTATGAAACAGACAAATTTCTAAACGCACCTATAAATATTTGACAACCAAATGCCAATTTTTTATTTATAAAAATATCAAAAAATAAAAGACATCAAAAGACATCAATTATCTCACAGATAGGAACAGGTTATATTTGAAAACTAAATTGGCGTTTTTAGTATCAAAATTAATTAAATCGATGCAGCCATTTTCGAGTTTTAGTGAGACAAATTATCAGCAAATCATTTTTATATATAAGAAGATTGTTATATTATTCCAATACAATGTTACCATAACAAAATCATTATCAATTCACTTAACGAAATTTAGTTAGGCGTCTAAAAGTTTTCATTTTCTAAAAGGGAATTAATTGTAAAAGTATCTATATAGAATATTTTATAAAAATAAGCTTAACATAATATTTCCAATAATATACCAGAATAAAAATAAATTAATTGTAATAAAGACACAAAACATTAAGAACGAATAAAAATAATTTAAAACGCTCAAAAATATATGTGTACCTAATGACTGTCATCTTAATTTTACTCCCAAATTACAAAATGTTCCCGAGTAAGACAGTAATTGATAGCATTAAACCCGACAGCCAGCCAACTTTGATTCATTTAGACGTAATCTTCCACCCTCCCCTCACTATCTTATTAGCAGACCAATTTGTTTAGGGATCTTAGATATATCAACTCACGCGGGCTGCGATTGACAGCTTTTAATTGCTTATATTGAAATAATCATTAATAGTTTCCGACATTTAAATTAATCCATAAATAAATTACTACTGTTACTATATTTTAAATGAAAAAATGGTTTTTGTTTTTAGCGGTTACTATTTACTATTTAGGTATAACTAGCGGCTCCTCTCGGTTTCACTCGCGCTTGATATAGGACTTTCATACAAAATTCCTACCCCCGTTTTACCACTTTGTGAGTCAAATTTTGCAAAATCCCGTTTTAATAATTGTCTACGTCCTAAAATGAACCTCCATGCAAAATTTGAACGCCTAGCACTTGTAGTTTCTGAGATTTCGTAGCGAGTGACCTTTCGCTTTTTAACCGACTTCGAAAAAGGAGGTTCTATGTACGGCTGTAAGTATTTTTTTTTATGTTTGTTCACCGATTTTTTCGCCGTTTGTGGACCTATTTAGATTTTTTTTTGTTTGAAAGGCTTCCAAGGTGGTCCCATTGTAATCGGGTATCTGTTTATGGAATCCTGGAGAAATCGAGGGAACTATTCAAATATTATAGGCACACCTATACCGATTTTGGTATTTTTGATAGTAACTCGTTCATTTGCTCTCAAAAAACCATATTTAACGAAGTGAAGCTAATCGTGAAGACCACAGATGGCTACCGGAACTACTCAATAACAAGTATTTCACAGGTTGCAATTCGATTACTTCAATTGCAAGATGATTGCTAAGCAATTTATAGTCGTCCACAATGCACGACCTGATGTCGCGTTGCCAGGAGAACTGCTAAATCATTAACAGCTCTGCATCGGGAAAAGCAATACTTTCTAAATTGTGATAAGCAGTTGAGATTAGGCTATTGTAACATAGGTGCGGCCTTAATATACTTGTAACTAAAAAGTGTAAAATAAAAACTTTTTGAAAAAAACAAACCGACGTTGAAACCGAAACAAGTAATCTAAAAAGTAAAAAATAAATATTTTCTACAACTCTTTGAAGTCGGTGCCAGTACCGAGTTTCTTGCCGGTTCTTCTCGGTAGAGACTACATTCCGAACCGGTGGTAGCTTTATAAAAATTAAAAATGAAAATATGACATGTAACTTGACGATTCGAAAGTGCTGTTAAAGCCCATTTGAATGAAGTATATTTTGAGTTTGAGTTTGAGTTTGAGTAAATAACACGTAAAAGCTTTATACTTAGCGCCGACTTCAAACGTTTTACTTGGCACCGACTTCAAATTATTGGAGAAAATAATTTGAAGTCGGTTTGGTTTTTTTTTTAAGTTTTTCTAAATATATAGATAAAACTTAAAAAAAATATATAAATATCATAGCTTCTGCAATATCAGGAGAATGAAAAGAATTCAACGGTTTTCCTTAATTGGATTTCATTTAAAAACTTAGCCGACACTTCTGCTGTAAGTTGGTGATGAGTTGTGTATGTTGTTGTGTGAATCAAGTCAAGGTTGCGCAACTATATTATTTAAATATCTTTAATCATATTAAATTTTAAGTCGATTAGACTAATAGAAGTTGCTTTGCTCCTTTTAACAACTAAAAAAGAGCTGCTAACCTTTAAATTTAAGTAAGATCCATTCCGATTTCACCAGTTTAAATAGAAAAAAACTGAAATCTTAAACTTTAAAATCGATTCATTAATTAGAAGGCAACGATGCCACAGACAGAAACATAGATACACAGATAAACACATCAAACTTCTTTAATCGGGGGTTAAAAATAAAGATTTTGTCTTTGAAAAAACAAGTTCTACGAGTTAGAATGATTTAAATATGATAAATTCAATGTCATTGGTACGCGAGATATATATATATATATATATATATATATATATATATATATATATATATATATATATATATATATATATATATATATAATGGATTCAGCCTTGTTTCCGTTGAAATTCGAAAATCGAAAATTTTCGTAATTATGTACAATACAGAACTGTTATTACTTCGTATAAGAAAGTGAAAAAATACGTACGAGTATAACGCAATATTTAATTAAAAATCAAATTTAAGATTTCACAAAGTATAAAAAAGATAGAACTATTATATAAAACTCCTTTAACGAATTGCATTTCTGCTTCAACAATAGAGCGACGGGATACGGTATTCACAACTACGACGTTGTTATGCACAGTTAACTGAAATAAATTAAAACCATTAAATAGTTTGTAAAATGAATAATGAAAAAATCAATTAAGACTTTTTATACAAAGGCACAGACTTCAATAGCAAAATAGGCCATTTAGTTTACTTAGGTTACATATTTATTTCAATTATTTTCATTTTAAAACCCAAATTTTTCAGTTCAGACAAAGATCTGAGGTAATAAGATTAAAAAAAAAAACTTCAAATACAAACTGCGCAATTTTGCTTGCTTCGATGATATACTAATCTATTCTAATGAGTGAACTTGATAAAAAAATTAAAGTATGGATCCGATTTTGATAAAAATTACATTGGACACTTGAAAAAGTATATCATTTACAATACAAAAAAAAATCGGTTAAGAAATGATAGAGTTCTGCGAAAACAAACATTAAAAAACACCAACTAATTGAGAATTACCTCCTTTTTTGAACTCAGTTAACAAGGCGATTTTACGTTAACCTTATTAATTTAACTTTAATGTTCCAATTAGTTGTAATTTAATTAAGCAACCTATTTGACGAGGAAGTTATTAGTGCCTGATTTTAGAACACATTAATATTAAGCTGCCAGTATTTTGGGTACTTTACCTCGGTGTAATTAATGACTTTCGCTTATGATTTTTTGGTAAATAATTCTTACAGCTCCGTTTCATTATATTGACGTAAAAAGATGAAATTTATTTATTATTAAATTTTTGATTAAAAAGGTCATGAATTTATGAATTTATATTGTACTAACATTTAGCCGCCGCTTCGCCTGTGTATACTTAGGAATTTGATACGAAACCAACTTTCATCTCTGTTTTCAATCTCTTAGGGAATGAATTTTCAAAAATTCTTTCGTATCAAAATTTCATGTTTCTAGACCTAGCGGGATAGGCTCAGCGTTGACCGATCAGTTGGTGAATATGTTAGCCAGTCAGTTTTGAGTTTTATATATATAGTTAAAAAATTTGTTTATTTGTTTAAATGGCTCAACTATTAGTCTAATAAATTATTTTAGTATTAGATAGGCTGTTTTTAGAGAAAGTTAATTGCTACATGGTATCACGGCTCATATGAACAGATCAGAAACTATAAACATATCAAAACAAAAAACAGCTTTATACAGGAGACACATTATTTCATTATGAAAAGACCAAAATTATCATATTCCAAAATGATTACTCTTTACTACTGTTATAAATAAAAAAATTTGTGTATAAAAATGGACATTTGAATGTTTGGATCAATGTTTGTTTCTCATTCACGCAAAAATTACGAAACAAACTGATGAAATTTTAAAGTAATATAACTTATACATCGGAATAATTCATAGGTTACTTTTTACCAATATATCACATGGGCGAAGCCGCGAGCGGATGCTAGTATTAGATAAATTCTAAATTCATGTGTTTTGGTAACCTCACAGAACTCGAGACTGTACTTGTAATTATAGGAATTAGTAATTCCTCTTATTCCGAACAATTTCGGGAGCCAGACGTTGCTTGGTGGTTACCGGTTGAATATCTCTGGTTAAGGATATTTTGTTAGGGAAAATTTAGGACAGCACCGAGCGAACAGTCGACGCAGCCATTAATTAACACAGTAATTTATCTCACTTAGACACCGTGTTACTTGCCCTAACGATACTTGTTACACTCTTGTTTCGCTGCGACGAGGCTATATAAATCTCTTGCAAGTTATTATTTACTTTAAAAAAATTGCACACTGATATGAGGTTGTGCGTCATTGATAATAAATAAGAGGATTTACTACTAAAAGTTTTCTTCCTTTCTTGTGAACAATTTAATAAAATATAAATAACATTAATTTAATAACATAATAAAGTATACGTAGTTATATTTTTACAACAAAAGGTGTGAATAAAATTGAATGAGAAAATCTTCTTTTTAAATTAATATGATTCTTAATACATAATTAGAGTTTTAAACTGACCTTTTTTGGCCGTGAGTAGGTCGCCAGTTCGCCCATACACACATCATCAAATCTATATATTTTTATAATAGTTTTATCGCGAAAGTTCAGACGTCTGAGTGTCTTTTATGTATAAACGGCAGTTTTACATCATTATGGCTATTATGGGCGATGCATACTTTTTTTCTTATTGACAGCAATCTTTTTCTTTTTTTTAACGCTCCATGGTTGAAGTTGAGTTTTAAAGAGTTTGTATGTATTTGTAGTTTATAGAGTTTGTTTGCATTTTGAATACATAAATATATAATTATTATTATATATGTTATGAGTGGCGTCAACAATAATAATATATAGATAGACTCTTTAAAGCTAATGAATAAATACTTATTTTGAACGAAAAAAGATGCTACTTTTTCCAATTTACAAGTTTCGAACCAGCGGGCTAATTATGGTAAGATATCTACGTTTAATACGTTTGGACAGTTAATATCAAAAAGTATAGCGCTGTGATAGCGATAGCTTCGCGTAATAACCCTCCAACATTGCGTTTAATGAAATATTTCAACAATTTTACATAATAATAATCTTTACGACTATTTCTTATTTAAATGAATTGTTTAACATCGAATAAGACTTAAAATTTTCAAGCTTAGGTAGGATATTTTTTTATCAAAAACAGAAGGATTTAACCCTAAAGCTTTAAAAGACTAGCTTATATTTTACTTTAATTTTCAAAGCCTAAGCGGATGAAAAGGGTTCGTGAAGTTTTTGTGAAAAATTCGTTCGAAAGGCCTATCGTTCTTTCACCAAAGTATTGTCTTTAAAGCGAGTAGGCACTTATTTCGCTTGAAAAGGGTTTTCGAATTTTGTATGCAAAAAGAACGTATTTATAACTTTGGGGCTTTAAGTCGATATAATACAATCTCGTGAGACCGTGAGACGTTGAATAAATGCCTTTTTAACACTTAGATTACTTTATTTAGCACTTCTTTAAAATCAGGTTCTGGCTTTTAGCCTTAAGTGTAAATTATTACATGCGTGTAATGAGAGAATTTTCACTGTTTTAGCTATCAATAACCCGTTGAGTAGAGGGAGGAAGTAGTTGTATTTATAAATGGATGCTGATAAGCAATAATGTGTTAATCCTCAAAAAGTCAAATTAAGAGATATTGATGTATTTTGATAATGCATTTCGTATATAACATTATACAAAAATTTTTCAAGTCATCTGATTTAAATAAATACGGAAAAAACTTTCTTAATCTGATGTTTAGAATATTGAAGTGAGCTCCATATTTTATATATTTCAAAAACTTGTCATTGGATAAAACTCTTTACTAGCGTGTCATCTATTAATTAATTATACTTTTTATCAAATAAAAAAGAAACGATGGATACATGCTTCTTAATTCAGATTTGTTAAGAATAGTTTCGGTTGTGTCTTTAGACAGCATATTCTCAAAATGAATTCCGTGTGGCTTGACACAGTATTGCATATCAGGATCTAAATATGTCTAAGCTGTTTGTAATATGTTTTGGGCTAACCATCTAAAGCATTTCGCGCCTAGAGATGTGCGACGCGTGAGAAGGTGCGAAGTAGCTAGTCCACCGTTCCAGGTAGGTGGTATGTGAGGAAAACACCACTCATAGGAGATCTTATCTTATCAGTTCTGGTGGAAAATGCTAACAGAAGTATTTGTACATACAAAAATGCTTGAAATGTATGTGAGCGACGTTAGCAAGGAATACGTGCGAATGGTGTGTATGCGAAGAAGTGTAGTGAGCTAAAGCTACTTGTCGCAAGATTTTAAAATCAAGGTAAACCGATTTCAATAACAATTTTCGTTTACTTGAATGACATATTTATTCCAGTTATTTTAATTTTAAAACTAAACTACTGAACTGATTTTAATGAAAATTCTACGGGAACAACCTGGAACTATAAGATTAAAAAATGTTTATATAATCGTTAAGTTTTCTTTAATTTTCTAATTTTCTGCGCAACTTTCTTAATTTTTCTCATAAGGACCTCTTAGTAAGTATAGTATTAGAAAACTTGAAAAAAAGGCCAAACCGGTAAAGTCATTTTAAGGTTATAGCGTGACCAAGGGAAATATGAATACAGATAAAAATGAATTATAAATAAAAAAATATATTTAAGCAACTTTTTAAAACTAACCCGACGTTTATCCACGTTTGTACGTGTTTAACATAAGCTAAGTGAGCTTATGTTAATCTAAACACTCAGTTACAATATAACTATAGCCAAATCTACACGAAAGTTTTGTGGCAGTAACTCGTTTACTTTAGGTTTAAACAAATACTCATACATGACTCTGTGGTTGCGGAAGTGGTACTTCATAAAATGCTTTAATATCAAAACATATAATATATGAAGCAGCTGCCTTTAACTCAATCTTAATTTATTTTAACTTTGAAAGGATGTTTGTAAAACATTCCTCAACTATTAGAGAAAGTCTCACATTATTATTATGGTTATGGTTAAAGCAAACTTTCTACGCCTGTAGTAGCTAACAAAATTATTTACTCGGGCTCCAAAACAAGCAAAGGCCAACTTGTGTGAAATTTGTAGCGTCGGCTCACATATTTAGCTACGAGAGGGCAAAGTAACACTCCATTTAATAGGCTCTTAATGATATTAAGAAAACCTTGTAGCGACAATGTCACGTCGAGTTAGGTTGGAGTTAGCAAGGGATGGGGCAGTCATAATTAAGTTTTCAATGGAGCTGAAACGTGGTTTCAGTGCAAACAGCGGACGACAAACTTGCCGTCACAAGTCCGGAGCACTCCGCTGCGCCACGAGCTGCGGTCCGCTTGATTTAATATGTCTTCTCTCACGAACAGTTCGTGTGTAATTAATTCAATCTTGCTTTGAAATTTTGATTTTTATAATCATATTTATTTCATGCATAGCGACGACTGTTCCTACAAAGAGATGGCGCTTTCATTACCAGTAGCGGGTTTTGATATCCGCTCAGGGAAGTTAGGGGAGATATTTGCATTTGTACCATTTTTTGTTTTTGGCCTCTATGGATTACAATCACGACTTGGAAAGCATGTAAAAAGTAAAGTAAAGTAACACCCTGTATATGTCCCACAGCTGGGCAAAGGCTTCCTCTCCTATTAAGGAGAAGGTTTAGAGCTTAATCCACCACGTTGCTCCACTGCGGGTTGGCGGATATACATGTGACAGAATTTCTCCCGACACATGCAGGTTTCCTCACGATGTTTTCCTTCACCGCCGAGCTCGAGATGAATTTAAACACAAATTTAGCACATGAATAATCAGCGGTGCTAGCCGGGGTTTGAACCCGCGATCATCGGTAAATATCGACGTGTTCTAACCACTTGGCCATCTCGGCTCGCATCTAATGATAATATTTTTTTATCGTTAAAAGATTCTTGTGAAAAGATACAAGGTTACTGTCTTGTTCTCAGGGGTTGTGGAGTTCGTATGACAATCACTCTGTGTAAGAACCAGTAAACTCTTAAATCCAGATTAGATAAAAAGCAAACCATAGAAAAAGCTAGGCTAAAAGACGAGCCTGTCAAAGTATATTTAAACCTTATATAGGTTGCTTTTTTAACACTTTTTAGCCTATATTATGTGATCTTTATGACGATACTACTTATTAAAATTTGTCGAATGCAGTACTAAATAAATCGATGCAAATTAAAATTATTTTATTATAAATAATATTTCATAGAAACTGCGATCTTTCCGGTCTCCCGCATTAGTAGTATATTACCGTGGTTGAATTTTTATTCTTTTCAATTAAAAAAAATATTTAGAAATAAGAAAAATCTTACATAAAACTTTACAAATAACTTTTTTAATTATGTGTAAAATGTGTTACATCTATTTTCTCATATTTATTTCAAAACTTGCTGGCCCATTTATAGTTGCGTTCTTGATTACTTTTTCGCTTCCCTTAGTCGTAACGTGATGTAACATATCCTTCCTTCCTCAATAAACAGGCTATCCAACTTAAAAATATTTTTTCAAAACAGAGATTATCACCTTCATACAAACTTACAAACAGATTTTACCTCTTTATAATACATGACATAAGTATAGATAAAAAATATTTGAAATAAGATTTAATATTCTGCTGAAAGTTTTCCATAGCCTTGTTTAGAAGAGAAATGACAAAAAAGTTTATACTGAATACTTTGCCGCCGTTCACCATAAAAAAACATGAATTATCAATTTTTACTTTTTACTTAAGTACGTAAATAATATTAAAGTTAAAATGAAAGGTGACTTTGTTTATTTGTACCTTTTTAACCGCCTTCCAAAAAAGGAAGAGGTTCACAATTCGCCGGAGACTTTTTTTATGTATGTTCGCCGTTCAAAAACAGGTAAACAGATTTGATCACTGCTTTGTTTACTTTGTTTACTCTAGTAATTCAATAATAAAGTCAATAATCTATTATTGACTTTACTTTGATATTGATCCCATAGATTTTTCATCACAATTGAAGTATGTCATTCGTTCAACGAAAATCCGTATTTTGATTTTTTATTAACCCTTTCTTTTAAAGTCTTGTGCTTATTATGTCTTATTGTGTACCTTCTTTGTGTTCACATACGTATGTGTGTATGATCGAGATGTTACGTGTATCTATCATATTTGGACGCTGATAAGCAATACTGTGTCAAGCCACACGAACTTCATTTTGAGAAAATTGCGTCTAAAGATGTCAAACCTATTCTTAATACATTTGTTTGAATAAGAATTTATCCATATCTTCTTTTCATTTTTGATAAAAGGTTTAATGCATTAGAAACAGGTTGATATACTTAACTTAATAAAAAGTTTCTTAAATATTTGAGATTATTCTATAAATTACAAAATATGGAATGACCTTGAAATTCGAAACAATTAATTAACAAACTTTTTTGTACTTATTTAGTTTATGTGTCTTTATTTTTAATTGAATAATATTATATAGGTGATGCAGTATCGAAATACATCAATATCTCCGAATTTCAAATTTTGTGGGTTGACACATTATTGCTTATCAGCATCCATTTAATACATCATGGATAACGAAACAATTGGAACAATATAATCGGATACGTTTAATAGATTTTGTTTTAAGCTTCAATATATGTACAGAGACCAAACAACTTTAATCTATAAAATATTAGTGCGACATATTTTAAGCCATTTGACTTTCAGTCGGCATACGAGTTAGATACAGTGGCAACAATCAAGCGTCAAAATAAAATATTCAACAGAGCGTAGTTCCGGCAATCGTTAGAGGGGAGGAACGAGACTTGCTAGGAATAAAACTGTGTCTCTGAGGCTCACCGCTGCCGTCATTTTACATAATCTGCCTCTTGAAAAATAATATTGTGAAATCTCTTACGTTATAGTAGCGTTTAACCTTTAGCTATTTATGTTTTTTATTACATGTCTCGCCATTTTGTTTAGTTTGCTTCATCGCGAAGACGCTTTATTTAACATATATTTTTATAAAGATATATGTTATTTATATATGAATTCTTTATATTTTTTTCAAATCTTTATATTATAACATATAGGTATATCAGGCATATATCAAAAATATTTTTGCATATAATTTTTTAATTTAACTTTTAATGGAATCATTAGCAGTAATAAATTAAAAATGACAAAATAATTTTCACACGGAAAAAAATCTCAACATTTCAATGTACAGCCCACTCGTTTCTAGCAATTAATCAGTTCAACGTATAAACGTATTTGCCAATTTTCGAGTCATATTTGCATTTGGGAGTACGATATGAGCGCTCGCGTTAATAAACCGGCGCTCTCTTGAGAATTTTCTCCTGTTATTGAGTCGATATTGGTTTTACGCTAGTTATGTATGACTATTTATAACAACTGGGTCCCTTGACGAATAATATGAATAACAGAATGGCTACGGTGACTAAATTAATTTATGTTATGCGTACATAGGTGCGCTGATAGCTGAATACGACGGTATCACCTGAAATTACCTAATTTATTTAGCTAGTCTATTGTGGCGTAAATAATAATTATATAATATATATAAGCATGTAGTCTGAGTAAAATTAAGCACTGAAATTATAATCAATAATAAAATATATTATATTACAATACTACTTCGAGAGGGAGACTAGTAGAAGGATACACTTTGAGTAAGTAGTATTTGGTAAATTACGTAGTGTGTTCTCGTCGCCAATCTTACAATGCTAAAGATGAAAGTCTTCGATTAGTACGTCCTACCTGTAACGTACGTTTTCGAGACTAGTCCACAAATTTAAAGTCGATCAGCAAGATATGGAAAGGAATCGATTACGAAATGAGAACCAGAGTGGTCGCTATGGCTCACCAGGTTAGGATGCTGAAGTAGCAGTGGTCCTGTCATATTAGCCGTAGAAGGGTATGGCTTAACTTTAAAACAGCGGTGCTGATTTTCACTAGAACATAGCTAATCCTCGTCATAACTGATACATTTAAAAATTTATTTGACAACAATGGTATTGTATTGTTTGTCGCGCTTCAGTAAAGCTTACGGTAAGGGTGTAAACACACTTGCGTAACTAAGCATAGTGAAAGCTAGAGCCAGATCCATGCTACCAAACAAAATAACTACGAATAGGAGACTTAGCAGATGTCATTATGTGTGAGTAGCTTTATAGATGTTGTATCACCCATATTGTCGTTTCGTTTGACGGCATATTCTTTGTGATTTTGCTTTCTACAATCTCGTCGAAAATGTTAAAATTACGGGTGAATTTCCTTCTATCGTTACTGGATGTTATACACTATTTATAATAATATGTATTTTAATTAAGACATATTATTTTGTATGGTGAAATACTTTAACCTTTTTTAGGTATACTGTTGTCACTTAAACAATATTAATTTTAAATTTTGCAGAATTGTTTTGGGTATTGGAAATAGCAAGATAAAGAAGGAAATATTAGTAAAAGGTTTGTAATACCTATTCTAGTTAAAGTAAATTAAGGTTCGTGTATCACGGACTATTCATACCAAGAACAATGTTCTTATGTTTTTATTTAATTACATAAGGATGTTCTCTGTTTAATGCTTCTAATCTTTAAATGCACATGAATAAAACCTTTAGCATGGTTTTGTTTAAAAGAAATAGTAAGAAGCTCACAAAATTAAAATTTGGCTTAATTTGTAAATCTACATTTATCAAATTATCTAAATTGTTTTAACTTTTTATCAAAACACTACGTTCAGAACCCTATCATAACTTCGTATAAGTTTGTATAACTTTAATTACCAGTACCTACTCACTAACTAGTTTCGGCGAGTCGTCTGTACTTACTTCGGAAACTTAATTAAGTTGTCATAAAATAACTATTATAGTAACATATTATATTAAGGCTGTTTATGATAAAATTTATTTTTAAATTATTTTCTGAAAGAATTGATTTAAATTTTATTACAATACTAGCTGTGCCCCGTGGTTTCCCTCGCGTTAATTTGAGGAAAAGTTATATTTACATATATAGTTTTTACCTTTCCTATTTAATCCGGTATTGTTTACTATATCATTGGTTTCAATTTTCTTTTCGCAAATTTCTTTTTCACCTTTTTTATTTATTAACTAGCTGTGCCCGCGACTTCGTTCGCGTGGATTACAGAATGCTTGGCATGTCTCCTGCAAAGCAAGGTTATAATAGTCTGCAGTGCTGCTCAAGAAAGGAGCTTTTTACTTTGAATCTGGGAACTTTCTGGTTGTATTTATAAGCAGACACTAACTCAGATATGGTATTCCTTCACGGTTTTCACTATAAATGTTGAAGAAAAGTTGTTTTGTGGTAGTCTTTAAAATATCGACTGCAAAACAGTAAGTTCGCACCTAGGTTCTCCTTGTATTATATATCGGGTGACTTTTTCTACTGGGCTTAATAGGCCAAATCCGGAACTATAAGGAAACGCGAAAGATGTGCGTTACTTCGAACGATTTCTTTATAAATTGCATCAAAATGCTAGTCACCTACTAAAGTGAGGAAGAATGTGAACAATACAATCGAAAATATAAAAAATGAATTACTCACAGTAACTTTTAATGTTTGTCTTTTTTTCTATGTGAGTTATACAAAGTTGATAGAATGTCACGTTTGTTTTGGTCCCCGTCATCTACTCAGTTACCTAGGTAGGTTTAGATAATTCTTAAAAAGATGAATCAATTACTTGAAAATCTACATTTCACTAGACTCGGCTATTGTACTCACCCGCTATTATCGTTACAACATCCCGTTGCTAAAGATTTAATTAATGTAAGAATTTGATAGAATTTTGTAAAAAAATAGCCTTTTCTTTTTGTTGCAGTTTACTGTATAGTATTACCTCACTAAAGTTGATCTTTATAATGTGTGAAGGTATCATCAGATGGTGCAATACTACAGAATGTTATTTTTTTGCAAAATCAAAGTGTTCGTTTCGGGCTAGGAAAACTTATATTTCAAAAAACTAATGATGCAGTTTTAGTTTTAATCAAAATCGGCTCTGTGACTTAAATTATTTTTCGCTTTTGCTCATAGTTTCGGTTTTGTTCTATCATATCCAGTAAAAAAATTACCCAGTAAATATAATATTATTTAAAATGATTATATTAATATAATATATATCTTCCCTATTTGAATCAGATATTATTTACTATTTCATTGGTTTCAATTTTGTTCCTTATAAAATTGGCCTTCTGCTAGTGAAAGTTTCATCAAAATCGGTTCAGCTGTTTCAGATATTAGCCGAAACAAACCGAGTGACAGATAGACAGACAAAATTTTTAAAATTGGGAATTTTGTTGTAAGTACCGTGTATACTTTCATATGCATTTATTTAAAATTACAAACAGACACATCAATTTTATTTATTTGTATAGATGTATACCTTCCCTTCTTAAATCGGAAAATGTTCACTATTTTATTGGTTTCTCCAATATTTTGTTATCGTGTAATTATCTTTTTTACTTATTGATTAAAATAAATATATTTTTTTTAATATAAGTAGCCTAATTTAATCCTTATAATATTAGCTATAGGGGCTGCTGTAATGTTTTTAAGAACTTTTTAGACTTTGTGATATTCTGTGAGTATTTTCTTCCATTCCCACTTCCTTCTCTGGGCCTCACGTGATTAATGGACATCCTCTAACTGCGAGTGAAAGTCCCATCAAATTTGATTCAGCTGTTTCAGAGGTTAGTCGTAAGAAACAGACTGACAGTACTTGATGTAAGTACTTTCATGCATTTAGTGAAAATCACAAAATAATGTTCGACGTGACCCCATAAGTTGACATATCTTTTTTAGCAGGCACAAACGCACAGATAAACAGACAAACAGACAAAAATTCTAACAAATTTTGTTTTGGGTTCTATTGCGTAGGTAAAGGCCTCCAATATTTTTTTTTCATATATCTTACATGTACAGACAGCGACCCGTTAGAATTTTTTTCATATACATATATGGATTTAAAAACATCTAAAATAGAAGTAACCCCAAGTCACTCCTTATAACATTTGCTAATTGCAAAAAGTACCATCAGAACCGGTTAAGTCGTTTCAGAGATTAGTCGGAACAAACAGATAGACAGACTGACAGAAAAAATTGTTAAAAATGTATTTTTTTATGTAAGTACTGTATATACTTTCATGTATTTAGTTATAAACACAAAAAAAAAATGTTCAACGTGATTACTTAAATTGACATAACTTTTTTATTTATAGACCGATTGACATGAAACAAACCCTAAATGTTAAGTGAAGCTTACTACAATATATTAGTGAAAACCGCATCTTAATCGGATAAGCCGTTTCTGAGATTAGCGTGCACAAAGTCACAGATAAACAGACAAACAGACAAACAGACAAACAGACAAACAGACAAACAGACAAACAGACAAACAGACAAACAGACAAACAGACAAACAGACAAACAGACAAACAGACAAACAGACAAACAGACAAACAGACAAACAGACAAACAGACAAACAGACAAACAGACAAACAGACAAACAGACAAACAGACAAACAGACAAACAGACAAACAGACAAACAGACAAACAGACAAACAGACAAACAGACAAACAGACAAACAGACAAACAGACAAACAGACAAACAGACAAACAGACAAACAGACAAACAGACAAACAGACAAACAGACAAACAGACAAACAGACAAACAGACAAACAGATAAGAATTCTAAAAATCATTGTTTTGGGTTCTATTGCGTTGGTATAGGCCCCCTATAATATTTTTTTTCATATATCTTCCATGTACAGACAGCGACCCGCTAGAATTTTATTATTAGTATAGATTAAAATATTAATAAAATTAAATAAAATAGATAGCTTAAGTTACATTAGCTATCTGTGAGTAAAAGTCCTGTCCAAATCGGTTCAGCCGTTTCAGACCTAAGCCGAAACAAATATAGAGACAGATAGACATATAAATATTTAAAATAATATGTTTTTATGTAGGTACCGTTTCATTTTATTGATTGATTTAATTTAAAATTGCAAAAAGACACTAATTTAATTTATTTTTATATAAAATAAATGTATGATTATAAAATAAATGTATTATTATTTTAACAGAAAGTGAATACTCAGTCACAATCGATTTAAGTGCAGTTAAATCTGTTACGCGAGGTCGAAAAAGGGTCGCAACAAACATTTATTTTTGGGAATATCTCTCCAACGGTCACTTTTATAGGAAGAAATGTCAGATTGTCATGGAACCAATGATATTTTATAACTAAAGATTTGTTACGTTCATTTTATTTAATATTAAAATCTGAACCCATTTCTAATTTTGAAAAGCTTGTCAATTGTTTTGTTGGCCAAAGATAGTCTCGCCTGTTACTCTCAGTTGGTTGCAAGGCAACGTCGTCCAAAGGGGTTGGCAACGCGGGTGCCAAAATCGCTTATGTTATTAACTTGTCTATAATTATTGCATGGAACTTTGCCATTATGATATTTTTTTAGTTTACAAACAAATACAGGCTATATTACGAACATGAATAGTATGAACTTAACATGTGTATCTATACTTATAAAATATATCGGTCTAGCGCGGATGCACGCCATATTATAAGAAAAAAAATATGTATATGGATGCTGATAAGCAATAACGTGTCAATCCATAAAAAGTCGAATTAGGAGATATTGATGTATTCTGATAATGCATTTCGTATTTAACATTATACAAAATTTTTTCAAGTCATTTTGACTAAATAAGTACGGAAAAAACTTTCTTAATCAAATGCTTAGAATATTGAAGTAAGTTCCATATTTTGGATTATGCAATAATTTCATATATTTGAAAAACTTATTATTAGATAAAAATCTTTACTAGCCTATCTGCTATTAAGTAATTTTACTTTTTATCAAAATGGAAAAGAAAGGATTGATATATGCTTCTTCAAATAGATAGATGTGTTAAGAATAGGTTCGAAATCTTTAGACGCCATTTTCTCAAAATGAAGTCCGTGTGGCTTGACACAGTATTGCATATCAGCATCGATATATCGACCATGTCACACTGAATGATTATACTAAAAATAGATATAATTTCTAATAAATAATAAGATTTTGTTTTTCAACAAACTGATAGATTAATATATATCATGAATCAGACAAGTGAAAAGT
This sequence comes from Hypolimnas misippus, assembly GCA_037950945.1. Lineage (NCBI taxonomy): Eukaryota > Metazoa > Arthropoda > Insecta > Lepidoptera > Nymphalidae > Hypolimnas > Hypolimnas misippus. The sequence continues at coordinate 6,313,554 of JBBEEQ010000017.1, forward strand.
GTTTAACCCTAATTGTCGCTGTAAGCCCTATTATACGAAGGGTCTTTATGTTGTTCTTATCCCTTCATTGAGACGCCTCTGTCTACTTTAGCCTGCTTCGTGTCGATAAAGGATCACGGAGTATTAAATACGGATTAACACGAATATTTCTAACAATTTAAATTCATTTCTATTTTAATGGAATAAAATAGTAAATTAATTGTTTATATACCAATGTATGAATTTGAACAGATTTTGATAAATGATACGTTGGTCGTTTGATTCGCTATAAGAGCGCGAATGTCATAGAAAGCATAAAATTTTGAAAAAAAAATAAAATGGCTGATTTTGGAAACCATAATGTAAAAAATAAAAAATGAAAATCGAATAACAATATCAAGTGGGGTATCGTAGGTCTTTGAAGATCATTTTTAGGTTTCTTAAATAGTTTTTTAATCAGAACTGATGTTTAGGATCTATGACGATTTACAGTTGGTTAACGATTCTCACTTATTATAGACTTTTAAATGGAACAAACATTGATATGGTACTGCTGATTACAGATTGTCTTGTTATGCATTCGCGTTTTTGATTTTGTCAATAATTATTTGTAAATTTAGGATATAAACATTTTTTACGAATAAGCTAAAATATGTTTAGCTTAAACAAATTAACAAGCTAGGTAACCTAGGATTTTGAAGTTTTTATTTATTTTTGACTTCTTACAAAAATTTACATTTACTTGCCTTTGTATACTTTAAAGGCGTTGGAAAAGGTTTAGTAGAAATCTGAACGCTATTAACGAAGATTAGCAAGAATCTACACAAATCTGCAAAGAAATATTTCAAGGAAGGCCTTTGTCTAGTAGTAGAAGATCTCAAGTTAGTAATAACAGTAAATGTATTTACCAATTTTAAAAAAGTTGGATACGATTAGGATATAGGTGGTTAAAAAGATACAAGTTTAAGAAGACAATACTAATGAACTTTACCATACACATAATTAAATATGATAAACACTTCTATGCATTTGTAAAGTTAATTTTTTTTAAATAATTTAATTAATTAATTTCTGTTACTGTTCAGAAAAATATTTTTTGTTTGATACTGTCACTCTACTGGTAATTCTTATCTTTATATAGTATACAATAAAGTCGCTTCGCACCGTCTGTACGCTTAGTCTTATAAAATACACAACGGATTTTAATGCAATTTTAAACAACAAACATAGTGATTCCAAAGGGTTTATGTGTAATTACATACATGTTATAGTAGAAAAAAACCAACATTTTTAATGATTTGTAATAAGATGTCTCCAAAAACGAATACGAGTGGAACAGTAAGCATAAATGCGCGTGAAACTGCGAGGTAGCTAGAATAAAAATAAATATTCAAAGCAAAAAGGTTTTTTCTTAATACATTACATTACATTTTTACATTAACATTTTCCACAAAGATCTTAAATATCGGGGTTAAGAAGTTAAGCTACCGATTTTTTCAATTATATTTACAAATTGTCTACAATAAAGGAAAACATTGCCAAAAACTTCGTGGTTGGAAACAATCTTTATTGTACACCTAGTAACGTAAGTTCCAGTACAATTTTTTTTGTATATAATAATTATTTTGATGATTAATTAAGGCTGCTAAATGTCCTGTTATCAAATGAATAATATATAATAATTCGTTTTGAGGTGGAGCCTAGCTGTAGTCTATTGACTAGACCTCGTTTATGGCTCAACTGGGCCAGGAACTCATTGTCGCAGAAGATCGACGTGAAGAAGCTAATGTAGCTGCGATTCGTACGGTGAGTGGGAGAGTCGGAAGCGTAAGTCCTTCTTGTATTCCTTTCTTGACATATCTATTTCCTTTCGTCCCATTTTTGTTAAGGTGACAACGGAGTTGTAGCACATCTGGTGCTGTAAATGTCCATGATGTCACTTAATATCAGGTATACCGCCTGCTAGTTTGGCCGCTATTTTTATATAGAAAAACTATTTTTTTTTTTTGGTAAAATTGCAAATTATCTAATAATAAATAATTTATTATTTTTCGTTACCTTTATTTACTTCATATGGCACTCGCCAGCCGCAGCCTCATCAAATAGCATAACTATTTTTATCCGACTAAGGCAAAGCCAAGATGGTTATGATTTTTGATTTTGACAGACTATATATGTTTGTAAGTTCATCTTTTAACTTATAACTCCTAAATTACTTATCAAAACTGGACAAATTATTATGAAATGGTCTTGATCGTCCGCTGATTATAAGCTATAAGACGTTTCACTAAATTTTATGTGGCGCCCTCTAGCGCCCTTGGAAAGGGCGTTACTTGTACATTTACAAAATATACACTACTAACATTTGCTTGTGACTTTGTTCGTATTAATTCAATAATTATGATATTTTTATACCTTTTCAGCGCCGTTCTTAGCGTAGTTGGGTTTTAGTTTTCTACTTTTTCTTGCAGCGGCTTATATTATTTATATTACTCGTTAGATTTTTTTTTTGATTTTTTAAACCTAAAATATTTCTAAGAACTTGTTTAATTAATTAAGGACGAACATGAAATACTAACAAGATATTACCATCATTAATACTGTAATATCATCAGGACGAATAAAAATTATTCTTATTTGAATACGACGAAAACACACTTCGTATTTTATAACGTGCAAGGGACTTGTGTCATGACATTTTGATTGTGCCTTTGATGTCTCGGCATTCGTGTGTGTGAATTTATTTGGCTTTGAGCATCGTCAACTTCAGTGCGTCCTTTCCAACTATAGGTACTTACTGAAGTGTTAAAGCAGCTAGTGAAACCATAAGTATCTATATAATGTATACGTATATCTAGAATAAATACTAATATTGTAAATGTAAAAATAACTCTGTCTGTCTATTTGCTTTTACGCTTAAATTGCTTAACCAAATTTAATTAATTTTATGGAGATTCCATTTTCCGAGAATTCCACATTCCATATTCTATTTTTCAAATAAATATAATTAAAATAATTAAGACTTAAAAAAAGTAATCGACATCAAAAACAAAACATAATTTCGTTATTTGGATGACATACTTATTCCAGTTATTTTGATTTAAAAATCAAACCACAAAATCGATTTTTATAATTTATTTTTAGATTAATAAATAAATAATTGATTAGATTTCAAACAAGAAAATAATTCTTTAAATCGCTTAATGAGTTCTGACGTAAAAAATAAAAGTAAAAACACACTACGAATTGAGTATCTCATCCCTCTTGATGTTGTTAATAATAATTCTAAACCGATTAATAAATAATATACGAAACTGAAAAGTGTTTCTTGTTTCAACACGCTCGTTTCAAGATCAGTTGATTAGACTATTAAGTCTGATAAATAAAGGTTTTGATTATTCTAACAATAACAGAATCGATTAGCTTATCATGTCTTACTTTATTTAAAGGTTTTCGTAGTCAATGAATTAGATGTGTAGATTTCAATGCAGGCGCGGACCGAATGGGAGGGGGGGAATTACCAAGACCATCCATTTTAATATTTTAAAATCATTGTCGTATTATTGCCTCTCTCATTAAATCGGTTAGGAGCACATCAGTTTGATAGTTTGAAAGTCTATAAAGGGCATAGGTAGAAACAACTTTGTGTGTTATATGCTTATATGTCTGTATAGATAACATATTCTTAAGTGTTAATTGTTTTAATTTTCTTAAATAATTTTCTTAGAATAAGTTAAAAATTGGTCCTTCATGTTTTTAAGTTTTACCCCTCCCCTCTTATTTGTTTTATGAGTGATCCTCCCTCCCCCCACCCTTCAAACTTTAGGCTGCGACCGCGCCTGAGCGTCCAAACCAAATTTTGTGACTTCAAGATCTTATTTACATTTTTGGTAAATTCTACCGCATGTTATATATTTTAAAAGATTTATACTATTAATATTTAATATAAAGGGTCTTATCGCGATAAGTAATGTTAGTAACATCTCTTTTAAAGCCCGATGTTTCGACGAAGTTGCATCCGTCGTGGTTACGAGCTGAGAGATGTACCGCGCGCTCTCCGATCAATCATCGGTTATTATCAACTAATAGCTGTTTTACTAGTACCGTTATATTAAATATGTTCTACCGTATATAATTTTTTGAAAGATATTTAAAGCGTAGCTCATCAAGCGTACATCCGATACTTTGCTATAAGATTTTGGTGTTGATTACTTGGGGAGTGTAATAAAGTTGACACAAGCCACTGCTCTGGATTAATTTTGATATCGTTTGAAGAGGGTGACAAATATTTCCAGTACATCGCCTTCAGTGAGTAAATAAATTTCGTTGTTATATTATCAGGCCCAGGTGTTTTATCACATATAATATTATCTCACTTATCTAAATATTCGGGCCAGAGACTAATGGATCTAGTATATCTATATTTCTTGTCCTTGAATGTATTAAAATGTCTCATTGACATAAATGACATAGCTATAAAATTAATACATACCGAACTTATCTTTTATATCTAGAATCAATTGAACATCACGCATAAGAAAATGTGGCCATCTCCTCCAGCCATCTTCTTTACTTTTTTGTGAACAATGAAAGTGTTATGCTTGATAATTGCTGTTTCCATTTATATGCATTTTTCTACCCCCCAGTTTTTGTGGGCATTTCTTATTTTGGTCTTCATTGTGTTTTAAATCTCCTTGTACTAAACAACACTGATACATATATCTAAGATGTCTACTAAAGTAATCCACGATTCTATCGAGTTTCTTGCCGGTTCTTCTCGGTAGAATTACGTTCCGAACCGGTGGTAGCTTCATTATTGATGTATTTTTTTTTGTTTTTTCATGTATGACGATTTAAAAGTGCTCGTAAGAGCCTACTTCAATAAAGTATTTTTTTATTTTGATTTTGATTTTCTAAGGGTTGGTGTCGTCTTTAGCAAAAGAGCTGCTTCCATCGCCGAATTTCGATACAATTCATATCTCATTGACATGTGTGTGATTATTAGCTAGAATTACACTTGTAATTTTTTTTATTTAGGTAACCTTAGAAACGTTGTAAGTGTCAACAATAAGTCACTAAGACAGTAAATTTCTTCAGGTGTATAAAACATCTAACTTTATGAAGTCTATGAGCGAAAGTCATAAGTGTAATTCCCTCTAAGAGCGGAAGGAAATAAGTGCCGCGAATGTTTGTCAGTAGCAAACTATTTTTCTGCAAATAGCGGCTGATAATTTCGCTAGGTCAAGCTTATTGTTTCAATAGCCTAATAATTTTAATAAAATTAAAAAAAAAAGAATAAAAATATTTGGAATATTTTTTGTCATACTATCCTATTAATATTATGATGTTAAACTTTGTGAGGATGTATGAATATTTGTTACTATTTTTCGAAAAACTACTAAGCAGATTATGATGAAATTTCACAACGTTATGACTACTAATTATTAACATATTAAGACAGAAACGCAGACGCTCTCCAAGGGCAATTCCAGATCCTAGTTTTGGTCTGTGACTTGACCAAGTAGAAGTATTAATTTAAGTTTGATAATAATCGATACGGGTAAAAAGTTATCACTTCTTCTACTTCGATGGGTACGTTTTTATAGACGCGCAGAAGTGCCAGTCCGGGTAAACGTTCTTCAAGCATACAAATTAAATTAAATTAATTAAATATTAAAGGTACTTACATAAAATCTATATTGTTACAAAAAATATAAAAAATCATGTTAATCATCCTCATGTTTAACAATTCTAAATAGTGCTCTACCTAGGTCTTGAACCCAGCCCAGGGGAGGGGTCATGACCCCTCCCACCTGGATCCGCCCTTGACGGTATCGCGGATGGCTGCTAGAAATGTTTTTAACCAAAACAAAATATTAAAAACATTGCCAAAAATAAATATTTGTTGCCGCTATATAGCGGGTAAGCACTACCTGGAGGTTTAATATTGCTACCTCAACGTGATACATTAAGAGAAATCAGAAATCAACTTTCAAAATGTATCGCGTTACGATAACGGTCGCTCACCGTAATTAGCCTGCTGAGCGGTAATAGCCTAACACCTTCGCCATACGCCTATAAAACATTCTTACAGTGGAATGAGATATTTTAATACAAAATAACGACTCTAACTGTCTGAATGTAGCATAATTTGTAAAGTCTCTCACCAAGCACGCCAATTGCATTCTTCTTGGGCCAAAATAAACTAGAGAATGCGTCAGTATAAGCTTTTTATAAACGGTTTTATACACTAAGCTAGTATTTACTCCCTTTTTAAGTCGGTTCAAAACAGGAAATTTTTAATGATGTTAGCTCTTAGACCATAATGGTTCTCTTGCGTAATAATATGTTTTTTACAAGTAACTGAAAGGAGACAGTATATAAACTAAATGCAATATTGCATCAAAAGGCCCACCGTTATGGCTTTTAGCCTCTGTTGAACAGTAAACGACTATTCAAACCAGCAATAAAAGTTCGCAATATAGCAGAAATTAGAATTTCTCGTTCAATTTAGATGCATAACAGATGTTATAAAAGTTAACGGTGCAATATTTAAATATAAACTTTATCGTTTTAATATAATTAAAATACGTTCTGTGGTTCCGGGTGTTTACTTCGCACATACAAAAATTCGCTCTATTTCTTTATTTATTGGTATAGCTTATAATATTTTATGCCATTTACAAATTAATATACAAAATTTACTATGAATATCGCTTTGAAATGCACAAACCCGAGTTCAGCAATCAGTATTAGGGAACATTAATTATTATATTTATATATAGTTAAGTACATGATAACTGTTTTACTGAAAGTTGATGTTATCGAGATGATTATTAGCTATTAAATAATTTATACTTTAAAAAATAGATTATCGGTTCTTTATATATAAATAATATATATTATATTATATATATATATATATATATATATATATATATATATATATATAGATGTAAGTTTGTATTTAATAAATAGTTATAAGTGATAACTTTAATTTGTAACTTTATCACTAGGGATATCACAGGGAAGGTCCCTGTGGTATCCCTAGTTTTGCTCCATAAGATAATAATTTAGTTACTATAAATTTCCTTCAACGCTTTTCGAATCTCAATGTAAATCAGAAGCTGCTCAGTGGCAGCAAATAGTGAATATAAGCACTCTCTACCTTCATGTAATTGAATCGAAGCCACGTGTATACTGAGCTACAAAATCAATTTAACAGAGTAATTACGTGTTGTTTGACAGGTTCTGGGCGAATGTCGAAGGTGGTACGTCTAGAGACCGTTTCAGCGCCTCGCTGACTCCCGAGTGAAGTTAATTACGAAATTCCTGTCCGCTAATAGCATGTTACACTTTAATTTCAAAGGTACAAATTTGTCGTGTTATATTATTATTATTCTACAAAATGTTTTTAGTTTTCAATAATCTTTGATTAATACTTACGTTACTATGCGTATAAGGTACACGTAAATTCTATAAAGGCTGTATATATCGATACCTCCCACGTAAGTTATTGTAAGCCACAAAATTGCCGATAGCGTTTTTACTGAATGCTACACGAATTTGCATTGCTTAATGCATTCAAAGTGAAAAAATACCAAAAATCTTTTTTTTTTTCAAGGAAAGTTACAACAAAATACGCCTGAAAAAGGGCGTATTTTGTTGTAACTTTCAAACTAAAACGGATTAAAAGTGCTCTACTGTAAAATTGTAATTTTGGGGTTACAACAACTTACGTGGGAGGTATCGATATGCTATATAAAATATACCGAGGGGTACGCATAAATAACTAAGATTTAAAAAATATATCTCATTTCAAAAGCAAATGCACAGTTAGATTAGGTAACAAGTTTGTACAATCATTTGTATTTAAAAATCAAACATCAGAACTAATTTTGGTGAAAATGTCTATCAAAACAACCTAAAAGTTTCAAATTAATGTTTAGAAAAAGTTAATAAATGACGAAGTTATAAGGCAACAAACATAAAAAAACACTATAACGAACTAAGACTACGATTTGCAAGCCTCCTTTTTTAAGGGTGTTGAAAAGCTTTCATTAAGGCTTACTATGTGTACAAATGAACGCTGATAAGCAATACTATGTCAAGCCACACTTACTTTATTTTCAGAAACTAGCGTCAACCTATTCTTAAAAAATGTGTTTATATATGCATCTTTTCTTTTTTATTCAAACTCAAACTCAAAATATACTTTATTCAAATAGGCCTTTACAAGCTCTTTTGAATCGTCAATTTACAAATTTGTGGACCGGCTCGGAATGTGGACTCTACTGAGAAGAGTCGGCGAGAAACTCAATAGTTACTCTTTTTAAAATATTTTTGTACAATATTGTTTGATACAATTAGCTACAGTTATCCTGCGAGAATGTCAACGCCCTATTATTCCACGCGGTTTATCATATACTGAATAGTATGCTATATATATATATATATATATATATATATATATATATATATATATATATATACTAGCTGTGCCCGCGACTTCGTTCGCGTGGATTACAGAATGCTTGGCATGTCTCCTGCAAAGCAAGGTTATAATAGTCTGCGGTACTGCTCCAGAAAGGAGCTTTTTACTTTGGATTTGGGAACTTTCTGGTTGTATTTATAAGCAGACACTAACTCAGATACGGTATTCCTCCACGGTTTTCACTATAAATGTTGAAGAAAAGTGTTTGGTTTTAGTCTTTAAAATTTCGACTGTAAAACAGTATGTTGTCGCCGAGGTTCTCCTTGTATTATATATCGGGTGACTTTTTTAACTGGGCATGATAGGCCAAATCTGGAACTATAAGGAATCGTGTCCGATTTCGAACTGCATCATAAGTTTTTTTGATTTCATGATTCTCCTGGCCAGGAATAGAGCCCACTAATTTTGAAAAAAAAATTCATTCTGTACTATTGCACCACCTAATAGTGTCACTTGTAAGGATCAACTTTTGGGAATTAATAATAAGTGACAAATTAAAGGAAAAGATTTTTTATTACAAAATTACATTAAATCTTTACATTAATTAGAAATTAAGTAATCGATTCTACACAGACATAATCAAATATGTGAGTAAATCACGGGTCCCGGTAAGTTTAGAAAGGAAGTCTGCATTACTTCGAACGATTTGTTTATAGGTTGCATCAAAATGCTAGTCACCTACTAAAGTAAGGAAGAGTGTGAACAATACAATCGAAAATATATAAAATGAACAACTCACAGTAACTTCCCTTATGTTTGTCTATTTTTTCTATGTGAGCTATACAAAGTTGATAGAATGTGACGTTTGGTTTGGTCCCCCTCACCTACTCCGTTACCTAAGTAGGTTTATATAATTCTTAAAAAAATTGATTTATTGAAATGTACATTTCACTCGACTCGGCTCTTGTACTCACCCGCTATTAGCGTTACAACATCCCGTTATAATTTTAAAATTTCACTTTTAGGTATCGTTTTTTTGAAGAATTACTAAAGTTTTAATGTATGAATTTGATAGAATTTTGTAAAAAATTTGCCTTTTCTTTTTGTTGCAGTTAACTGTATACTATTACCACCCTGAAGTTGATCCTTATAATATGTTACAGTATCAGATGGTGCAATAATACAGAATGTTAATTTTCTGCAAAATCAACGTGTTCGTTTCTGGCTAGGAAAATTTATTTTTCAAAAAACCAATGATACTGTTTTAGTTTTTATCAAAATCGGCTCTGTGACTCCTTTTATTATTTTTCGCTATTGCTTATAGTTTCGGATTTGGTCTATCATATCCAGTAAAAAAATTACCCAGTAAATTTATTATTATTTTTTATTATTATATTTATATAATATATATCTTCCCTATTTCAATCAGATATTGTTCATTATTTCATTAGTTTCAATTTTGTTCCTCATAACATTGGCTTTCTGCTAGTGAATGTTTCGTCAAAATCGGTCCAGCTGTTTCAAATATTAGCCAAAACAAACTGAGTGACAGATAGACAGACAAAAATTTAAAAACTGGTAATTTTGTTGTAAGTACCGTGTATACTTTCTTATGCATTTATTTAAAATTACAAACAGACACACCAATTTTATTTATTTGTATAGATGTATACCTTGCCTTCTTAAATCGGAAATTGTTCACTTTTTTTATTGGTTTCTACAATATTTCGTTATAGCGTAATTCTCTTTTTTACTTTTATTCATTAAAATTAATATATATTTTAAATAAAAGTAGCCTAATCACGTAATGTTTTTAAGAACTTTTAGACTTTGTGATATTTCGTGATTTTTATCTTCATCCCCTTTCCTCTGGGCCTTACGTGATTAACGGACATCCCCTAACTGCGAGTAAAAGTCCTATCAAATATGTTTCAGCTGTTTCAGAGATTAGTCGTGAGAAACAGACTGACAGGCAAAAAATTAAAAAAATGATTTTTTGATGTAAGTACTGTATATACTTTCATGCATTTAGTGAAAAACACAAAATAATGTTCGACGTGAACCTTAAATTGACATAACTTTTTTATTTATGAACCGATTGAAATGAAACAAACACTAACTGCCTTACTACAAAAGATTTAAACATACGTTCAAAGCACAGTTTTGAGTTAAACATGCTTTAGATATAGATTAACATACGTGTAAGTGAGTTTAATACATGTTTAGAACCTATTTTAACTGTCAAATGTAAGGTATAACTTTTAATCAATAAGTTTTTTTATGAGTTTATTCGCTGTTAAGCAATTTAGATAATATTTTAAGCAATGTTTTATTTTTAAACACTGTTTAACTAGACAGGCGTTCAACATGGTTTTAGTGCGTCTTTTGTAGTATGACAGTAAATGTTTAGTGAAACTTACTGTAGTATATTAATGAAAATCACATCTAAATCGGATAAGCCGTTCTTCTGAGATTAGCGGGCACAAACGCACAGATAAACAGACGAACAGACAAAAATTCTAACAATTACTGTTTTGGGTTCTATTGCGTAGGTAAAAGCCCTCAAATATTTTTTTTTCATATATCTTCCATCTACAGCCAGCGACCCGTTAGAACTTTATATATGTATAGATAGATTAAAAAAAACCCCTTAAATAGAAGTAAGCCTAAGTCACTCCTTATAACATTTGCTAACTGCAAGTAAAAGTACTATCAAAATCGGTTCAGCCGTTTCAGAGATTAGTCGGAACAAACAGATAGACAGACAGACTGACAGACAAAAAATAGAAAAATGTATTTTTTGATGTAATTACTGTATATACTTTCATGCATTTAGTGATAAGCACAAAAAAATGTTCAACGTGATTCATTAAATTGACATAACTTTTTTATTTATGGACCGATTGACATGAAACAAAGCCTAAATGTTAAGTGAAGCTTACTACGATATATTAGTGAAAACCGCATCTAAATCGGATAAGCCGTTTCTGAGATTAGCGTGCACAAACGCACAGATAAACAGACAAACAGACAAACAGACAAACAGACAAACAGACAAACAGACAAACAGACAAACAGACAAACAGACAAACAGACAAACAGACAAACAGATAAGAATTCTAAAAATCATTGTTTTGGGTTCTATTGCCTTGGTAAAGGCCCCCTATAATATTTTTTTTCAAATATCTTCCATGTACAGACGGCGACCCGCTAGAATTTTATTATTAGTATAGATATATAATAGTTAGTTTTTCAAATATAAATGAGATTATTGCATATTTCAAAATATGGAACACACTTCTATGGAACTTATTAATTTTAGACTCTTATAATTTTAAATATGTGTCGCTTTATAAGAAAACATCAATATCTGAGAATTTGACTTGTTATGGATTAAAATACTATTGCTTATCAGCATCCAAATAATAAAGTTAACGCATACGAAATAACAGATGACCAGTAGCTAGATTTAAAATTTTGAAACATGAATAATCATAATAATATTTTCATGAAAAATTAACGACAAATCATTAAAATTTATCATTGATGCATCTCTAGTGCATGTTTTTTTAGCTTCTCTTCGCGACACGAGCCGCGCTCTTAAGTTTACGTAATGAAGCCGGTCAAGGCCGCACGACATTGACGCTAAACTCGTAGCGCGAGATCTACTTGAGAGCACTCCGCAGTAACAGACTCACAGGTAGTGGTTATCATAGACACTAGATAAGACAATTTCATCTGATATTTACTAAGGGTCTTGGGAATGATTTTAATCATGCTGGGATTGCAGATATTCTATCACTGTAATTTCTTGAAACGTTACATAACAACATTTTTATTTTCATTTTCTAGTCTATACTTACAGAAGTATTTGTGTAAATGCTAACTAGAAAAGATCTCATTAGGGTTCCATACCCAAAGTACGTTTTGTTATAGCGCTTCTCTTATTTCTTTTACGACGAAAGTATTTAAAAGTACCATTATATATAATGTTATATTTTGGAACGATGTAGCAAAACCTCAATTTAAATCTTGTTTTAGCAATGCGGGTTTGTCAAAATGAAAATCTACCATCAATACACTTTTGTATTTGAATAATTTAAAGCCTCGTTTTTCTCTTTAATCCCAAACCAATCAGTGATTTTGTTACAGCTCTATAAAATGTAGACGTATATATTTATACGTACGTCTATTTCGTCGGTCGTAACTCCTGCGGGCCTACGTGATTTTACGATCCCGATAAAATTGAATCTACGTTTGTTAAAACCGCTTAAGAGGATTCAAATTTAATTACAAAATAAATGATTTTTTTTTTTGGAAAAATAGATTTTTCAGTATTAAAATATTATAGTAAATTCTTGCTTTCCTAAATTGAGCTTGTCAAACATCTCTATAAAAAGGTAACATAATGAAAATTCTTTATCTTGTCATCTTATAATGTCACTCACTAAGTTTTAGAAGCAAATCGTCCTTGTTTATAATTAAATACAACGTGGGACGAACGAGGTTCTAATATTGACTTCCGAGTTTTCTCAGGGGTGCCAACTATTTAGACATTACATTTTAATAGTAAAATATAATATTATAAGCTTAATAGTATCTAAATTGACATGTAGTAGAGTTGTTTCGTAAGCGAGACTTATACATTACATTAAATTTTGCTTCTGTTATTTTTTTAAATACTCATTTGAGTTAACATATATATATATATATATATATATATATATATATATATATATATATATATATATATATATATATATATACTATATATATATTTTTATATACATTTTCTAAGTAAACGTTATTTATAAATTGTAAAGAAATTATTAATTATATATTTCATTCGTTTCTCGTTACCTATAAATTCTTACATCAAATTAATTATTATATAATTATGTATGTAATATAATATTTAATTAAATATTATACAGACTTAGGCATTAAACCTTCCAAGGTATTATATATGAGATATATGAGATTGTGTATTAAATACAAAATATTAGATTTTTTTTTATATTAATAGAATTCAAGTGATTCTCAACTAGGTCAAGTCAATATTGTTATTACCGCAATTACACTGCGACTCAGCCTATCTCACAGATGGAAAGGATTATTATTATTTGAATTGTTTTGAAAGGTCTACTGAAAATTAATTAACGAAATTAGTTGGGATACTCTTGTTAGTGAGCTTAGAAGTAAATTATATTGAATCGAATCGTTTGATTAAAACGCAACTCTGCGTGACCTTCGGGAGGCGGTGGGAGTGAAGGCCTATATACTTTTTCAATTGAATTATATTATATTAAAAGCTATTTATGTCTGCGGTTAAACGTTTAAGATGTTGTATATTTTTTAATTATCAAGTTATTAAATTATATATATTGTATTACAGACCAAACGTAATATTATGTAAGAAAAATACATATTTCTGAAGGTTAATTATAAAATCAATGACATTCGTATTTAATTAATGTTTTTATTAATTATTTGAAATAATCAACGAAAAGACAGATGGATAGTCGGAAAGGCAGACAGATAAACTTAGATAAATAGACTTATATTCGTATTAATAATATTCGTTAGGATTATTTATGCTTTGGAATATTAACAGCTGCAGATTGATAAGTTATATTAAGGAATTGAGCATTTTGGATTCTAATAACAAGATAATTTGAGTTGTACTAATATAGAGAAAGGTTATATTAAATTATAACGAAAGTCTTTATTACAAACATTTTTGATTAATATTGGTAAAATAAGAATGGTTTTGTATATTATTTTTAGGTTTTATCGTTTCATATTTTAACCCAAATTAAAAAAAAACGGTATATTTTATCTAAAATATAAAAACAAAAAATACAATTTTTTAATATAATTATAATAAAATTATTATCTCAATAATATTTCATCAAATTATGGCTCAGGATGTTAATTAATGAATCCAAATAGTTCGTCGGCCATCTTAAAGTGGAATCTAAATGAAGTCGTAATTTTGGTAGACGATCTCGATTGTCTTAAGCGTTTGGCACCCTGGAGACTGCTGTTCATATTTCGAGTACCTGATTAACTGTTTTCTATTGCCAGCTAATAGACTGTCTTCTCACTGTTTTAATTAAGATTAAGACTTATTTATTAATACTTTACTAGCTATTGCTCGTGGTTCCGTTCGCGTTAATGTATATATTTTTTTAAATAATACGTATATCTACAGATAAAATATAGTCTATGACCATCTGAAATACAAACCTACCTTTAATACCTTTCAAATGATATTTTTTAAGTAGGTTTAATGGTTACGGAGTTTACTTCGCACTTACAGAAATTCGCTCTATTTCTTTATTGGATTAGTATTGGAACCACCTACTGGAAGTTAATTATATTACGCTTGTAATTTTCTCGCAAGAAATTGACAAATTTTTATTACTATCGGACGAACGGTATGGCAATTTGTAAGATACGTACAAACATTAATGTTTAAATATTACATATATATAAGTGTCATCTATATATATAAAATCACTTGTCCTGACTGATTCATCAACGCAGAGCCTAAACCGCTGGGGCTACGAACTTGCAATTTTGGCAGTAGGTGGCTTTTAGGTTGTAGGCATCCCCTAAGAAAGGATTTTATTATTCACCCTTAAGAGGGTGAGAAGGGGTAAAATGGTTTGTATGCATAATCTTATTCCGTAGTCGTATTAACTTAAAACTTAATACACATATTTCTGGGTGATAGTAATGATAATATAAAATAGAAAACGGGGTACTATTATCCCACACTGGGGTGCAAGGGGGTAGTAAAGTTTGTATGGAGAAAATATATATTTTTTTGCCGATTATCCTTAAATTCAGCTCAAACATTACTTATGGAAAATAATTAAATACCAGAATTTCAAAATCGTCCCTTAAAACGACGCTAGCAGGTAATAAATCCTGGAATGGTCACAATTTCGATGGTAGATTTATTTAGCTGAAATTTCAAAATATACGCGGTCGTAGCCGCGAGCAACTGCTAGTATAAGTATAAAAGCGATGCTTAGTTTGTATATATAACGCATATAACACGCGGATAAAATATATTGAAACTAATAAACAATTTTCTACTTAGTGTTTAATTAATATATGAATTTATTAGCATTTTTCATCAAAATCAGACCCGAGACTGATTTATAATCTATTTTTATTTATTTGTCTTTACTTGGTAACAAAACCTCGAACGATAATCACGAATTTTCGAACAATTTGTTTTCATTATATAATTTCATTATAAAAATGATTCAATTAAATCATTCAATTTATAATTTCTTATCTAACTCTTATATGTTGCGAGAAATACGCCATCTTTGTATGCTACATAAGACAAGTATAAAAAAAGACTCTAAGTATTTTTTATTCTTTGTAATTTTAGAAATCCACACCCAGTTAAAAGATTTGATGTGTTTATTATTTATTTTTGGGGATCGCTCAATACATAGAACACTTTGTGTTTAAAATTCATCTCGTGTTCGACGGTGAAGAAAAACATTGTGGGGAATTACATGCGTCAAAAGAAATTATGAGATGAGTACATATGTTTACACCGATACGTAATTGAGTCGCATGAAAAATTAAAGCCTGGTTTGTAAAGCAATGGAATATTAACAGATTTTGAAAAATATGCATGGTTAATTGATATTTTAACTAAGCCGTATAGATTGTATAAGACGCATCATTACTTTCACCAACAAACAAAATTGATTTTAAAATATTTTTGTTAGGCAAGAATTTCTTTCATAAGTTTTCCATTTAAACTTTCATAAAAATTTACATACGTTATTTCTCATTACTTTACCCCTAAAAGAATTTACTGTCAGTTCCTTATCTTTGATATTCATAGCTTTCGTAAAAACTTACGACGAATCTGTTACTATGTTACAGAGTTGGTTAATATCGCTCTCGAGAGTGAAACTTAAAAATTTAATTCTCGCTTCATAAGTTTTATATTAGACGTTTGAAAGTGTAAGTCTAAAAAGTTTCTTACTAAATTGTTTGTTTATAAATACGAACACGTTTTATTGCTGTCTACTTGATGTCAGATCTATAATTGTTTTGTGTAATAAAATTATAAATAAATTTGAATAAACCTTTGGTAATAACGAAGGGTAAAATTACTTTTTGGAATTATTATGCAATATTATTTTATAGCTTTGCAATTGTCTTGTTGGCCCAAAGATATTCGTGCCTGTCATAATCAGTTCCTATATAGTATATAGTTGGCAACAGATATATTAAAAAAGATTATTGAAAAAGATACATAAAATTATATATACGATGATTTAAATATACGATGATTTTATTTATGACAGACGCGTTGGCGCAATGGTCACTGCAATTGACTAAAGCGCTAACGGTCGCGGGTTCGATCCCCGCTCACGGCAAACGTGTGTATTGGCCATACAGATGTTTGTCGTGGTCTGGGTGTTTGTGTTAGTGTTGTGTGTGTTTCCGGACCCCCGACACAAGGTCATGAGATCTTAATGGGGGCCGTTGAGTGTGATGCGTTATTTATTATTTATTTATTCAAGTTTGATACAGATAATAATAATGTTATATACCTCAGTGTTATATTTTATGGATCCTACGTGATATTTGTTATTAACGATCATTTGGCACAACTTGGTGCCTTAAATATATAAATATAATTGAATAACTTAAATATCATTTTGTTATTTTAATTAATATTTTCTAAATATAACAATAGTTAGTTTAAATGAAGCTATAATATAGACAGCTCTATTTATTTCTTAAAGATGATTGGCTTGGATTAAATCCGAACATCAACATTTTAAATGCTTTATTTATATTTATAATTTACTTTAAGCGTACCGATTAACGAAAACATCTTAAGAAATTTGTTTTTCTTTTTAATTAAATCTATATTTTTTGTTTTGTGATATTTTAAGACCCTGTCAAAGAAAAATCGCTTTGTAACGTTCTTATATTTATTCAAAAATATGGTGGGTAAAATTGATCTATTGAGTTGATACCGATGTGAACTTAGTCATTTTTATATCTACTTTTAAAGAGACCAGAAGTGAAAGTCCATGTCTTTATTTCTAACTATTGTAATTTATCGCCATATTGTTTCTCTTGACATCAATAACCCGTTGCTAGGCAACTCTCGTCATGTACATCAGTCTCATTAACACAATATAAATGATTATTTTAAAATTTTAGACACAATACTATATTAATTTACTATTTAAAAATAAAAAAAATTAATCATCAATATTTTTTAAGTTTTACAATTTGACGTTGTTTAAATAAAATGTGTATTTTCGTAAAATGTCTAAAACTAGCAGAGGAGAAAACCTGTTTGTAAGTAGTTGTCTCTACAATTTAACACGAAAATAATGACACTAATTAAGATTGGTAGGTACGCAGAGGTCGTGCTTCCTGGGTCGTTATTTCTCGTGGAAAACTTAATTAAAATGAATCTCTCTAGACTTTTTTGGACACGAAAAGTTAAAAAAGAAAACGTTTTCAAGAGGACGCTGACTCGGCATAACGAAGGTTTATCTCAGACTTTAAGACAATTTTGTAACGTTAAAGAATAATGTAAGGTTTTTATATAAATAAGATCCTTAAGCTATATAACATGTATATATAGACACAAAAACTTTTATTAAATAAAAATAAATGATTACATTATTGTTATATAAAAAGCTAATAGAATGTTCATGTGACGTTATTCTAAAATAAGATTATATAAAACATAGATATATAGAATGTTTATGCAAAGGTCCCAATGAACTAATGTTAATAATGCTAAAGCAGTAGTTAAGTAGCAAACACAACTTCTTAAAATACAGGATGACAACTATTTTTCTTTCGGTGTTTGTGTTTGGTTTGTTCTGATTTGTTACAATTTAATTCTGTGTAGGCGAGGTGGTTGCTGCCAAATCCATTATTACCAACGGGAAGCCCACAAAGAAAGCAATATAGGCTCGGTGATGCAACTCCGGATTTCGTTTCGTTGAGTCGCAACAAAATATCTCGCTTCTAGATTTGGATCGGAAATTTTCTATTTTCAGATATTTCTGCTTATGATTCTCCCTTGAGTTACATGCGCTGATGGAATATTAGATTTCTGCAGGAATAGACCAGCGCCTCCTGAGCTTTGAAAGTTATATTTAGAGCGGATTCATTTTTAAATTAAAATTGGCTACCACCGCTCTCTGGACATTTATTCCAACGGCACTTCTCTCATGAACATTAGTAACCCAAGTGGTACAAATATACACAGAGACTTACACAATCTATACGAATAATATAAAGCTGAAGAGTTTGTTTGTTTATTTAAATGCGCTAATCTCAGGAATTACAGGTTCGAATTGAAAAATTATTTTTGTGTTAGATAGTTTATTTATTGAGGAAGGCTATAGGCTTTACATCACGCTACGACTCATAGAAGCGAGGCAGTAACCATAAATGCGAGTGATACCGCAAGGGACAGCTAGTTCGTAATTAAAAATACAAAGCACTATAGTGATTATAAATGATTTGTACCTTAAGCCAAAATATTACTACCAGTGATTAAAACTGAGTGGTATTTTCACCAGTATGTAATAAATAACGTTTATGGTGGCCACGAATAGATATATTTTATTCATTGGAATCGGTCGTAATGACCACCTTTTCCCGCTGATTTATGGGGTTGATCGTAAAAACCAACATACTTATTCATACTCATGCTTATGTCTGTTGATATTGGACCTTATAAATAAATATTCGCGTGTAACGTGTAATCATAAATCTTTGTTTTACGCTTAGACGATTCAAATTGAACGTCTAGACAGTGTCGATGTATGTTATATTATACATTTGTAGCTCAATGATATTATTTACCCACTTCCAAAAAGGAGGAGGTATATGTTTATCGAAGTTACTCAAACACGGCTGAACCGATTTGGATAACACTTTTTTTTTTCTTAAATGTACTACCTTATTTTTCATTAAAATCTGTTTAGTAGTTTTAATTTAAAATCAAAATAACTGGAATAAGTTTGTCATTTAAGTTCACATAATTACGTATTTGCTATGAAGTCTGTTTGTTCTTGTGTAACTGTACATGTTACGTTCGTACAATTTGACGCTAAAAATCTAATATACCCATTTCAAACTTTGACAAGTTCGACAATTATCTTATGGGCCCAGACATACTCTCGCCTGTCATACTCAGCCGCCAACTGATTGCTAGGCAACGTCGTCCAAAGTAATCGGCATTCTGGATGTCAAAATTCATGAGCTTCTAATGTGTCTACTTAATTAACGATTTGTTATATTGATTTTACTAATATTAATAGAAGAAGTGCCATATTTCTGTAAAAATCTGACGGCACACGGTAACATCTTACATGCTGGACGAACATGATACTTTAATAGGTACATTGGCTTGAAAAAATGTTTAACTACATATAATTTTCAATCCGAAAATGTATCTATTTCTATTTATTTGTAAAATTTACGTTTTATGTGAAGAGAAGTCCTCTCAGATTTTTTACGTTTTGTTGTTTATAATTTTTGTTGATTATGAATATTTGTTCGCTACAACATTTATACTTGCTAATTGTAACAATCCAAAGAATATAGTTCTTTAAAGTTAGGATAGACAGAGTGATGAACAAACGGACAAAGAGACGGACAGACGGACAAACGACATAGACTTAGTAATACGATATCGTTACATAAAAATACAATCGAAGAAAATGAAAAGCTTTTTTTAATACTACTTCTAAAGATTACGTTTTTTATTTTTTTTAAAGAACCGGAAATGGCATGGCTTTTCCTTACGTCCTTTATATTTAATTTTCTATTAGGATGTCGATAAAAGAAAATACCTTATTCCCATGTTTTTGAACATTTTCAATAAAATTGTTCAATTACATTTAACTTTCATAAATAATATATTTCTTCCATGGCTGTCTATATGTATGTATGTATATGTATCGATTTTTTATAAGAGGAAAAATGTTTGTATTTTCTAACTAATACTTTAAGTGCAAATGAATTTGTTATTTATTTCTTCAATTTCTTTATCAATCACCCAACTGACCACCATTAAATTTTCCACACACATCGTTTGAGTACAGCAAAAAAAAAACATTTTTAAAAAGTTTTACTTGCAACTTATAACGTCATCACACAATTAAGAGCACAGTTTTCATGTAAAAAAGAAACTTTACAGCAATATTTAAAAAATTTAAAGCAATCTAACATATATAACACATATTCCACATTCCTGCAAAAAAATTAGTATTCTATAAAAGTAAAAATATGTCCTCCGTGTGAATTAGAAGTGGATACGATAGAATTTTTCTACGAATTTTTCTGAACGGTAACCGAATACCAATTGCGTCTTGTCCAATTTTCCTGTAAATTGCTACAGAATATCGTAATATGAAAGATATTACATATAATATTTACATTTACATACAGTTAAACGTCCTACATTGACTATTGTTAGGTGAGAATTACTCTAATAAGTTTTGCTCTTAGACTTTCATAAGGACTTACATATTTTTTTTCTTATTGTTTCACACCACACACACCTAAAAGAATTTAAAAGGGTCTTATTTTTGACAGCCAGAGCTTCCATAACTACTGACGATGTATCGATTATCAAGTAACAAAGTTGTTTTATGTCACTTACGAGAGTAAAACTTACAAATGTAATGTACAACTAACTAACTAAATGTTACTGTGTAATCTGATTACAGTAACCTAGAGAAGCTTACATAAGCTCTAAGTTTATAAAAATATGTCAGCGCAGTAAGTTCGATTAGGTGTACGGTGAAAATAACACTTATAAATAATCGTTTATAAGTATATTCTTATAATTAATTATGTATAAGCGCAATTCTCTAGCTAAGCTACTTGTAGTTACAATTGTAGTTGAAATAACGTAACAATTACGTAAATACGTAGCTTACGTAATGTCGTAAGTAAAACTTACAAGTATAATTTTTGGCTAATATATGATTGCGTGTATAATTTACAGTAAAAAATATTTAAGCTATACAAATAAATAAAATTGATTGATTTAATTTACCAGCTTTTACCCAAATGCATATGAAAGTATATACGATACATACATCAAAAACACGCTTAAAACAAAAATTATTTTAATTATTAAATAAAAAGGAAGATTATGCGAAATAAAAATTTAAATCAATGAAATTGTGAACAATATTCGATTCAAGTATCCCTACTTAACATTATATAAATATAATTTTTACCCAAATTAACGCGGGCGACACTGCGGGCCATAGCTAGTATCAAAAATAAGTATTGTTCACAAACATTATATACATGTTAATGAGTACAAATATGCACCTTTTAATGAGTTTTAAAATAATACGATTTCGAATTAAAAACAATTAAATTGCTTAGAAAATGGCGGAGTTCTGAGGTAACAAACATAAAAAAACATACGCTACGAATTCAAACTTCCAGCTTTTTTAAAATCGGTTATGAATTAAAAAAAAAACTCGGTAAATAAGATAAAATTGAAAATTAAACACACGACAAATTTATAACAACCCCTTTTTGAGTCGGAGGATAATAAAGTTTAAAAGATTTGTGTGCCATTTTGAAAACTTATTATCAACTTGTATATACCTAGATCTTGAAAAAAAAATGTTGATTTTATCTAGAGATCTTGGGTGATATAAGAAATGGGCACTTTTACGCGGTCTGCAGTTCATAGCTGGAATATCGTTGTCGGAATAATAATTTACTTCAACTTTTAGGATTTTGCAATATTATGATATCCCGTGTAGTAGTTTAGAAAGACCGTTTGTTAGAAATAAGGAGAAATGTAAAAATAATTTATTTATTAAATTATTACTCGGTAACCTACAAGAAGGGTTGTATTACGTACGTACTTTCGTATGTACTTTCTGTTGTGACTTCCTGTGCTTAAACAGTTTGACCGATTTTGATGTGCGAGGTGTTATCAGGCAATTGTAGTGTTGTTATTTTTTTTAGTTTATTAGTTACCTCAATCTAGTTTCTCTTTCTCTACTCGTTTCTGTCACCGTCTAAGATACTTCTTTGGTTTGGAGGTATTTCTTTTAGTCGATACGACGAATACCGTCAGTGTTTTTTAAACTTTAAAAACAAAACTAAGTACGAATCCACGATAGCGAGAGCAAAAAACGTAAGTAGGTAACTGCCTAGTTAGAAATTAACCGTCAAAATGTATCGTGTTGCGATAGCAATAGACTTCTGTAATACGCAACGCAATAATGAAATATATTGGCGTCTGTATACAGCCAGCAGGGCAATTATATGCGTGCACTATCGCTGTAGCAACACGATACATTTTGACGGGTGATTTCTGATTTTTGTACTTAAAAGAAACAAATCGATTATGGAAGCTCACCGTGTACATATCTGTATATCTGGTACATATGTATATATTAATCGCTCTTTTTGTAGTACAGTCATTAGGTAGTTTTCCTCGTAAGTTATTCGAAAATTTTTAATCGGTGATCTCACAGATGTTCATAAACAGTTTTTTGACAATAACGCCATCCTACTAATTTTTCAATAAAAATTATTTCCTGTAATTTATGTGAAAACATTTTTTATTGTAAAGGGAATAGTTTTAGAGTACGATCGCCGCTAGTGGAATTAATACGCGTTTTTATCAAATAACTCAATTCCACACTACTATGTGGTAGAGTGACTGGCGAGTTTTTTTGTGGTATCGCTAATAGACTTAACCTAATATATCTTCTTCAATATACGATATCATAATTTTATTAATCGAAATCGAAATATGAGCGATGATAATGATAATCGAGTCGATATATTAATCAAAACTGACTCATACATTCAATGACTGATCGATCAACTCAGAGCTGAAACCGCTGGTTCTAGAAACAAGAAATTTTGCACAAACTTTCCTGTAATATTGTAAGTGTATACTAAGAAAGGATTTTTAAAAATCCATCTCCTAAGAGGTTGCAAGCTTGTTTGGTATCAAATTCCTAAGCTGCGGGAAACTGCTACTATATTACAGTAATCGATAAATAGTTATTTTTTAATCAGGTGTTAACCACGCCATCCAAATCTGTAGCATTAATATATTACTAGACATAAAATTGATTATAGAGGAGTAGTTAAATATAGTAGGTACTTACATAGTAATTTTCGACTTCGCTAAGTCCTACCTTCTTGGGGCATGATACTCGTTTTTATAATAAAATCCCGCAGAAAGTCTTTCAGTTTACGAATAATACATTTAAAGTATTAAAAAGTCCTTAATAGTGAAAGCATATTATTCTGTTCAAGATTATATAGATGATGAAGATGCTTGGATTTAGTATAAGCTGGATTCACACAGGGTATTCAATATATTTGTAACTCTTTAATCTATATTGATATGATGGTAAATTCATCAATACAAAATTTCTTGTATAAACCCTCTTGAATAAAGTATATTTTGATTTTGATTGACTTTAGAGTAAGTTTCACGGGGCTATTTTTCGCTACTCAATTTTAAGTTGCTCAAGTTAAATCTCGTACTTAAAACGTTAAACGTTGGGGAAGTTGTTAGTAATGGAGCTCTATTCAAAAATATTTTTTAAAATTGTTGTGCGAGTTTTATTAAGAAAAAAAAAACGTTTAATAACTTTTCTGTGAAAATTTACATAGAAAATAAAATAGACGAATGACTACACCTGTATGCTTTATACGAGATTGACGCATATTAAAATTTCTATAGCCTTACACTGAGATTGACGCTTATTAAAATTTGTATCGCTTTATGGTCGAGGTAGACGTTCATTCCTCACCGTGATCGCTCCATTGAAATTATGCTTCCACAAAAGCATATTAAAACTCAACTTAAGATTGAGTACAATATTTTTAACAATTACCTAAAAGAAATGATCATTTTTTCTGTTTATTTTTGGGGTTTCATTTCCTAGTTTTGTTCTTTTTATCGGTTACTATATTCAACCTCCGACTCAAAAACCCATCGTGTTTGACGTGTATATCTGTCTGTGACATCGTAGCTCCCTAACCGGTTTAAGAGAAGATTGTTGAAAGGATCTTCTGCTGGTCTAATCGAGTCGAATTTTAAAATACTGTGAAAGATATCGAAATAACATATGTAGTTGCACAGCATTAGTTCAAAGAATGCTGCAGTATCATCTGGAATCAGGAGGATTCACAGCTCCTTACCAACTTATATTAGAAATATCGTGTTGGGACTCTTTGAAAAGGTCTCAGTGAGTAAATTGTCGAGGGTTTACTTTTTAATAAAAAAATTTACGTTATTGTAAAGAACGTTTCTCGAAAAAATTGTATTTTATTAAGTAAAACTCAACAAACCCTTTCATTTGATACCCATTTTGTATAAATGCATTAAAAATAACTGTTCCACCATCTTCGATGGTCCATATTGAATTTAGAATGACGTCACACAAGTAATCGCGTATTGTTATCCAATCTAATACGTACATACAAAATTTTAGCTTAATCGGTTGAGAGTATCTGCTACAAAAGCGGGTTGAAGATTCCATCCGAACATCCTTACATACATACATTGTAAGTTAAATAAAAGCTTTTAAAAATAAATGAAATACCAAAAAGTTAAAAATATTTATTGTATGAATAACAATACTTCACCGAAATTTCTAGATCTTAAGTTTAAGTAGAAAAGTTAAAAAATAACAGTGGTTTACGTAAACGACTTTATTTTTATCGTGTCATACTCGTACATTATTCCTATACGCTATTGGCTTACGCATTCTATAATGGCACCCCGAGGACTGGCTCGGGCAGGCTATTCTCACGCTCAGGGCGTCATGAAACGGCACCCTCAGGCCTCATGTAAATCACCCTTAAACCAATTTCCTTTGTAAAATCTTTGCAATAGGAAGATTTTCTGGAGTGACCCATACTTTCGCAAACGGCTCAACACTACAGGATATAGTTTGTCTGTCTGACAGCTGATTTCTGATTTTTATACTAATGTGAAAAAATCAACTGTCAAAATGTATCGCGGAAAGATAGCTTCGCATAATTAAATGATAAGCAATACTGTGTCAAGCCAGACGGTCTTCATTTAGAGAAAATGGCGTCTAAATATGTCAAACTTATTCTTAATAGATCTGTTACTTATGTACTCCACATATCTTTTTTTTTCTATTTTAATAAAACGTATAATGAATTAAAAATAGATTGGCTAGGTAAAGTTTTTCATCTATTAATAGGTTTTTCAAATATATGAGATTATTGCATAATCCAAAACATGAAACACACACTTCAATATTCTAAACACTAGATTAAGAAACTTTTTTAAAAACTTTTTTAGTTCAGATTGAATAATCTTAAATACGAAATGCATTATCAGACTACATCAATATCTTTAAAATTAACTTTTTGTGGATTGACACATTATCGCTTATCAGTAACTAATTAGCATACTGTTTATATAAATTTTTGTTAAGTTTAAAAGCTTTAGATATTGTATTTACAGTAACTTTAATTTGATTCAGATTACATTGGTTAGCAAAAGCCTGTTCATGTATAAAAAGAAATGAAGCAGCCGGATCTTTTGTTTCATTGATGAGTAGGTGAGCCCATCAACTGATTTTATTAAACGAAAACGACAAAGGACGATCTCTATGTTAAAGTTTATTTGTTTTATTTTTACTCGACATGTTTATTTACTAAGGCCAATAAATTGTTATATTCTAGAAGATAGTGAATGTTGTAGTGCTTAAAAACTACTGATTGATGTTGCCAAAAGGGTACTGACTTTCATAGTGCTATTATTATTGTTAGGAAAATTGTGATGCAATGCAAGATCGATCAGCGATCGTGGAATGTTCCTTAAGAAATCGCTGTATGCTGCTATCGTGGAGTCTGCTAATTTTATTAGACTTCAGTATACTATTCTGTTTGTATCTGCGAATAAAGAATTATTTACCTCCTTAGATTATTTATTAGATTTAATTTTTTGCAGTACCTTATCGCAGCCATGGAATGGAATAATATTCCTATTTTCTTTATGAAAACCTTGAAATAAAAATGAAACTTAGTAATCTAAATAATAACATTATTAAAATGTAATGTGTCTATTGCTATAAAAAATTAAAAAAAAAACAATATCGGTTCTTCTTTTTCTTTTTTATTATTCTTGTTTATTTAGCATTGTAGATCACCAAAATTAAGGAACGTTACTTCAAAAATACATAAATATTTAAATCATTGGATTACAATTACAAATTACTTAATTTTTATATTTTACAAAATTTATTCCCGGATATATCTACTAATTGCTAATTAGCGACTCTTAAAATATTCCGGAATATTGGAGCACAATAATTACACTAAATTAAAATGTAAATTTTGATTTGTTTTTTTACCCGACTGCGGGACGTAAAGAAGGGTAATGTGTTTATCGGTCTACGTTTGTATGTATGTATATATATATAAAAGTGTATGTAAGTGGGTTGTACTCTAGTGGCTTAGAGTAGACAAAGAAAATAAACGAACTATGTCAAGTGGGGGATCGTTGAATAAGTAATTAAATTTTTTTTATGAGGGTCCTTATGTCAGTTTTCAATCTGAATTATCGTTTAGGAACTATAACTTTCTCACTCGTAGGCTTTTAGACAGATGTGATTTTTATATGTCACGCTGATTTCAAATGTTACGCAGTGAGGTTTTTAATTTTTTTAATTATTTATATGACGTTGATCATATGATGATGATTACAGATGTTGATTACTGATAATGAACATACTTTGCCACCATTAAGATGCCATTATCATGAATTGGGGTTACGGAAATAAAAACAAACACCCGGATTTTAACACAAAAATGTATAACCAGATGTTACGACGTGTGAAGATCCGCGGTTACGGTTATAATTATGTTATATACTATATATATTTAAATTGTAATATTATGTCATAGTTTTTTCAGTATTTTATAAGTATTGCAATATCCAATACAAAATTTATTAAGAAAAAATCGAGAATATTATTATTTTAATATTGATTTATTAAATATATATATATTGACGGATAAAATGCTGCATCTGTAGCAATAAAAATAAATTTATAATTCATATATTTTTCATTGACAATTTTGAACACTGGATTATAGATGGTCACGTTTCGTTCCAACGTCACGTTTTCTCGGTTAATAATAAATTCAACCGTATTTTAGTAACTGCGTTATAATTTAGGCTGAGTATATACTAACTTATTTTCTTATGAAAGTAATGTAATGTACAAAACGGAGCCGTAACAGACTGCGATAGCGAAATCAGACTATTATTTGTAGGTGTTCTTACAGAGTTTGTCATTTTATATATTGTTTTCCTACATTAAAATACAATAAAAACATCTTTTGAAATCGCGATAATTTTTCGTGTATATTATTATTATTCGAAATTTCTTGACAAAATTAAATAAATATATAAATGTTACACACTCAACGGCTACCATTAGGATCTCATGATCCTGAGTCGGGTTCCGGAATCATACAAAACCAAAACCCAGACGATAGCAAACATCCATATAGCTAAATCAGATGTTTGACATAAGCAGGGATCGAACCCGGACCATTAGTGTTGCAATCACTTACAGCCACTGCGTTAACCTATCTTCAAATAACATAAGAATGTATTTAATGTTGTTTTAAAGTATTTTTGTTTTCATACCACCTAAAATGTATAATTTTTTTTGTCTAAGTACACCCGTGGTTGGCCCCAGAATTTGGATATTCTTCCATAGATTAATTACACTCAGATTTTTATTTATAGAAATTAACTATCGATGGATAGATTGTATCTATAGTAATATTATAAAGCCGTAGAGTTTGTTTGTTTGAACGCATTAATCTTAGGAACTACTGGTTCTAATTAAAAAAAGGTTTTTTTGTTAGATAGTTTATTTATCGAGGAAGGCTATAAGCTATATTACATCACGCTACGATTCATAGGATCGAAGCAGTAACCATAAACGCGAGTGAAATCGCGAGGGACAGCTAGTACTAAATACTACTAGTATTGTGATTAATTACCTTAAGCAATATCGCTACTTTTTCGAGAAAAGCAAAATGATCTTTGTGAGTTATCATTTGAGTTCTTTTTTTTAATAATTTGTTATTCGATATTCGACCGAATAGTTTGCAATATTCGGCCGAATATCGAATAGCGAATAAAAAGTGGTTAATTGGCCGAATACTGAATAGTTGACGAATATTCGTGGCATCTCTTTTTTTCATATATTTTTATTTATTTATATATACTTTATTGTACACCAGAAGAATAATATACAGGACAATATTTTTATCTTAATCTTATTTTGTAGTACAACGGGCGGTCTTATTTCTTACTAGCCATTTCTAGTAGTTTGTTATAAATAGACTTACACATTGTACATATATAAAATAAAGTACAGTATATATAAATATTATAGACTAATAAATACTTCTCGTATATCATAAAGTTTATTATATAATAAAGATTAGCTAAGGTTGTCTCCAGCGTTAAGGTAAAATTGTTTTACCGAATTTTTGAAAATAGAAATCGTTTTTGATCTATTTATCTCATTTTAAGATGTTGTAGATAAGATATCCCAAAATTAGTATGAAAGCGATTCAATAGTAGGTAATTCAAATAAAGAAGTTCTAAAACCTTTCTTAATAATTTGACCACTTTGTTGATAATAGAATAAATTGAACTAAAATCTAGTTTGCTTATTCTATTGTGACAACCCGATGTAGAAATTAAATTAATCTTGTAATGCTATTAATCAATAGAGTAACTGGATTGAGCTTTTCATGATTTAACTACCTTTATACCATCATATTCTAATTCGAGTGAGTGAATTCGAGTTTATTTTTCATTTAACTATTGTTTCATAAATCGTATTTGACCATTTACATTTATCGTCTAACATTTTAGAAATACAAAACCTGCAGGCTATTTACACGGAGCTATTGCTATCACAACGCGATAGATAGATTGTTTTCATTTTAGTACAAAAATTAGAAGTCAACTGTCAGAACGTAATATTTTGTGATAGCGATAGCTCACTATAATTCGCCTAAAGGTCGGTAGATATTATTTCCTTTTTCATGCAATATAAAATGAGAGTCACATTCAACACACTAACTTTGCTTTATAACATCAAGATATATTTATTTACTACTGTGAACTCTCTACAATTGTAATTTCCAAAGTATAATTATAGATAGACAGCAAAAGCTATTGAACAAATTATAATGCAACTTATAGTAGTAAAGCTTATAGATCGGAATAACGCGTAGACTAGTTTTTATCGACATATCACACGGGCAAACTAGCGAACGAAGGCTAGCAAGAAATAGAATAAATGAAGAATAATACTTATAACTAATTTCTATTAAATAAAAGTAATGCTACTATTAAGATAATTATACAAAACAAAAAAAAAATACGATTTATATCGAAAAATACGATACGAAAATTTGTGAAAAAAAATGTAGATGGATGCTCTATTTTACTTACTTATTTATACTCAAGATTAAAAAAAAAACATGTAGTTAGATTACTTATATTGGTCATATTCAGTCCACGTATTTCGCTTTTAGGATACGGAAATAGTATGAATGACACATCAGAAAATGAAACCAAGGTTTCGTTACACGAAGTGGTACAGTTAAGGATGCCTATATCTAACTCGTTACACAAAACATCGTTTTTTTAGGTATATATGGATGCTGATAAGCAATAATGTGTCAACCCACAAAGAGTCAAATTTGGAGATATTGATGTATTTTGATACTGAGTCACCTATTTAACATTATTAAATAAAATTTCAAGGATCTAAAGTTTCTAAAGTTTCTTAATTCAATGTTTTGAATTTCATGTGCGTCCCATATTATGCAATTTATAAAATATTCTTAAATATTTTAACAATTTATAATTAAAAAACTCATTAAATATATTAATTTGCTTTTCATTATACCTTTTATCAAAATAGAAAAGAAAATATGGATATATACGTCTTCAAACAAATTTATTAAGAATAGGTTCGACATCTTTAGACGCCATTTTCTCAAAATGAATTCCGTGTGGCTTGACACAGTATTGCTTATCAGCGTCCAATATAGTTTTATAATGATTTTCTATGTAATTAATTACTAAACTGTTATATAATTACTAAACTACAAAGCTGACGAGTTTGTATGATTGTTATTTTGATTCTCTAGTCGGTACTACTGGATACGAACGTTACGACGTCGCGCGCACGTGACGATGTTGTGATGTAATAACTCAGAATTTAAAAAAAAAGAATCGACTTTGAAAGTGAGCTACGAAAATTTGAGTATTACAAGACACACTTTTATTAATTATTCTGATTTTAAAACCAAAAACAATTTCGATTAAATATCTATGGTACCAATCTGAAAGCATATTCTTTCAAATGAAAGAAGAATTTTCAAAATCAGTTTAGAACTGACGGTTAGCATATTAGAACAATCATGTAAAATAAAGTCCCCTACAAATTGAGAATCTCTCTCTTTTTTGAAGTCAGTTGAAAAACTATAAAACTTGAAACGTGAAAATAAATGTGAAACACGTGAATCGTAAAAAATAACTACGCGACGTCGCACCGTGGTACAATGCCATGATTTTTAATGTAAAATCAAACTAATAATCACGATACACATCATACGTTTCACGACACGACATCGTAATGCGCCACGACACTAATCGCATCGTAGAAATGTATTATAGACCTTAGGCGTACCGTTCATTGTGAATGTTTATAATAAGCTGCATGTCACAATCTATAGAAACGGTTTCATAAACGTTAGTGAAACTACAAGGAACAGCTAAACATGCAGAGGTATAAGATATGCTTATAACTCTTCGATCAATTAATATGCACAAACTTCTCGTGAGTTCGAATCTTACTCGACTGATTTTAGTAATATATTTTAAAAGGAATAGCCATTTCAATATAAAAAACCTTCATAGGTTCTTAGCACCAGTTAATGACTTTTAAATACTTTAGTTTCCAGAGCCGTCTTCGTAGTAAAACGTTCTAATTAGCGACTGTAAACTTTAAATTAACTCGAATAAAGTAATCGAATTGCTGATTTGAAATCTTTATTTTGTGCAAAGGTGTTGAAGATACAATTATTACAATTAAGACATTTTTCTATGCGTAATTAAATTTAGTATCTATTTTATTAACATATACATATTTAAAAATAAGCATATCTTAAAATATGTGAGGAAAAAGCTGTAATCCTGGTACATCTTGTTTCAATGGATCCTCTATTAAAACGAATATGAGTACAACACTGATTCTTTGGTCGTTATCTTCAATCTGTATTTTAAAAAGATAAAAAAGTTCAATCGTCTGAAGCATCATAGGGCAGTAATATCGACATGTTATAAAAATAGTGAAGGGTAACTGACGTATAATCACTGTTAATGTATCAATTATATTTAGATGCTGATAAGCAAATAATGTGTCAACCCACAAAAAGTTAAATTTTAAGATATTGATGTATTCTGATACTACGTCAGTAATTTAACGTTATTAAAAAAAATCATGTCATCGAAACTAAAAAAGTATGGAAAAAAGGTTTTTTTTAATTCGAATGTGTCGAATTTTGGGTGCGTTCCATATTTTGCAATTTACAAAATAATCTCAAATATTTAAAAACTTATTATTAGATAACATATTAAATATATCTGCTTTTGATTCATTATACATTTTATCAAAATAGAAAAGAATATTATACGTCTTCAAACAAATTTATTAAGAATAGGTTTGACATCTTTAGACGCCATTCTCAAAACGAAGTCCATGTGGCCTGACACAGTATTGCTTATCAGCGTCCATTTATAAAGTTAAAACCACAAAAAAGCAACGCCAATCTCTGAAACTAATCAAAATCCATCCAACTATTTAGGCGGAGGCAGAAGAAAAATATATATAAAGACTAGCAATTCCCCGCAGCTTCGCCGGCGTATACATGGGAATTTGATACCTAATAAACTTTTAACCTTTTTTTTAACCAGTTAGGAGATGGATTTTCAAAAATCCTTTCTTAGTGCACACTTACGATATGTAAGGAAAGTTTGTGCAAAATTTTTATGTTTCTAGACCCAGCGGTTTAGGCTCTGCGTTGATCGAGTCAGTGAATATGTCAGCCAGTCAGTTTTGATTTTTTTTAAATATTTATATAGACTAGATCATGCCCTGCTTTCTATTCCAATTTTGGTACTTGCCAACAGTTTGCCAAATTGCTTGACAATTAAACTTACTGTATCCCTTTTGGGCAGCATCACTTAATGTATCACCTTTAGACTTTCAATAAACGAACTAACGATTATATATTTTAGGCTTTCGCGATTTATACTATTAATATTTAATATACCGGGTCTTATCGCGATAACTAAAGGTAATACCTGTATAATACGACTGACCAGTCAGCTCGAGATCACGACGAATGCGACTTCGCCGAAACGTCGGGCAATGAAAAGGTTACCATTAGTTATCGCGATAAGACCCGTTATATTAAATACAAACTAACGATGTTAACCTGTTAACGTAAATATAATGTTGATGAGTAAGTGAGTATTTAATTCAAACAAACTCTTCTGCTTTATAAAATGAGCTATGATTCATTGTATTTTTGTTAAATAATTATGCTTTCCCAGAAATAGTGATAAACATGATATACATACAAGAAATGAAAATAAACTTATAAGACCAAGTTTTTAACTTTATAAAAATAATATGTCATTTTTAGGGCTTGGTATTCGTATCTATAATAAGATCTCGCAGTCTGTTTTGTATTCGCCACCTTTTAAGTTTAAAACTAACGTTAAGAAATCATTGATTAATAAACCATATTACACTGTACAAGATTACATGAACGATAAAATGCATGGACATGCAATTGATTTTCTGGCAGGAATATTTAAATAAAACTGTAATCGAGAACAGACTTTGTACTAATTGATTATAAAAGAGTACCTATCGATTTTCTTTCTGGTTCTGCTCGGTAAAATCTACATTCCGAACTGGGGTAGTTTTTTTTAAATATACTAAAAGACTAATTTGTAAATTGACTACTTGAATAAAGTATAATTTTTACTTGAATTTGTACTATAATATATCAATGTTAATAGATTTTTTCGACGACACTTAGTATGAAATTACGGGCACATTAACTTGAGGCACAAAATGACGCATACTATATTGCGGTAACAACATCATTCGTACCAAAGCGGATTAAAACCAATGCGGTTTAAGAGCGGTACTAAAATAAATTAGATAAAACCAAAGCGCCAAAAATTATTTTACTGTTTGTTATTTTATACAGCAACCATAACAAAGAATAAAAGCCGAAACGCATTCAACTTGTCGGATTACCATGTTAACACAATATATGTAGTTGATGCATGAACAAGCTTTTTGTGTAAATAGTGGGTTTTAAAAACATTACTAATTGTGTTCCATTTTTAAATTTCGATAATTTTTTTATTCATAATGGACGAACAAATGAATTGCTGTTGACATATTTTGGTATTGATTAGTTATTAGCAATTATATAACTATTAGTTGGCTCATGTGCATATTTGGAGGTGTATAAATTTAATGTACCGTTATATTTTAATAACACTAGCTGTACCCCACGGTTTGACTTGCGTTAAAATGAGTAAAAATTATATTTATGTAACATTTACCTACTTAAATCGGATATTGTTCTCACTCTTTTTTATTAATTTATTAAAAAATATATATTTTTTTAAATTGAAGTAGCCTAAGCCTGCTTATGACAATAGCTATCTGTTAGTGAAAGTCCAGTCAAAAGCGGTCTAGCCATCTTAAAGATAAAGCCGGAACAAACAGACAGACGGACAAAAATTTAAAAAATTGTGTTTTTGATGAAGAACCATATACACTCTCATATGTATTTAGTTAAAAGCTGTAAATTTGAAATTACATACAGACACTTCTATTTTATTTATTACTATAGATATACCATATATCCATACAGTCCGCATATTCTACTGCATGTAAACACAAGTTAGCCATAACAAAGACCTTAAAACAACGTGACGTCACACACGTGTACCCACATGTTAACATTTCTCCTCTAATTAAGTCGCGTATGAATTCAAAGTGGCTTCTCAAAGCCCTACAGCGTTGAACAAATTATTTGTTGCATTCGAAGAGGCTCATTCTACTTCTGCAACATTATACTTTTAATTGTAATGAAGTTTTACTGTACATTTAAGTGTAAAAAATATAAAAAACTAGCTTCTGCCCGCGACTTCGTCCGCGCGGGATAGTTACTTTGGGCTAATAGTGCATTATTTTAGAACAAATTTGGTAAGCATAAAAAGGTTATAGTGAGCTAACCTTAAGAGATAGACATATGCTGTCACGGAATTTTTTTAGAACTTTTAAAGGGGAACAATTCTGTCATACATAATTTTTGCGAGACTTTAACCGTTTACACAGATCACGTAGCGTAAGCTCTTTCGATAGGAAAATATCCCCGATTTTGAAACATTGTCATTGATACTCCGCTATTTTTGGTCTTACCGTGATAATATATAGCCTACAGCCTTTCTCGATAAATGGGTTATCTTACACTGAAAGAATTTTTCAAATCGGACCAGTACTTCCTGAGATAATAAATAATAAATAAACGCATCACACCCAACGCAACTCAAGAGATTATAGCGTTCAAGCAAAAAATCAAACAAACAAACTCTTTAGCTTTATAATATTGGTATATAAATATAGATAATATGATATTCCAAAATTATATTTTTTCAGATCACTGTGAAAATTTCAACTATATATTACGGGTCACGAGACACTTTTCTTTGTCAGACAGACGGATTGAGTCAATAGGTTTAGTAATAGGGTGCACTTGCAGATCGCTGGACGCCTGGCAGATGTGAAACATTACATGTAATAGTTGATATGTTTATTTTTAGAACAAAAATCAACAGTCAACACATGTCGCGTTGCAACAGCGGTTTCCTGCTGGTAATATACATAAAAGAAAGTAAAGGATGCCTACAAGCCTGGACTTGTGACGTCATACACATGCCTTATGTTAAAAATATCGTGCATGAGGAATTCAGAGGCAGTTTTGGCAATAATTTAATGACATTTTTTACCGTCACTCCTGTATTGATATTGAATTATGCAGATTTAATTTTTATTTGATATGTATACATATTTACGAGTTGAGTGATTAATATGAGAAAGTTTACTTAATTGAGAAAGTTTAGTTTTAAGTATAAGTAAAGTAAGAAAATACAATCCGAATCGTACTTGGCCGATTTTCGGGTGGCTGTATCCACAACTTTCTTTGAGGACTGGATCCACCCTTGATCTAACCCGCTGCTATAAATGTTTCACATCAAATATATTTTCTAAAGACTGAGCGACAATTGGTCAAGTCATAAATGTATTGCATTAGCGTTGATTAGAAGTGAATTATGATACTGAAATTGCTTGCCACTGCCGCATTGCTATAATGGTGTAAAATGACCCTTAAAGTATTTTAAATCAATGGTGTAATAATTCTAGTAACGATCATTAACAAAAATATAAAGTAACAGCAAAAACATGTTTTCATCGCGTTATTTTGTACCTACGTAATAAGTATATACTTTCAACGTTTTACGAGCGACCTCACCTTACCGAAATTACTTTTTTACAGCTGGTCATCATCACGCGCGGCAATATTTGCTAAGATATTGGGAACGACGCTATAAACTTACACTTAAGGAAAAAGGTGCAAGTTAATTTTCGAAATTCATGCGTTAATAGCTTATCTATAGCGAATCTACAATTCTGGAATATCATTGAAAGATTTCTCACTTGACCATTTTTATAAATACCTGAAGTTTCGTACTAGGAAGTTGTCTGTCTGTCTGGCTGTCTGGGGGTTGTACATCGTTAACTGTAAGTGATAGAGAGTTGAAATGTATATTTCTATTGCGGCTACAACTACATATGAAAACCAGTGAAGTGCGTTGTATTGTTTGCCTCACTTATTTTTAAAGTTAAAAGAAAAAAAACTAATTATGAAGATGTAAACAATACATTGTCACTGATACAAGGTTATTTTACAACTAATAATCTAGTTTTAACCCTTAAATGCATGATTTTTTTTTATTTCATCAGGATAAAAAACAATTTATGTTAACAGATTAGCAGTAGATTTATGTAACAGTAAAAAATAGTAAAACAATTAATATTTATTAATGTATTACAGGACATGTAAAATATAAACATATAGCTAAGTTAGATGTTTAGTAAAACTTACGAGCTCGGGAATCACTTCGGGATGTTTTAGTAATGTTGGTTTACTAACGGTTGCGTCACAATATATTTATAATAATATTATGCATATTCATAACAATATTGAAGATTTTGACAGGAATAGCGGTTCGCATATACATAACAAATACTAAAAACCGGTTAAATGCGAATCGTACTTGCAAAAGATGATATATTGAATATTGTTATAGCTCCTAAATTGTTTCTTTTACATATATAAGTATCTAAAAAGTACATAACTTTTCACCTTGTACGAAGGTACTGATGGTCCTTCATGAGCGAGTTTAACTCGCTCTTGATCAGTGGTATTTTGCCATGGCAACATTCATGATTTTAAATGCGGTTTATTTCAAAAAGGCAAAATTTCAAATTGTAATTATTACAATAATGATAACTAATTACAGTCAAAAGTTAAAAAAAAAGGAAACCAACTTCAAAACTAAATATGTACTTTCACTTACTTGGATGACTTACGTAGTTATTTTAATTTTAAAATAATATTTACCTATTTTGATTAAAAACATTTTTAACCCAATCCGAAAGCATCAATAAAAAAAATACTGTGATTTTCTCCTGTTTTAAAGTCAGTTAAAAATCTTTCTCTTATTGATATTGTTCTAAAAAATCAATACCGATAAATATTTCACCTGAGACCAAATATGAGATTGAAATGAGATCTAAGAAACCGACTCAATTGCTATTCAGAAAACGCCCTCTGCGTTACGTGTTGGCTGCGTACGGTATCAATTTGTAATACCAGCCGGGACTCTTAGTGTGATCAGTTATTTTTTACCTGACTACGACGCATAGAGTAATGTTCTTATCCGTCTATGTATGGTATGTGGGTTTGTACCTCTGTGGCACTATTTAAACCGAACGCATTGGTTGTGATAACACGTCGTATGATTCGTCATAACGGCGCAAATGTTATGAACACTAAAGTAAAAACATTTGAAAAAATCAAAATAAGCGATTTTGGATGTGAAAAATAAAAAATTAAAATCGACAAACTATATCAAATGGGGTATCGTTGAATAGGTATTTAAGAATATTTTTAGGTTTCATACATATATCATTTTTCAAACAACAATACCGTTTAGAATCAAATCAGATCATAAAGTTTAGATCAGAAAATAAAATTTAGAATAGGCTGACGACGACGACTACCGCAGTTGAGTTTTTGATTTTTTAAATTAATTACTTATTTCTTGCTAAAATTCAATTCATTGCAATTTATTCTTATTTTGAATTGCAAAGCCGTTTAAAATTCATTATTGGTTGTATTAGAAACCACATTGCAATTCAAAAGAAAAATGCTGCTAACATTTTTATATACATTAAATATAATAATTTACTTTTCAGCTTATTTACTAACAAAAAAATGGTTATGTGATAGTCGCACATGAAGATTCACTTACCATCGTAAATATAATATTATGTGGTTTTTAAATACATTTGTGAAAGAAACAAGAAAGCGGCTATAACAATATCTAAAAATTTATGAAGTCCGATTGTTGGAGTAGTTAAAAAAATATACACTCTGTGAAAATTTCTATTCTCTAGACAGATAATTGATATTTTCATTTTTTTATGGTTTACAACACACATTTCGCCGACAGACGGACAACGCAGGCTTAGTAATAGAATCCCACTTGCACAGAACTTAACTGAAATAACTATGTTTTGAATGTAAACGAAATCACGAGATTCGCTTTTGAAGTCGGTTACCCTTTTTAACCGACTTCCAAAGAGGAGGAGGTTCTGTCGGGCACTTTTTTATGTAAGTTCACCGATTACTCGAGAACGGCTGGCCCGACTTTGAAAATAATTTTTTTGTTTAAAAGATTTGGTCCAATTGGTTCCATAGAATTTTTACCAAAATTAAAAACGCAGATATAATATTGTGTTGACTAGTTTGGTTTTAAAATAATTATGTCAATCGAGTAAGCGAAACGTATTTTGTCTTTAAAGTCAGCTCACTTTTATGTGAAAGTCTTGTTATTAGGAATCACAAAAACAGTGGACCATTTTATTACCAAAATCTATCTGGCTAGAGGTACAAAATTAACAAGCTCTCCTATTTGTATATTACTTTGAAACGTGATATGTGAGTACGCCGTCGGATTAAGTTATATTGGCGATGAATTTATTTATACTCTTGATACGAAAAATATTATAATTTTTTTTATCTATATTGTTTTTATTTTTATATATATATAGTAAACATAGTATATAGTAACAGATCATTTTAAGATTTGTATTGATACGGAAAGACTTAATAATGAATAGTAAATTCATCATTCTTAAAATATTTTTTTAAATGCATAAGAAGTTTCATTTTAAGCAATAAATTATACGTATCGATAAAAGTCACTTTTCCGGGAACAACGCTTTTATTAAACTTTAAGTAAATTAGAACAAAGAAAACCCATTCATATCCATTTCCGTAGGGAATGGCATGAAAATAGACGTTAATTGAGTTTATGTCGTTAATAAGTTATTTGTGCTCGTAATAGGGCACTAGGTCAGTGCTCTGTGTAACGAGAATCAACGTCCGGCACTTTTTGCCGCTGCTGACGGCTCTATTCTTTTTAATTTCTTTAGACCTAATATTAAAAAAAATATCTGTTGAAACATGCAAGCTTTGAGGTTTATGTACGTGTATGAGTGTGTTTATAAGTGTGTGAGTTAGTTTGTATTATAAATCGTAGATTACTTAGTAAATATAGTTTCAATGTAAAAATAACCGGAAAAAATATGACAATGAACACAGTTTAACAAAAAAATTTATCCGCCATAATTAATTATATCCCATACGTAAATAACTTGGCGAAAAATTTATATTAAATCCATTTGTAATTAATGGAACAGACTCACTATTACTTAGCAAAATTAATAACTTTAATTAAAATATAATTTACGAATTATATTCTGATGTCTTGTAGTTATTATTTGTTATATCTAATTATATAATACGTTTATTGCTCAGAGTTTATAATCTTATTGCAAATGTAAGCAATAAGTTGATGTAGTTTTATCGCAATTAAGCAATCCGTGTGGCAGCTCAAGATACGAACAAACATACAAACGGTACTTTCATCCTTATGCAGATGAAAATAATATTTGTCCAAAGCCGAGGACAAACAACTAATAGCTACATAAAATGTATCGATGTCAGTTTGCTACCGGAGCCCAACAAATGACAGCTACACCTGCAGACAAATGGTCCAATAACAACGAGCCCAATAACATATTGTTGAGCAATTGTGCTGCAGCGACGATGTGAACGAACACACCTGCAAGCCGTAAATTCTAATTACATTTTAGACCAATTCAATTTTTTTTTTGCAAATCGAAAAAGCAATGAAATAAAATATTCCCAATTGACTTAGAATATTTTATTTTATTGCTTTTTCGATTTTTATAAATCAAAATATTTATATTGTAGACGAAATTCGTTTTGTTGTAGTAGCACTGTAAAGCTGGAATTGCTTTTCGGTTGTAGCAAAACTTTTATGTAACCTATGAATATTTGATACGCACATGTATTAATTGTAAGCAATGCTAAACTCAATACCCTCTACATTCCGCCACAATCGGTTAGAAATGCAGAATTTCATTTTACGGTTTTCGATAAAATTTATCTGTTAATTGACCGTCACTTTTTTGCACAGTAAACAATTTTTTAA
This sequence comes from Hypolimnas misippus, assembly GCA_037950945.1. Taxonomy (NCBI): domain Eukaryota; kingdom Metazoa; phylum Arthropoda; class Insecta; order Lepidoptera; family Nymphalidae; genus Hypolimnas; species Hypolimnas misippus. The sequence continues at coordinate 6,354,050 of JBBEEQ010000017.1, forward strand.
GGGAAAATATATTTTATTCCGTTTAAAAAATGATCGTATCAACTTCTGACTGTCAATGTTTACGTTGAAATTGTGAAAATGAACATTAGATTTATTTATAGCCTAGTCTATGGGATGTAAAAATTATTCTACCTTGCAATATATTTAGGACTTTTATTTATAAAAAAGGTTTATAATTTGGCTTCTCTTTGTTTTTTTTCTTTATTACAAGTTTTTATTTAACTTGCTATATGCGTTTATTTTTATTAAAACTTGAAATTTTACCAGTTGGTTCAATTTGCAATGACAATGCATTTTTATGGTAAGCATGACCTAATTTCATCATCCAGGATTGGCTTCAAACGAGGGAATTCTTCATCCACGAAATGTTGTATAATTATGATAACCCATTCTAAGTGCTCCCATGACATGGCTGCAGGATTCAGGGTTTATTCCCAACAAGGGAAAGTTCTCAATGATTAATAAATACAACAAGTATGAGATTCAACAAATATGGAATTATACGCATTTAATTAAAACAGCCCGTTCTAAGCGAGTCTATGAAATTGCTGCTACATTCATTTTTGGATCTCGACGACGGGACTTCTTGATAGTCAATAAAAACACGAAATTTTGTATTCGCTTTCGATTAGATAGTCCATTCTAGTCCACGACAAGGTAACTGCATTCAGGGCTGGCTCTCGGTGAGGAAATTCCTCAACGGTCTATAGCACAGACACTATGTTTTTTCTATGTATTTTATTATGATTACATATCCTAAAGTCTGTCAAAACTTAGACTGGACCTTTGCAGCTGGCCGTGCATTTAGTTAAAAAAGCTTTAAGTAGGGTCAAATCACTACAAGGTTGCCTCATTGAAAATCTAGAGTTTAGTTATTTAATAGACAATCGGCCCTGTAATAATAGATGAAAGGAATGTATAAAATAAAAAAAAAACTCTTGAGAAGTTTTTACGCCATATAAACAATATACAATATATTGTAACAAAATTATCATTTAAAATGTATATGTATGCTGAGGGGTAAAAAGAGAAAGGGAAGGGAGTACCCTGGTTCAAGGGTTCACGCAAACATATGTAAAGTCGCGCACGTACGCCATTCGCACCTTACTCCAACATTTGGTGACTTGCTGATGGTTGGACGCACTATCACCCACTTTGATCGTATGATTCCTGATCACGCACTTTTAATCGAAGGGAGCACAGCTCGACACGACGCGTCGCGTGGCGGTTGATGGTGCGGAATTATTAATTGTATCTACCCTCCAATTTGAGGATTGGTGTGACAGGAAATGGATACGTTCAGGGTATGTATATACTTTTGTATGCTATGTCTTAGTTGAATTGGAATAATGTTTATATCATTATATGGCTGATAGACACTTTCACTAAGTGTGAACAAAATGATAGAAATATTATATAACATCGTTATTTCTATCCGAAGTGCTCTTAATGATGTTTTCCTTAAATTTTCATATTGAAAAGGTCTTATCTCAGCGAGACTGTTTAATTAACTTTTCTCTATAAAATAACGAGCTCCGAATCTCTATGTACAAACCTGTCCTATAAAGCGTTATTATTTCCACATCGGGAAAGCTGTATCGTATTTAAACTTAACCTAATTCCTTTGTTCTTCAATGTATCAAGTGGGATTCAATAGATTTAATATAATAAATGTGAAAGTAACTCTGTCTGTCTGTTTGTTACGTTCGAACGTCTAAACCGCTGAACTAATTTTGTTGTGGATGTGAATGGACATGGTTTTTGTATTGCTATTTTTTTTTTAAATAGGGAATAAAAGTTTGTGTGGATAATCACAGTAATAAACTATAATTTTTTTAATAATTTATGCAAAATTAACATATTTTTTATTTTAATTTAATCTCTATTGATATAGGTAGAATCATGAGGTATAAAAATGAATGACTGAATGAATGATAACGAATGTATTTTGTAAATAAAAAACTATATATTAACATAGTCGCTTGTATACTTATAATATTGATATTCTGAACAACTAAAGAGTTTGTTTGTTTGAATGAATCTTGGAAATACAACATTCTTGCTGGTAGTTCCCAAGATTAGTATCTTGAGAACTACCAACAAGAATTGAAAAGATCTTTATGCATTAGATAGTCTGTTTACTATAGAAAGTTATTATTTTGTATAATAAAAGAGTAAATAAATAAAGCTACAAAATACTATGTTGCGACCAACGAAAGCGGAGCAGTAACCAGAAACGACGATCAACAACATATACTGAAATTTACGGACGAAATCGCGTCACGTCTATTATACATATATACGGGAATCTTAGCGAATAAGCAAATTATGTTACCCATTAATAATTTAAGAACACGAAGAGGAGACGGGGCGAGAGTGCGGTGGCGTAAGAAAGGTTCATAATTGAATTTCCGATGTCCGCGATAAATGTCAGCCGGAGACGCGGAACGTCGCGAGGGGTGTCGCGAAAAGCCTCGGCGGCTTTAATCCCCACTTACTGTAATCTGAACACGCATTTATTGGGCCTTCTCTTGAAATTGTTTTAATTACGGTTTTGTAATCGTTGAAACTGTATTTACTTTACCTGTGTTATATGTACACGCCAATTCATGTTATCCGATTTGTTTTAGTTGTAGTCCATTGTGTGATATTGACAAAAAAATACATACAGCCGAACATAGAATCCTCCTTTTTCGAAGTAGGTTAAAAATTACAGGTTGGCTTGATTGGAGACGTGTGATACTCTCAGAGAAAATTTACTATAAAGCAACGTTTTGCACGATGAGTTAAAGAGTCGTGAGCCTTATACCCTTCTCCTCTTTTATGAAAAGGGAGTAAAAATGTATTGTAAGGAATATTACCTTTTCATCCTTTATTATTCCTTTTTAAGCTGACATTATTAGTCTTCAACTGTCCTATTTCAAATATTAATGAGCAATAATATTATACTACTATACATTAATTGACTGGTCCGTTCATTTGCTTGCTATTTTTAAGCAAGTAATTAATTGAAAAAATCAAAAACCCGACATGGTCATAGATAATCGTTACTAACCAACTTTAAATCGTTATACATTCTAAACGGTAATTCTGACTGAAAAATGATGGAAGAAAACTAAAAATGAATTCCCACTTAACACAGCTTGTCGATTTTCATTTTTTCTTTTCATAATATGGCGTCTAAAATCATTGATTTTTTCAAATTATTATATAATATTTACACCATTATATAACACCATTACACCATTATATAACCTATATAACATTTAGACGAATGATACGACGTATCCTTTATCAAAATCTGCCTACGCGTTTGGTCTAAATAGTGTCATAAAGGTACAAACCCACATACATATATACATACATACACTGATAAATACATTACCCTTCCTTGCGTCGAGAAGTTGGCTAAAAATAGATATAATAGAGAAAAGAAATTTCGCACTTTTCTGTAATCACTAAATCTTTATACTTTTCCTCAAAACGTTCATAATGTAAATATTGAATATAACAAAAACAAGCAAAATTAAATTAATAATATAAAAAAAAATATCTTTCTAATAATTGGTTTACGGTACGATAGAATCCATTAACCGGTAATTGCTACTCGTGACTTCATAATTGAGATCGTTAATGGCAACAGATTAAATTATTTGTGCCCGGGGCTTTGTACGCGGAAAACGATTAGGATTTCTTCCCATTTCCTACTGTTATTTCTTTTTTAATCACTATCATAACTTGAATGTGCATTAAGATTATTACAAACCCTTACTGGTTGTTCATTTTCTTTTATCTTTTGAAACGTTTATTAATTCTTTGAACTTAGTCTAATTGAAAAAAAAAGTCCAATTAATTTTAATAACGTATTTAAATATAAAATTATAAAAAAGCAAGGTGACATTCGTTAACTTAAGTTTATTTTTACGATTTGCCCTAGATCTCTCGTTAAAATTCTTTTATGATAAATGTAGGGTTACCATTTTAATATTAAATACATATTAAGATAATGTTATATTTTCCATTTATGTTTTAATGCAGTTACTATTATTTATTTTTGACCCCCGACCATGTATGACTTGTGTATATATCTGTGGTATCTTAGTTCCCTTACAACCGACCGATGGACCGATTTTAATGCGTTTTTTTCTTTGGTAGCTGATATAACCATGATGTTTTTTAAATAATTTATGAAAATCTGTTCAGTCATTATCATATCAGCTCTTTTATGGTTGCTAAAAAGATCTGAGTAATTTCAACTGGTTTAATCTTTTGACCTCAATAATACTAAAATAATATAGTTACATACACGATGAAGCATCATGGAACCAACAGGATACATAACTTCTCAACAGCTTACAGCAGAAGCGTGGGGCTTGTTTAAATAGTCTCATTGAATAGGTCATCGGTATTTTTTTAATTTATAGTTTTAGATTAGGAATAACGTTTTATATATCTTTACCATAAAATATCTGAATACTGAATAGTTGTTTTCTTGTTGTCGTATATTGTTTATAATCTATGAACTATAAGCTACCTATATATGAAAAAAATATTTCGGTCTGGTTGTTTCGTGTAAATCTAACCCATGAAATCCATGAAAACAAACAAGTGTTCGTATGTACGTACATATCTACGTTTAAATAAATTTCGCATCCACCACAAATGCCTTTGTATTTTCAATTTTCTCTCACAAATATCGGTGTGAATCCTGGAGACCGTAAAATCGCATTCATTGATTAATTCCGTTCCACGAATTGAGTTTATCCAAACAAGATTGATTTTAAATTATTTATTCAGTTATTTTTTACTGTCAAATATATTTGATTGCCCATATGTTAATATTTTATGAATACGTGTTTATTATGTAACAAGATTTAGAAGATTATAATATTAATGACGTTTTGATTTTCAATACATGGATAATTTCAGTGGGCATTTATTGGTGCTCACTACAGCCAATTATACTAACAACGCGCTTGCCAAAAGCAAATAAAAGACTTTCTGTAATGCGATCTCTATTAAATTTTACAGGACTCAGCTAATCTGAAGATTGTCTAAAATTCTTTTAACAAAATCGTTCCGGCAATATTGAAGTTCTTAGAGAACGTAAATACAAATTAAAAATTATTTAAGGTATTTTATTAGAATTGTTTACAATTAAATAACACCTTTATTAGATAAATAGGTACATAATTATCATAAGATATTCATTGAAGATTTTTTACGTTTTAATTTCGTTTTAAAGTAATTTAATGAATAACATTTTACCGTCCCACTAATGATAGCGACCCGTGAAATTTGCTTCATTAATTTCAAGAAGACCTTTAAACCGATTATAATTATTATACTTTGTTTTGTTAAAGTATCAGAGCTTTAATTATACCATTTAGATTTTTGTACATATTCTTCTTGATATTCCTAAATTTCATATTTATGTGACAAGAGTCGAGTAATATAAAAAATTAAATATCCCGTTGCCCAAAAGTGTCACAAATATTATATAACTTAATATATTACAGGTTATATACGGTAAATAAGTTTTATAACCGGATATTGTAATGTTTACCCTATGTTTATGTCACTACAATGATTTAGACGAATTTAATGACACTATACAGAACACTCACGACCTATACTGTTTACATGCACATTAAAAAGTAACAAAATTCCTGAGCCACGTAGAGTTTTCCCGCAAATCTTTGAATGCAGTTTTTCTTAAATTCAAAATCGGTCACATAGTTTCTTTCGACAAATTTCTCTAGCTCTCATAGTTTCAGGTTTCACACTAATGATCTATCCGAATGAATCATGTGATATCCGTCCATCGATTTAGGCTGTAGAACAGGGATCACCAATTCACCAATTAGTTTCATTCGGGGTCCGTTTTTCTACCCAAGTGCGCGATGCAAGGTATGTATGGATATGGATACCATTGTGGCACTATTTAGACCAAACGCTTGGGCTGATTTTAATAAATGACAATAATAATAAATGGACAATAATAATAAATGGACGCTGATAAGCAATAATGTGTCAACCCACAAAATGTCGAATTTACAGATATTGATGTATTTTGATAGTGTGTCACCTATTTAACAATATGAAATGTAATTTTAAGTTATAGAAACTGAATTCGTACGGAAAAAGTTTCTTAATTTAATCCTTCGAATTTCAAGTGCGTTCCATATTTTGCTATTTATATAATTATTTCAAATATTTGAAGAACTTATTATAAGATAACACATTAATAATATCAATCTGCTTTTAATTCAATATACGTTTTATCAAAGTAGAAAAGAAAAGATGTAGTATCAAATGTAGTATCGTTGAATTGGCATTAAAAACATTTATGTTGCTTATATAATTTTTTAATCAAAATTACTGTTTAGGAGCTATAACGATTTAAAGTTGGATAATAACAATTTTCGCTTATGGGCTTTTAGACAGAACTGATATTGATGCTGCTGACTGCAGATGGTCTTGTTACACAGTCAGGTTTTTGATATGTTTATTTATTTACTTGTTCAAATATTATGAGTGTCGCGGTTCGTTGCGTACGTTTACACTTGAAAAAATTTACTACCAGCGACAAATTAATTGACCCAACTTACATATGGACGCTGATAAGCAATACTGTGTCAAGCCACACGGACTTCGATTTGAGAAAATGGCGTCTAAAGATGTCAAACCTATTCTTAATAAATTCGTTTGAAGACGTATATATTCATCTTTTTTTTTCTATTTTGATAAAATGTATATTGAATCAAAAGCAGATAGATTTATTTAATATATTATATAATAATAAGTTTTTAAATATTTGAGATTATTTTATAAATTGCAAAATATGGAACGCACCTGAAATACGAAACATTGAGTTAAGAAACTTTTTTCCATACTTATTTAGTTTAGATGACTTGAAATTTGATTGGATAATGTTAAATAGGTGACGTAGTATCAAAATACATCAATATCTTAAAATTTGACTTTTTGTGGGTTGACACATTATTGCTTATCAGCATCCATATGATTACCTAGGTAACTGTTACCAGGTTACAGAGTTGTTTTACATCAGTTAAGACATTAAAATTTACAAGTGTAATGCCCGTCTAAGAGCGAGTCCTATACTTAAGGTGTAACATGCTATTAACAGCGTACATTTCGCAAATTAACTTCACTACAAAGTCAGCCAGGCTCCTAAGCGATACTCACATGTACCACCTTAGACATTCATCCAGTAGCTGTCAAAGCATCTAACAAAGTACGTAATTACCGAGCTTAATTGATTTTGTAGAGACTCAGATTCAGAGTGCTTTCGATTTAATTACATTCTATTTCAAATAGACGGAGTCATACGTACCTATACCGTGGCTGTACCCACATGTAACAATTCAATTGGTGATTTTAAAATGAAATTAATGGCGGACTAGAACAGTGGTAATTTGTAGACAAATGGATAACAAAGTCTGAATAAAGGATTTTATCTCAATTTTAGAAAGGGTTTTTAGTCGCGATTTTGCTTTGATGTAACGGTAGAAAGTTTTTTTAACATGTCATTTATATTGATAATATTTCATGACGAAGTTCTAATAAAGTCATTAATAAACAAATTATCTATTAATATAGATCACATTGGTACATAATAGGTTAAATAGACTTCAGATACTTTAGTATTAATTAAATAAAATATAGGAGGTATATTCTTAGAAGTTAATTTATATTACTATTAATAAGTGCCATAACGAACTATACTGAATTTAATTTCTAAAATCCTTATCTTTGAAATTAAATTCGGTAGTTTTTTTTATCTTTGCGAAACATTTTTATTGTAAAAATGTTTAAAATTGCAGCGTATATGGATGCTGATAAGCAATAATGTGTCAACCCACAAAAAGTTGAATTCGGAGATATTGATGTATTTTGATACTGCATCACCTATTTAACATTATTAAAAAAATTGAAGTCATATAAACTAAATAAGTACGGAAAAAGGTATCTAAATAAATTAGTTCGAATTGAAAGTGCGGTCAATATTTTGCAATTTATACAATAATCTCAAATATTTAAATAACTTTTTATTATATAATATATTAAATATATCAGTCTGATTTTATTTCATTATAGCTTTCATTAAAAATAAAACAAAAGATGGATATATACTTCTTCAAACATATTTGTTAAGAATAGGTTTGACATCTTTAAATGCCATTTACTCAATATGAAGTCCGTGTGGCTTGACACAGTATTGCTTATCAGCGTCTATATAATTATACGATTTTGAAAATATTTTTTTTTATTCAGAAATTAAGCGAAAGTTCAAAACGTAAAAACATAATCAAAGTTTTATAGTAACCCTTAGGGAAAACACTGAATTATATAACTTCATATTCTGAAACAACTAAACTTTTAAAATTTATTTACACTAGCACTAAGAGAGAACACCAAACAAAATTGAACAATAAATTCAGTCCGTATTACGTGCCTTTATTACGCGAAACTGAAGATCACAATCATAGAGCTTGGTGTAATGAATGCACAGCAATAACTCCGCGGGCTCCGATACCATCACTCACGAGCCCTCTTCGGAGCCAACATAGTCACACGAATACACGAGAGATCAGCGTTTCAATTGTCGACTCGCTCGTTGCAATAAGTCTCTGTGATATTTCAACTTGAAAAGCATTTTATGAACCCCTATTTGCTAGTGACGTCGCGTGTAATTAAAACTCAGGTTAAAGCGTCTCCGCATGCAAACGGAAACGTCAAAAGTTCTCGCACAGGCGACGTTAAATATATTATTGAGACGTAGGTCACGTTGTCTGCCTTTGTCATTTATTTGCTAAAAAGGTTTACCGACAAAATGAGTCGCTTAAAGGAAAACACGTGTACGTTTTCCTTACTATTCAAATACAATCTCAAGAGGCAAATGGAATTTCTTTGAGCGTTTATAAATATTCTATTCAAGTTGACGAAGATACTTAATAGAGAAAAGTCAAGTAAAATATCAACATAAAAAGAAAGTGTAAAATTGCCTCTTAAGCTTTAATGTCAATGTTTTTTAAGAAAAACTGGTAAAAAGAACGTTTCACTCATAAATACATGTAGGTACATGAAATTCTGGGTAATAAATAAATAAAGCGAAACCTTTTAAAGATAGAAAATAATTATTTCCACTGTGTGTATATTGAATACTACTCAAAACCATCAACTAATTAGAATTTATTATTAGCAACCAAATCTTAAAGATATATGATAGATCATAAATTATACAATTTTACGAACAATTATTAGATTGAATAACCGACTTCGAAGAGGAAGTTTTTTGTTCAACTGCATGACGTATTTTTTTATTATTTAAACGATTTCTTCGCCGATTGTGGACGATTTTGAATTATTTTTTTGTTTGACAGGGTCACTGACACTTCTAAGTCGGTCCATTGTCATCAATTCAAGATCTAATGCTTAAATGCTAGATAAATCTTCAAATATTAGGAATAGGCACAGTTACAGCGATTTCGGAATTTTTTAGAGTGACTCATGCATTTGCTTTTGAAAAATAGCATTTAGTGAATTGGAACTGAAGAACACAGATGTCCACCAGAACTACGCGAAAACAAGTGTTGCACGAATTGCGATTCGACTACTTCTATATGATTCATGCTCGTCACAATGCATATGAAAAAGTGTGCACCAGAGGAGCCACAAATACTTTCCTGGTCGAGACAGTCCGAATATGAGTTGTAGTCGTCCAACTCGGTTCTTACTCATCTTTCAATATTCAAATTTAATATAACGGGTCTTATCGCGATAACTAATGGTAGTAATACCTTTTTTATTGCCCGACGTTTCGACGAAGTTACATTCGTCGTGGTCACGAATTGACTTGATCTTTCAATATGTTAAATACCTGTATCCATATCGCAATAGATTTCAAATATAATTCACTAATGAATGAAATGCTTGGTCTGCTTTGCTTGCTTTATTGACCTCCCTTTGCCATAATTGATATCTAATGGTATCCATTTTTAGATTACATTTTGATTATTGCAATGAGTTTGTAATTTTTAGGGTTCCGTACCTTTGAAGGAAAACGGAACCCTTATAGGATTAATTTGTTGTCTGTCTGTCTGGCTGGCTGTAAAGACTTTTTATTAGTACAATTACTTTTAACGCTAAGATAAATAATATTAAGTTCGAACAAGTTTTAATAAAAATTTTACATGTCAGTGAGTAGCTTACTTCTGAAGATAAGCCAAAAGTAACTAATAATAACTCCAAGGCGAATATTACACCTACAAATTTTGCTCGTTTAATACTTACGTGCATGATGTATCAAAAATGCAACGATTATTTAAGGCCTACTGTCAACTAAAAGCTTTACTAAACGTCTAACTTATCTGTATGTTTATATTTAACATGTCCTGTAATACAATAACACATACAGATTTTCTTTACTATGTTTTACTATTCCATAAATCTACTGGGTAATCTGTTTACATAAATTGTTTTTTATCTTGATGAAATAAAAAAAAATCATGTATTTAAGCGTTAAGGCGATCTGTAAAAATACGACACTGACAGTAAATTCCTTCAGGTGTGAAATAATATATTAATAACTGGTATAAATCTTTATGAAAGTCTGAGCGCTAAATTATGAGTGTAATTCTCGCCTAGCAATATATCCATGTATAAAATATTACGTTATATAAATATATAATACTAGCGGCCCCTAGCGGTTTCACACGCGCTACACATAGGACTTACAAACTTCCAACCCCCGTTTTACGCCCTTAGGTGTCGAATTGTTTTAAATCCCATCTTAGTGAGCACTTACCTCATAAAAAACCACTATGCAAAATTTGAAATTTAGCACTTGTAGTTTCTGAGATTTTGTGATGTGGGAGTGACCTTTCGCTTTTATATATATATATATATATATATATATATATATATATATATATATATATATATATATATATATATATATATATATATATATATATATATATAAAAGCGTATATGTATATGTATAAAATATTTTAAGGATTCTTCTAATATAATATATTAATAAGAAAAAAAAATAACTTTCTTATTAATATATATCCGTTACATTAAAAACACAGTAACATTAACGTAGTCGGATAACATGTACTTTAAAACTATGGTTAAGTTGCAAACAATCGCGCTACGATCGACTGGCCAAGCTGATTTAGTTACAACTAATGAATCTGAACAAAGTCCATGCGGGATAGGATAAAAACGTAGAACTCGCAGATCTTTAATGCCAACTTACCGTAAAAGATTGTTAGCAGAATGTCGCTGTGCGATTTTCCTTAATTATCCGGGCAAACCTTGAACCAACAAATCGATTCACTTCGTTGAAATGTTTTTAAAAACTTCTACTTTTTCTTAATGTTTAATTAAATAAAAAAAATAGTTCATCGTGTCTTGGTTCTTCTACTAACTCTATAATTTTCTAACTTCCCCAGACTGTAGTTTGTTTTTCATTTGTATGTATGTGCGTATAATCGTGCTAAAAGTATATAAATTATGTAATCTAAATACATAATACGTTGGACTTTTAACCCCCAACTAAAAACGAAGGGCGGTTTGTATAAAAGCTGATGTAATCGGAATGATTATTAGCTATAATTTAAGAAGATCGATTCAGTTTGAAGGTTATCTTATATAGTTGTTAAAAGGATCTGAGCAACTTCTAGTGGTCTAATCAATACTGAATTTACTATTTTATAAAAAATATTAACATATAATAGTGGTGTAATTTTGAACTGATGCTGCAGCATCATCTGGAATCAGCAGGAAATACAACCGCTCACTAAATTATGAAGAACTAATACACAAGTTATGACACGATACGTATTGGCGCTTGTTGAAAAGGTCCTAATTAGTGTTGCCCAAATTCAGTCTTGGTCTTGCAGTCTTGGTCTTGTTCTTGCGTTTTTGCAAGACCAAGACCAAGAACAAGACCGCGTATTTTTAGCAAGACCAAGACCAAGACTGACCGTGCAAGACTTGAGCGAGAACAAGACATAGCCTGCAAGACTCTTGCGTCTTGCAGCTAGGACTTAGCGCTATTTCACTGAGTAGTTAGGTGTAACAGTTCGGTGTATAGGTAGGTACGCTTAGGAATTCTATGAGACGCAAAAAACTGTATCAAAAAATATGAAAAACTGGACCTATGCGCATTACGACTAATACCATAAACATATCTATTAAAATATCTATTAAAATCAAACTGAGTGCATGCATAGTTATGTTTTAACCATCGGCACTTTGATAATGCGGCATCAAAGGTTTTGTACTTACTTCTCAAAGAAATTTGCCGCTTTTCGGAAGTACATGGTTATGATACACGCGCCGGCTTCTGTTGAAATCTAAAACAATCGTTGCCGCCACGCCGAAATCATAACATTTGACACTATTTGATTGCCGCCATAGGGCGTAGGTATACTCATGCAAAATAATTTCGAATTTTAAGAGTACCTACAGGTGTTCCAAAGAATAAATAAGTTTCAGAGTGCTTAGAATGAAAATGAATACATTATACTGATCACGCAAGTAGTATTATGATTAGGATAAAATGGTAAGGATAGGTAGTAGATGTCATATTAATTCATTCTAGTAAGTATATATTATAATATTGATTACTTATATGGTTTTAAACTAATTACTTAGGTACTATTATTGTACATTTAGTCATTATATTTCTTAAGTTTTTAAAAGAAAAAATAGCAAAAAAGTGTTCAAATATCACCCGTTTAATAAATATTGTAGCCGCTTTTAAATATACTTGAAACGTGTAAAAAAATTCTACAAAACTAATAAAATAATATAAAAAGCGTAGGTACTTATCTACTAATAAAATAAAAAGCCTGCGATAAGAGTTTTGTATTACTTATCAGCCCGAATATCTCTGAGAGAGATGATGAGAGTAAGTATTTACTAGCTGTGCCCGCGACTTCGTCCACGAGGAATAGTAACTTTGGAGGTATAGTGACGTTCAGAACTTATTTATTTATTTTAAAACTTCTGTCATCAAACATACAAACGAACTCTTTAGCTTTATAATATTAGTATAGATGTACGCCAAAACATTCACTTATATGTAAAGAATAGTGATTGGCACTAATTCTTTACATATATTTTATTCACGCGTCGCGTCTGTACAAGTAGGTAATATTTAGTGTGTGTTTGTACGCCGCACGCGGCATTGTTTCATTTGCGGCGGCATCCTTTTCATAGAGCCGGCACGTGGCGAGGCGGCGCGGTAGAAAGCAAGGAAACGTACTATAAATAAAGGAATTATTTTAATTCCAGTCATTTCCAATTGAGCTGTGCTTCGAGTCTAACTTAATAATTGTTTTTACTAATTCTCGTTGTTTTCTAAAAACGTATCACGTGTACAATTTAATATGAGTGACGAAGATTCAAATTATTCTAGTCCGAGTAACGAGAGTTTGAGTCACAGATCTAAAAGACCCAAAAGCAAATTTGAAGAGTTTTTCGAAATAATTCATGCATCCCAAACTGCCTTCTGTAAATTGTGCCAACATAAAAAGATTGAAATAAAAATGAAAAACAGAAACACTTCAGGCTTAAGGAAACATCTAATATCTTTCCACAAAAAGGAATCAGAAATATTTCTTCCTGTTAAACCAAAATTAAGTGGAGATATCACAAGCTTTTTAGTAACCGCTGGAAGAAGTGGACAGGTAAGAATATTTTTTTAACAGTTAAAAGAATTTTAACTCCGCGTAGCTATTCATGCGATACTTTCAAAAACGCCATTAACTTACGTAAGTATTTTTGAGTTAGTGGTGTTTTCATCTAGGGGTGCGACATATTAAGTATGTAATTATCGTCTAAAATATTTTTTAGACGATAATTACATACTTAATATGTCGCAACGATGAAAGATGAAGTTTCTAGATGAAAACACCACTAACACCCATATTTTCATTGAATCGGCCAGTAACAACTAAGTACTTTATTTTGGTAAATTACAGTACAGTGCAACCTTAATATAACAAATATCAATTTAACGATTTTCTCGATTTAACAACAACAAACCTCCTCCTCTTATACGCTCAAACCTAGTATGTTTTAAATAATAACACAAGATTTCTTGTTTTGTTTCAGTCGGAAAACAGCAGTGACAACATCACGACAGCTACAGTTGATTGGGTGGTGAAAAAATATCTTCCCTTCTCATTTTTCGATGACGAAGCTACACAAGTATATTTTCGACGTATTTGCCCTAATATGGTGTTTCCTAAAAGGTCTACACTTAGAAGGAAAGTCAAAGAGCGATTTGAAGAGCTCCAATTGAATCTCAAGGAACGACTTCAACAATTATCATCTAAAATGTCTTTTACCATTGATGGGTGGACGTCAATTGCTGGTAGGAGTTACTACGGGGTTACTATTCATTATATAGACAACGAATGGAAGTATCAATCTGTAGTTCTTGATTTTATACCATCACGCGGTCGACATACTGGGGAAGATATTGCAACGATTTTCCATGAATGTTTATTGGAATATGGCATAATTGATAAAATACAAGGTATCACGGTCGACAACGCAACTGCAAATACCAAATTTATGTATGAACTGAGCAAACTGCTGCCGCAACACTTTGATTCAGACAATCAACATTTCCGGTGCTTTGCTCACATTTTAAACCTTGGTGTACAAGATTTATTAAAGACCTTAGCATTACACTGTGAGTCTGACACTAACGCGCAAGATCAGCAGTACGAAGACTATGCAGACGAAACTGAGGATGAGGAAGATGAAGAATCTGCACCAAATATTGCTGACTCGCGTACATCTGTAACAAAGTTACGCAGCATTTCCAGTAAAATAAAAAGAAGTGAGATAGTGAAGAAGAAGTTTCAGTCTGCTTGTGAAGCAGCTGGCGTGCCATCAAATCTAAATGCCATTCTTGACTGTCCAACGAGATGGAATTCCACACATGATATGATTGGATTTGGTTTAAAAGTGAGAGCGGGCATTGACATATTGTGCAGTTCTGTCACCGAATTAAATGATTTTCAAATCACAGCTAATGAATGGCAGGTACTCGAAAAATTACATAAATTTCTAATAAATTTTAAACTTTTAAGTACAAAACTTGGTGGAGACAAATATGTTACATTACCGCTAGTCATTGTATCATTCAATCTCTTGCTAGATAAAATTGAATCCATGGTAAAACAGTTAGATGAGAAACCTAATCGATCTGAAGTGGATGAAAGGCTCATTCTAGCTTTCCAAGCAGCTCGAGACAAAATGCTTAAACATTACAAGAAGAGCAACTGGATTTATTGTACTTCTTTAATTTTAGACCCAAGGCATAAGGCTCAGACTTTTGACCTGACAATGTGGGGGAAGCAACTTAAAACAGAAAGTCTGCGCAAGTTCAATGAACTTTATGAAGAATATAAAAGTCTACACTCACTGAACAAATCTCTGGAATTACCAGAAAAAGAAAATAAAGTATGTGATGAAGATGAAGACGTAATAGACTTTGATAAACTCTATGAATGTCCCTCGACGTCATCTGGATCTTGTCTTCAAGGCTTAGTGATAGACGAGTTGGAGGAGTACCTGAGAAAACCAAGAACTGCCAGCTCGGAAGACATTTTAGATTGGTGGAGGACGCATGAGACAGAGTATCCGATTTTATCGAAAATGGCTCGTGATTTTCTCTCAATACCGGCAACTTCAGTACCTGCTGAGAGATTATTTTCTAACGCATCATTAGTAATTAGAAAACATAGAAATAGGTTAAGTGATGAGTCAGCCAGATGGTTACTTTGTATTAATTCTTGGTCAAAAAAATTGATATAAAGTATCATAACCTAATGATAAAGCTGTTGATTTGTGTTGTATTTTATTTTTTATTCAAATAAATGATAAATCGTAAAACTCTTTTATTAAATTTCTTATAAGTTGAGGGTTCAATCTCTTTCTAGACAGATAAGTATTGTTCTTTAAAATACAGTCAAGTTATTGTAATTAATTTTTTTTTTTACATGTTGTAGCAAATGTAAGCTTATAAATCATAAATGTTTATTACGAAACAGTTACTTCCATGAAAACGACATATAGGTCAGTTGATTTTTCGAATTTCTTATCAAATCTTCAGTTATTTATTAATCTGCTTGATCTTTACTATGGCTATGTTAATTCAAGCTCACAATGTTCCAAGTTCCAATTCTAATACGTTTTTCTAACATTTAAAGTAAACTTTAATAAATAGTAATAGACTAATAGGTAATTGCAAGACTTGCAAGACTCTTGCTGCAAGACCAAGACCAAGACCAAGACCGGGAGCGCAAGACCAAGACCAAGACCAAGACCAGGTGTATGGGCGCAAGACCAAGACCAAGACTGGCTAAGTCTCGTCTTGTTCTTGCATTTGGGCAACACTAGTCCTAATAAATAGTCGGGGGTTTTTCATAATTTTTAATTCTATATTATATGCGTATAATGTTTTAATTGATGCTAGGTTTTTTTTTGTTTGTTGTTTTAATTGATTATAGGTTTGACATAAAAATGTATATATTATGTGTATACATATATACTACTAGCTGTCCCTCGCGGTTTCACTCGCGTTTATGATTATTGTTTCGCGCATCTGAGTCGTTGCATAATGTAATATAGCCTATAACCTTCCTCGATAAATGGACTATCTAGTAACATAGGCTTTATTAAATATAGCCTATATTACTCAGCGTGAATGTAGCTTTTCAATGGTGAAAGAATTTTTGAAATCGGCTAAGTAGTTTTTGAGGTTATTCATTGCAAACATACATACAAAAATACAAATCTTTCCTCTTTGTCATATTAATGTAGATAACATAACGTTTATGTTACTGTCAAAACTCTCAACGGTCACTAGTAAATTTAATATACTTTTCACTGGCCTTGTTAATTCAAATAACTATAAACGAGTTAAGTGTATTGATTGTGACTTTTATATCGTTGTCTTAGATTTTCGCGATTATTATTCATTGAAATGAAACTATTTTAAACGGATTTAAATCGCGTATATTAATTATTTTTATCATCCCGACGTTTCGAGCACTTTGCAGCGTTCGTGGTCACGGGTAGACTAAGGTGACATTTGTCTATTTGAGATTTTAGAAAATATTATTTACAACTACCGCCAACGGTTTCTTAAATGATATCTTGAATAACGTTCCGGTTGCACGCAGAAGGCACTAACTGTATCTTTTGGTCTGGCAGTCTGTTGGACTTGGGATTTTAAATTTTTAATAAGTGGATCCCAGGTGTTTGAAAGTCTCCAACCATCTTCTCTATTGAAGTTCGGATGTTTTTGAATTTCAATAGCCTCGCGTATCATTCTAGGAATGAATCTGTGTTCTCTAGCGAGGATCTGTGGTTTATCAAATCGGATAAAATGGTTAGGTTTATCCAAGGCATGTTCACAAACTGCAGACTTTGAAGAACGCCTATTCTTGACATCTCCTATGTGTTCCTTGACCCTAGTACCGATGCTTCTTTTTGTTTGGCCTATGTAAGATAAACCACACTCACATTCGAGTTTGTATACTCCCGCAGTCTGTAAAGGAATATTACTCTTGATAGGTCTCAAGAACTGGCTCACTTTCTTATGAGGCTTGTAGATAGTTTTAATCGAAGCTCGCTTCAAGATGTTGCCAATTCTGTCTGTAACTCCCTTCACATATGGTAGAAATGCAGGTTGTCGCTCAACTGTGGGTGGCTTGATACGGCTTCTACGATGCTGGCGAGGCACGGGCAGCTTGTTCTGGTGGAGTGCAAGCTTGACGTGGTGTAGCTCGTCCTCTAGGTGTTCAGCATCGCAGAGATGGTGGGCTCTCTGAAACAAAGATTTGCCAACGGTAGCTAACTGGCTAGGGTGGTGGTGTGAGTCACCATTGAGGTATTTATTAGTGTGTGTGGGTTTCCTATAAACTGTGTGACTTAATGTGTTGTCAGGATTCTTGATAATAAGAATGTCAAGAAAAGCTAAAACATTATTTGCCTCTAATTCCATAGTAAATTGAATGTTATTATTAATAGAATTAAGATGTTGTAAAAATGCAGACGTCATATCACTAGGTAATATTGTGAAAGTGTCATCTACGTACCGCTTGTAAAACCGAGGTGTGATTGGTCCGGAGTGAAGAGCCCTCTCCTCCAGGTCTTCCATGAATAAATCGGCGACCACGGGGGATACTGGAGAACCCATTGCAACTCCGTCGACTTGCACATAGAATTCATCATTCCACAATAAATATCCAGATGTCAGGCAGTGATGTAACAGCTCTGCATACTCAATGGGCATGTTTTTTGTTTGTAGCTTCCTCTTGACAATTTCGATGCAGTCTTGTATGGGTAGGTTGGTAAACAATGACTGGACATCAAAACTAACCATTGTCTCATTCTTGGCTAATTTGAGATCTTTGATTTCACCAACAAACTGGTAAGAATCCTTCACATAAGCTTCCGTGTGTCCTCGGAGTGGTGATAATATCCTTGCTATGTGTTGAGCCAATCTATATGTTGGTGTATCGATTTGGCTTACAATAGGACGCAACGGAGTACCAGTTTTGTGTATTTTAGGTAACCCATACAATTTTGGGGGCTTAGCACATGTAGGCACGAGTGATTTTTTATCCAGATTTAACTTTTCTTGATGTTTAGTTATTAACGCGGATGTCTTTTTGAGAATAGTATTAGTAGGGTCTTTTGTTACTTTTTTATAAGTTTTTTCATCCGATAAGATCGCGGTAATTTTCTGGTTATAGTCACACGTATCCATCACAACGGTCGCGTTTCCCTTATCTGCCCGGAGGACTGTAATGTCTTTATTATTGCGTAAGTTCTTCAGTGCAATAGATTCATCACGAGTAAGGTTTCTTTTCGGTGGCCGGCTTCGACGTAAAACACTCGAAATGTCCTGTCGAATTGCTTCCGAGTCTTCCTTCGTGACATTATTCTTAAAAAGACACTCCTCTACGTGGCAAATAATGTCTTCAAACGGTATTTTGGATGGAGCCGGTGCAAAATTTAAGCCTTTATTTAACACCGTAATGGTTGATTTATCTAAAGTTTGTTTTGACAGATTGACAAGTGACGTACGCGCAGGTTGGTTTTTAATTTCCCCGGTGTTGCCATTGTTAAATTTATTCGAATTCGATTTCACTCCGCTAAGTTTTTCAAACTTATTTATCTGTTTTAATTTTAGATTATTATATTTTATAGCGGCTCGTTTATTAGTAAAATCGTAGCATTTTTGCCAATCTGTTTTTGATAAACTTAACTCGAGTTCTTTACTTAAGCTGTCAATTTGGTCGTTTAACCGTCGCGCTTCAAACCGATGTTCCCGGATTAGTTGTAATAACAATTTCTTACTTGCCTGGTTAAGTATTTTATCACCATGCTTTATGTCCTTCTTAGGCGCGATCCTTACACAAACCGGAATTAAATTATTGTCACGGCATCTTTTAAGGAAGTTAATGGACGTTACGTATCTTGCATGTTTCGTTTTCAAATACTCCAACCGGCGAATTTTATTTGATATTTCCAGTCCGTACTGGTTCACATATCGTTGTCTTAGATTTTCGCGATTATTATTCATTGAAATGAAACTATTTTAAACGGATTTAAATCGCGTATATTAATTATTTTTATCATCCCGACGTTTCGAGCACTTTGCAGCGTTCGTGGTCACGGGTAGACATGCCCATTGAGTATGCAGAGCTGTTACATCACTGCCTGACATCTGGATATTTATTGTGGAATGATGAATTCTATGTGCAAGTCGACGGAGTTGCAATGGGTTCTCCAGTATCCCCCGTGGTCGCCGATTTATTCATGGAAGACCTGGAGGAGAGGGCTCTTCACTCCGGACCAATCACACCTCGGTTTTACAAGCGGTACGTAGATGACACTTTCACAATATTACCTAGTGATATGACGTCTGCATTTTTACAACATCTTAATTCTATTAATAATAACATTCAATTTACTATGGAATTAGAGGCAAATAATGTTTTAGCTTTTCTTGACATTCTTATTATCAAGAATCCTGACAACACATTAAGTCACACAGTTTATAGGAAACCCACACACACTAATAAATACCTCAATGGTGACTCACACCACCACCCTAGCCAGTTAGCTACCGTTGGCAAATCTTTGTTTCAGAGAGCCCACCATCTCTGCGATGCTGAACACCTAGAGGACGAGCTACACCACGTCAAGCTTGCACTGCACCAGAACAAGCTGCCCGTGCCTCGCCAGCATCGTAGAAGCCGTATCAAGCCACCCACAGTTGAGCGACAACCTGCATTTCTACCATATGTGAAGGGAGTTACAGACAGAATTGGCAACATCTTGAAGCGAGCTTCGATTAAAACTATCTACAAGCCTCATAAGAAAGTGAGCCAGTTCTTGAGACCTATCAAGAGTAATATTCCTTTACAGACTGCGGGAGTATACAAACTCGAATGTGAGTGTGGTTTATCTTACATAGGCCAAACAAAAAGAAGCATCGGTACTAGGGTCAAGGAACACATAGGAGATGTCAAGAATAGGCGTTCTTCAAAGTCTGCAGTTTGTGAACATGCCTTGGATAAACCTAACCATTTTATCCGATTTGATAAACCACAGATCCTCGCTAGAGAACACAGATTCATTCCTAGAATGATACGCGAGGCTATTGAAATTCAAAAACATCCGAACTTCAATAGAGAAGATGGTTGGAGACTTTCAAACACCTGGGATCCACTTATTAAAAATTTAAAATCCCAAGTCCAACAGACTGCCAGACCAAAAGATACAGTTAGTGCCTTCTGCGTGCAACCGGAACGTTATTCAAGATATCATTTAAGAAACCGTTGGCGGTAGTTGTAAATAATATTTTCTAAAATCTCAAATAGACAAATGTCACCTTAGTCTACCCGTGACCACGAACGCTGCAAAGTGCTCGAAACGTCGGGATGATAAAAATAATTAATATACGCGATTTAAATCCGTTTAAAATAGTTTCATTTCAATTGTGACTTTTGCTATTTTTAAAATAATTACAAAATTTTATAATTTGTTAATGAAAGGTTAATAAATAATTTTAATGGGATGTTGTGAATTTTCGTACCGAACATAATCACTGACTTTCCTGTGTCCGGCTTTGTGAATGGCGATACAAAGAGATGGGAGCACAATAGTATTTTATTACCCACCACAAATCTTCATTATGCGGAGTATACCCAAGGCTTTCCAACGTTCCGCACACATGAAAGCGAAGGAACCATTTGGTTTTTATTTATGACCCACAATATAATTGTTATGTGCACTGATTTCGTGATATCAAAGGAACTATACAGTTTATTTTCATCTTTGTAATCACACTAAAACTAATGTGATTTTTGGTTAACTATGCAAAGTTTTATTACACAATCAATGATATTTTATAACTAGACCAACTGATCCTGTTTGATATAAACGGGCTATCCAAGGCTAAAAGAATTTTTCAAATCAAACCAGTAGATTACCTCCTCTACATACAAATTACAAACAAAATTTATCGCTTAACAATATTCGTATACATATATGAATTTAAAATAAACAAATTAACCAATTTTAATGCGTTTTAGTTTGTTTGAAACCAGGTGTAATTTAATTTCATAGCTATAATTTATGAAGATCCGTTTACATGTTTGAAGGTAATCAACTCTTTTTTATTTTTTGAAAGGATATGAGCGATATTTGCCAGTTCAATCGACGCTTAATTTACAATACTGAATGATATCAAAATAACAGTATTGCGTTAGCTGGGACTTATGTTACAGCATCGTCTAATATCAACAGGCGTTCAAATAAACTTTTCAATCAACAAACTCGTATATTACTTGAAAAGTTTTTTTGTTAATTTTGTCACTGGCGTTATTGTAGTTGTCTATAAAAGATGTCGAGGGAGATAAGCTTTTTAAGTGAAAGGTGAACCGTGTTTCAAATGAGAGCAGATAGGAGCGCTTTAATTATCTTGTAAGGGGCAGTCATGCTGAAGCGAGGCGCGAAATTAAAAGAAATATATTTATATCTAAAGATCCCAGTAAAAGATTATTTTCATATTAGATTCATGTTTCTATTAAAACATTTATATTAGTGTATATTTACAGTACTTGTGTAAATGTTTTGTGATTTTGCTTTGGTTAATTTAACGAAACTTTTTGCAAAAGTAATGCATGTAATAAAAATACTTTTAATTGTAAAATATAATTAAATTTAACATTAAAAATAATTTTGAATCAGAAATATGTATATGTGGCTTGAATTTAAAACAAGAAAAATGTGTCGAATCGAAGTGCCGCGTAGACACAATCCAAATTGATCTACACAGTAAAAAAATTAATACGTACCTAACTATATAAAAAGTTGTATGATTCCGTAATAAGTTATATTAACAAAAGCGAAACAAACCGTTTGCCATCAGTACAGCACCGCATAAATTATACTCCACTGAAAGTTTGATCGCGTGAAACAATTAGGTTGCTAACGTTTATTATTATGTCTCACGTTTAACGAATGGGATGAATACGTACCGCGCTGCCATTCGCTTTTACCTCGAATTTCGATACTGCTACATTCATTTTTAGATTTAGTCTGAGCGCAAATATACGCAATCTCTTTTAAAAATATTGTAAAGTGCACTGAAAAATAGTAAGCTCATACATTTTATAAATCACAAATACTATCAGAATTCACTTCAAAAACCTCCGTAAGAATTTTCTAATGTTTCTATAATATGAGGCATCGTGAATAGATTTATTTTTTTTTTCTTATAGTATGGCGTGCATCCGCGCTACTTATGCGGTGAATAGATTTAAATAATGTCTACAAGTATTGTTAAATACTAGATTTTGTCGTTTCTATTTGACGCTTATTTGACGCTTTTGACGTTTATAGCAGAACAATAAAAGATCTCATCAACTTCAGGCAAAAGTATCGCGTTGAAACTCTTTTAGTGTAGTTGTCTGTACTGGCCTTGTTGCTTATTACGGGCTATTTACGAATTATGATACAAGGTTAAAACAAATATGTGTTGTTACAAATAATACCTGAAACCTAGGTACCTTAATAGCACATTAAAATTAATGTGGTTATTAGCAAATTAAGTTAATTTATATCAATTTACAGTGCGTAACCGTATCAGAGGCGTAGTCCTCGTTATGCTTGTGACCGGATGATATTGCTAATTGGATTTCCTCGCGGCGGAAATTGTATAAAGTTAAACTAATACGAGACAAGTCGTGACAACTACGGAGTTGGCAACTACATTAATTGGCAAAACTACGTATAGCTGGCTCCTGTAGCACCTGTAATACTCCTGCATACATTCCTTTTACAAACATAAACATAAAAGCTTCATAAATTTGTGTAAGCCTACGTATATACAGTTTATTTTGATTATAAAGCAAGTTATCTTAACTCTCCTTTCAATAAATTTATCTTTATTATATTATGTATCAATATAGATAAATAGATAAATATACGCATCACACTCAACGGCCCTCAATAAGATCTCATAGCCTTGTGTCGGGGGTCCGGAAACACATACAACACTAACACGAACACCCACACCACGACAAACATCTGTATGGCCAATGTTTGGGTTTAGAACCCGCGACAGTTCCAGTGCACCATCCCGCCAACGTGTCTGTCAATATATTTACACTTTACAACAAGATAGACATTTTTTTTTAATGAATAATTATTTAACAGATCACTTATTTCGATCTAATATAACACTGAGTTAAAATGTCAATGAAATAAGTGAATTTATTAATATGCGAATTTATGAATAGACTAGTAATAAAGAATTTAACTATATTGTTGCATTTTGAATCTCTGTAGTCGAAAATAACATACGGGTCCTTAATTGTCAATCGAATTACACTGCCTTACTACAAAAGATTTAAACAGACGTTAAACGCGCGTCTAAGACAGTTTTGAGTTAAACATGCTTTAGACAAAGATTAATATACGTTTAAGTGAGTTTAATAGATGTTTAAAACCTATTTTTGCTGTCAAATGTAACGTATAACATTTTATCAATAAGTTTTTTTTTATGAGTTTATTCGCTGTTAAGCAATTTAGATAATATTTTGAGCAATGTTTAAATCTTAAACACTGTTTAGCTAGGCACGTTTTCAACATGGTTTTAATGCGTCTTTTGTAGTATGACAGACAGTGTTTAACTGGCAGTGCTCCTTACTTCAATAATAATTTAAGAAGAGTTTTACACTTCATGACATTATTAATTTTACGTTTTGAAGCTTATTTCATTATATATCTTATCTCTACCTTATTTTATTATCTTGTAATTTATGTAAGCTTTATTCAAGCACTTCATATAAAAAAAATTTTCACGAAAATTACATAATTTTGTTTACCTTGTAACTATACTTTTTGTGCATTACTAGATGGTGACACGGCGAATTTAAAAAGCGCATGCAACTCCTAAAATTACTAAGTTAATTTTATTTTAATATTCGGTTGTTCTGTGGGTGAAAATTAAGGATTTTTTCCTTAATCACCCTAATATAAACGCGAAAAGAAAAGAGAACATTCAAATCGATCGACCTATTTTTCAGTATTGGCGATACTAAAACACGTCTATATATTTTTTATATACAGGTACATATTATTTACTTAAAATAATTTCGTTAGTCTCCTCAATAAACTATTCACAAAAAGTATAATTTTCATTGACATCAAAATACCATTAATGCCGTGTCAAGCGTCATTTCTTCTTTATAAACATGTTTACATTGTAGGTAATAGCTCGAATATACTTTTACTACTTTCTGAATTAAGTACACCAATAATAAGTAAATAAATAAAATAAAAAATCAAAAAAAAAATTAAATTTTACGTGCGCTAATCTCAGAACAAGAAAGTTCTTTTCGCGCTACATAGCGTGTTTATTATGTGAGATAACAAATAGGCTACACTTTTATAAACCTACATGTACAAAAAAATAACAAATTATCTATTTTTTAACCTCCGACCTAAAATGAGGGGTATTGTAATAAGTTTGATCTGTGTATCTGTCTCTCTTTATGTTTGTCTGTGGCATCATAGCTCCATAACGAATGGACAAATTATGATTTATTTTCTTAGAAAGCTGATGCAATTTAAATGGTTATTAGCTTTAATTTATGAATATCTGCACGATAATACAATTCCTCATCTACGAGTACTTACATCACAAGTATCGTGTTGGGGTTCGTTGGAATAAACCCAATGAGTAGACTGTCGGAGGTATGAGGGTTAGAGATCCCATGAAGCTGTTTGGGTAGGCATCTATACTACGTCATAAGTTTCACCAAGTTAACGAAGCTCGTTACCTTCGAGAATCTCCAGAGCATATTAACGCGATGGCTTAGCATCACCATTAAGGTAATAAACGATTATTTTATAGGTTTAATTACGTGTTATCGGTTTATTTATGTTACGATAGTGGATAATTGGATATAATGCAAACAACTATTTGCCACAAATTACTTTTTATATATATATATATATATATATATATATATATATATATATATATATATATATATATATATATTTATTTATTTATTAAGCTTAAAACGTTTTCTAATTCGCGATATTTGCATTAAAACTGAAACTGTACGAGATTATCTCATTGTATTTCAGAAGAAATTATGCATATTTATACGAACGTTCCAATTAAAATTAAACTAAAATTAGTTATCAAAACACGTTACATTTTCAAAACACATTGCGGAGCGGAATCTTATTAACGTAAATGTTAATTACTGAGCAAACGTGCTTAGGAATTTACATTAGGATTTTGTAGCTGGTTCTATTTTGTTAGTGTTTTGATTCGCATCAACAGTACAAAGTTGTCGGCCGCAATTCGCAGACTCATTGTTTACCGCCGACAAACATTCGCGGGGCTCGTTTCCTTCCTCTCACAAAGGAACTCCATTTGCTGGAACTAAATCGTTTTCAATGTTTTTACTTTAAATTACTTATGTAATTTTTGGAATTTAAACGTGGTTTTATTTGAATATTTCTGAATCATATTACCTTTTTCAGCTATAACATAATATGATTGGTGTTTTAAATAATTTATATTAATTATAAGCTAATTTTATGACAAAAGAAAAGTATATTTCATTCGAAATTCGAAAAAGCTTATTAATACAAAAAATCTATTTTGTACATTGCCTAGTACTTATTTTTTTGGGGAAATTTACATTTACGAAAAAAAAAACAAGAACAAACAATTCAAAATGTAGAAATTATATTTCATTTCAATAGCGTAAATACAAAATTAGAACCGAAAGTTTAGCCGACGTTAACGAAAACTAAATTGGATTGATTTTAATACATCGATAGCTCTGCTCTCAAAACCACTATCATTTAGTATGAAACGAATTCATCATAACCTCAACTATTTCAATTAGGTCAGACCGTCTACTCTTATTTGCTTTCGGGTAAAGCAATCAGTTCTATTGTAGGTGAGCGTTCTATACAGTTGCTACTATCGTCTCTAACGCTCCAGTAAGTACTGTGAGAAAGGCTGCATTGAAGTTGATTCTGCTGAAAGCCGGATAAATTCGCTCACACGTTGCGTGTCGGCATGTCAAAAGGGAAATCAAAACGACGTTCGTACTATTTTGAACAATAGAATTGTAAAGCCATTTCTAGTGTGACGGACAGCACACTGGTGCATTCGGCATCAAAAATCAAACTTCTATCATGAATCAATCGAATAAAAAAAAATCGAATTTCGTAGAGTACCTATTGATATTAATAATACGCAGAGTTACTTCTAATTACAATGATTATATCTCGAATAAAATTCGTAATGAAAGTTCAAGTTTCTTCACATTACAAATGAATTATGTTGAAACAAGATTTCAATGGTGTATTCGACGAACCTATCGTCTCATTTATGTAAATTGTTGGTTAAATTCGCAATATTCTCTATTTAACAGTGCCTGAGCCTTTATCTGTAGGAAACAGGCATAAGTATCTGAGTCTTCGGTGAAGGGATGAGTACATGCAGGCCCTTCGTGATAACATTTAACGACACTTTAAATAAAATAATCAAATTTTGTACTTTTCATTTTAATGTAATGTTTTGAAGTAATGTAAGATGTACATAGGTTTTTAATACAATGATAACGTTTTTATATTTGTGGCCAAGTAATACTAGTAGATTTTTATTAATTTCGGAATGAACTATACAATGCATAAGTTTAACTATTAGCAATAAGGTTTTATAAATTAGTAGTTAGACTATTTTCTTTTTGCTTTTCGATTATAATGGTGGATCCTCAATCGCCCTCGCTCGCGGCAGGAGTGCTGTCGGAGTGGACGAGTCACACGCGTTCAAGGGCACGAATTGGAGCTCGCACTTCTATTCGAGCTCTTGGAAGTATGGATCATCCGGTGTGAACCATACGACATGCGGATTTCAGTGTAAAAAAACCTTTTACAAAAAAAGCGAAAGAAATATTGAATTCACCAAATTATTCGTTTTTGTCTTCGTGACTTATAGTATTTTTTGTTCTTGTATCTTATAAGGCGAGAATTACATTAAATTATGTAAGTTTTGACCTCATTCAATTACGATTACTTAAAACAACTCTGGTAACATTATAAATGCTATGGCTGTTAAAAATAAAGGCACTGACAATAAATCCTTTCAGTCGTAGTGTAAAGCAATGTCAAATAACTTATGTAAATCTTGATGAAAGTCTTATAGCAAAACTTAGAAGTGTAATTCTTGTCTTAGAATTAATTTCACTAAAAAGTGAGAAGCGATTCAGACCAGCCAGCCTAGTAGACGGTATACATTACATTATCATTTCCGTAACAAACATTTGAAGTGCACTTTAAAACCCATCAACAAAATAATTGGATTCTACCATTTAAGTTGTTTCCAGTTTGCATCTACATAGTTACTTTGTAGAATTGTTGAATTTATCAAATAAAACTATTGTTTGGAGTTGAATTTTATTTGTTCTAACCACAATTTTGCTCAATTAACTAATTTATTTCAATTTTGTATTCAGAGTTAGTTTTGCTCTGTCATCGCAGTAGTCATCAAAATTGTACTCGTACATAGCATTTTTTAAAACCAACGGGATAATAAAGTTTTGTTTCAATTTGACCTTGAGTTTTTAAATTTAAAAATAGATAAAGAGATTTAAAACTTTGTATGTAATTAGGGTAATCTCTGAAATTACTGTTCCGACTTGAAAATGGATAGAAGGCAAACAGTAAATATAAACACGAACGAAAAATCGGCAAGTAGTTATTTATATTACTAATGGATTAAAATTGATATATACACATTAAATTATCTATATAACTAATAGAGTTTTAAACCAATATGTAATATGTCTTAATAGAATTAACATCTCACTACTACTGTAAATTAAATAAAGTTTAGGTAAAAGGTACAAATAATTTCCATGCTTACGAAGTCGTAGGTATATTTTGTACTTGTGACAAATAAATATTCAAACAAATGATTATACGAACTCATTCTTAATTTAATGCATTTCAAGTTTCTCCTATCAATAATACGAAAAGGAATAGGTATCTTTATTTGTTTTCACGTATTTGAATGTCCCGAATAGAAGATTGTAATAGAAACCAGTAAAGATCATGAAGGTATTGAATTTATGTCGACACAATAGCTATCTTTACAAATAAAGGGCGCGAATGAAACCTGCCTATTCATGAGAATAATTTATTTTTTGATTACGTTAGACTTGTGTTAAAAAAATGTTATATAAAAACAAAATTTCAATGTAAAACTGAAACGTATTTACAATCACAAAGAATTGAATTCAAAAATAGTTGATATGTGAATGAGAAATAGCAGAAATGTTTTTGTTGTTTACGATGCCAATGTCTTTTAAGATTCCTTACTATTTAATTTCCGCCGAATTATGTATTCCTACTAATTATTAATAATGGTATTTTATTTTACTTTCTAATAATATTTAAATGATAATAATAACCATTTAGTGAAAAAAAAATACTAAGAAGACTATAGTGGCGACTGTGGCATGCTAGTTGGAAAAAAAAAATATGAACAACTAAATAGCACTAGCGAATGGATAGTAGAAAATCTATGTTAATTATATTGCATCACGTGATGCAAGATATTAGTAAAATATTTTTGTACGAAAAAAAAAATAAACAAAAAAATCCAGAATCCTTAATGCATCTTTACCTAGAATTGCAGTAGTAGTCGTATAAAAATATTGCACTTACTAACTATTCAGGGCGTTCTGATACACCTTTGTTGTCTACCCTCCAGCACTCAACGAAGGAAACACCGTAATGGCGTATTTCTCGAACAATAGATGGTGCGGAGTACTCACAGGTGCGTTTTAGAGTTGTCTCAAGACATTAGACGAGAAATGTTGCCTAGTGGAAACAATACCCTTGAATGTTATTGTTACCAACACCCACAGTAAATTCGGAGCAACAAACTGTACAGCACTGAATAAAATACGAGTTGTCCCTTAATTAATTCAGTTCTAACTACATTCTAAGTCACATTGTTTCTTGTTGTGGGATAGTAGGAATTTGTAAACATTTACACCGATATATTTAAATGAATTTCTACTGACTAACACAGTTAAACTGTTAGTGCTACACATAACAGAACACAAGATCGCGTAATAATGCAAATTTTAATGAGTGTGTTGTTTTTCGTAAATTAATATATGAATATGTAAATAAAACATAACATTTCGTTTTGCTTTAGTTTTACGACATGAAGGAGATTCGTGTTATGTAATTTTTTGTAATGCATATTTGAACGCAGTGGGTTAAAATATATTTGTATTTAGTAGTATTTATTAGTGGCAAACATATTTTTTAATTTAATTTTAATACATCTCTTTCTTGATAAAGAATTTATGAGATACTAGCTTTTGCTCGCAGCTTAGCTTGTAGGGTGAATTGTGGAAAATCATTTTTTAGCGGACGCCAACGTCATAATAGCTATCTGCGTATGAGATTTCAGCGCTACCTCTTTGAAATGTGCGTTGATAGATCACTCAGTCAGTAACGCTTGCCTTTTATATACAAATTCAATTATGATTTATTGTACACCAATATACACAAATAATTACAGAAAAAAATCTGTCTTAATAAAAGAGCGATCCCTACATATATATACCGATATACTAATACAAATCTAGGAAAAATTAAATAATAATACACAAATATTTATTGGTAAATAGTTCACTGCGTATTAAATTAAGCAGGCGCGCTCGTGGAGTGTTCCAGACTTGTGACAGCGAGTTTGTCGTCCTATGTTTGCGTTGAAACCGCGTTTCATCTCCATTGAAAACTTAATTATGACTGGTCTTCTCTTGCTTGGCCCGACTAATTCAGCGGAACAAATGTTACACCGTTTTCTTTATGTACTTAAGAGCTATTGCATGAACCTCTTACTTATACTTGGTTCTACAAGTTTATGGTATTATAAACATAAATTAAATATCTATAATCTTACTGAGGTAAAGCCTAGCTGTAGCCTAATGACTACAGTTCGTATACTGGCACGATTGGGACAGTACCTCGCTCTCACAGAAGATAAAGTTTTTAGCTACTTTAGCTGCATTTTCAACGGTGAGTGAGAGAACCGGAAACTTAATCCCCTCCCCAAATCCTTTCCTTACGTCTTATTCTATTTCATCCCATATTCCTTTTTAAGCTATTTTTATATAAAAAAATAAAAGTTTGTAGGTTCGAGTATTAATAGACATATTATAATTGTATACCAGGCAGATTTATTTAAAAATTCAATTAGTTGTAATGGAAATTCCAATTTTATCACAAAATAATTACGTAGCACATTTTCGTTAACGATAAAACCAATTAACAAAAGACTTGAATATATTTTTTTAAATTGACTTTATTGATTAATGTCGAATTTTTTGTCGTACTTTTGCATGAAGGAACGTTCTAGTGTACGTATTATCATGTGTGCAAACATTAGAAATATTTGGCATAAAAGTACAAAGTAGGAGTTGGCAAACAGACAGAAGTTTTGTGCAGACTTGTATCTGTTCTTATTGAACATGATGTAATAGGTTTGGATGTGCTTAGTGTATAAGATAAATGTATGCCAGTATAATCTTATCAAAACTTTGTATACTTCAGAGCCATGTAAAAACACAACAAATCAAGTTTATGATTTAACTTTTCCTAATACTATAAATAAGTAATAAAAATAAAAATATAAATACCGATAAGAAACGTATAAATATGATGTTATAAAAAATACAGTTTGCGTTTGCGAAAAAAAAAATCAAATGTAAATACATAAGTTTTCTTTCAAAACACCTTTTGCGTCAAATTACATAGACATATTCGATGTAATAATTTACTAAATTAATATTTTTTTACCCTTAATTAATTTATTAAGTTATTTAGTAGAGAACTAATACATTTTTGGTAATCGTTTATTATACTTTTATAGATAATATTTTTTATAATATTAATAATGCTATAGTATTAAAAAAGAAGATCAAGAGCGTTAAATATTGTCAAAGCTAGAAACGCTTCGCAAGTGTGATAAATTACACTTTTAATTAATAAGCTCTTCTTTGCTTGTCGGCTGCCCGCTGCTCGCTCCGGAGGAACCAAACAAACTTTATAGGAAGCTCTTATATGCAAATTACCTGTTTCAACGATATCGATTATGTTCAAAATACATTCTTTCTTTCGTGATTATTTGTTTGATAGTTTTTTTAATTATAAATGTTATTTTTTAAACACGATGAAATTTTAATGTAATAAATAAAAAAAAAACATTTATTTTCCTTTTTTGTTTATTATTCCGAAAACAAAAATCTAAAGAGCAACTCACAAGTGTTTATTATTTAGATGATTTTGCTTATCAATATTTATTGTAATCAATATTTATTGAAATATGAGAGGCATAATATCAGTCGGGGCCAAATCATTTTATTAGGAATATCAATATACAGTTAACGGAACATGGACTCCTTCCAAATAGTCTGAATTAAAAGCTAATGAAATATTTGAATTAATTTGATGCAGTTCTTATATACGAGTTATAAAAAAACACATTATCTCTTAACGAAAACACGCTCTTAAATAATAACAATGAACAAAATTATTATCTCAATATATAACTTTCATATTCACGTTATTAAAATGGACTAGTAATATATACATATATAAACCATTAGCGTAACTTTTTATGTCGTCCACTTATTTCTTACTCGACGACATTTAATAGAACGTAAGGTTTATATTTGTAGATAGCATCAACTGGTAACCCGCAAGATTAAAGACTTTGAGTGATCCTTGAACAAATTGGCTGGCTAATGAGATAGGTAGTGGGGGCCGGATGGGCGGATTACGTCTAAATGAATCAAAGTTGCTCGGGAACAGGGCTTAATACTATCAATTACAGACGTAATACTTACGCACTTTTGTAATTTGGGAGGAAATATTTAAAAAATTTCATTCCGCCTTTATTAAATTTCATTTTGCTTCGGTTTTTTGAATCGTAGCGTGATGTAATATAGCCTATAACCTTCTTCAATAAAGGTGCTATCTAATGCAAAAATAATTTGAAATTAAGTCGGTTGTTTCAGAGATGATCCACTACATAAAAACTTACAAAAAAACTTTGACCTCTTTATAATATTAGTATGAATTTGACAATACTATCATTCTGATTATTGTTGAACATCCGTTCTTTTCCAGTCACAGGCTAGGCAAAAACTCACAGTATGATATCGCAGTGGCAGCTGTGAAATAAAATTTTACTTCAAGTTTTGTTTCCTATCGTAAAAAGAAATTTCGTTCTTAGAAACCACAAAGGATAGTAGAAGTTAAAAGCTAAAGAACATTTCAAATGAAAGTTTAACGGTTCGATAAAACTTCTAG
Source organism: Hypolimnas misippus (assembly GCA_037950945.1). Taxonomy (NCBI): domain Eukaryota; kingdom Metazoa; phylum Arthropoda; class Insecta; order Lepidoptera; family Nymphalidae; genus Hypolimnas; species Hypolimnas misippus. Next base: position 6,387,062 of record JBBEEQ010000017.1, read on the forward strand.
CACTGACATAGTTATCTGTAAACCTCGTAAGTACTTTGTATTTTTAGTTTTGTGAGTAACAGTGTTAATCAACTGTTACAAAGTTTTTTTTTAACTTTTTTCCGAATCGTTAAAGTATTTCTGAAAGAATGAAACTCATAACATAAAATAGCAATAAAAAGTAATGTTTTTAATCTGAACATTTTTTATCTATAAAATATGTTTTCATTCAGCAAAAAAAAAAAAACTCACAGAAATTTGTAAATTAACAAGTATGCTATGTTTTATGCGGTGTGTGGAAGCCTTCCGCTTTCCCAAATCCCTTCCCTAATATCATTTTCTCTTTATCTATTTCTCCGTTTATAACCCCAAATGCATTTATCGCTTCTCTATTGGTTCAAATGACCGGGCGGCGGTGATCACCTTACATCAGAATGGTATATTTCATCATCATCATTCCCCGCTATTTACACACAAAAATACAAATTCACTTTACATTATGCACAAGCAGACTAGTAAACTAGTTCTGCAAAAGCGTAAATGAATGAGCTCTCTGTCTTGTATTGAGCTTGATGTGAGCTTTATGTATTGTACTCCGTTCTACGGGTTTAGATATGGAAGCGCTGGGGTACAAGGGGTGTACATTATACTGTTCAATAAAGTATAGTGAAATAAAAGACAAACTTAATTTGATTTCTCTATTTCGGTGTAACAAACATCACTGAATTACTTCAACTGAGTCTATTATAATTAATGTTTATTTCAGTACGGCTATAGTGTTGTCTATATACATCTACATTTAAATTACAAGATAATTTACAATTACTAAAACTAATTTAAGTGACTTACTATAATTATAAATATTAATTGTGTAACAACAAATTAATAACAGAGATCTTTTACAGAAAATATTCTTTGGCCGCTAACAATTATTAAGTTGTTAGAAATTTTTATTATTATTATGTAAATTTGCGTTATCGTATGAGCGAAAAAATCCACGAATATAAATATTTTATTACAGTGTAACTAATGATTCACTTTGCTATAAGTTGATTGCTAAATAAAAAAACCCAATGCTATCGTGTTTTACAATTATTAATAATAATACAAGTTTTATCGTATCTACCAAACCATTCAACAAAATAGAATTTATAAATCAAGCAAAATCTTTTAAGAAAAGTAAAGTTAATTTTTCGTTCGTTGAAGTGAGCTCCACAATCGCACATATTACTAACATTGTAAATTTATCTTCTATCTTATTATTTCTAATTGACATGTGATAGTATATCGTACAATTTACAAAGAACTATATAGTAAAGACAGTCAAACAATCCCCAGTGTTATGTATATCAAGTTTAAAAACATAAAATAATAAAAAGAATATTACTAATATAGAATATTAATGTGTGTAACAGTTCAAATTTATTACGAATTTTTTCACCGTTTTTAGTTCACAGAATCATACATATTGTTCAAAGTGTAAGCTTCAGTCAACTTATCTAACACACATGTGATGTCTACCAATGTTTGATATACTTACTGTTTAAAAGTGCTTAAATATTATTTTAATTTTTGCGATACACTCACGGTTTTGGGATACCAAAAAAAACATACATTTTATTCTTAGCATTAAATTTTAATACACGAATTGAAACAGTCTGTTCATGAGTCACCAGTTCCTTACAATCGGTTTAATGTAAAAATTATATACACGTCCTGCGTAATTAACGTTTATATTTCTTCACCATAAAGTACACAACACGAAAATATGTAGTCACATTAGTTTCAAATGTTTCATTTTAAGCATCTAAAACATCAACCACGTATAAAACACACGTAACAAGAAAATTGTACGCACACAAATAAACCAAAGAAACACATAGTCACTTCTACACATCAATAGTCACTTCTTTACGCTCACAAACGTATATTACAGTCCTCGCGTCTGTGTAAACTTTTGAACGTACCTTGAGCACAGAGTAAGTAAAATCAGAAGCACGTTGGTGGCGAGGTCGGGTGCTGTGGCGGCGGCCGCAGGTGCGGGGGTGGGCGGCCCGAGACGGTTGGCTCGCACCACTTGCGAGCGCCAACGGAGGGTATACAGTGGCTGCTGTCGTGACAGTGCTACTAGCCTGTTGATATGGAGACACGGTTGAAATATTATTGCATTATTCGATTTTAGAGAAACCTTTAGGGAGGTATAATAAGAATTAGAGAGTATGACTGGATTATGTTTTACATATTAGGCCTGTAAACGAGGCACTGAAAATTATGTAGTAGAAAATGTATAATTCTAAGCCTTTAAGACTTACTGGTAGTTCCGCCAAGCAACGTGATTGTAGATCTGTTCGCTTTTCCAAAAGGTTTTTCCCCGTAGTGGAAAAAGTACTACTTATACCTTATTTAAATTTTTAAAGTTATATATTTGTATTTATATCAGACATTTGCCCTGCGACAAATTGGCAAGTATCTGCGTCTTTGACGTATTATGTAAAGTTTGGATCTCAATTCCGTCTCTTTTGATGAAATGATATATTCTTCACACATCATTGTTCTAGATTCAACAGAGAAATAATATTTTAAAAACTCGCTGCGCCGCTGACGACGCCTATCTAATATGTACAAAGAAAGATCTTTTGTAATGAGAATACACTTACCTCTACAAAAGTATGTGCTTTTACGGATTTGGTACGAGCGGGTGGCGTATTAGGGCTAAGGGCCATTCATAAATAATTTACCAAATAAGTGATACAAACAGTGTTTGCCTTCCTCTCGAAAATGCGAGCTCGCTAAAAGCTCTTACAAAAATTCTCTCTTCAACTAATGAAATACTAGCAAAACCGGATCAGTAAAGCATTACATATTAATGAAAATTAGATTACGTATTTTTATAGACTATTATATATCCAATCTATACTAATATTATGAATAGGTAAATTTGTTTGTAATTTCTGAAACTACTGATACGATTTTAAAAATTTCGTTGGATAGCCCGTTTATTGAGGAAGGTGATAGACGATATTACACTACGATTCATAGGAGCGAAGCAGTAACCATAAACCTGAGTGTATCCGCGAGGCGTAGCTAGTATTAAAATATAAATATTCATACAAGCTTTATTTTAAATTTTGAAATTTAAATAATTTCGATCAAGAAAATATTTTTTCACTTTAATTAAATAAATAAAAGAACATTTCAATTAAATAGGTTGATACGCTTTTACTATACATTGCACTTACATATATAATTGGAAAACTATCATCAATAGCATTGTTCGTTGTTTGATTGTTTTTCCATAACAATGATTCATAATACTTATTGTATAATGTATACAATAAAAACTAACACAAAACATTCACAAATGATTATTATAATAACAAAATGAAATCAACAACAGACCTTATAACAACAGTGTTGAGCCGCCACGGCAGGATGTAGGTATGGTTCTTGTGCCTCGCGCAGAACGTGTACAGCAAGTCCCCGGCGGACGCGGCGAGACCGTCGCCGTGCGCGCGCGGCCCCGACCACTCGTGCAGCGTTATATTCCACGAGCTACACGACTTATCCTACGGGATGAATCCAATTTTAAAATTCATTCTAAAGTTCAATTTATTCTCGGAACGTTCATGCAAACACCGCTCAACGAACGAGGCGATAGTGGTGTTTGAGTTTATTTCTAAATTATTTGCTTTTATTTCTTTACCATCTAAATTTAAAATCTAACTAGTGAACGTGCATGTTCTCAATGTGATAGATATAGCAGTAATGGTATACCTGCTCGGAAGATATGTCGATGTACAACTGACGTTCAACATTCGAGTCCAGAACCCAGGTGCATTGTTGATAGAAAAACTCGTTTAGGCTGCCGGTGACGGACACGTTTTTCGACGTTATCTCTCCTATTAAGAGAAAACTTATATTAAACTCGACGCTACAAAATGTTCAGCTGTGCAACTCTTGAGGGTAAATGCTCATGAGCGTTTGTAAAAAGCCAAAAAACAACGAGTTACCGCAATACCAGCGTGTAATTGGAACATTACGATCTCGTTCAAGGTTTTTTCATTTCAACGTTACCCCAAGCGGCGTGAAACTAGGTCGGTGCCACGTAATTTTCTCGGACACGCCCCGCGCCACCGAGAACAATATCCGAAGCGTTTTAACAAACGTTCGCCGCGCGCGACGAATTCCGAATTGAACTGTTTGTTTTTCTTTTATGCGATCACGGCCGTCGAGTCTTATTTCAGATAAGTCGCCGATTACATTCCGCTTTCGATGGAACGACATCGTCACAGTGGAAGGAATTTTATTTCAGTGTTACGCGATGTTAATATTAACTCACCAGAGTGTGTTGTATACGTGCGTTGACCGCACATAGCGTCGTCATTAAAGCTATACGCAGCTGCATAATCAAATCCTCGACTAGCGTACGTGTAGTGCGCCACTGAATACTCCAACCGCAGACTCGTCCAGCTCCGAACTACGACCGGTAGCCAGGTCGCCTAATAGGATAAAAAAGTAAATGAAGAAATATAATTGTACTATTTAAATAAACTCATAGCCCAAATCCGGGCCTTTGAAGAATCAATAACGCGCTCCGATAACTTAATAAGTTTTTTGCATACTTATAATAAAGAGTAAGGGACAGACCCCAACCTTTTCCTTGGGGAATCAAGAATATTAGCTTTCAGAATTGGATAATTTTATAGGTAGATACAGGTTATTTTTTTATAATTTCAATGAGAAAATATCATATAACATTCTTCGTAACCCAAAAAGGATCTACAAAAACCTTGGCAAAGTAACACGGGTACCGCTAAATTAGTGATTCAAAGTACGCATTCTGGTTACCAAGTGGTCGAAAAAGTTTCATAACTAGGTACATAAATAATATACCTTGTCGCTAAAATATATTTTCTCATTCCGAGTGTTGCAATATATCATACGCATATTTTATGACCACATAAATGTAATCAGCTAATAGTTCGGTTTATTTATAATACCTTTTTTTAAGCTCTGAACGGCTATACGAGTACTAATAGGATTATTATTTGCAATAGCTGTGCTGTAATATCAGCTTATAATTTATTAATTTTCTGTAATTATTATAATTGCTTAATGCGCCAATATTTGAACCCCGTATTTATAAACGGTAGCTATTACGTAGCAGTATAAATCGTCGTTTCATTTTTCCCAACAAATTAGGTCGAGTGAAGTACCGTATCTGTTAATTGCTATTCGAATTTTATAACAAGTCTCGAGATTGGCGCCTAAGAAATCATAGGAACTTTGTACGGATGGATGAGCCGCGCTTAAGCGTGACTAAAACACGAAACAGTTTACGACTGACATAAAGTCATTGAATCCGCCACCCTAAGTTTACGTTGAAGTGTAAGTCGGTGTTCGTATCATGCATAATATGTAGAACATGGTAAATTATTTAGCGGTAAATTTGCTTTTATACTGAAGACCCTCACGGTCGGATGGTCGCTCCCCGCTTTATTGCTATTACATACTTAATGGTAACCCTCTTACTTAATTATGCGGATCGCGCCGCAACCCGGACGCCAGACAGGGAAAGGCTGCTTCATCCGTAGGCGTGTTAGCATAAGACCCGCGTAACACGATTAATTTATTTGTTACAGTCACGATGAAATTTTCAAGCATTATTCAGCAAAGATGAAGGAGAATATCTTAAAGAAATATATTGAGGAATGTTTAACGATTTTGTTTATACGTTTAATAGTTTCTTGGGCCTAGAAATAAATGAAAGAAAACTGATATTGAATATTAAACATACAAATCTCCGTTGTACTATGTAAATATCGTAAATAAAAAAATACAAGAAAAATATATTTGCTGGGAAAATATATGATTTATTACAGATAAGAAATCATCGGCCTAGATATACATTTTAATCTCATTACATTTTATTATCTATCAATCATCCTACTTATGTGTTTAATGGGTTTCCGAAAATGAAATACTAAAAGAAAAGATCTAATTCTCCGAAAGTAGGTAAAAAAGCATTATTATACGTTGTTGGTAATTTATGGATAATATAAAATGAGCCATGATTTACTTGGCGATCGCTTCGATTTTCTTTTGTGTCAAGCAATTATCGTCAATGTTCTTGACGCTTAATTTTGTTTTAGAAATAGAATTTTCTTTTCTTCTTAACTAAAAACAGGTCATTTTTTTCTTTAATTAATCCTTTGTACCTTGAGAGGAGTAAAAATGTATTGACTATATTAGACAACAATTTATATATAATTAAATGATGCGTATAAAACAATTGTAGATACTATATATCGCTACGTGTGCCATTTGCTCAAAATCTACTAAATTATTAAAGATTAAATGAAACTCGCCATGATGATATTTTAGACCTAGAAAATATTTCTATAAACGATACGATTTAATGAAAAAAATGAGGATAAAAAGACTGACTGTGAACTCAAACTACTTCAGAATAATCTAAAACTCACGATAAGACTTGTATAATATTTTCTAATTTTATTTTATATTTTTTGTTACAACTACCTCTTTTAAAAGGAATTCATGGCCGACTTATTTAAAACCGGCTCACTTAAACATCAGACGCTAAATCAATTTTCAATCAAAGTTAAAATAGAAGTTGGTTGAGTAGCTCCGACATTTAGAACTCAGTGCGATTCTAATGATTCCATTAGACGTAAAATCAATTAATTAGCATATTTTACCAGATATATATATATATATATATATATATATATATATATATATATATATATATATATATATATATATATATATATATATATGCGTTTTCTGTATCATTTAGCATATACGGGTCATAGGTGTCAGACTTTGGATTCATATGAGTCTCGATTACAATTTTATCACATGAAGTCTCTGAGTGACCGTCGAAAATTTATTGACATATTATTTTTATATAAAATTATTCATAATTATATTGAGTCACCGGATCTGCTTGAGCGCCTCAAATTTAATGTACACCGTCCCAGTTGTAGGCTACATAACAGAACAACCTTTAGTTTACCCACGTGTCGAACGAATATATTCCAACACGCGCCCTTGTATCGCATTTGTTCAACAATAAATACCCACTTAAATGAGTGTGACATATTCTGTGGTTCTTTAGCCTCTTTTAAAAAACAAATTCTTACATTGTAAATATTTAGCTAAGTAGTTTTTTCTCTCTAATTTCATTATAGCAGTTGTATTATTATTTTTAGTTATATATGTTTATATAAATGTCTAGTTTCGCGTTAGTTATTTAATATTTTGATTGTACACCACATGATATATATACATACGCATGCCGTGTTCATATCCAGAAGGTTTCAATCTATGTTCATGTTTATATTTTATTTTAATGATTGTAACCAGTTTTATGAACCAATAAAAAAAAAAAAAAAATATATATATATATATATATATATATATATATATATATATATATATATATATATATATATATATATATATATATATATATATATATATATATATATATATATATATATATATATATATATATATATATGGAATTATATGGAGCTTCATGGTCCTACCAGTACCTTCTTACATGTGCCTGTCCTTTGACTAGAATAAACAATCGTTGTAATGTAACAGTAATTTCGTTTATGGTACTATAATTTGCGCCAATCAGTCATTAGGGTTGTACTAATTTGACGACCGCTCTGGTGTAGTGGTATTGAATGTGTCTTTAACGCCGTCGGTTCGGTTTCATTCTCCGCTCGGGGCGGATATTATATTTGTATAAATATTTGTTCCTAGGTCTGGGTGTTTGTCCTTGTGGGTCTCTCCGCTGTGACTCGCAGAGCAAATAAAACTGTCAGTTCCGATTGTTATAACAATCACCTGATAATTATCGTTGCTCTCTCGTAGGGAGATTATTATAGTCTAAATGGTTACTGGCTTGCTATCAGGGGTTGCGGAGTGTGTAAAAAACAGTAAATTGTCAATATTTGGACTAGAATAATAGCAGACCCTGGTATAACCAGAAAAAGTAGATGATGAGTCATTAGGGTTGGAACGAATATATGCATTTTCTTCAGCTCATTTGCCCCCTCCCTCGCTTTTAGGTCTACGAGTATTTGTCGCTATGCTGCTAAAAGATTTTTTCCACTGTCAAATCTGCTCAAAAATACAATAATAAGATAACTATTTCCATTAAAACTTTTACAATATATTAAATTACCTGGAAGTCTCCACACAAACAGGACAAATGCGTGCCGTCTCCAGCTACCAGAGCTATATGGTCGTGGTAGTGTAGAGGCGTGGCGGCGCGACACTCGCAGCCGGCATCGCCACAGGCCGTGCGACAGCCGCCATTACCAGTGGCCACACTGCCCGTCGGCTCCGCGCTCCACATGCGTTCGAGTCTTTGAATCTTCGAACAAATGGTATTTATTTCAAAATGTCTTTGCCCATTTGACCATCCATTGATGATCCAATTAAGAAAAATCAGTAAGACATATGAAGAAAGAAAGAAAGAAAACGTTTTTTTGTCTTCTTTTATTTACGGTGGAGTCTAAAATCACACAAAATGTTAAAGAAATAGATAAAGACAAATTCCACAAGTAACACATAATATGTTTTAATCTGAACGTCACAATAAAATTTCAAGGCTGAAAAAATAATTTTAATTAAAGGTTTACACATTCTATTGAATTTAATTTACCTGTTATAATTATGGCAAATTTATAAATTTTATTTCTTTTTATTACGTTAAATTTCAACGAGATAGTATATAAAAAAAAACAATTGACTAATACCATTTTTTAACTATAAAAACGTTTATTTTAAAATCTTATTAAGTATATAATATGTGTGTTTAAAAAAATCCTATTTATTACCAGTATAATAATTGTTTTTTGGTACCTCAATTGTAACGCTTTGATTGGAAGCAGGAATAAAGCGATGTGTACACATAAGTTGTTCTTCGATATTCCAAAATATATGGTGATGAGATGGAGCCGACACACCACCGTGTGTGGGTGAAGCCAAGCCGTAGTGCGTGGACGCGCAAGTCGCATCTGGTGAAACGGTTCCTTCGTGTTGCTCTGTGTTATTACAAACACGATTTTTAATATAGTCAGACACACCAGAAAAACATCATTAATCATCAAGATCATCAGTTACATTATTATTAATTCGCAATACTAATAATCTAACATTGCATACCGATGCTTTCCTATCAGGAGTCTTTATTTTTCTTTATAAATTGTACAAATCTAAAGCATTACGTTGCTTAGGGACGAAGAATATATGATTGATGGAATGTGCTAACCTAGATCTTGTAAGATATAGTTAGATGTGATACTAAATATGTTAAATAATAGTATTATTATTACCATCATGAAATGCGAACGCCCCGTCAAGAAATTCCTCTTCATCAACACTTTGGGATGTTGCTCTTCTGACAAGTATTGTTAGGTTCGAACCCTTAGAGGTAACTGCCTGTCGAACTAGAAATCTTCCAGAAGGATCCCTTGCTTCTCTTACAGATGGACCACATATTCGTAACATAGCCCTATCCCCTCTTTCAAACCTATCGCCTCTATCCCCTCTTCCACCAAACTCATGAAGTCCCTCTAAGATCTCAATATGAGATCTACAACTTTGTAACCTAAAATATTAGTATACATCAGAAATATGTATTATTGTCGGCTATTACGAACCTTTTTTTAAAATAGACGACGGTAAATACGAAGATAAAGATCTAACCAAATTTCTTAATAATGTAAAGGTTTTCGGAAGCGTTTTGCAATATTTACCTTAAATTATAATTGAACAGTGATACTTGGACAACATCAGTAGATGTGCCCAACAAATGTATAACACATTGGGCGCGCCACGCCGACGCTCTTGTGTCGAAATGTCCGGAGCGTACACCTCCCGCTCCGAATCCTCGCACCGTCGCACCGCAACCTACATGCCCTCCATTGTTAGACGAAATTTCATTCGATACTGGATCTACTTCCAATGCCGAGTTATCACCTTTGGAAAAAATATATTTGTTTGATATATTCATTTACGAAACATAGTCCACTTTTTCAATATTTATGGATTTCGTTTTATTTTTCTTTGTTATATACATTTTTAAGCTAAAATATTAAGAATATTAGCTAAAAATCACGACGTTTACCATGTGTAAGATGTGTAAGAGCGGCGAGAGGCGGAGACGCAGCAGCGACAGTAGGCGGTGGTCCGCTTGTTTCTATTTTCTCCAAAAATTCTAATTTTGCTATAAATCCGTTGTAATCGTATGGAGGTACCAACGGGCCAGAGCTATATAGAATATAATATGTTGTTAGTGTATCTTCTTTTATTAATTAACATGTACGAACAATGGTTGCACGTTTTATTGAGCACAACACATTGTATATACAGAGTGAGTTTTTTTAACTAGGCATGGTATACCAAAACCGATACTGTAATTTCTAGACATAGCTGACCTCAGCTAGTAACCCCACCGGCAATTAGTTTTCACCCTGGGTATATGTTCTCTTTGTGTATATTAGTATCGCACAGAAACGTTATTATATAGTCAGAAAAATTAACAAAAAAGTCGTGAACATGAAAATGTTAATTACGCATTCTTTTTTAATAGAATGTAACATTTACTCTTAAAAAACAACTTTATATAACCTAAATTAATATATTTGTTTTATTAACAATTAAAATTAAAAGTCTGAACCAAAACAGCACTAGTTAAAATAGTTTAATAAGAGAAAACGAAAAAGTTCAATCATACAATAAATAGTAGCAGTTCTGGTTGAAAGTGGCTTAGCTGGTACAAATTGGGTCAGCGTACCATACTCGGAAAGAGATTGTGGCAATACCATTCAAACAATACAGGACAATAAAGGATTTCAAAAGCGATATGGATGTATTCCATAAACAAACATTATTTGAAAGAATTCTCAGAACGTTTTTCAGTGTAGATCCCAATTTAAATATAAATTCTTCTTAAATTCTAAAAAAAAAGTAAAAGATAATTCTGTGCTCTTCATTCATAAAACTGAGTAAAAACTTTTTTAACCCCAATTATAACCAAAGCTACTGAAATCATGAATCTTTTATGAGTTCACTGCAAACCAAATTAGATGTATGCATTACTCAGTTCCGTGGGTTTTCATACAACCGATTCAATTATTACGACGAATAATTTCTACTCAATTAATTTTTGTGATCTGCAAGTCAATGAAGGGCTACTTTTTATTTCAAAGCTTATTTATTGTTTTAATTACTACCCAATATTGATAGATGCAATATTGGATTTAAGAAAGAAAAATTGCAAGCATAGTTGCTATCAAGTTTCTTGCTGGTTTTTCTCGGTAGAATCTACATTCCGAACGCTACCATACCGTTATATTTTAAAGACAGATTTGTAGATTAACGATTGAAAATACTTTAAAACCTACTTAAATAAGTTAATAGTTTTGTATTTCAATTTGAATATTATATTCTCTCTCTTTTATGTAACATATACTGAAAGTATTTCATCCATCACACATGCAAACTATGCCGACTTTTACTATATCATACTTACTTAAATTCCAACAAAAGATTAGGCCCGGGATGTTCGAGTACTGCGCTCCGCTCGGAACAGAGGGACGCCAGCAGCGGAGCCGAGGGCGAACTGCCAGCCCGCAACGTTAAATAGTCCGTAGCACAATGGCTGGAAAGAGGTGATAATTACCAACTGACGAAAATTCACCGACTGCTGCACTGTTGAGAGAATTCAATTTAAATCTTCCTACAAATGTCGTTCGACGAAATCTCTAAAAGATTGAAAGATATGTCATGACGTCTTCCAACTTATTAATAATTTATTGTTACTTATCATTAATTAATGATTAAGCTCTTAGCCTTCATCTTAGTAGGAGAGGAGGCCTTTGCCCAGCAGTGAGACAATTACAAGCTATTACTTTACTTTTTTTCTTTAGATTAATTAAATATTTACGAAGTTATGTAATCTCGAAAAAGTTTCGGTTTTTAGACTTCTCGGGTTCATCCATTTTGATCAACCCTGAATTTATTTTGAATAGTTAGGTAGGTAGGTTTTGAATAGGTTCATTGAGACCATTTTAACGAGCTCCAACAGGATGCTTCTTTAAGTTGATGAGGAGTTACTTATCCTGTCGATTCCAGATGATGCTGCAGCATCAGTTCAAGATTACTCAACAATGTTATTTTAATTCAACAGTATAATTCACGGTATAGTAAATTTTGAATCGATTAGACCATCTACTGGTCTAATCGATTCAAAATTTACTCAGTTGCTCAGATTCTTTCAACAAGAATAGAATAGAACTGATAATTTTCAAGCTCCTGAACAAATTTTTACGCATCAAAAGTGGCATCGTAGCTAGATCTTTACGCATCATAATTGGCTCGCAGCTGCTTTATCGAATGACACAGCCACAAACATATACACAAGATAAACTTATAAGACCTCTATTTTTGGATCGGGTTTAAAAAAGTGGTGAGCCGTGGGATGTTCATTGTAGGTGTGTAGAATCGCTGTAACATCTAGTTTTGTTCATACCTTTCTATTGATGGTGGTAATTATAAATAAATCACACCACGTGGTTCTTATACTAGATTATTTTAAGTAATAATTTTGTACGTGGTTACGAATGCGAATTATAAATGAACTACATGGTTCTTAAAATTCCTCACCAAATGCCTGTTTATTAAAACTATTTTGAGTCTCTTAATTGCTATAAAATTATGCTATTAATTAAGTGTCGGTTGGCGCAATAGCGGTCGCAATTACGAATTCTTTATAATATAAAATTTTAATAACGATCATATAAATTATATTATTAAACCAATATTACCCGGCGGTTAAATGAGCTACTTTACATGGACGATTACTTATCATATAATATTATAATAATACTCATTTACCAGAAATATTGAGATAGAAATTCTATTTGAAAATTATATTATTATACAAATTAATATTAATTTAACTTTTTCACAAAATACGAAAATGCTGTTTGCATAATAAATACTTTTATTTATGTTGTCAATATTATACATTTTTTTAACACTTTCGTTTCATTAATTATACAACTATGAGTTTTTTTTCTGACAATCAAGAAAAAGAAGATGTATAGTACAAATACTCGCAGTTATCATTTTACCAATATGCTACCAATCGTTGTCATATTCTATGTTCCTGTAATAACACTGGCTTACAGCCCACTTTAGCTTTGGTTCCTGAAATGAGGTTGACCGTCATTTTTTCGGAAATAAGATGGCCTGATTCTAAGGGAAGGGGTTTATTTAAACTGTTAAATCTATTATCCTGCACAGACGAGGATCTTTGCTTACAACATTTTTGTTTGTCATAAAATACCACAGTTTTTCGAGATATTTTTAAGAGGCTTCTTATCCTTCGTATGCGTTAGGCAAATATTACTCTTATAAATTTTACTATTAGATTTTTATAAAGATTTACATAAAATGTTTGTCATGGTTTCACAACTGAAAGAATTGTCAATGTCTTTATTTTTGATAGCCACAGCTTTCGTAAGACTATCTAAGTAACTGCTAGTAACCCGATAAGTCAAGGTAGTCTTTTTACTATCAATTATGAGAATAAAACGTACAAATATCTGTTATTAAGATGGATATTTCATGGTACAATGACTGTCACACACATAAAAAAGCATTGTGCGTGAAACTACTACACCGACAATCTTTTTGTATTAATTTTATTGCATTTATTTTATGAAAATTAACAATGTAATTGTATTACAATTTGTTGAACTAAAAATTGAAATTTTTGAACATTAATTAATAAAATAGACAAATAAATTGAATCATGTTTACGTTTTAATTTATTTTCAACAGAAGTGTGTACTCGAAATGTTTGTTGAAGTATTAATATAATTAGCGTTACCAATATTACTAAATATTGATTACTTTCCACGCTTCATTAATATTTACGAGTAAAAGCTTTAATTTTCAATACAAGTTAATGAATTTGAAGTTTAGATTACTTTAATAAAACTCGATGGTTTGGCAATTTTAAGAATTTTCGATGTTTTTTACAAAAACACAAATGCAAATAACGAAAAACGCGAAATTTGTGCATTTAATATTGATAAGTTATTCTGCTTCCCGATATACTTACACTGGGGTTGAATCCCACTAAGGGTTTCATGTACAAGTCTGATAATAATACTTCTACCTGATTAATACTTGGATTACTTTGTTTTATCTATTTTAAAGGGGATTTTGTCAATTTGACAATGGCCCGTAATTCTTGGTATGTAATATTACCTAAATTACATACTTAAATAACAACCTAATTAGTCATTTTGTGAAGAAACAACCGAGTATTTAAAACTAAATTGGAAAATATTTCCAAACCTTAAACGATTCTAAGTACACAGTGGCATCAGACCAAGAATTCCATAATTTTGCATAGCTATGATACATGTACAGGTGATTAAAATTTCAGGTCACACATATGTTTGAAAGTAAATCAAATACTTATTATGTATTGAAATAAAACTATTTTTGTTCTTGCCGTCTGTTGGACTTAATTTTTAATTTTTTTATAAATATGTTGGTATTATTATTTTTTTATTTTTTAAAACCCTAAGTCCAACAGACTGCAAGACCCACAGATACAGTTAGTGCCTTCTGCATGCAACCGGAACGTTATTCAAGTTACCAACTAAGAAACCGTTAACGGTAGTTGTAAATAATACTTTCTTAAACCTCAAAAAGACAAATGTCACCTTACCGTGACCACGAACGCTGCAAAGTGCTCGAAAAGTCAGGATGATAAAAATAGTTAATATACGCGATTTAAATCCGCTTAAAATAGTTTTATTTTAATGAATAATAATCGCGAAAATCTAAGACAACGATACTTATTATGTATCGAAGATTACGTTACACTTTACCTATAACCTTCTCACAAGTGCAAGCAATGAGTCGACAATTTTATTGCAATCATATAAACGTTGCGGCAGAGCTTAAGATATCGCAATATCAGACAAAACGCACTTAAAACTCGAGACATTAAATTAAGACACTTTTTCCGTACTTATTTAGTTTATATAACTTAAAATTATTTTTAATGTTATTAAATAGGTAACACACTGTCAAAATACATCAAAATCTCCGAATTTGACTTTTTGTGGGTTGACACATTATTGCTTATCAGCATCCATATAAAGAAATATTAAAAGTACTTACTTTCGAGGCAGCAAGATTGAGGTGAAAACAATCTTGACCCGTGTATGTACGGAGTTGGTCGCGAACAGATAGCGACAGCGACGGTGCGGTGGATACAGACCGGGGTATCCCGGACTGGCTAGGACACACGACCCGACGCCCCGACAAGACACGTCTTGATACAACCAGTCGCAATCTGTATAAAAGAACGTTAGGTAGGAACGCTATATCAATGAAACTTTCTATTTATTTAGCTATTTTATTTTATTATATTTAGCTATTTTACCCGCGATTTAGTTAATGCTTTTAGGATCTCAGCGTGACTTTGTGTCCATATAAACCTTTTCAAAAAAAGGAGGATATTCTCAATTCGTAGCATTTTTTTTTAAGTTATATACCTCATAAATTTGTAATTTATTAAGCGATTTTGAAATTTATTTTTTAATACGAAACGCTTTCGGTTCGTTCAATAGAAATTTTATCGAAATAAGTTTATTAATTTGGTTTTGAGTGTAATATGGTACTTTGTATTTATTATAAAAAAATAGCTAATAGAATTTGATTGTATTTAACGATAATTGTGTGAAAAATATAAATGATTAATTTGCTTATTTACTGAAATAATTACATAATTAACTTAAATAAAATTTTATATAAATGCTATTTAAATTGAGTAAAATAGAAATAAGTAATACAAATATTATTGTTGTAAATAAAATCGACCTTAAAATAAACCAAATTGCCTAATAAGAATAAAAATTAAACCTTTTAAAATAAAATAAAACATTACAAGGTAAAGGCAATGAAAATTACTTAACTGTTATATAATAAGCCTAATAATATTCATAACTTTCCTCCTATCATTAATTTGTAACGAATAAAAAATTAATAACGAGTAATAAAACCAAGGCATTTATCAAACTAAACGAAAATCGAATAACATAAAAATCCTTTTATAAAACATCGAATAAAATTGTAAGCCTAATACTCAAGATAAATTGAAATATGTTTTGGAATTGAACAGTAAGTACCAGACCGTAACAGGACGTGAACTAATGTATAAAGACTTTGAAAAGTGTATCCGAACGCAAGCGAACGTGGCAAAAATGCATACTCTCAACTTAGAGGAAACAATTTTCTCTGTTCGAGCTAGCAAGACTGTCACATCATCATGTGCAATTTAAGTGTTCAGCGCCGGCGACTACGGAGATAAAATATTACTATAGTTTTAAAAGAATATCGTGTCAAAAGTAATAATTTTCATAACCACATTGTTTTAAAGTTGGAATAAAATTTTCTAACAATATCCAATATTTAACTAGTTATATATTACGATTATTTAACAAGCCGAAGAAGTTAATGTATCTCTTAAGTATATACATATATGTTTTAAGTGAATACTATACGTACATAAATAATATGAGATTTGTTGTTTTCTTTTGTCTGAAAAAACATAATGGTATACAAAAAATGACTCGGTTTTTTTTTCTCGGAAAAGATATATATTTTTAGAGTCTACTACAGAAAAGGAAAGAATACGACCTTTCAGATGACCAGCCATAATTTTCCCGGGCGTTATTAAAACGGTAAACGCCTGACCGGTAAATAAGTCAACGAGCGACGCTTTTTGATTGGTTTAACTTTCGGCGTACATGTGGACGTTTAAAAATAATTTCATCAATTTTCAACTGACTTCAAAAGGAGAGGTTCTCAACACGTAGCAAATGTTATTTTAAAATGTTTGTTAGCTCAGAGCTCCGTCATTTTAAACAGATTTTAAAAATTCTGTTTTAATATTCGAGATAGCATACTGTCCGGTTGGTCACATAGAATTATTATCTAAATTAGATTAGTAGTTTGGTTTTAAAAACAAAATAACTACGAAATTACGTATTTTACTTTTGAAGTCAGTCGATTTTTTAAGTCATAATTATTACCAAATATGCTTGTTGGTAATATATAAATTGTAAGACTACATGAGATGAAATTATTTTAACTGTTTTTACCAATATACATATAAAGCTTGTGATCTTGTGTTAACGCGCTTAGCTTGCAAACTACGAGTCGAATTTGAAGAATATTATTACCAGCTCGTTTCATAAGGAATGTTATAAATTATATAACATCAAGTTATGATATTAGCATTAGCTACATATATACATACAACTGAAGCTTTTAATGCGAGTGAAACCCGGACTCATAGAAGTTATTGCTAGTTACGTAAATTGTGTCGGTCATTGCACATTTTTATGAAAATAACTTATTTTATTTTTATTAGTCTTGCCACATTTAGTCATGATAAATTCTTACCTGTCTGTGGAATTCTTGACCCTCCTCTAGGATGGAACCCCACACCTTGCGTGTTGCTTAAAGAAGTAAAACTGAAGAATGCTAGAAACTGTGACCGTATAGTTTTTTCTGTTATCCTGATAACAAAGAGAAATATTTATTTAAAAAGAAAAAATAAACTAAGTTTCTGTTTATGTTGAACAGGCACAACTTCAGAACAACCACTTTAAAGTTATAATACTGAAGAAATCTTTGTTAATATTGTAGAAAGAAGCTCTGTCTGTCTTTCTGTTTGTTACGCTTAAACGCCGCTGAAACAATTTTGAGGATATTTTGGTATCGAGATAGATTGAACCTTGGTGAAGAACATGTGCTGTGAAGAACATTTTGTGTCTAGAAAATAAAATGCCAAAGAGGTTAAATAAGGAGTAAAAGTTGCAAGTAGCATCTCGTATTTTATAAAGCAATATAATTATATCCACAGGTAAAAAAGAACACTTATTCTCAGTAGTTGCATTTGCTTGTTTGTTCTCAAACAAACTTAAGCTACACATTACTCTGTAAAGTCAGCGGGTTTAATACACATTTTAAAAATATACATTTTTAACTTAAACATACTGCAAAAGTGAACTTTATTATTTTGAATACCGAGGAATGGACTCCAGAATGTGGATAAATCTCAAATCAATATCCATTGCCAAAAGGATAGTGTTCCTTTGGACGTTGTTGGTCGCAAATACAATCGCCTTTGTCGTGATACCACAATTTCCAACTATGTCTTACTGATTCCACTTTGGGTTGTGGGATCATCTCGCCTACACAGTTATAAATCGATTGATGGATTTGTTTGACAAGACAAGAGACTAGCCAAAATCTATGGAAATTAGTTAGACATAGCCGAACTCAATAAACAATCTATCTGTTATTTTGCATAATAGCGATAGAAATTTGTGATTAACTATATACGAGAGTATACATTTCAGATATTCATATTCATATTCTATATAACGGGTCTTATCTCGATAACTAATGGTAGTAATACCTTTTTATTGCCTGACGTTCCACTAAGTTACATCCGTCGTGGTCACGAGTTGACTTGATCTTTCAATATGTTAAATACCTGTATCCATATCCGTTTTCTGTACTTCTTGACACTTTCTTTTCTTCTTCATTTGACATCGAAACGTCGGGCAATAAAAAGGTATTACTATCATTAGTTATTGCGACAAGAGCCGTAATATAAAATATGAATAGTGTTAATTGCAAAATTATAAAATTATGGTATATATATAGACCATTTAAATGGTAAAATCACACGATTTTATTTCATTTTTGTACATTTTAATTTATCTACCAAATTTACTTTGTCCTAGACCTCATTGAAAATCTCAAAGTCAAAAATTTTTCGTACTCATTTTGATGCTTGTTCGCTTCATTATTTTATATTTAATGACGATTGTAAATAGCTCGCCTTTAAAATTTCACGTTCGAATTAACTGACAAGTTTCAAATTAGTTCGTACAAAATAGCTTCGCTGGTGTGCAGTTTACTAGTTACGGTTTATTGAATTGGAAAACTGGTGCGAGGGAAGACTTAAAATCGTTTACGAAGAATGTTCGCAATGAGGCGAATTTACTAAACTAAGTTTTAAAATACGATATTTATTTTAATTTCTTAATTGCCAATTATGTCGATTGCATTTAAATACACTGGCAATAAGTCGTTATTTTAAACTTATTTCCGAATATCGGATATCTTACCTGTATTGTTTTAGCGGCTGAACTATAATAAATTTTAGTGCTTTATCTGCTAACAATTCCACATAGGTACTAGTGATGTGCCGGATCGTTAAATATGTATATTGTAAATCCTCGGACAATGATTTGAATATTAAAATTTAGTGTCTAGATCTGCGGATACATATCTTAACATTTTACTCAATTAGTGTTGAGACACACCTCAAGCATCAGGTGTGACATGTTTCAATAAGCTTATCATAAAGATTTATACTCAGTCGAGCTCATTATAAAGATATTTTAATGAATATTTTATAAAAGATTCTTATAATACATGTTTGAATATATTTATATGATTGATTGTATTATAAAGTCGATTTAGCTAGTTACCTTTGAATAGCGTATTATTTATATGGTAACTCACTACGATAAATATTTTCAATATAAATTTGTCAAAAATGTGATTTTAAGAAATAAAAAATAGTCTGAACAGAATTTCATAACTAAACATTGCTATTGAAAATTAATAAAGCAAAAGATCTGTAAAGTATTCTCCAAAAAATATCGGATACGGATCTTTCTCCTCTCTAGTCTATCCGACCTATCACTAATATGTACATATCGCTGCTTTTCAAGAATATCGATGCAACTAAAAATGATGAAAATTAGGGAATGGGGTTTTTAAATTTCTTTATTTATGTGTTGGTGCATAGTTGCAAAATTTAAACGATCCCTTGATGTTATGACTTAATTGATTTAAAGAAAATTCATCATCGCATCTCTTTTCATGATAAAACGTCAAAGATTTATAGTCTCTTGACATACTTAGTTCTATTTGTTACAATTTTGAATTACTACGATATTCTTGCAAATCAGCGATATTATTTTCACAAAAAATAAATGGAATACGCGCAGGTGGAACACCTAAAATTAAGTAATTAAAATTAAGCGTATGGATATTTGCAGCACTAAAAACGCTACGACGGCATAGCCAGCTTAAACAGAAATAGGAGATGAAAAGGAATAAGAAGTAAGGCGAGGAATGGGGGACAGGTCTCTGGCTCTCTCACTCGTCGAACGTCGTCTCTTTTATTACTTATTTGGAAGCAATACTATGTCAAGCCACATGGAATTAATTTTCAGAAAATGACTAAATATATCAAATCTATTTTATTCTACAGATTTTTATTAAAAAGTTTTATCTTCTAACAAGTTTTTTTTAATATATGAGATAATGGCATATTGCAAAATACGGAACACACTTCAATATTCGAAATATTAAATTAAGATAAATTTTTGTTACTTATTTAGTTTAGTTGTCTTGAAAAGTTTTTGAATAAAATTATATACGTGATGCATTATTAAAATACATCAATATCTCTGAATTAAACTTTTTGTGGGTTGACGCATTATTGCTTATCAGCATCCATTTATCAAAACGGTTACCAGTGCAACAATTTACACGATACAATGGTATCACAGTACAATATCCGTTTGAGTATTTAATGACAACGTAATTCGTATAACATGGTATTCGTATTATATGAGATATCGATATTTCTACGAACCTAATGTCTTCAAGCTGCAGACATTGACATCGATAATTTAATCGTAAATGAAATTTCCTTTGTAAAAGTGGCATGACTATTTACATTGCAACATATGTCGTATTAAACATATTGCATTTATATATAAAATTAATGACAAACTAAATAAATATGCTAATTTATTGTAATGACGTATAAAGTTGTTTTTGTATTGTATCAAGTCATGTACTTAAATCCATAATCAATAAAAGTAAGACAAAGGAATAGAAAGTATAAAGCGTTATTCAAATGTAATAAATGAAAATCGAAGCTAGTACACGGTTAGTGTACTACCAAATTATATACATGAAGAATTCAACACGTAATCTTTATTACGACTTTTAAGTATAAAAATTAAGTACCTAAAATCAAGTACCGATGCTCCATGATCAGCGAATAGTACAACTGGGGGTGTATATCGTTCGTTAGCGCCACAGAGCCTGGTCTGCGGCCCTCGGCCCGCGTCCGGCACCGCACCAGCGTCGCCCAGCTGCAACCAGCCGCCTACACAGCTAGACAAATACATTATTTTGTTAGTAATACATATTAAAAGTAAAAGGATCAACATATAATACTTATTAAAGCCTCGTTAGATCCTCGGTAGTCATGTAGGTCACCTAGGCTGAAATTTAATTCTTTTATTTCGTTCTATTGTTAAGCCAAGTCTTTATACCAGCTTAACGTAAATTAAAAAGGATAATAGACTCTGTTGACATTTCTGTTTATTTTGACTAAAAATGACTATAAAAATTGCTTTTACTGTGTGGGTAGTTCAAATTAAAGTTGAAACCTTGAGAATAAGGCAACTTTAGCTCAAAGCAAGAATAGAAGTGAACTAAGCCTTAGAAAGTATCATGCATACTATTGTCAACGTCACAAGTCTCAGGTTATGTAGCCCCTAACAAAGCAATTGCTTGAATACGTCGCGGCTGTATTAGAGTGCCATTGTTGTAAGCGTGACGCTGCTTTGAAATAAACATGTATGTGGTTTCACTTTCAGTTTGTATGGCTACAATTTGCTAAATGTATTCTGTTATTATTTATTTTTATTTTTGTACATTTTTTTGTTAGGCGAGGGAAAAGCCGATGTGAAATATATTGTGTTCTGTACAATAGTGTTATACTCATATAACAAAGTGTCTAGTCGACAAACAGCGGAATATTATAATGATTCCACGTAGAACTTAACAAATAATCTGGCTCCTAATACTAAGAAAAATACTTTTTCAGCCGCCGCCATTATGGTCAACGTTATAGTTACTGTTTTATTTTTATAAAAAAAAAAATAGCCTATGATCCGATCCATCTAGGCATTGTGATACTTTGAGCTAAATTATTCCTACACATGCCCTAATTCGCAAAACATAACTATTTGCCATCACGCAGTCAAATAAGTTAAGGCAAGAATTATATTAGTAAGTTTTACTAATAATTACGTTACACCTGATTAAGCACTTGTTAACATCAATAATAAACGTTACAAATGTAAAGCGTGAAATAGAAATATCTTACATGTTTTTGTACAAGCATATTCTACATTTTTACCTTGAACCATTAAACCTTCCCACAGATACCAATCGATACAGCTGAATCTCCACTCTCTGGCCGGCGTCTGGTTGTAGGATGTAAGAACACGCACTTGGACCCTCAATAGAAGGAGACTTAATTTGGCCAAACGTTTTGCCAGATTTAATCTTGAGCACCCGCGAATCAATTGTTATGTTACACACTGTGCGAAAACAAAAGAAAATTGCCTCATAAATGTTAACACGCACACAAAACAATTACTACACGAAATAAACACAATTATCTGTATTGTTCTACCATCCATATTATAACAAAGGTTTTTTTTAGTTTGCATAGCGTGATTGAATCGCTTTTGTTTTTATATAAATTTTATGTAATTTATAACGGTTATAACAAATGTAGTTTCAAATTTGTGAACACTATCTATAGATCATTAAACAGGAAAGAAGTCGTTATAGTCGCAATGTACTAATATACATACTATTAGAGCAAAATTGCTCTAGTCCGCATTGCGCGCATCTGCCGGGCGCAATATCGCCGCACGGGCACGCACCGTCGCGCACGCAGCACGCACAATCTTCGCCATCCCCACCTGGGCACGCGCAACCTGATGACGACTGCGTCCATAGATCGACTTGACCTGTATTTTTTATTATTGTTATTTTCAACGAGTACTAAAAGAGTAAATAGTACTGCTGTAAAATTGCAGTAAAGCTCTGAAATGGGTCGGTATTTTTTTTAAATATTAACCGTACAGATTATTACTAAAGGAACCAAAAATCCAGTAAAGTAACTAAATTTAAAAGCAACGTCTCAATGACTTATTATATTCGTTAAAATATCGAACGACATCCAATAAATTCGATACGTACTACTACCATCGAGGAAGATAGGTGTCCAAGCAATTTGAGCGGAGACTGCGGCGCACGCGGCGGTGATGAGTACCGCTACGGCCTGCCGCATGATGCGCGCGGACAGTCACCGCGCTCGCGCCGCCCAACCGCGTCGCTTTCTCATTTGCCCCCACGCCCCCTTCTCCCCCCACTCACGGACCACCAACGAAAACAGTAACGAACGGCCATGCCCCGATTTGCATGATTGTACAATCACTGAAAAGTAGTTTTTATTTCACTGCGTTTCTAGTTTATCGAGGTTTTATTGCGAATCCCCTCGATCCTCTGTTTTCCTGGTAAATTCGTTTCGTATTCCGACCAGAGGATTGTCTGCAACAAAATTAATATTGCTTTTCAAAATAAGTTTTTTTTTTCAGTTAAGTTGGGTGAGTTTGTCACGTTGGACAGAATCGTAAGTATCATTTTTAATAAATTTAAATGAGAAAAAAGAATTGGAGCTCAGTCAACCATCTTAGTATTAGCTTGACTGCCTTTTAGCAGATACAAGGTGAATTTTGAATAGCTACAGCCACGAGGATCCGCGACCACCTGTTCAGATTATTTATTTAGTCCACTGACCTTCCGAGCATTTTTTTAAATTTTTTATATAAATTATTAACACATTTAATTTACCAGAAAATTATGCTAATATGCTAACTGTACTGTAATATTATGAAGTTGGTAAACCAAGTTCCTAACAACTTAATATTTTACTTCACTACTCCATTCTCTCTCATATATAGAAAGAATCCGCTTATTTTGTACACACAAGTTGAAAACTATGTAAACTTACTAAAGGCATTTTATTTCTTTTAATATTGAGTAAATCGTTTAAAAAGAGTAACTGCTCTATTTACTGTAAAAAAGTAAAGAATAAACAAACTGAAATAAACAGAACAGTTCACAGCGTTAATATTATTCCTACATTAATATTATTCTCACATTTCGAAAACAACGAAAACCTTGAGATTAAATAAATCCGTCGATTTTTAAAATGATCGTTTCATTATGGAGATAAAAATTGGACGGCATGAGAGTGATTGAGAGCTATTTTATCATCTTTCCGACAAAATCAATACCAGCGCTGGCTAAATTTCACAAAGCATTTCTAAGTGAAAGGAAAAACTTTTATAATTTCAGCCGAGAGTACAATCCTCATACTAGGTGTGTAGGTGTACCTACACTTCGTTTACAATGTAATCTATACCAATATGACGAAGTTGAAAGGTTTTGTTTAGCCTCTTTATTGAGAAAGGTTGATAGGAGTTCACTGGACCTTTAAATAAAGGCTGGTGAAATCTCGAGCTGAAACTAGTTACAATCAACGTTATGATTTTTTTTTTCAACCAACTTAAAATTAATGTATGTTTGCAATGTGTTGTGTATGTTTCCTTTAAATGTTTGTTACCTCTGTTATTTATTAACCAATTTTAATTCTTTTTATTTAAAATGATACTTTCAGAAAGATCTATTTACATCAAAATCGGTTTATTAATTTGGTTTTTAAATTAAAAAAGCTGATATAGTTATACGACTCAAGTAAACAAAATTGTGTACTTTGCTATTGAACTCGGTTCATTTTATATAGGTATAGTCACATGTCAGAATATTTTTACCGATTCCCGATACATATAACCTACGTGTCCCCTTATTCCCGCATCGGGATGTTTTCCTTCGATATGAATTTAACAACAAATTCAGCAGCTTAAAACTCAAACATGCTAGCCCAGATTCACAATCGGTTTAAGGCTGCCTTTCCACCAGCGATGTGCGATGCTGGACGGCATATTAAAAAACTTAGCTTCGTGGTACCATTTTCAATAGAGATAATACATACGATGTAAATCAAGAGTAATCCTACTGGTGGGTTTGAAACACACTTCTAGCTCAGCAACGTAACACATCTCTGTTGGAAAGGCAGCCTTAATCACGTTTTATCCCACTCTGGACCATCTCAGCTTAATTAGACGAACTTCAATAACTCAAGAAATTTTAACAATTACTTCGAGGATACCTGAAGATATTCGTATCATAATGAGTAAGCATTTATTACGATTAACGAAAGGATTATGATTGTTATATAAACAATACGCCCTAGGAATTACAAAATTAAACTCAAAGTATTATATAATATTGTTTCTGTGATCAGATTACATTAAATTATGGGATTAAAATAGAAGCTCTTAATATATCTTTGTTGTTTTGAATAAAAAAAAAATATTTTTATAGGTAAAATATTTACTTTTCAATTTGATTAGACAATTTTCTAAATTTAAAAATTTGAATTTAATTTTATTTACATTTATAATATGTATTTCAAGTTAATTCACTCTTAAATAGAAATCATCGATTAGTAATTTCTAAATCAATGATAACTTCATGTTGAACTGACAATAAAGACTTATAAGAAATGAAAGGAAAGATATATTTTAATGATTTTAATGCAACGTTATTTTTGGGCACTGTATATAATATTACAATAACAACGATCACAAACAGTAGAAAAAATTGGTCCCCGGGGATGCAACATTTGCTCGCACGCCATCTCCACACTGAGGGCACGAATGACAAGAATGGCAGCCATCCAAATATGTTTCATGTTTCTTTTTTTCGAAGTGGTAGCAACAATTACCCTGATAAAATATGTTTCGTTTTAATATTTCTAATAAAAAATATATTAAAAATATATAAAAAATAATTAGATCTATTCCTTTGAGTTTTCTTTTAATTTTAAACATAGAATTCCATAATAATATTTGTTTTACACCTACACCACTATTCATATCCGCAACTAAAAGTAACAAAATAACAAAACCAGTTTCGATTGCCGAGCTTTGTAAACTTTTTTCGAAAATGTTGAAATGCAGTTTTTCTTGACTTTAAAATCGCTCATATAGTTCCTTTCAATAAATTTCTCCCTACTGACCCATACGAATCAACCTATATATAAACTCTGTACAATTTATAAAACTGAAAACTTTGTTTGAACTCGTTAATCACGCTTCGTACTAGGCTTATTCGAAAAATTCTTTTAATATTAAATGTGCCATTTACGAATATCAAAGAAGGTTATAAAGTTCATATCTAATTTATATCGTCCTACGGCTCGTAGAAGTACAGGAGTGGCCATAACCGCCACGTCACGAATGCGATCAAGTAAACAAACCTCAAGTAATAGAATTAAAACCTCAAGAGATAGCTAGTTTAACTACATGTAGAAATAACGCCGATAATACGATTCCTAAATTGCCCTATTTTATTCAAAGTAAATAAACGACTTATTTGCATAAGATGCAAAGTTTTCCGACTCGAATCACGTAAATTAATTAACTTTGTAATTAAAAATCTGAAGACGAAATTCCTATCTCGCTGTTTTTCCAGTTACTTAAGTGTGCTTTCCGTTAATTGTCAGAGTGAAAAGTTAAATCTACTTTTTGGGCTCTATCGTCTCGTTGATATTAATAGTAATGGAAAATCTTGAATTATTTTAAGAAAAAAAATTAAAAGAAACTTTATGCAAAATAATTATTGCAAAAGGACGTAACGCTAAACGAGGATATTATTCCTCATATATTCTAAGGCTGTTACGTTTTAAGCGTCGTTAGCTTCAACATTATAACAGCCAGAAAATAACGGAAAATCACGAAGGGTCGTATCTTCAGCATCATTCGAAAATAAATCCATTTGAACCCAGCCGGGCTCCGAATAAACATTGCGGCGCGCGGCGTGACAGGCGGAGCGATCGATGTCAAAGACACTCAGCAACCAGACTCAATCTAATCTTAAATAATTATTTCAATTACGCGCTCAATTTCAGTAAACAAGCTCATTTAATAAATTAATCGATCTGTGGACACATATAATGAAAGTTCAATTAATAATGAGTTTAAATCCAAAACTGCCCTCTTTTTCGATTTAATCGATATTATTGTTTATTGGCTCTAGATATTTTTAATTTCTAAAACTTTCGATCAATAAAATAAAAGTAATAAATGAATATATAATATTCTTAAAATAAAACTAGTGCCATCATTTCAGGTGAGAAGTAATTTTGTAATAAAATTGAAATTCTCTTCGATAGCAGCGACGGCGTTTATTCGGCTTTTTGCTTTAACTTCGTCAAAGGATATTGCGTGGGAATCAATTCAGGTGCCGGAGTAATATACCCTCCTCTGAATATTAATCTTTCAGAAAAATTGCTACCATTTCTATTTTAGTTAAATGAAGACTTAAATGGATAGTAATCGTCGCTGATAAAATTCTTAATCTAATATTTATGGAAACTAACTGTAAGGTACCCGTTCATCTTGTGAGGCGTATCGATGGACTTCTTGGTCAGGATCTGAACTAAAAGAGGACACTACGAAAGGTTTCCGCCGAGGCCGAGCACCGACAGCAACTTCGCATGCACGGCGCATCAGAACTGTTGGTTGATTTACCTGTAACAATAGCAAAACTTCAAATAGCTAAATTGTCCGCTTCTTGGTTAAAGATTTTTAATTCATGATGAGAATACAAATTAATAAATGAAATTTAATGATGGAAATCACATTTTTGTTTCTTTGACTTAAATAACATATAAAAAAAACTTTTATAACCTTCTACGTTTACGTTCATTTGTCTACTATAAATCATTATTTTTAACTTTAAAAAAAATCACTCCTATCTTTTGATAGTAGTAGAACAAGTAATTACAATTTAAAAATAAGCACATTAAATATAACATAAAACATATATAGGTTGCAAGAAAAGAAGTGTTTCTAATTTAACCTGATTTCAGTCCCTATAACATCAATCATCTAATATATCTTCCAAAGCGACGGCAATAGGTTTTTTCTTTAACAAGCACGAGTCTAGTGTGCAATTATCATAAAGAGGCACTTTTACTGGGTCCTTGACTTTTATAGGTATTGGGTTAACTTCACATTCTATAGACACGTCACGAGGACATCGCATAAGGAAGTTTGCAGTTCCCATTAACTTCGAATGTTCTTGATCCTGTATTCCGTTTCGCTTGAAAGCAGAGACTGGTAATTTTGTAACCTGCAATGGACAGCCTTAGTTCAGTTTTTTATTAATCAATTATGATAATTGATAAGCAAGTAATCGATCACTATATCATTTTCATTCATTTAATATTGTAGAGAGGCACTTGAGAGAATAGTGCGCTATCATAAATCTAATATTACAGGCAACCCTTTCGGAAATTCATTAGTCACTGCCATGAGATGTCCTTTATAGACAAAATTGATTAATTAACGCACCAAAATGGGTCATCACTTCTTAGAAACAGTAACGGGGAGTTTCTTCATTGGTTTGACGGGTAAAGCAAATGATACATCGCTCCATGTCGCAGATTTCCAAGATTTTCGTATGTAGGATATACCACCGCTTTCTAAAAAATTGTGATCTTGGAGTCCATTTCTTTTTAATGCACTCGTTGGTAACGGGTTTACCTGTTGGCGGTATTTTTTTTTGCAATATTTATGATGGCAATCACTTTCTATCTTTTTTCTTTCTAACGGGCAACATTTCCCATGTAATTTTTGGATATAATCTTCGAATTGGCTCCACCGTAGTATAAATACAGCAGCCTTTATTTTCATCACTGGCGCACAAGTAACGTGTTGCGCCTCTGTACCCGTAGATTTGATCCTGTATTCCGTTTCTACGATACGCTGAGATGGGTAGTCTACCGTGACGAGTTGGAACGTACTGTTCCTAAAACCAACAACACAAAATCACCCTTGAAAATTGTCGTTGGTTTCAGAAAACAAATATTAAATTTGTTAACTGCTACATAACTACACCTGTGTATTTTGGCGTTATATTAATAGATATACACTTACAATTCGTCCATCTTCATATCGGTAACAAGGGATGACGTATTTTGTCTTGATTGATTTGCTAGGATTGTTACACCTGGGGCAATACTCTTGAGATGGACATGAAGGTTCTCGTCCGGGAAGCTCCGGTGATCGAGATTGTTTTGAAAATTCACTGCAACAATTGTCTTGAACTGGATTTGTTCTTTTTAAATGTTTGTTTTGCGGTTTTTCACAATAAACAATTTCTCCTTTTGGACATCGCGGTAAGGATGGATAGCAGGATGATCTCTCGCAACATTGTTCTGGAACGCACGGAGATATGAGCATCGGCGTCACGGCATAATCTTCTAATTCTCCAAAGCAACAAGCCATTTTGTATTTCGTTTTACAATTTTTCCAGTTTTATTTTTGTAAATTTCGATTTTAAATATAAATGTCACTAAAATTTAAATAACATAATACTGAGAAAAAAAAGGAATAGTCAAATTAAAATTTTATTTCTTAAAAAAAAATATTCAAAATCACCAACGTCTACCTTCATTATTTTATCATAAAAACTTTTTGCAGGTTTCACTTTGTAAAAGTACATTAAAATGCCATATTGTATTTTAGTTTGGTTTTTATTTATGCATAATAAACAGACTCGCAGTTGGCATAAGATCTTAAAGAGCTGTTTCAAAATTCCAAAGTAAAGCTCGGAAGCATTCGCAAACATTTGCAGGCGGCGCCTCCTTGTCGCCGATTCGAAAATGCAATTTTCTCAATGCAAATCGAACGCCTCAGACAGATTTAATGCCTTTTACTTGCCGTTTCTGCTCATCATTTCCGGAGAGAATTCACGATTTCAAGATAGCCGCGTTTGTGGGAATAGGAGGATATTTGGCGAATTATCTTATTTAACCGTCTAGACAGCTGGGAGAAAATTAAATGGAAATTAAGTTTTATTGTAATTTTAAGACTCAATAGTATATACGAATGCCTACTCTACAGTTAGAAATTTGAATGTAAAATAGGTAAAGTCCATGCGGAAACCGTGAGAAGGACTTGTAGAAATAATATTGAATGTGTAGAGGTTACTTTTTACAATGCGACGTTGACAAACAATATTTATTTTTGTTTGAATTTTCTGATATTGATACTAGCAACCTGATAACTCATGCGTTATAAAAACACATTCTTTGTTCGTATTTACTTTGTCATACATAATCAACCGACTTAAAAAGAGAAGGTTCTCAATTCGTAGCGTGTTTTTTTAATGATTGTTACCGCATAACTCCGTCATTTCTTAACCGATTTAAAAAATCTTTATTGAAATCAGTCCAGTAATTTGGTTTTTAAGTCGAAATAACTATTATAAGTAAATCGTTGAATTAAACTAAGTTGCGTTGCTTTTTTGAAGTCGATCGGAATCACATTCAGCAAGCAATACCATGTCAAGCCACATGGACTTCATTTTGTAAAAATGGCATCTAAAGATGTCAAACCTATTCTTAATAAATATGTTTGAAGAAGTATATATCCATCTTTACTTTTCTTTTTGATAAAAGGTATAATGAATTGAAAGCAGATTGATATATTTAATATATTATCTAATAAAAAGTTTTTCAAATATTTAAGATTATTGTATAAATTGCAAAATATGGAACGCACTTAAAACTCGAGACATTTAATTAAGACACTTTTTCCGTACTTATTAAGTTTATTTTTAATGTTGTTAAACACTATCAAAATACATCAATATCTCCAAATTTGACTTATTGTGGGTTGACACATTATTGCTTATCAGCATCCGATTATGTGTTAAAAAATACTGTGAAAGAATTTACTGTCAGTGTCTTATTTTTGACATTCACAATTTTCATAAGCACGACGTATCTGTTACTAGGTTACAGAATTGTTTTATGTTGCTCTCGAGAGTAAAAGTTACAAAATTAATTCTTGCCTTTTGTTGATTTTGCCTTCATTGGTATATTAAATTACACTTAAGGCTTCTTTTAAAAGCTTTGTGGCCGCCTTCTAAAATAAACAATCGATGTTATGCTACCTATAAATTACTTTTATTTGATTTTAATATAAATTTGCTTTTATTAAAATTCAAATGCTGCATATATAAAAAAGTCTAAGTGTTTAGACAAGAACGATTCCACTGTTTCCGCTGAGTTGCAAGATTTATACTTTGTCGTATTGGTAGTTATTAGAACAAGATTTGTATGATACAATTTAAATAAAATTTTGGACTATGTTTTTGAATTGAAATCTCAAAAATAAATATATGTTTTTTCTTTTGGTAAACCCACTTCTCATTTAATCAGTAAATCACAATTGCTCGAAATCGGAACGTATCGCTCTTAACCTACACGTTAATTATAAATTATTATTCTACATAATATTATAATGAAATGATAAGCGTTATGATGTCGATTCTTATTCTATAAAATTTTAACGTTATTATAACTGTGGGTCGACGCGTTTGAAAAAAGTGAGAAATTAACGAGTAACATGCGGTTACCCATATTATTGTATGTATACTAAAATATTTTTCCTCAAAGAAACGATCGTTGGCAAACGTCCAACGCGGTTTTAAGGTAATATAAGGAATTATTAGGCAAATGCAATGTAGTCCCATATGAAAAAACAACCATTTGATATTCTACTTTACTTAAAAACGTTTTCTGAGTTCCTGGATGCTTCTCTGCCAGGTTGCAAAATAGGTACTCTAAAACTGAACTAAAAATTAAAAAAGTTAAGTTAAGATAGCAATTTTTTATATATTTTTTTAATATGCCATATCAAAATTGAAATAGTTAACAATACTCACTTTTTTATCTTTTATATCACAGAGTAAAAAAGTTGTAGTAGTATTTTCCGGACTCAAAACTTTACAGAAGTACTCTAAAACAAAACGTTTAAACACGATGAGACTTCGTGTGACAAACCAAAAACCACAAGCTACTAGAAAATGCTTTCAGTTACGACCAGTACTATATATTGGTGCAAATATCCAGGCAAATCTTTACTCTTCATCCATAGACAAGTGCATGAAACGTTATGAAGTTTGCGCGAGTCTTCACAAACATTGACGAATGTCGTGCTACAAATGGGACTCTTTAAACTTTGTTGGATTCTATTGAATATGTGTATATATTTTATGCACTTTGACACAGAACACTGTAAAGAAATTTGAAACATTTGAGTCCATCACCGCATTTTGAAAATCTCATGGCGTGACCGATTAACAATCACGAGGTCCTTTTAAAATTGAAAAAGCCATTAAACTTATGAAAACTATAACGTTTAGGAAATTCACTTGTTTCGGTTACATTATGAGAAAAACAATATCCGACTAGTAATTTAGAATAAAATCGCCGGCAAACGTGAATTTGAGCGGAGACGCCGTTTTTGACTGAAAAACCTGCGTGACTGGTTTAGCTGCAAGATCATCTGTCCGTTTCGAGCAGCGACGTGTGAACATAACTCTGATGTTGTCTAACCTCTGATAGGAGTGGAATCTCACGAAAAATAAGAAGTGTACATATATGGTAAAATATATAATGATACAACAATACTGGTAATTTTATTATATTATATGTATAACATTATCAATTATAGCGATTAGTATATCACAAAAAAAAAATCATAGTCAACCCTAAGTCGATAACCTTATTATACGTTATCGTTACCCTGAAATGGGGTATATACGATCGAATGACACAAAATGGGATCGAATATAAAACGCTATGAGCACAGGAAATGATACGATATTGTAACAAGAAGCGTCATTTGTCAATAGAAGTGAGATTTAGTGTACTTTTAGAGATCGCGTATAAAAGGACCATTTTTGCCGCTTGCGTCATTTTGCTACATTGCCATGTAAATATTCCCATTTTGCGGAATAATTTGTATAATGTATACTGCTTAGAGATTGATATTACAAGTTTTCTAGCATTCGGAATATAACCTTCCTATAACATGGTTTTTTATCTATACAAATAAATAATTGAAGCGTCTGTTTGTAATATCAAATTGACAACTTTTAACTAAATCTTATTTTATTTATTTTAATTAATAAGGAAAAAAATATATGCGAAAACGAAATTGAAACCAAAGAAAAATTGAACAATCTGTCTATCCGTTTCAAGTAGGGAAAGCAAACATTATACTAATATAATTTTTCCTCAAATTAACGGGGACGAATCCGCGGTCCACAGCTATTTACGTTATATATTACAGTCAACACTTCTAACTGATAAAATCAGTCAAAAGTACTTTAGACCGCACACAAAGAAATAATAGTGTTGAGTGAAATATACATTTTTTAAATTTAGATAAATTAAATATAATTTTGTTTTTTATGGGCAAAACATTTTAAGACGAGGTTGATTAAGTGTTTGTTTGTAGTGTGAAAATTATTGAAATAACTGAATTATATACAGTTTTAATTTAAATCAAAACAAACAATTTTAGTTGAAGAAATGTTTTACATTTTCTATCAAAATGAATTAAAGTTAACAAGATCTC
Source organism: Hypolimnas misippus (assembly GCA_037950945.1). Lineage (NCBI taxonomy): Eukaryota > Metazoa > Arthropoda > Insecta > Lepidoptera > Nymphalidae > Hypolimnas > Hypolimnas misippus. The sequence continues at coordinate 6,420,652 of JBBEEQ010000017.1, forward strand.
GAAAGTTTTGGTTCTTCAGCTTAAAACGTTTAATCTTGTTAACATACTAATAATATTATAAGGGTGAAAGTTTTGTTTTGTTTTTAGGGTTTCCCGCAACAGCTATAAATACAAAATACGTAAATATTTTGAGTAAATACAATTTATAATATGGAAACATAAAAACTTCTTTAAAAAGTAAATTAAAATTATGCGAAAGAAGATTTTTATATAGAGTATCATTAATGTGTTGTCATTTTTAACCCGATAAAAAAAGAGTGTTTGTTTAAAGGATCTGAGCAATTTCTACTGGTCTGATCGTATAAAAAATTACTATACTATAAATTCAATGATACTAAAATAACAAGTTACGTAGCAGGAAACACAACTCCTTATCAGCTTACAGCAGAAGTATCTGAGGCTCGTTGAAATGGTCTCAATCTCAGTGAATCTTTATGAATAGCTTCGTTTTTTTTTTTAATTTTAAAAATTTATAATATGGTAAAGTAAGTATTACTTAAGGAGTAATAATTTGTATTCGCCTGAAGATAGAATAAGCTTGATATTATTTAATACTTTGTTAAATCTGTTGTGTATATATTTCATTATTTATAAATATGCCGGGAGAAATTCTGACACATGTATATCCGGCAACCCGCAGTGGAGCAGCGTGGTGGATTAAGCTCCGAACCTTCTCCTTAATAGGAAAGGAAGGCCTTTGCCCAGCAGTGAGATATGTACAGGGTGCTACTTTACTTTTATAATAGTAAGCGTCAGCAGCTTCTATAAAACGCCAAAAGAAAATTTGATGAAATTTAAAAACTTACGGATAAAAAAATAATATAAACGTTACTAATTTTAAAGTTATCGTACGAATTATAAGTCTGTTATATGTATATATATTTTTTAACAACTAGCGACTTTCTATTATATATTTTATACATTACTATTCGTGACTCTTTTACCCAATGGGTCACGAAGTACGGACGCAAACTACGCTTAACGCGGATTAGTATGATTGATAAGGATTTTTGTGTAGATATACTTAAATGATTTAATTTTGTCACAAATCTGTGGCTTGCGCGAGTATATCTTTGGGTATTATATAAAACTTATTAATATAGCAATTCAACTATATAGATACGCTGTTTTTATTCAACTTAAAAAAAAGAGGAAGTACTCAATTCCACTACATTTTTTATGTATCTACGCTATTGTGTATATCTGCCGTTTGCGAACCGATATTAAAGGTTTTTATTTTTTTCCTATGTAGAAATACAATTATTGAAAAATGCATTATAGTATTTATGAAACATAAAGTTTCAAATATTTACAATTCATAATAATTAATGTACAAATCATGTCCACCTTCATCATGTCGGTTGTATATGTGGACGCTGATAAGCAATACTATATCAAGCCACACAGACTTAATTTTGAGAAAAGGGCGCCCAATGATTACAAACGTAATCTTGATAATTTTTTTGAAGAGGTATAGATACATTTTTCTTTTCTATTTTGAAAATGGTATAATTAAATTAAAGCAGATTGGTAAAGTAAAAAGTTTTATCTAGTAATAACACACTTCAATATTGACACACTAAATTAAGAAGCTTTTTTCATACTTGTTAAGTTTAGATGACTTAAAACTTTTTAAGATTATGCTAAAAACGTGACGCATCATCGGAATATATCAATATCTTCGAATTTGACTTTTTCTGGGTTAACACATTATTGCTTATCAGCGCCCATATTTATCTTGAGGATGGTTCAGCATAAATAATTTCCAATGAAAATTAGCCAAGAAATAATATAAATTGTAAATAGACACTACCTACACAATTTAATTTTAAGGCATTCCCTCAGTGGGAATGTAACAATTTACAGTTACAATACTGCCTTACTAACTGATCAGTATTCGTCTGTAGTGTTAAGGTCAATTTACATCAGACGAGCGAATGCTCATTCTATCACAATTGTATTAAATTATTTAAGTGTAAACAGACGCATAGCATTATTTCGATGTTGTGTCTGCATTCTATAGATTCTATGGATGCTTGCTCGCCTGATATAAACAGCACTAGAGCGTGCGAATAGTTGCTTGTATCATTCTTGCGTGTTCGTACATGCTCGCTCACCGAAGTGTTCTTGTGTTCTAGTCTTTCTTTCGAATGATCTAAACGAATTCTAGATCTTGATTCTCATTTTTCCTTGCTGATATTTTGTTGTAAAATCTGAAAACAAGCTTTCTTTTAAAAAGATCAAGAAAGAATGACCTTGGTCTAGCTCTAGATATTAGTTTATTTGGTTTAAACGCACCTCCATCCTGTATTATAAAAAGGAATCTGAAAGCATATTTTGGTATCGTTATCGTAACACGAAACATTTTAACATTAACTACCTTACTACAAAAGATTTAAACAGACGTTAAACGCGCGTCTAAGACAGTTTTGAGTTAAACATGCTTTAGACATAGATTAATATACGTTTAAGTGAGTTTAATAGATGTTTAAAACCTATTTTTGCTGTCAAATGTAACGTATAACATTTTATCAATAAGTTTTTTTATGAGTTTATTCGCTGTTAAGTAATTTAGATAATATTTTAAGCAATGTTTAAATCTTAAACACTGTTTAGCTAGACACGTGTTTAACATGGTTTTAATGCGTCTTTTGTAGTATGACAGTAAATTTCTTTCGTTTTAGAGCAAAAATCAGAAATCAACTATCAAAACGTATCGCGTTGCGATAGCGATAGCTTACCGTATTTGACCTGCAATTGTTTTAACAATATCGGTCAAAGCGGTTATATTGTTTGCTGCGCATTGGTATTACATATGTATTGTATCACGGGTATTATGTACAGTACCGTGGTACAATATCCCCGTGTACGGTATTGTATACCGGGATATTATATCACAATTGTATCATTGTAATGTGATGTGATGTGATTTACTGACGTGATGCACGAATCTAATCTCATACATTATTGGCAAATTTTCGCAGTCAGAGTGCATCTTTAATAACGCTTTACTAATAATTTTATTCTAGGGACAGACTACACTTTTTACGATTTTCCTAGTTTTCTGTGAATAGTTATATGGACTATATATGTTACAGTCGAGTTATTCTAGCATGTTTTGTATGGTAATTCGCAATACACAAGTGACGTATGACGCTATATATCACCACATAACCTTGGCGGGAGAAATGTATTCAAATTTTTCGTGAATGATTCTTTCACGATAAGATAAAATCTGTTAGTTTCGTATCTACTTTTCCTTTGATGAAAAATAATTCCACTATTGACACTGTAAAACTAAATTAGTTTTTTTTTTCTTTATCAAGTTTTAAATCTAAACTGTAACTGTAAATCAAAATAAAAATATTTAAATAAACGTTTTAAGTCGTATCTGTAAAGTTTTTAAGAACATTCAACGGGTGTAAACTGTAATGGTCGAACAGATAACACAAATTATGGATAAAAAGGCTAACTCGTTAACTCGAGTAAACAGAAGTTACACTCCGTTTTAAGCGGAAAAATGCAATGAAAATATAAAATAAAAAAGGTTCTTAATATACAATTTAAATATTTCGTATTTATTTGGCCAAAGTAACAAATTCAGAGTTGATATTTTTATATATAAAATAATCAAATTATTAGCATTTGGTATACTAAGATTCGCTTATACAATTAAATACAGAATAGACATAATATATCTATGTACAAATATTTAACACAGTAATGTATAAGATTGATTTTAAGTTACGTATTTTTTCGTATAAGTAGGTTTATTTCAAAATAATAACATGTTTGAATGTAAAAATAGAGTCATCATTATCACGTAAACCTACACTATAGTTTTTTAGTATCAAAACAACTTTTGGAAGCAACGTTAAAAGCCTTAAAGTTCCCGCGAAATGACGGTCATGGTCATTCAAGAGCACCAAAACTTAACCTTTTTTAGTGATCACCTTTAGTGATCACAGCCGCCCATGGATTTTACCAGCACCAGAGGAGATAAAAATTGCGTTTCCAGCTTAGAAAGGGACTGAGAGTTAAAGGGGAATAGGAAGTAAGGAAAGTAAGGAGGAAGAGGGTGAGGGTGCACCCTAAAAAGCAATTTTTATGTTAGTTCAGAATTTGGTTCACTTTGATAGTCTAGCGTGTTCTTATATACTTGTTATTAAATAAAATATAAAAATGGCCACATTTATCCTGGCAAATATAAATAACAAAACAATAGGCATTCACGTGCGACGTTGGCACGGAATTTCGTTCTAACTGTTTCCAAACTGCAGCGATGTTAAACGTTCAGTTCAAAGCAAAAATGAAAGAAGAGCATTTTATATTGCTTTCTTTTTCAATTGTCAGTAATCGGGAAGTGGTACGTATGAATTGTTACTTTGTTAGAAATAATCTGTATAAAAAAGATACATATATTTATTTTAAATGGTATATTTATTTACATTTTAAAAGGGATTGTTGTTTTTTTTAATATGTTCGTTATTTGTAGGTGACCGTTTTCGAAGGTCGCCAATGGGATGCTAGTAGAAAGTCAACGATAGGACGATGGTCCGTTAGCCCATCCATCCGTCTCATTGTACGTCTGTCTTACCATTGAAATAACATTTGGCTTATTGTTATCGTTATTAAAACATACTGTGGCATGTTTTGATTTTGACCGTTAAAGGAGACGTCACATTAGATCAGAAATCTCTCATCAGATAATCAGAATTCTACATTCTAAATTTAGTATTATGTAATAACGTTAGTTTAACCTGCAATTTAATATGAATAAAACTGATTTCATTTTAGAATGTATTGAATTTATTGAATAGTTACGAAAATATGCTATAACTAAATTAAATTCGCTGCATTCAAATTGTAAGCCTACTCGAATACCAACTTTTTAATCAAAAAATTCTTAGTAAATTGCGACTTTGACTCATTAAAGCAGTTGTTTTGCAAAAAAGTTAAAACGAGAAATTTTGAAGTTGAAAAAGAAATGACTTACAGAAAATTATTCGATCTTTATATAGAACCGTCTTAAGTACAATTTTGTACGGAATCACTAAACGAGAACCAATGCTCGGGGTACATAGTTCGTTGAACTGCATCCCATAACTCACAGAAGGGTTAATAAGTACCTCGTACAAAGTCATTCGAACAACAGTTTTATTGTATAACGTTTCGGGAATTAAGTCCTCCACAGATCCATTCCATTATTGTCACGAAATCTGAGTATTCTAGAGATAAACCTAACAACCTCCCCCACTCCATCTCTTGCAACCTTTATTCCTTGCTGGCAACCCAGTTTTTCTTCTGATAATGTTCAGGGCGGCGGTGATTACTTAACATCAGTTTCAGGCTGGACGTTTGACAGCTACTTTAAAAAAAAATACGAAGAACAACGTTAATATCTTTGATCCTGCTTAAATAAACACGGATTTTAAATCTTTGGGAAATTTTCACACAACGTTTTTACACTTAAATAAAATAAATGCTGCAATGCAAATTTTACTCTCAATAAAAATTTTTGTCATATTGTATTTTCCTGATTAAGTAATTGACAAATTTTAAATTTTATTTACAAAAGTAATTCTGGTGATTTTATTTCATTATAAATGCTAAAATATAAATCAGATTTTTTTTTTGTTATAAATACGGTAATTTTAGGAAATGACAGTCAGATTCAAAAACATATTATTGCGTTAAAAAAAATTTATTGCAGAATAACGTAGGCCAGTGGTTCCCAATTATACGCGTAACTCTGGAATACGTGACGTCTCATCAAGGGGTACATGCAGCAATGTCTGTTATATAAATACAGAAAAAAAAATCAGCAAAAATATATCTCTTTTAATCGGTCAATGTTTAATTTGTTTGCTCAAATACTTTGCTCACTTTGTTAAGCAGACGCCGCCCACATAAAACTCATTTTGTTTCATTCAATTTCGATAGTAATATAATTCCCAATTGGGAAACACTGATACAGGCTATAAAATTCCAGCTAGTGACCAATGAGATAAAAGTAGAAATTTTACGCGGGAAAAACCGTGAAGCAAATAACGTATGTAACGAAGGCAGTTATTTTATAAATGGCACGGATATCACTGTTATTGAAACATTTTTTAATATAAACGGAACAAAAAATTCTTTTGATATTAAAACGTTTTTTAAAACGAATTTTTGACATATCTACCAAATATTTCACCTAGGGCTCGCGTTCATAAAGTAAAGAATAATGATATTATATCACAACCACCTCACGGACACGCGATCAAATGGCATAAGCCGTCGGATAGAATATAATACTCGATGCGGAGAAACGATACGATATTTTAACAAGCTACGTTATTTTTCAAGTCTGTTTAGATTTATCACCTCTTAGGAGGTAAACGTGTTTTTATTTTATCAACTTAATTCACACAAGTCATAAAGTTTGAAATCTACCCGACTACGTAAATAAATTCCGTCGATCATCGATTGCGATAAAATTTGTGCAGACTATGTCACCTGGTCGATTTTTTTGTATCTATTCACACCCCATTAATTAAAAACGGTTCATTAGTTTAAGCGCTACTGTGGAACATACAAACATGCGTATATACAAAAAGTGCCAAAATCATCACCCTTTCTTTTTTTGTCGGATAAAAAGGTTTTTAATTTGTAGTGTATGTGTTTTTTTTTATTTTTGTTACCTCATTACTACGTCATTTATTAACCGATTTTGAATTTATTTATACATATATGACAGACACGTTGGCGCAGTGGTCACTGCAACTGACTTAAGCACTAACGGTCGCGGGTTTGATCCCCGCTCACGGCAAATGTCTGTATTGGCCATACGGATGTTTGTCGTGGTCTGGGTGTTTGTGCTTGTGTTGTGAGTGTTTCCGGACCCTCGACACAGGACAAGGTCACGACCTTAATGGGAACCGTTAAGTGTAATGCGTTTATATATGTATATGTGTGTTTATTTATTTAAAAATTTAACAATAGAATGTCTAACATAAGTCATTAACCTATCTTAAATATACCGTTTCTGCTTTCAAAATCAAAATCAAAATCAAATTCAAAAAATACTTTATTCAAGTAGGCTTTTAAAAGCACTTTTGAATCGTCCAAACAAATAAAAGTTGCTTAAATTAATGAAAAGCTACCACCGGTTCGGAATGTAGATTCTACCGAGAAGAACGAGCAAGAAACTCGATAGGTACTCTTTTAAAATTATGTTTTTAAGTATATATGTACATTTAAAAATTACAAATGTGTATATTAAACATCCTGTATTTAATCCAGCTATACTAAATTCATGCATTATTATCATCTATATAATCTTGTACAGAATTATATGCTTTAGCTATCAAAGACTTTTTAGTATACAATTTAAACTTATTTATTGAAAATTGTAAAAATTTCTTTTGCGAGTCCTGTCATAAAATTTATTTGTCTGATACTGCTTCAGCAATATGACCGTCGTTTACTTGAGATCGGCGCGATCCAAATAAAACCATACTAACACTTGATGATTGTTCAACTTAAGTTGCTTGAAACTACGCCGTATATAGAAGAAAGTATTAATGAAATAAGCAGCGGCTTCAATTTAAATTCAATTGGTCACCGCCCATGAACATTAGCTGTACCAAAATATGCTCGCCTGCTTTTACTGTATGTGCGTTTGCATATGTGAGGAGGGGGGGGGGGCTTTCCTGCTTGTACTGTATGTGCGGGTGCATATGTGGGAGAGGCCGGCGGTTCTTGCCTGCTCATACTGCATGTGCGTGTGTATATCTAGAAGAGCGGCGTTCGTTTCGCGGATTATAGCAGAATATTAAGAAGAATCGAAATAGCCTATGATGTCCGCGCCATTATTACTTATCAGTTCAAAAAATGTTATATAACGATAACTAAAAATTAAAAACATAAATACATTCCGACCTAAATTTTCCGCTCCATAAATATATCGCCCTAGGCTTTACACTCAGTCTGCTATTAAATTCGCTACAGCTATTTGACGCTAACAATCCGTAGGTATCCATTTCCAACTGTGACTAGCTCACCAATTGTCTTGTTGACCCTTAGACACTCACCTGTGGTACTCAATCGCTAGCTGGTTGCTAGGCAACGTCGTCCAAGGTGGCCACTGGGTGCCACGATCCATGAGCTTATATCTTTTCTATAGTTATTTATAATAGCTGTAAAAAAAATGTTACATTTTACTTATTCACGTATGACGGGGTCTAACCACAAAGAAGGTACCGACATCGACGTAATTGGACGCTGATAAGCAATCATGTGTCAAGAAAGTGTAAAGGCGTCTAAAGATGTCTAACCTATTCTTAATAAGTTTGTTTGAAGACGTATATATTCATCTTTTGTTTTCTATTTTGATAAAATGTATATTGAATCATAAGCAGATAGATTTATTTAATACTAGCTTTTGCCTGCGACTTCGTCCGCGTTTTCGTCGTTTTTCGAAAAAAAGTAGCGTATGTCCTTCCTCAGGGTTCAGTGATTTTGATGTGACAGACAGATTAACTATCGTAATTTAATAGGGAAATATAATATGTCAATCCACAATACTTGATTTCTATGATTTTTTTTTATTTTATAGGTAATAATGTTAACTTTTTATAAATTAGTGATGAGTGAGAGTATTATAAACGTAAGAGTAAACAAATATAATCAGAATTCTCCGAACTGCTAACCTATCAGGAGTTACACGTGTTATTGTGAGTCAACCATAAAAGATAGACATATGCTGTTGTGGGATATTTTTTAGGAAATTTTAGGTAGAATATTTCCGTCATACACGATTTCTATGTAACTTTAACCATTAAGGCTGCATAGGCGACGGAAGCTTAAAAATTGGAGTAAAGTCTCCCGTTTTCCCTTTATTACTCTGCTCCTATTGATTGTAACGTGATGAAAAGTATACTATAACCTGCCCAGGAACATGAAGAATAATTGTACTAAGTTTCGTTAAAATCCGTCCAGTAGTTTTTGTTTCTATAAGGAACATACATACAGACAGACAGACAGACAGACAGACAGACAAAAATTTTACTGATTGCCTTTTTGGCATCAGTATCGATCACTAATCACCCCCTGATAGTTATTTTGAAAATATATTTCATGTACAGAATTGACCTCTCTACAGCTTTATTATAAGTATAGATGTTATGTTATAATAAGTTTTTAAATATTTGAGATTATTTTATAAATTGCAAAATACGGAACGCACCTTAAATTCGAAACATTTAATTAAGAAACTTTTTCCATACTTATTTAGTTTAGATGACTTGAATTTTTTTTTGAATAATGTTAAATAGGTGACGCAATATCAAAATACATCAATACCTCAAAATTTGACTTTTTGTGGGTTGACACATTATTGCTTATCAGCATCCAATTAAACCTTGTTGTTAAGTGACTAACGGAGTACAGCTACATTATTAGGTGCGAAGGAGTAAATGTTAAAGGTAAGTTTTTTTATGGGCGAGCTGACCCTCTGATGTCGAAAAACAAAAGTTCAGAGGGAAGATTTATGAGCTTCGAAATGTTTGTTTTTTCTTACAACTTTTTTTTTTCACTAATTACGTTTCTACTTTTTCTTTCATTATTTTTTATTTTTTGTCAATGTTATTTTTTTCGTCGAGTTTCTGTATTTACATTTTTTGGTAACGTTATTGGATGCGTAAAGAAGATTGGTTGAATAATAATGCTATTATATAACTTTAAAACTAGATGAAAGCGACAAATTGTGAAGTTTATCATATTGTGTTATATAGTACTCTGATACAGCTGTGTTTTACGTTAATTATGATATAAAAGGCTTAATTTTTTACATAAAATATATTTCGAGGAAAGGTGACTAGTTATGAGATCGCGTATAAGGTGAACTGGATGTCAAACTTTGTGCAACTTTCCCGGCATAAATCCTAACTTCATGAACTCTAATGAAAGCACTACCTCGTAATTGTGGTCGCCGGGGTGAAATTGTTCCTGTCTTAAATTTATCTTACGAGAATTTTGTTCGTAGGAGTACAACCATAAAGCTGAAGTTTTCTACATAAATTTATATTTATTTTATTTATAATCTTTTCGCGGCACAATAAATATATCATAGAACGAGAGTGTAGATTTATTATAGCAATTTTTTTTTCTTATTTTTGTAACAATAAGAGCGGAAGTCATGCGGTGTCCACATCATATTTAATCTTAAGTTATTGTTATGTAAGTATTACATTTAAGCCTTCATTGGAGCTTAGTCGTTAATTACGATTATTAACGCTTAATAGATCTAGATCAGTGCGTAATGCGAACAGCAACTAACCGTTACAAGTCCTTTGCATGACAAACGATCCAAACATCGCCTAGAGTGTATATCTAAGGGCTGGTATAGTCCATATAGTGGTATGTAGAGTGTATATCATATTATATACACTCTACATATGAGAGTCATGGTCTGCACACCGGAGATGGCAGAGTAAAATATATTTTTCTTTATTTATACTTCTATACTAATATTATAAAGAGGTAATTTGTTTGTTGGTCGGGGTAATTTCTGAAAACCTGATCAGATAAGAAAAAAATATTTTTGGGTTGGATAGCCCGTTTATTCAGGAAGGACTACATGTGATGCTACAACTCATAGTTTCGTAAAAGTAACCAAAACGCAAGTGAAACCACGATGGGACAGCTAGTTCATTGTAAATTCATATGTAACTAGTGGTAACGAGATATTTTAATGTTCGATTTGAGGAAATTAACGATTGATGTCGTTAGATACCTTGGGTTCGTTTCTAAATATTGGAATGTGTACCTTTTTACTACTGGTTACGATTGAATTTACGTTGGATAGAGAAAAAATACTTCGACCTGCCATCCAGACCGTAAATCTCGGGTTTCCTAAAATGACGATGTCACTCAATGTTTTCTTTGTAAATAGTATGGTTTCCGAGAAAGCGTTTTGAATCAAAGTCAAATAGTTTTTTTTTCGTCCATCATATTTAATATGTTGTAGCATCTCTATTTTTGGAGATCAAAAGCGTAAAATAATGTATTTCAATATAATTGTTGTAATAAATATTTATTAATTCGGATTATTTATTCGGATGTGTAATATAAAAAAAGCTTATCTTTGTTTTCTTCTGGAAACTTTCAACATTCTCTTATATGAAAATATAATAATTAATAATTGTCCTTATACTTTAATTAATTTATAGAAAATAGTTGTTAGTGATCCTAAGTAAAATACATGACAACATTAAATGAATAAAGTGATATGATTTGACTATGATTTGAATTCATTTTTAACTGTACTTATGTGTATTAATAATATTAAATTGATCATTAAAAGAAAAAACCTCTACAATTTATTATTTGAACTATTTTAACAAGCTCCCACAAAAATTCTAATTTGGAGATATTAATGTATTTTGATACAGCATCACCTATTTAACAGTATTAGAAAAAATTCGAAGTCATATAAACTAAATAAGCCCCGAAAAAATTTAATTAATTAATTGTTTCAAATTTCAAGTGCGTTCCATATTTTGCAATTTATACAATAATCTCAAATATTTTAGAAATTTATTATTAGATTATATATTAAATATATCAATCTGATTTTAATTCGTTATAGCTTTTATCAAGAATGAAAAGAAAAGATGAATATATACTTCTTCAAAAATATTTATTAAGAATAGGTTTAACATCTTTAAAAGCCATTTTCTGAAAATGAAGTGTGTGTGGCTTGACACAGTATTGCTTATCAGCGTCCAACTATGCTCCAAGTTGGCAAGGTTGTGGCCAAATGATGCTGCAGCATTATATAGTAAACGTTGCTCAGATCCTTTCAATAACTACAAAAGAGCTGAAACGTCTGAACAGATCTATATAAATCATGGCTAAGAACCATCTCGATTACAAGAAAATATGTTAAGTCTGCCAGTTATAACAGTCTTAAATGTACATTTCAGCAATGCAAAGACATCCATATTTTTAAATGCATTTGTATTCGTTCACAAACGTCACGAACTAATCAAAATTGATTCTTAGTAGACCAAAATAAACATTTCCGTTAAATAAAGCAGCAATTTTTTGTGATAATTATACTTTCTATACTTTGAATAAAGTTTTGTGAAAAAATATTACATTCATTAAATTTCATAATCATAATCATCATTAAAGTTATATTATGAAGAGATCATTAATGCAATATTTAGTTGAATAGAAAAATACATACGTTTTTAGAATGAATGGACTATAAATAAAAGCGCAATACATGATACAATAAAGCATTCGTTTCTAAACAAGATAAAAATATTGAAACGTAACGATGCACTTATCAAAATTGTTTTCAAATTCAAATCATTGTCATACAATCAAAACAATGTAAAAGAATAAATATGAATACTTCAAAATAAAAGGATCCTATGATAATCAACCTTGGGTTAATGTTACTTTATATGAAACAAAATCTTGTATAAGTCTGTACAACACTAATTGGACTAAAGTAAATATGATATTTTATCAAAATTATTTTACATCTTTATCTTCTCATATACTTTTAAAATTAAGTATCAAATATACATCCCTGTTTATGTATATTTTGTCTTCAAATCATTTTAGAAGGTGATTGCTATCGCAATAAATATTAGTATATGTATGTATATTCTTTAACGAAACCGCGGTAGATTCGTTTGATTTGATGTTCAAAATGTAAATTTCTAATTTGAATAACAATATTTTGATCGTGTTTGATTTTAATGATGTTCTCTAGCCCTAATATAGCCCTAAGTGCTGTCTGAGGTCGTATGAGGGAATTTACAACAAAAATTATTAAAGCTGATATATAAATTTGAACAAATTGCAAAGTCGGAACCTATTTCTTTGTGAAAATATCGCATCACTTTATGATTCTTAACGAAATTGATGATTGAAGCAAGAACAGGACCCCGCAGGATAAATAACTCATCACCAACTTTTAGGACAAGCATCGTGTTGGATGCTTGAAAGTGGTCTCAATGAATAGATTTCCTGTATTTTTTTTTTAATTTTAATTTTCAGTTTATTATAAATAGCAAACAAATGTACATGCACATAACCTTAAGTGAGACGGAGACGCTGGACATTTGATGCAAATTCTTTGCCAGCTTAAAAAGGAAGGATGACGGGGAATAGAAAGTAAGAATGGAGGTGAGGCTTTCGGCTCATTCATTCACTATTCGACACATAGTTATTATATTTCACGCCAATTTTCTCTGAAAGTGACATACAGCCGCGCCAACCGGTATACAAGTTACCGTCACTGAGCTACAGCTAGGATACTACAACACAAGTAATTCATATTCATTCGGTCACCAAGAAGTAGAGAAGCTTATTATTTTAATCCCAGGTGCAAATAATCACAGGCATATAAAATATACGTTTATTTTCGACCTTTAATAAAGTTGATTACATTCATTCCATTTATATTCAGCAAGATTTTTTCTCTTTACCAAACAAAAATTCAATAATCCCACGATGTGGTGAATAAAGCACCTATTCGAATTTGAATTGGCAAGTTCACCCCATACATATTCAGTTTGAGGAAGCGACGCGCTGCGCAAAAGTTTTGGCACTCTCGCTTGCATACAAAAAATGAAAGTGGCTTGCGACGAACAAAATTGCGCATTCCTTTGGCTGATCTTAACTTGACCTATATATTATGCTAAATAGTTAACTTTTCGAATTTATAAGACATCTCCTTCCTTACAATTTCGTTTGCCTTCTCGCATATCCGGGATTGTTTGGTCAGAAATCATACGATCCATCAATATGAACCAGAAAGAAGAACCGAATAAACATAACCGAAAATCTTCAAACGGAGAAGATAACTATTTTTTTTTATTAATTCAACAATTAAAATGTAATCTTGATTAAGTTAAATGCATATAAGACTAAATTTATATGTACCAAATATAACAGCGGAGAAGATGATCCCTTTAAATTGTCGCTGTCTGGTTTACAGCAATTTCGTGGTTGAAAAGGGTTATAACCCTTTCCAACCACGACATTGTATTGGTGTAAAACATTACAATAATACCACGGCGTTACGCGTTCGTTACTGGCCACAAAAATTTAAAAATTTAAAGGTAATTTAAATCAAAATTACTAAGAAGTAGTGATATCAACGTCTTAGTAAATAATCTCCAAAATAACTTTGTACCCCTTATTTACCCCGTTAGGGGATGAATTTCAATAAAGTACGAAACACGTCTTCCATCAATTCTGTTAAAATTGTTTACTCAATAGAAGTGAATTAAACCATGGAATAAAACTGTCCCATATATGTAAACTTTTCCCCCTCTTTACCCCTTAGCGGTTGAATTTCGGAAAATTCTTTCTTATCGCATGCCAACGTCATTCACAAAGAACACACCCTCCAAATTTCAGGTCATTCAGTCATGCAGGACAAACCATTTTATATGCATAGATAATTAAAACTTAAAAAAAAAACCGATTTCAAAATGAAAATACATAATTTCGTTTACGTCAATGACATACTTATTTCAATTATATTGATATATAAAAACTTTTTGAAAAAAAAACCGATGTCAAAATAATAAACTAAAAAAGTAAAAAATTAATAATTTCTACAACATTTTGAATACTTCGGGGACTTTAATTTTTTTTAAACCTAATGTTGGCATGAAATGTCAAATTAGAGCTAGAACCATTTATTATAGGAAATTTCCACGTAAATACAAATGTCAATGACCTTCATACATGAGATTCAGACCCTTATTACATAGCTCCAACTAATAATATTTAATTATAACGAATTCTTCGAATAAACACAGCGAATAAAACTATATTCCTTACTTAAGCTCTTGGTATTATCAGATATTTATAATAATTACCTGAAACGGGGATTTTATGCCTACTACGAAGTGCACGAGTGATAACCAGGCTAAGCAGATTAAACGTGCTATTGATGAAATAACCTATATAAGCGCCAATTAATTAAAAAATTAAAACCTTATTTTTTATTTTTGGATAAAAAAATATTTATGTATGTAGGTAGATAAATATATTCAATTTCCTTTATTATTATGAAAAAATTAGATGTGTCCGCTACTTCGTTCGTGTGGGCTACAGGATAACATGTCTTATACAGAGAAAGACTGTGGTACCTCTCAAGAAAGAAGCAATTTACTCGCATTAGTCAATAGCATTTTTTTTAAATTTGTCTTTTTCCTTAGTTTGAAGTAAGAGTAGTATACGACTAATTACTTCCCAGAAGTTGATCCTTATACGTGACATTACATTATTATTAGTAATGATGCAGTAATACGAGATGGTGCAATAATACAGAATGTGAATAATACACAAAAAAATGGTAATTACCGGGTTCGTTTCCTGGCTAGAAAAATAAAATTTCTAAAATAAAAGAAGCCTAAGTTACTCCTTATAACATTAGCTATGTCCTGGTGAAAGTCTTGTTGAAATCGGTTCAGCCGTTTTAAAATTATTCCTATTTTTATTGTCCTTTTCGAGAATTAAATTTATATCTTTTCCTCAAGACTACATAATATTTACACAAATCGCTTATCATTGCTTTTACCTGATAGTATTTACTGTCACAGACATATTTATTGAAAGTCACAGTGTACAGTTATAAAGTTGTTATATTATAATAATTGCATAAGCAAAACCTACAAGTATAATTCCCGCATTAGAGCGAATTCCAGGTAGAACGCAATCAAGAAACTTTACTTTTTTTTAACCAGCTTTACTTTTTACTTTTAACTGGCTTCAGAAAAAGAGAAGGTTTTCAATTAGTCAGAATCTTTTATTTTCCATCGTTATTTCCTTCTCGACTTCCAAAATACGAATTTCTAATTAGATTGTTTGCTCTCGTATTAAAAATTGATAAATCGTCGTTTGTATAGCAAGTACAATCACTGTACATCGATTCTAATATGTAAAACTGAAAAGTTTGTTTAATTAAACGTACTTTACTTAGGAACTACCAATTTGTTTCAAATTATTTGTGTTTTATATGTAGCGTTAGATAGCTCATTTATTGAGGAAGATATATATTAAGCTATATCCATGTCTATACCAATATTATAAAGAGGAAAGATTTGATTGTTTATTTGTTTTCATTATTAAGACTAAATTACTTTATAATTATCACAATTCGCGTTTATTTAATCTATTCACTTTTGTTTTTATAAAAATGAAATTTCAAATATTCTACTTAAATATAAATAATATAATTAACATTAAGAAAAACAAATAATTATATTAAAAATAAAAATAAAGAGAATTAAAAAATAACTATATTCATCATAAGTAACTATCGATGTCACAGTGAGGCAAGGTGCCCAAAACACCGGCAGCATTACCTCTTTGTATGACCGGACTGATACGCTGGATAAGGTAGCCGCCAGCCCTTCGGTCACCTGTAGTTTTGATGAGGTGGGAAGACAGCTCTTTGAAAAACTTTTTTGCTTCCTCGCCCCAGGACCCCATGGTTTCAAAGGCAAACGGCACAAATAAGAAACTACTTTCAATGTTTTCGTATATTGCAGCTTGACATTTTCAGCATTGGATGCCGCTGCTCCCACCGTTAAGGAAGTCCCTCGTATATCTGATGCAGCCAATGCATCGGTACACACACAGGTAGCATCCCATACAAGCGACGTCCCCAACTTCCAAGGAACAAGCGACATTCCATCAGGTCTCTTGTTTGCATTGCATAGACTTTGAAATTATTTGACTGATTTGAAAAATTGTTGCGCTGGTTAGCCCGTAAATCGAGGAAGGGTATAGGCTACATTACATCACGCTATGATCATAGGAGCGAAGCAGTAATCTTAAAGGTCAGCTAGTTGCATATAAACATCCACCCGCAATTATATTTGATAATTTATTCGATCATCAAAAACTACCAGACTTAGTTTGATAATTTTTTTTAGTAGCTGAAGTTATGCCTTATAACATTAGCTATCTGTGAGTGAAAGTCCTGTCAAAACCAGTCCAGCCGTTTCAGATAGATAGAAAGACAGACAGACAGACAAACAGACAGACAGACCAACAAAAACTATAACGTGTTTTTGATATAAGTACCGTATACTTTCATATGCATTTAGTTAAAAGCTGTTAACTTTATAGTACAAACAAACACTTAAATTTTATTTGTATATACAAATATACCCTATGGCTATCTAGAATAATGTACTTTACAAACAGTACTTTTGAAATAGCTTCATGTTACTTCGAATATACAAAATTAACTCTCTCTTTACATTACATAAGTATGTAAACTGTACATAAGTATGTAAAATGTAGTGACCTGCCCCAGCTTCGCCCGGTTTACATACACTACTTTTAATTCACGCTATAAGGGGTGGAATTTTGAAATACGCCGATATACACTTGCATGTATTTCTAGCCAGAAGAAGGCATATGCAAATTTTTTATTATACATTCATTTATATTACTCACGCTGAAAAGGACAGATTTCCATACAACCATTCATCCCTTGTTTTACCCTCTTAGGAGTGAAATTTTTAAAAATCCTTTTTAATGGATGCTTACAAAATAAAAGATACTGACAAATTTCCAGGTTTGTAGCATCAATGGTTTACGCTCTGCGTTGATGGATCAGTCAGACACTCAAACGTATCACACTCAACGGCCCCCATTAAGATCTTGTGGCCTTGTGTCGGTGGCCCGGAAACATACACAACACTAACACAAACACCCAGACCACGACAAACATCCATATGGCTAATATAGACATTTGCCGTGAGCGGGGATCGAACCCGCGACCGTTAGCGCTACAGTTGGTTGCAGTGACCACTGCGCCAACGTGTCTGTCAACGTGACAGTCGAGACAAGTAATTTTATATGTACAGTTAAACATAAAGACTGGTACATATGCCAGTACTTTGTATAATAATAATGGAATATAAACCATATAAATGACAATAAAGTCAAAGGTATCGTGTAATTATTATGTAAGTTAGAATCTGTCTGACCTTTAAGTTCCTATTATTTTATATCTATATTAGAAAAAAAATTATGCATAATTATTAATTAAATTATTTTTTAAAACATTACTTCTCGTCTTATTGTCAACGGGTAACTGTAGGGCTGGCGCATTTTCCGTCCAGAGAATCAGAATTGCGATTCAAAGAGAAAATACTCCTAGCATTCTTGCTACCATTCCGCGCGGACATTATTTGTACAGTAAATGAATTAATGAATTGTGAATATCTAAGTTCTTTTATTTTGTATTGTTGTATACTTGTGTTATCTTTACAATACTTACATCATTTCAAATCATTTATTGTAATCCTAATTGATATTATAAATGCGAAATTAACTCTGTTTCTGTATCACGCAACATCTAAACTACTGAACCAATTTAAATGAAATTTGGTACATTGATAATCTAAATCCTGAAAAAGGTAATAGACTTTTAATCCCAAAAAACTGAAAGGTCCCCGTGGGATTGCTATGTAAATGATAAAGGATGGGAGCGCGATATAACCGAATTCTACACGAACGAAGTCACGGACGGAATGTCGGTAAATAAATTTAGTATACTTATTAGTCATTCTAATATTATAAACTAGCTGTCCCTTGCAGTTTCAATCGCGTTTATGGTTACTGCTTCGCTATGAGCCGCAGCGTGATGTAATATGGACGCTGATAAGTAATACTGTGTCAAGCCACACGAACTTCATTTTGAGATAATGGCGTCTAAACATGTCAAACCTGTTCTTAATAAGTTTGTTTGAATAAGTATATATCCATATTTTCTTTTCTTTTTTGATAAAAGGTATAATGAATTAAAAGCAGGTGATATATTTAATATATTATCGTTAAAAAGTTTTTAAATATAAGAGATTATTGTATAAATTACAAAATAAGGAACGACCTTGAAATTGGAAACAATTAATTAAGAAAGTTTTTTCCGTATTTTTTTAGTTTACATGACTTTATTGTTTATTGAATAATGTTAAATAGGTATCATGATGCAGTATCAAAATACATCAATATCTCTGAATTACACTTTTTGTGGGTTGACACAAATATTTTTTCAGTTCGAACCAGTAGTTCCTCAGATAAGCGCGTTCAAACAAACAAACAAACTCTTCAGATTTATAATGTTTGTACAGACTTAAATTTCAAATCTTTGTCAAAAGTGAGTGTTTTTATAGAGATAACATCCATCAAACTTGGACTTTCCGAATGATCATTCTGTATTAAAGTAAATTTTATTACCTTAAACAATTAATAATATGTATATAAAATATCTATCTACATCAATACAGTCGAATAATAAAACTGGTGATTTAATATAAATTATTTATGTGGAAAATTTAACTGCTGAAGGGATCAAAACTTATTACAATAAAATAAAAAATCAAACGAAAGTTTCGTTTATTTAAAAAATTAATACATATTATTTAACACATTTAACGTACTCTTGAAAAATATTCGAATTATTACATTATAAACATTAGTTAAAAAAGTTAAAAGAACAATAAGTACATTTAAAACTTTTAATTTACAACAAAACTTGGGTATAAAATACGCTTCCACTACCAGTAACCAGACGAGATAAATGCGATTGAATAAGTCCTTCATGAAATTATTTAACTTCTTTAACTTTCTTTTGTTTCTGTGATATGTTGATTATTACATTAACTAATTGTAAAGTTCAAGTACCGACTAATTTTCTTCATGTCTTCTTCAACCTACATACATATGTCGCATTGGCGAAATAATCCGTGCTTATAAGTCACAAATAAAAGCTATTAAAAGGAAAATTGAATTGAAATTTTAATAGGACTAATTAAGGTATTTTTATAAAATCACGATTCTCTGTTGTCGAAAAGAATTAATTTTTAAATATTCTTGAACACGTTTAAGACAAACAACCTTTTCAAATATTTCATTCCACTTAAAAACCGCTCGGCCAAAGTAATCAAAAACTCTCGCTAACATTTTTCGAGTAAATGCCCCCGAGATATCATTGAGGATTTATGACAATGAAGTACAAATTTTAATCCGAAAACATTTTGCCGCAGCAATTATCAAAGTTTCAAGGGCGAGTAAAAATGTAGGTTTCTCAAGCATTAATGAACTAAGTCGCGCAGTAAATTCGCTTGAATAGAACCGGAAACAGATTGTCTGTAGTGTATATTTTGCTTTCCACGTTTTCTGTGTAACATTTAAGTAATATAAATAACAATAAAATTTAGACACGTGGTTAGTATCATTGCCGGTCTATTTAATTACTTCTAATATTGCTAGTACTAGTTAGTGTACCTGGTTGTTGATGTTTTTGTATGTTATTTAAAATTATATTTAAACTTTACAGAGTTTGATGAGTAAAATCGAAAAATAATGTTTACATTATAATGTAACATATTTTTCTTATTTTAGTTTTATATTAAGTATAATTTCTTATAGTCTACATTTGTCTAGACGCCTCGAAAAGTTTTTAATCATAATTTTATTAAAAATTGCGAAAAACTTCAATTAAAAATGTATATTAAAAACATGTACTTACATAAACTTAATTAATTAAGAGTCCCAGATTTCGTTTATTCAATAAACACTCACTCACTTTAATTACTCACTTCACAACGTTACCTAAAACCGGCTCAACATAATTTTTTAATTTAAAATACAACACGATTAAGGAACGTAGAGTTCGATCAGTTTTTTGTTATTCCGCGTAATCATCAACTTACGTAAGTTGGAACGTAGTGCTTTGCGAATGTTTGTACTGCGAGTGCACCCTGGCGGGCGTTTGCCGTGACGCCGGTCGTCACTGTGTCGAAGGCGCTCTGGGGCCGCGCACCGCGCATGCCTCCATCACAGTAAGCCCTAACTCACACCGACAGCTCCAGAGCTCGTACGAACCGTGAAACTTATTTTTCCTTATATGCGACCATTGTTTCAACGACTGAATTCACGATGTTTTGAACGGCAGCCGTTTCACAAATATTTTTCAACGTTCCGCGCAATCCGTAAATTATTGCGGGCATTGTTCCAATAATTCGTTCTGGTGTGCCCTTAGCTTATGTAGCTCACCTTTTAACTATTCATAAGGTCGGTCCGCCGTTTGTCAATAATAGGTTTCTTAACGTATTTTCAAAAGGTTAACTATAGCGTGAAATGAAAACAGGGAATTTTACAATTTACCTGTACTGTTGGTATTTATAACTCAATACCTCTTTCCGAATTATACCGACGTACCTACTCGTGATCAATATAATACAATTTATATAAAGCTTCGAATTAAATTACTTACTTTGTTTTACAAAATTAAGAAAATGTTAATAAAAATAAGATAACCTAATTTCATATACACAATTAACGTATTTCTAATTAAAATTGGTCAAGAGTGAGTCGGATTCGGACATGAAGAGTTCCGTACCATCATACAAGATATGACACTTATATACTTTTAAAAAGTTAAAATGATTTAGTAAGAAGGGCGTACAGTGTACGAAATCTGTCTCGCACTTGACCGATTTTAATTACGTGTATGTAAATCATCAATCCACATTGGACGTATGGCGGAGTCTGCTCCATTTTTCATTTTTTGAGACACTTACCCAATTATGAGATATTTATAAAAAGTTACTTCACTTGATAGACACGTTGGCGCAATGGTCACTGCAACTGACTGAAGCGCTAACGGTCGCGGGTTCGATCCCCGCTCACAGCAAAACGGCATTGGCCATACGGATGTTTGTCTTGGTCTGGGTGTTTGTGTTAGTGTTGGGATTTTTTCCGGATCCCCGACCCAAGGTCATGAGATTTTAATGAGGGCCGTTGAGTGTGATGCATTTATTTATTTGTAAGTCTAAACGACCACAAACAAGTAATTGACTAAATGAATAACTTTAAATACATAACAAAACCTTTAATATTGAATTCAGCTATTTTGCATATGTTTACAATAGGGGTATACGTGACGAGAATAGTCACTAAGTATATTCGCCGGTTTTTGCACGTAAGGACGTCACGCGCGAATCAAACATTAATATACTCAAACACGAATACAATATATTTCTTACTCTTATAGTCTTACCTTTTTGGAATCGGTTACCGTTGCAGAGGGAAATTTAAAAATGTTCCCATGCAAATTGATTCCTCGATACAATCTTAACTAAAATCAGTTACGTGACGGCGGCAACGAATTGATTTTCTTTTCAAATGTATGAACAAAATGTAAGTTAAGAGACATTATTATTCCACTGCCCTAGATGGATGGTATTATTTATTTGCTGTTTTAACTTAGGCAGAGCCTAACTGTAGCACTGACTGTTAAAAAATACCGGCGTGAAGTAACTAAAAATAAAAAGTTAAATTAATATTTACAAACAAGATTTTATTTAAATGCGCTAAAATAAATAAAATAAACTTTTCCTTTAAAAGTTTTACTATCACTTATACCGTCATTACACAATTTATATGATATAAAAGGTTAACGCTTATATCTTTTACTTTTTAGTTATCGCTGCCCATATTTGTGCATCGTTATCTATTATTACGTCATGATATAGAAGATCGTTATTTATAAGCCACCTCAACTATATATTAATTAGAGTTCAAGGACTCAAAAAACCACTCTACACGACTCACGAGAGAGAAATGATAAATAATTTGCATTGTTAGACTACAGAAGTACGCCTATATCATACGAATTACATTTTAAAACTCCTTCTGAAGTTCTTTCATTTGATACCCATATTGTAGGAAAGCATATACAGCTCAGTCCGCTATATTTGATTTAGAGTCGTTACTCTATTTTTTAAGTTATTCTCAGAAAGCCCTTTCATTTGTTACCCATAATGTATGAAAGCATAAAAAACTTAATCCGCCATCATTAAAAGTTGCCATATTGAATTTACGAAACTATTCCGCCATCTTAGGCATTCCGCCATATTGAATTCAGAATGACGTCACACATCATTTTTAAACATGCATTGTCATCCAAACTTAAGGTGTATACAAAATTTCAGCTCAATCGGTTAAACATATCTACTTCAAAATTGAGCTGCAAGAATATAACCGAACAAACATAGTTACCAACATTCATATATATGTACATATAATTGTAATATAGCTAAGTGCAGTGAGTGAAAGAGCCGAAACACTAAATTCCTTTCTTTCCCTTTCCTTGCTTCCTGTTTTTTTTGCATCTCTGATTCCTCTTCAAACTGACAACGAATTTGTTGCATACGTTGCAATATCCATGGTTCGCGGTGATCACTTAACATTATATAAAAATATGTCTGTACGAATAATATAGACCGCAGACTATTCATACAAAGCATGCCAGACACTAAATGATGATAAATTTTACTTTAATTATAAGGTCTCGTTGAATAAATCGTATTAATAACATACATACGAGTATGTGGGAGTAACATTATGTAGGAGTATTTTTTTACGAAAACCTCGTATTCTTTTAACCCTTAATTAAGTAAAAAAGTAAAGTAATAGCCTGTAAATATCCCATTGCTGGCTAAGGCCTCTCCTATTAAGTAGAATGTTTTTAGGGGTTTTTTATTTAATCCACCACACAGCTCTACCGCGGGTTGGCGGATATACATGTGTCAAAATTTCTCCCGACACATGCAGGTTTCCTCATGAAGTTTTCCTTCACCGCCGAGCTCGAGATGAATTTAAACAAAAATTTAGCACTTGAAAAGTCAGCGGTGCTAGTCCGTGTTTGAACCTGCGAACATCGGTTGAGATCGAGGTGTTCTAACCACTAGGCCTGCCTAATACTGATCCAATTTTGTTAAATATAAAATTAATTAATCGTCGCATATTTTTTATGTTTTACTATATTTAGTAACAATATGAAAAACAACATTATATAATTGCGTATATTATGTGAATGTGATAAAAATGATTTAAAAAGATTTATTGATTGGATAGACGGTAAAAATCATTAACATTTCATCAATAAATGAAGCAGGTGTGCTACAAGCAGGTTGCCGAAGAGTTGGTGCTGAAAATAGAGGCAATCGATAAAAGCCATTCCTTTCACGTCTATTCTGTAGACTTTTTTATACCACTCACTATTCTATGTATTATAAACATATATTCTTTATCGCATTCGATGGACTGTGTATTGTGTATCAAAATAACAAGTATTTTCGAATAATTTCAAATGAAATAGGAGTTTGACAATATTAGAAATTTTAAATTTGACCATATTAAAGCATTAATTATTTTTAGATAACTTTAAGGTAATTTACCCAAAATAAATCACAGGCAATAAAACAAAATATTATTAAACTCTACAAAGAAATCTTTTTCAGGTCTTAATTTCTACGAAAAAATGCCCCGTTTAAATCCGTTGACGAAAACTAGCTCATTATTCAATCGCAAACTTTGACCCGTACATTCTAAGAAGTTAAATAAAATCTCCTAACAATAACTTTTAAACATTTTACTCGTTTCATTTCCTCAGCTGGTGTCGGGAGGGCTTGCGCATTTTACGTTCAGAGAATCGAAATTACGATTCAAAGGCTGATAGTATTTTGGCCAACATTCCACGCGGTCCGTGGATACGATTTGTACAGTAATTATTCTAAATTAAAAATACTATATTAAGTTTCTTTATACTTTAATATTATAAATTCTTTATACTTTAATATATAATTTGATAGACGCGTTGGCGCAATGGTCACTACAACTGACTAAAGCGCTAACAGTCGCGGGTTCGATCCCCGCTCACGGCAAACGTGTGTATTGGCCATACGGATGTTTGTCGTGGTCTGGGTGTTTGCGTTAGTGTTATGTGTATTTCCGGACCCCCGACACAAGGTCATGAGATCTTAATGGGGGCCGTTGAATGTGATGCGTTATTATCAAATTATCATTATCAAATTATCATTATCATAAAGCTGATAAGTTGATGTTTGATTGATGCTTTAATATCATATAGTTTGCTTGTTTGAACGCGCAAATCTCAGGAAGTACTGGTTCGAATTGAAAAAATATTTTTGAGTTAGATAGTTTATTTATTGAGCAAGGCTATAAGCTATATAACATTATAAGAGCGAAGCAGTAACCATAAACGCATAAAACATAAACGCGAGTGCAACCGCGAGAGTAATATATATTTTTAAAACTAATCATAAAATGTATTTACTATTCAGTGTTAGTAACACTATCGCATTCTTCCGTATGAATAATTCGTATAACTGGCTTCAGTGTGAACCATACGTCAATTGTCACCGCAAAAACCGCTAAGGCAGCGGCGGTCGGCCTAATTAATGGGGGTGAACTCTAGGGGCAGATTAATCTGGACATAAAACCTTTTCGCTGTCCCTGACATACGTTCTATAGATCTGATGGTTGTTTATACACTCCCGAAATGTATATTTATAAAATAATTGTTTGCGAGATAATTTATTTATGAACTCCTTCGTCCATGACTTTAATTTTATTTGTTTGTCTTATTGTTATTTTTGTAATCCTTGCAAAACAACATACATATCACTTTTATGGGTTTTAATCGTAATCTTCTAAACTCCAATTTAATTTAAATCGATTCAGTACTTTTTGTGTCAAGTTTGAACTCAATGAAATTTGTAGTTTTACTATAGTATCGTTTTGAATCGTCCATAAAAATTATTGTATTTAATTATGTTAAATATTATATTTAAGTACGTATTCTCTCATATATTTTTTATATTTCTAATAAATATTACTGCGTTACTGTAGGGCTTTTCTCACCTTCATTTGAAGAGCCCTTCGCGCCGTCACTCAAATTAACTGTTTAAGTACACTTAAATACAAAACCTGTTACATGGATTTTTGCAAATTCAGGTCAAAATTTATTATTTTATAAAAAAAACAGTAATTGACACTCGCTTCGTTATCTTAATTGACGGATACATGCACTGAAAATTAATTATCAAAATTAAATTAATTAAATATTTAAGGAATATATTGAGCAAATTATTTATACAATTTTAGCTTTCTAGTATTCGAGATGTTACAGCGGATGCAACATGACGAGCGTAAAACACTATTAAACTTTATGGGACACAATAAGGAGAATTTATAAATTTAAAAAAATATACAACATAATACTAACATTGCGCTCAAAGCTACAAACGCTATAAAAACCAATCGCAAATTATCGTTGTTACTTTTTAGGAAATAAATCTTAATAACTATCAAATCAAGCAAATGTCATAGCTAGTCATTTGCTCAATAATATAAATAACGTATAAATATTAAAACATAACTATTACCTATATACATCTCCCGAAATAATATTCTCGACTTGTATTTGAATAAAAATAGTTACACAAGTGTCATCTTCTGCATCTCCGCTAAAGGTGAGATGGGAATTATGTAAAATATTTCTCTTTTCGAAATAAAATTTATATTCGCATTATCTGTCAGAAGTACAAGCAAGCCGCCTCATAACAATTCAAATGCGAAATCAAAATACTTGGTTTATTCATACAATCAGTATTTATATATTTGTTTTAGAATATATCAATAATTTATAGTTAAGATGTACATAATTTTCTTAAGTTTTATGTCAAATACATATTACACGATATAATTAAATTTGTCAAGAGCTAGTCGGGGAGAAAATTAATCATCGATGCTGGCACTTTCGTAGCGAACGCTGACAAAGTAAAGGACTACCAAAACTCGTGTTTAATTTATGAAAATGTTCACGTCAAACGTCTTTAAAAACATCTTTTGAATTCAAGTCCACGGTAATTTCTGAACAAAAACGTATCTATTTACTCTGAAATTTGAACAAATAAAGATTTTTATTATTATTGTTAACTTTATATAAGTACAAGTTGGATCCATGACCACAACAAGAAGTCAATAGTTTACGATCTATGTTTTTTACGTATAAATATACGCCAACGTTGGCGCTAACGTTCGCAGGTTCTATCATTTCAATTCAATTGTGGTATGCAATCTTAATTTTACTTATTTATATATTTATTTTCAATACTATTTGATCTTCTGTTATTTTATGTTATTTTAGTAATTTCCTCTTATCATAATATAGTACACTTCCACCTATAATTTCATATATTGTCCTATCCGAAGCTGGTTGCCTGGAAAAGATCGCTTTTCTTTTGGCGATAAGGCTGCCGTTGGTATATTGTGTATTTTGCCTGTATGTTATTCTTTTGTTATTTCTGGTGTACAAAAAATATATTTAATTCCTTATTTCATTCAATCTCTGCACACGACAAACGTCTGTATAGGCCATACGGGTATTTGTCGCGGTCTGGTGTTTGTGCTTTTGCGTGTTTCCGGACTCCCGACACAGGATCGTAAGATCTTAATGGGGTCCGTTGAGTGTGATGTGTGTATTATTATTTTATTTATTTATTACAACTAAAATTAAAATCGTTATTAATTATACAAAGAGTTGGAAAGATCACCAATCTATATAATTAAAAATAATTAATTGTGTATTTCTTGTCTATGCGTTCTGAATTCATTGATTGGATTGTGATGAAAATTGGTAGGATGTTCTGAGATCACCCACGAGGGTTTCTGGCTAAAAAAATCTCTATACTTTAATGGCAATAACAAAGCATGCTGGGTACAGCTAGTAATTTTTAAAATTGTTTCTATGATTTTATTCTACAAATATAAACACAACTTGCCAGACTACTTATTTTCTTGGATTCTAGCAATGATTATTCATATCAATAAAATATTTTAAAGCTGATTACATCCGTACGCAGGACCACGATAGCTGAAAAGTTTACAATTGCGGGATACTGTAAATATTAAAATCCGTCTAAAATCTTTTTATTTCAATACATTAATATATTGTTCAATACAAAAACAAACGGCCCTTCAGTAGGCTTATAGAAATTAGCAATGGCAGTTTAAACAAGACATGTCATGTCAAAATATGTATACAAATCCCTGAGGATTAAGTTATAAAGGCGCCCGTGGCCTTTACTGGCTAGGTAAACGCCCAAATACAATGACGTACTACATTGTAATTTGGTTAAATAGATGTTAAACGAGTTATATTCTTGTCGGACTTTAGTTGACCTGTTTCATTGTACCTACATATTTTCAAGTTAATACAATTACTAGCGATCCGTCTTGGTTTCGGTTGCAATGTAGTTTTTACGACACATTACAAATGTTTGAAATTCTCTGCTTTCCTCTACTATAATATACATGTATTAAACATCTTGAATCAATCTGTTTATGAATGAAAACCGCATTCAAATCCGTTGCGTTGTTCACAAGTAATTAGAAAGAAAGAAAGAAAGCACACTTTTATTTGGGACAAGATGACAATTAGGTACAAAATAAAAAGTAAAAAAAATAATAAAAAAAAAACAAATAAATAACTTAAGTATAAATAACTTATCATTTACACAAAAAAAAAACAAAAAGAAATAAAATTAACAATAAAAATTAATATAATTAATCGGAAAACTACGTAACAAGTTCATCTGCAATATGCTAGCAGTGCCGTATTAATATCAGTTCTGTCTAAAACCCAATAAGTGAGAATTGTTTCTAACCAACTTTAAATCATTATAGATACTAAACGGTAATTCTGACTGAAAAACCATACGCTACTTGACATAGTTCGTCAATTTTCATGTTAGGATTTTTCCAAATTTTTATGCTTTCTATAAAATCTCACGTTCATGACAAATCAAACGACGTTTGATTTATCAAAATCGGCCTACGCGTTTTGTCTAATTAAATTTAAATAGTACTACAAAGGTACAAACCCATATACATACAAAGAATGATAAACACAATAACCTCCTTTACGTCACGCAGTCAGGTAAAAAAGTATATCGGGGGAAAGCGACATTGTTTTATACTATAAAGATTAGCTTCCTGCCTCGACGTTTCGTGTATACTTGTAAGATCATGCGCGACTTGGGTCGATCTGACCAGAGGATTTTCCAGAAGCACTATGATATGGGTGTCTCGAAATGTATAGTACAGGTTTCTCTGTAGCTGCCTCACCGTTTCCAGTTACGATTCGATGGCGACGGTGACCAATTACCTACAATTAGACTTGTTTGATTGTTTATATTATAATCGTCCTCAAAAAATGAATTAGAGTTCGACAGGAACGTATGTAATTGTATTAATTATTGACGTAATGATAACCTATTAAAGTTTCCAAAGTAAAAACTCCTAGAATTAGTGCATAAAAAATATTATTACAAAATTTTGAGAATATTTATATTTCTTAATTGTTTTTTTTTTTTTAATTACTACTTTTTAAAAGTTATTTTAACACAAATATAAAGCAACCAATATTAACCAATACTAATATAGTTTCTATGACGTACTTTGATGAAACGTTACGTGTATTAAAATAATTTCTATACTTCTATGAGAAATAAATGTTTTTTAAATGCAGTAAAGATTTCAGCTGTGAGAAGAGAAGAAAGTGATAGAAAAGGTTATAATATTTATTAAAAACTAACGGCTCCTCGCAGTTTCATTCGCGCTTAGCATAGAATTTTCTACCCCTTAGAGGTCGAATTTTGCAAAATCCCGACTTAGTGAGCCTCTACATTCTAAAAAGAACTATGCAAAATTTGAAACTTCCAGCACTTCTGAGATTTCGTGATGAGTACCTAAGTTAGTGACCTATTGCTTTTATATATACAGATAAAAAACAATATAATATATACAAAGACCTTACTTTTTACAAATCATACATTACTATATAAAGGATATCCATGCGATGAAATAATCATGTAATAGATAAAAATATTATATAACAAAACATGAAGAATAAGTTGATATGTTATTACATAAATAATATGAAGAAAAACACCATCGAGTAAATGATATTAACATCAAACATAAGTGATACGTATTAAACGCCGCGATTCCCTTCGAAACATTTCCATTGGACGGCGACACATTGTCGCTCTTAGGTACTTAACTGTAACTATACGCTATTATGGGGAATACCGAAGGTGGGGAGTAAAATGTTTTTATGGATAATCATTATGACAAGACCTTTTTGAAAAGTAAACCGACTATAAAAGCAAGACTTTTTAAAGAACAGAGAATTTAAAAGCAAAATACGCAATTTTTTTTGATTGACACACTTAATCGAGTTATTTTAATTTAAAAACAAACTAACCTAATGAAAAATCATTGGGACCAATGTTAAAGCATATCCTTTCATACAAAATGAGAATAACTAAAATCGGTCAAGCCGTTTTCGAGTTGAGTAATTCCTCTTTTTTGGAAGTCGGTTAAAATATAAATATTATTACGACATAACGAAAGTACGAAGGTTCGAACGAGATAAATTGCGCATATTTTCTACTTAAATATGATAATGAAATTAAATAAAATTAATTATGCACAATGAATAAATTAATTACTTTGATAAAACTTACAAGGTAATTATACTGACATAAGCCCATAAAATATATGCTTCTACATTTCTTACAAAAAGAAGGATTATTTTTCAATACTTACATTTATTTACAATGGTAGGTATAATATAATAAATAATTATTATGCTAAAATTTAAATATTAATTTATACAAGAAACAGTCGTGTCAGTGTATTACAAGGACATCTGCTCTTGACGCTCTCGTGTGTATTCAGTAAAAAGTTCCAATTTGCATAGTGAATACGGGATTAACGTTAACCAAAGAATTTTATGGGTGCTGGTAAACTGGCGGGCCGTAAAGTAAAACGCGCGATATTTTAAGTGCGAGTCATTAACATGAAACATTAACCAGTGCGGTCTCGCCGGATAGCGCTGCAGCGCCAACGCGAATAACTACCTTCCTTGCGGTTCAGTTTAGATATATTTTGTCAAGGTTAAACTTTTGTTGAAATTTTTCACCCACTTTAAAAAGGAACATTCTCTTTCTCAATTCGTAGTGTTTTTATTAAATGTTTTTTACCTTAGGAATTCGTTGGACTCTATTTGACCTTTCAAATACTTAATACTTTTAAATTGGTTTCATACTTTTTTTTATTAAAATCGGTTTAGTAGTTTAAAATCGGAATAAATAATATCGTATTTTGCTTTTGACGTCGGTTTCTTTTTTTAAGTTATTATTTTAAAAAAGTCTTAATTATGTAAATATATAAAAAGTTGGTCAAATGGTAGTATCTCACGAAGGGTTCCCTACCATGTTACAAGTTGTAACACTCCCTATGTGCTTTTTAACTACTTTTGTAAAAGAAACAAGGGGGCGCTATAACAATTGTTGACGCCTTGCATGTGCTAGCAACACCGGAACACATGCAACGGCAACACCGAGCGTCGAAAAACAGCGCGTCTTTCCGTTAGGAACAATCTGTATAAAAATTTTAAAGTCGGAATTATATCTACTAAATACTTTAATTAAGTGTTTTTAAAATTAAGTTTTGGTATTTTTGAATTAATTATATTATACAGTCGAATTGAGATAAATGTACAAAAGAGTTATAGCGCTTTGAAGAGAAGTAAAACCCGGATTTTTTTAAATAACAAAAACAATAATAACTCGAAAACCATGAGGTTTCGTGTTGAGGTTTTTAGGTCAATACTTCCAAATGGACTAACTTTCGCTTGCTTTATATGGCAAACAATTTGCCAAACAGTCTGTATATATTTTTTTAAATTTATAACTTAAAAAAAAATAAAGTATTTATAAAATTTGAAAATGAAAACATTGAAAGCTATGATTATTTACAAGTGTGTCAATACAATTAAGTCAATACTTTTTTCCCGACTACGTAGAAGCAAAAGGGAGGAGTTGATTATGCTTTTATTAAAATTAATTGTTTTTATTTATATTCTAAAGAATTTTTTTACTTGTTCAAATTGAAAGGAACCTATAATAATAGCATTAGCAAAAATTCGAAATTGTTATGCAATTCGGTTAAAAATTACCCGTAAAATTAGTAATTTTATATACATATCTATTAATGCTACATTGGAATTCATACAATTAGAGATCATATTTATTACACAGTCACAAATCATTTGTATATAAGTGCTAATTTGCTCGCATCGATACGAGTATAAATTTAACATGTATTCAAAAGTTTTGATACTTCATTCATCGCACGCATCGCATTTATATCTGATAACATAATCAGTACTTTCAGTTACCCAACTTCCCATGAGTGTTGTTCGAAGTGTATGTTTATATTAATTTGTATGTATGTCTGTATGTATCTTTGTAATTTAAGCAATTATATTTCAACATATAAGGTGTTGTTTTTATCTTATTTGTGAAAAAGATTTTTTTCTTTACCGTGGAGTTTTTATTTTACTTTATTAATTATTGCTGTATTATTATTTTAACGATATTTTTTATCAAATTGTTTTGTAATTATTAATCCACAAAACAGACGTCAACTGATATAATCAATACAACTTATAAGTATTTAAATTCTAATTTAAATAATAACATTAATTCGCAAAGCATGGAGAATTCGATTCTTTGCCTACCAATGGGACGCTCCAGGCTAAAAACAACAACAAAAATTCAGATTTAACAAACACTATCATTTTCACAGCATACAACAAAAGCGTCGCTTGTACATTTTTTAGATAGCGTTCAGCAAAAAGTTTTTAGTTTTTTCGAGCACCGCAGATAAATTCGAGAGTGATCGTATCTCGGCAAGCAATTAAGATAAGCGAACTTTGTGCTGTCACAGCTCACAGTACGCTAAGCGGACACAGGCTCAATTTATGCGTTCCTGCTTCAGCCGACATACATCTATGCCAGACTCAGCCGTTGTAAACGCCGAAAAGCCATGGTTCAACCGAGGCCTATTGCCTATAATCGGGCATTCGAACAAACATACATATACACGATTCGTACCTCACGCTCTCCCGTGAATTTTATAACGTACAAGTTTCGTATTGGAAAAAGTAATCACAGTGACATTCCTATTGAGATAGTTACAAACTATGATTTAAGGGACACAATGATTAATTTATATTTATTAATCATTAACATAAATAATAATGATAATAATTAAGTAATATTAAATACCATACCTTAACGATGATCCACTTTAATAGGGTAGGGATTAATATTCAACGTAAAAAATAAAAAAATATATACATACAACAAAAATAATGTTTCGTTACATAATATAATAAAGAAATGAAAAAATGTTCGTTTTATACTAAAAGTAACGTTTAAAAAGTTACAAATTAAATTAATAAAATTTCTGAGTTACACCACCGTGGACTGCATGCTAATGTATAGTTTGCACGCAAGCCGCGGAATAACTCGAGCACTGAACAAAAAATATAATAAAACAAATTAAAAATCTAATTTAGTCTATGATATATGTAATTAAAAACAAAACGAATTCGAAAACCAAATTTGTTTACCTTAAGTTATGTTATAATGAATCAGGGTTTCCCTTACGGCTTCGCTCACTTGGAATTGGATATTCACTCCCAGTATAACCGTTACAATGTTCTATAGACATAAATGTTATGTTAACAAAAATATAAAGACAAAACAAGATATTTTTTTACCTACACTATTATAGAATATGTCCTCGAGACAGTGGCAAATTGGTGTGATAGATTACAAAAGTTGTCGTATCTATTTCATAAGTTTATATTAGGTAAATAAATATTGTTATTAATAGTTTGAAATATACAAATGGTGTACGAAATTAGTGTATACATATACAAGATCATTTAATACAGCTTAACATAATTTTGAAATACACTTCATATGTAAAATAATGTTATGATTTCTATTGTGTGTTATTAATGAACGAAATAAAACCTCAGCTGATATTTAAATCAATCCAATAATATAATTAATGGAATGTATGAATAGAAATACTAGTTGGTTCCCGTGAATTCTTTTGCTGAAAATAATAGTTATTATAAATAATTCTTCAAGTTTTTATTTTCGTGACAAAAAGTAACCGATTTCCTTCTACAAGGAACAAATCTATAATCAAAGTACTTAAAACTGGTTAAGCGGTACAAGCATGAAAATATAATAAACATACAAAACAGACGGGCAGAGTTACTTATTTATGCTTAATATTATATAGCTGAGGAGTTTGTTTGTTCGTTTGAACGCGTTAATCTCAGGAACCACTAGTTCTAATTGCAAAATTATTTTTGTGTTAGATAGTTTATATATTGAGGAAGTCTTTAGGCTATATTACATCACGCCATGACTCATAGGCACGAAGCAATAACCATAAACGCGAGCAAAACCGCAAGGGTCAGCTAGTTTAAAATATTAGTATGGATTAACTACTACTAACTAAGTACGCTCTGCGGTTTTATTTGTGTTATACAAAATAGCCCATATAAGCTTAATCCAGAATACAATACTAAAGCTATTCCGAGTTTCGCTCAAATCCGTGAAGCTGTTACAGTTTGAAGAAGTTTGAAAAAGAACCATCTCACTCCCAGACTAGTATTTTCTTAATAACATTACTTAGATATGCGACTTACAACGTATTAGTATACGACGTAATGATTTGTAATGATAATTTACAAAATTTCCCGTTTACGTAAAATTGGCTCGTTCACTATAAGTTATATTTATGAAAGCAGTTGGGACCACATGGCGCCCACGAATCGAGTGGATAATAGAGTTTTAATTGAGATGGAGCTTAACAGAATAGGAGGCCATTTGCAAGCTGTAAATTTTTATTCATAACCATTAGCCTCAGCTCTCAGCAGTGGACCGTAGGCAGTAATGGCAATGATAATAAATTTACATAAAACCGATAATTTGGAAGAAATGTTAAAAATAATATTTTTTGTTACAAGATATTTTTGGTATTACAAAACTCCACAAACAATATTGTGGTTCCCATTCATTTCACGTCAAAAGGAGATTTAGGCGATTGCTTCGATATTTAATATAATATTTTGTTAAAGTCCTCATGTCTTATTTTTCTTTATCATTGCGTTTTGCGTATTTTATACAATTTATTTATATGAATTTAATAATGCATCATTCGACATTTAAGTTACGTATAATCGTTTAAAAAGTATTTCGAAATAAAAACCTATGTCCTAATCCGGATACAGGGTATATCGATTTCGAGTTGCCTGCGACTTCATTTTTGTGGAAATGACGCAGTTTTATGGCTGTCTCATGGAAACCTTTCCGTTTTCCGAGATTAAAGAATACCTCGTATTGAACCCATCGACATGCCGACTTTAATTTAAACCCATTCAGTAGGTAAATGCACCGCTATGCGAAGAAAATATTTTCTTACATATTCTCTATATTGAGAATTCCTTATTCTTCCGATATGAGCGAGTACATGAAATATTTAACATACTTATATTATAAAAATATTTGAATATGTAATGATTTTTATTTTGTTTTATTTCACGTGAAGCAAAAAAAAAACAAGATATGAAAATATTCAATTAATAAACAGCAACGTAACCAAATGCTGATACAACGAAATTAATAAAACAACGTTACGTGCAAAATTTAAACCTTATTGAAAAACATTCACCCAACCTCATACTTATAGGCACAGGCCCCCCGACGTTACATTCATAATAAAAATAGATTTTTTTAAAGAAGCCTTTATTATTTGTAATAAAAATAATCTAATTTAAGTTTAAAATAATCTAATTCTGATAAGAAATATATATTTTATAGTTCCATTATATCCAACATTTTAATAAAAGCGCTTTAAACCGTCATTATATCTCTTAGCGTGAAAATGTACCATCGCTAATAATATTAAAAACAAATCGTAAATAGATAAATAAAACCCGAAACAAAAATATATTTTAATGTTTTTTTTTTTCGTTTCAAATTCCCCCTAAATGGATTGAGACGATCCTAGCTATAAATACTACTTTCAAAGAGTTTATTTTTAAGGAATATTTATTATTTTAGTAGCGATTTTTTATTATCAATATTATGTATGAGGTTGCATAACCTAAGCGTGAAAGGAACTCGCGATAATGATGGATGAGCCGACTTTCATTCTTATGGTAATATTAGTATGATAAATATCCTATCCTTATGAATAACACGATCTTCTAAGCAAAACCAATGGTGTGAATATAGCTTATGACGTGGCTTAAAAATATATTTATTTTTTAGTCCTTGTAACTAAAACATTCAAACTGTTTATTTGTTAATCTATTCTAGATTTTTATAACACAACTAGCTGTATCTTGTGGTTTCACTCGAATTTATGGTTATTGTTTATGTAATATAGCCTATAGCATTCCTCAATAAATAAATTATGTAACACAAAAAGATTTTTTCAATTCGAACCAGTATTTCCTAAGATTAGCGCGATCAAACAAACAAATCAAATAGAGGTGATGACCTTTATAATTTTAGTATTAATATAGATAGACAACTAAATTATCAACCGACTTCAAAAAAGAGGAGGTTATCAATTCGTAACGTATGATTTTTTTTAATATTAGTTACCTCAGCAGTTCGTCATTATTGAATTACTTTTGATTTTTTTTTGTTTTAAAGAGTATATTTTCCAATTGTTTCTATAAAATATTTATCAAAATCCTTTAAATAGATCGGTTTTTAAATAAAAATAACTGAAATAACTATGTCGTCCAAGTAAAGAAATGTACATATTTTGCTTTTGAAGTTGATTGTTTTTTAGTCTTAATTTTGAAATAATAGCGGATCGCACAGAGAATAAACAATTGACGGTGTATTTTTTATCCATTGAAATAGTCCGCTTAGAACTAAATATCTTAATGGTTACGAGGCCCTAAAATTATTGCAAAGTCTCCCGAATAACAGTTCTATAACGTGTAAATATGCGGGAATTTTACGTCCTCCGCGGACAAACATATCTTATCTGCGTTAGCCATAATTGTAATATTATAGTTTCTACTTCATCCGTGCAGTATTTTAGTAACCTCAGAAAAGGACTACTTCGTCCGTGTAGTATTTTAGTAACCTCAGAAATCAGTCATCGCAATGAAGGAGGCCGCGGAACGGGAGCGAGAGACGAATGCTACCGCTGACCCGATCCGCAGACTGCGACCGGGGTAAAGAAGACGTCGCTATGCGAATCTCCTCCCTCCGCCGTAATTCGAGCGGAAAAGACTTAACGCTTGTCACAAAGTGGCGAGAGTGTTCTCGGTACCCGTGAATACTTTCTAGACGAAGATGCCTGCATTAGCAAGCTGACCGTCGGGGCGTCACGGTAGCATGCGTCAGCGATGCCGTGGCGACCAACAAAAACGATGAGGGTACCGCTGGGTTTTAGTGGGTAGTCTGGTGCTCTATGTCACAGCAGGAGTCCCACATACCCGTCTTACTCTCTAGACGGAATGCGTAAATGCATTCCCCAGCGAAAAAAAAAAAAAGACGGCACCTTAAACTGCCAAATCCTATTTTGAAAATCCACTGCTGCAGATAAAAATTTTACAGCCAAGCTAAAACAACAACACTGCATAAACGAAATAGATTTTTATTATATTTCTATTTTTCTTCACTTGTCTTATTTATAATTCAAATACAGCGTATCTCTAGCCACTCATAATAGTTAGATAAGATATTATTGATTGAATGATTGAACTGAATTATTAAAAAAAAAATTCCAATATTCGTTCCGGGTATTCTTACCAAATAAGACAAGTTATGAAAAATAGACTATACACACGAGGGCGTTTAATCGAACAAGTGTTGCAACAGACCTAATAAAAGCGTTATTGGTGACCAACATCTTGACTTCTACTTCACAAGAGTTTAGTTAATTATGTCAAAGATGTTTTTATTTATACAGATAAATAAAATTGAAGTGTCTGTTTGTAATATCAAATTACCAGCATTTCACTAAATGCATACGAAAGTGTACGGTAATCTTTTTGTCTGTTTGTTTGTCCCGGCTAATCTCTAAAATGGCTAATCTGATTCTGTAGAGACTTTAAATCGCAAATAGTTAAAGTTATAAAGAATAATTAAGGCAGCTTTTATTTATTTTAACAAATAAAAAAAAGAGAATTTAAAAGAATGAAATAGTGAATAGTATCAGATTGAAGTAAGAAACGTATACGTTATATAAATATGATTTTACCTCAAATTAACATACCTAGTAAAGCGTGCATCAGTTGCATCAGTTAATACATCTAAGCAGCTAGTAGCATATTACATTTTAGGGGAAAATTTAAGCAGCGAATTACAAAGCTTAATTTTTTTTCCCTTTATCCTTTATATGGACGCTGACATGCAATACACGTCAAGCCACACAGATTTTATTTTGAGAAAATAGCGCCTAAAGATGTCAAACCCATTCTTAATAAATATGTTTAAAGAAGTACATATATCCATATCCATCTTTTCTTTTAATTTTTGATAAAAGGTATAATGAATTAAATTCAGACTAATATATTTTATATATCATCGAATAAAAAGTTTTTCAAATATTTGAGGTTATTGTATAAATTGCAAAATATGGAACGCACTTAAAATTCGAACCAATTAATTAAGAAACTTTATTCCGTAGTTTATATGACTTCAATTTTTTTTAATAATGTTAAATAGTTAATGCAGTATCAAAATACATCAATATCTCCGAATTTGACTTTTTGTGGGTTGACACCTTATTGCTTATCAGCATCCATATAATTATAGGCAATGCATTTTTGAGGATGTCGTATATTTAGCACTAGAAGGAATTAGATACATAAAGAAAAGTCAAATAAATTTGACGTTTAAAATTATCAACATATTTTTAACAATTTACCTATTTTTCTTAAACTTAAGGTAAGTTTAAGAAAAATAGGTAAAGCATTAAAACTTTTATCTTTTCGATACTAAACGTGCAATATGCATTCTCTTTTATTTATATAGCGTAAAGTATCCACATTGTTAGAATTTCTGAAGGGACAATGTTGAACGGAGTAGCGATAGGAATTCCAACTATGACAATATTAGTTCTGTATGGTTTAAATTTATTGAACAAAGTATAAGGACGAATCGCTAAGATATACGGTCGTATATGAACGTTCTTTATTTACGACGGATGTTTTTTATAATAAAAATTTAAGTTTCCTTTTAAACCTTTCTACTCAATTTCAATCTATTAATAATTAACAGTATTTATTTCTCTACTGAGATTTTGAGGTGTTGATCCAATCAATTCCACATTCATTATTCCACGGTTCATCATCATTAGTAATTATTATATTAATCTTGTTTTGAAAGTAATAATATATGTTCCTACGTTAGCTTAAAGCAATTCCATTATGTTATGGCTGCCTACAGATTACAATAAAAGTAGTAAAGTCTTATAACGGCCTGTTAATATCCCACAGCTGGGATAGGGCCTTCTCTCCTATTAAACAGAAGATTTTAGAGTTTAATCCACCACGCTGCTCCATTGCCGGTTGGCAGATATACATGTGTCAGAATTTCTTCCGGCACATGCAGGTTTCCTCACGATGTTGTCCTTCACCGCCGAGCACGAGATAAATTTAAACACAAATTTAGCAGCTGAAAACTCAACGGTGCTGGCCGGGGTTTGAACCCGCGATCACCGATTGAGATCCACGTGTTCTAACAACTAGGCCATCTCGACTCACAGATTATAATTTATACTTACAATCACAAAGATTAAATTTGTGAAATTCTAACTAAGGAACTTGTAATAAAAATCATAGGAGTAGGCGTGCAAGAATATCGTTGTGTGTAGTTGGCGTTTTTTTTTTTTGTAAAATATCATTAAGCCATAACAAAGCCATACCATTGTTTATCTTTTATAATAATATTTAACAAACGACACTTATGTCCCTTTTCCTGACGGATGGTAGGTATGGACTACGGATACATTGAAAACGTCATGAATATTCTGCCCTTATATTTTCTGTTTGTAATTTATCGCCCTCCATGTAAATTGAATCGGATATTGGATTATGTTAACCGTGGGTGGTGATTGAATTATTTTAGGTATTTTATTTCATTCCAATCATCGAGATTTACAGTTTGATTGTGATGTTTTAATTATACAAAATATAACAATCGTTATTTATCGTTTTGTAGTTTTATTCGATGTTAAATATTTTTTGTTATAGTAAGTAGCTTTTATCCGATTGGGGAGGTAGTTAGAAGGGAGGATAATGTTTTTATCAGTCTATGTATGTATGTATGTGGAATTTTACTTTAGTGATACTAAAAAAATATACGTCGTTTATTTCATCATGATGGCGCAAATGTTATAGAAAGCATAAAATTAAAAAAAAATCTAAATCGCCGATTCCGGTCGCTATAATGGGAAAAAGAAAAAAAATTGAAAATTGACCAACTATATCAAATAGGGTATTGTTGAATAAATATTTAAAAATTATATTTAGGTTTCTCCTATAGTTTTTCAATCAGAATTAATTTAAAGTTAGTTAATAAGTATTCTCACTTATAGCCTCTTGGACAAAACTGATGTTGATACGTTATTGTTGACATAATGGGTAATTGATGGTCTTATTACGCAGTCGGGTATTTCAGTTTTTCAATTAATTTATCTTGTCGTATTTTTAATTGAAAAAAAAAACTTTCATTTGATTTTTTTAAACCAATAGATATTATATTTTATAAAATAAAAATAAAACAAAAATATTTATATCGACGATCTTAAACCCATTTGGATTATCTAAATAAACAGTTTTAATTTCCCCTGAGCAAAAGCCGGGTGGGCTGAGTCAGCAATTTGCCGCGCCGCGACTCATTATGAGACTTGTCTCGAGACAATATTGCTGACTTACTTAGTTCCAGTACAAGGCAACCGCAACACGAATTTGCGAATGCCCAAGTCTCGCTCTGCAAGCCTAAACAATATAAATCTCTTCAAAATTAAAATCGAAATAGGTATTAACTACAGCGGGATTTAAAAAAGGTCCTATATTTACTCGTTCATATTTATTGTCAAAAACGATTTAGTTGCAGCCCCTAGGGAGTGCAGATATTTACAATTTTGCAGTTCAGATCGTTTGCACGATTGCCTCCAAACTAATTCGTCGATCACAATATTCAATATTAAAAACTTGTATTATTTATCTTAGATTATTTTGAACATGTCGACGGATTAGGTGTATATTTTTTGAGTCGAAGGACTTAGCCGACGATCCAAAAAAAAAGTTTGTAGTCTATAGAGCCTCGGTTGCAAATAAGAAACAAATCTTGTATGTACCTATTAGAACCCAAAAGGTTCTTTCGACCTGAATGATGTATGCACAGCGTTTAAAAAGAACACGTAGCTATATAAATCAATTATTTGGTCCTTATCGCTTATACGTTCCGTTAACTACTCGGATATTGAAAAAAAAATTCAATGATTTTA
Source organism: Hypolimnas misippus (assembly GCA_037950945.1). Lineage (NCBI taxonomy): Eukaryota > Metazoa > Arthropoda > Insecta > Lepidoptera > Nymphalidae > Hypolimnas > Hypolimnas misippus. Next base: position 6,461,986 of record JBBEEQ010000017.1, read on the forward strand.
CTGATTGAACCGTAAGTCATTCGAGACCAGACAGCAATCGCTCTGTAAAACAATATTATCAGATATCTGAAATTCAACAGTAAATACAAAATATTTGAGGAACCCCAGGAATTGATATAAAGCAGAAAAATATACAATTAAAATAGCTCGAAAACTCGACTGCGTAATAATTAACATTTGTGTATGGGCACACCCACACATTAAAATAAAGCACACTCGTGCAATTCATACTTACACACTTGTACAACATTTATACTAATTTAAGTCAGTATCAATAAAGAACTCAAACAAGCATGTCATTTACGTAACATCGATACTCATAATAATTTAATATATTTATAGCATACATTCGACAAACATCTAAAGGTGTGCGGTTAAAACCCATACAATTTGTAAGTACCAAGATTCATTTGCGTTGCAATACAAGCATTTGATTTATACACTCAAAAGTTAATATAGACGTAAGAATAAGTAGACGCTGATAAGCAATACTGTGTCTAGCCACACGGACTTCATTTTGAGAAAATGGCGTCTAAAGATGTCAAACCTATTCTGGATAAATGTGTTTAAAGAAGTATATATCCATCTTTTCTTTTTTATTTTGATAAAATGTGTAATCAATTAAAAGCAGATTGATATATTTAATTTATTATTTCATAAAACAGTTTTTCAAATATTTGAGATTATTGTATAAATTGCAATATCGCAAATGCGTTCCATCGCACTTGAAATTCGAAACATTAAATTAAGATACGTTTTTACGTATTTTTACTTATTAAATTTATATGACTTGAATATTTTTTTAATAATGTTAAATAGGTGTCGTAATATCAAAGTACATCATATCTCCGAATTTGACTTTTTGTGGGTTGACACATTATTGCTTATCAGCATCCAAGTATGCTTACATTTTTACAAACTTCAAAAAATCATCTCATCTTATAGTATTTTATCGAAATCTGTTCAATAATTTGATTTGAAAATCTTTTTTTTTTTAATTTTATTAACATTAGTAATTAAATATAAATATTTTATTTACTTTATCTACTACTACTATTCTATTTATTTTAAGTAAGCTTCGAATGACATACTAGACGAAGATGGCGCCCTGACGGGACGAACTTAATTAATATTTACCCAATCGACGAGACCTGGCTCAAGACAGTAATCGGAAATGAAACGGGAGACATTCCTAATTATTACGCACAGCGGTAAGACATACAATTTTTACATTAAAAAATATTGTATTCTAAGAACTAGCTTTTTGTCGCCGTTTTGCTTGCATTTATATGTTTTCCACTCCTATAGTTCGCAGTACCTACGATCTTGTATCAAGCTATAACGTTAATTAACATACATATATTTACTTGGGTGTAGGTTTAATTAATATAGAAATTAAAATTTTATAGTATATAGATTTTTAAAATTCGATTCAGAGATTATTCAAAGGACATTTTGTGTTGCTATTTATTAAAAAACTAACTAGTGCTCGCGACTTCGTCTGCGATGTCTGTGATGCCTACATCGGTTTAAAATTGACAAAGTTTCATACACACTTTCACCCCCTATTTTATTCATTAAGGGTAAAATTAATTAAAATCCTTTCTTAGTGGATGCATATGGCATATCATCTACCTGCATGCCAAATTTCAACCAGATCCGTACAGTGGTTTGGGCTGTGCGTTGAACATCTACGCACTGTTAAAATATTTGCTCTGTATATTGGTATACAATAGAAAAGGATCGCAAATTATAATATAATATTACAAGTAAAAGTAATTTATCGTTTTTCTTTTCGATATTGTCAGCGGTATTCTGAACAACATCGAAGATGAATGTTTGACGGGCGCTGAAACATAGCTTTGTATTTCTTTTACTCCAATTTTCGAGCCTAAACCATCGAATCAAATGATATAAAAGAATAATCGAAATGTTTGCTCGTGTTTTAAGGAAAGGTATTTTGCTGTAATATTACATGTTTACAAAATCCCAAATCAATTTATTAAATAGAAATATAGCAGTCGTTATCTTTTTAACGTGTACTGAATGTGTACAAAAATATTTTACAATATGTTAAGGTTATTGTTATATTTTGACAGACAAGTTGGCGCGGTGGTCACTGTAACTGACTGTAGCGCTTACGGTCGCGGGTTCGATCCCCGCTCACGGCGAATGTCTGTATTGGCCATACGGATGTTTATCGTGGTATGGGTGTTTGTGTTAGTGTTGTGTATGTTTCCGGACCCCCGACGACACAAGATCATAAAATCTTAATGGGGGCCATTGAGTGTGATGCGTTTATTTATTATTTATTTAGGCTTATTTTTTTATTACACGCAAACATGTTTTTACAAATATAAACGCACAACAGTAAAACAACTGTAACAAGTCTAAATTTTAATGTACCAATTCATATTTTTATTTTTAAGAAGTATGTATACTTCGTCCGGTAGGTACTGTAAGATTTCTAGATCTTTCTAAACCACACATCTATATCAGTTGACGAGTTAAACGGAGAAATTATGAACCTCACCCACAAACATAATGAATAACAAAATATATAAACTTATTTCTTTTAAAAGGCCAGTGATATTTTTTCTTTATTTAAATTTTATTTCTTCTAAAGATAGATTTAATATAAGGAGCGTTTATTACATTCCGTTAGTAAGTAGTTAACTGCTTACTAATAAAAAAGAATTTGTCAATATCATTTCCTTAACTACATCTTATTGACATTATTATATTCTAATATTAATTTATATTGATTAAGACTATTAAACTTATTATCACCTATTTAGGAATTATTAAATAAGTAGCAGTGATTTACGAAATACCTACTATAATATAAGCTATATTATATTAAAGTAGGTATTTCGTATTTTATGTTACTTGTATATATTATATAATATAGCGTACAGAACTGAAATATTTCTCAAATAAATCTTATATAGCAGATCATTTGCAATTGAAAGTAAATTCAGCTTTAATTTTTAATAGAAACAAACCGTTAGCAAGATTAGGTTTGAAACATATTATCGGTACAAATTTAACTAGCGGCTGATGCGGGAATTATTAATCTAATCAGGTCAGACGTTATTTTAGGAAATGTCATTATCGGAGAAACCAGATTCTCTTTAAACGTCCGCAACTCATCGCTGGTCATCAGTGGGTCGTCGTGCACATGTTATTGTATTAACTAGATACGATGTAATGCTTTGGTTACCTAAGATTGTGGACTGTAAAACTATGAGTTCTTAAAAACTCTCTGATATTACAGCGTCAGATAAACCTTTCTTCGAAACCGTGATGGTGTTTCAATACAAAAGATTTGAGAAACGTGGGCAAAGGCCTCCTCCTCTATTAAGGAGAGGGTATAGAGCTTAATCTACTACGCTGCTCCACTGCGGGTTGGCGGATGACATGTATCAGAATTTCTCCCGGCACATTCAGATTTCCTCACGATGTTCCTTGGTCCTTCACCGCCGAGCTCAAGATGAATTTAAACACAAATTTAGCACTCGAAAACTCAGTGATGCTAACCGGGGTTTCAACTCGCGATCATCGGTTGAGATCGTCGTATTCTAACTCTATCTCGGCTCTAAGATATAAACCGGCTGCTAAATGACAGGCAACATCAGGCGCAACAATTAGTCACGACCGTAATGTCACGACACGACGTAAGTCACGTCTAACAATATGTATCAGACTTTATTCCTATGCTATCCCTAAGTTTTACTCAATGGAGACAAATGATAATCATGTTTCAAAACCGAGGAGCTTTAAATATATTTTCAAAACAAATAAGTTTTGAAACAACATCGATCAATTTCGTGTCGCTTCCATCGTTCGAGATAGTTCACTAATCTGCACGAACTTTGTATACATTGTTACGAAAATAATTAAAATTTCAAGTCCTTTTGTATAAGAAATACTTTTTAATTAACTTCAAATTAGGCTTAAATTTATTGTTACACAATATCTTTACCAATTGCAAAAAGTTTTAATTATTATATTTTTATTGAATCGATTATTTAACTTATTTTCTTTAATTTTTACCTGACTCCGCAACCTTGCGTAATCCTCCCTTAAAACAATAAAAAAAAGTCCAGCTGAGTTTCTTTCCTATTTTGAATAAAAATATTTTGATTTTGATTTTAATTTTTGACACTTGAGACATCAACGGTTCCACTAAGGACGGTAATTAAGTTAAAAGAAAATTATAAAAATTGTAACTCTGTATAATTATAATAACACGTTCTATAATCAACACTGTTTTATTTTCATATGTTCTACCTGAGAAAGTTAAATAATTTATCAAAAAAATATTTTAATTAAAATAATGAGAAGCAGTGGTAAGAAGGGAGATAACAGACATACTGAAACCTATAACTCATACGGGACACCGGTGTGTGTCAACAGTGGTAACCAAGAGTTAGCGCACCTGGAATTAAAAGTAAACTCGGATGTTACAGCAACGTCGAGTTCAGTATAGGAACTTGATTGATGTAATAGATTTATCTATGTTAGTCGTCTATTGAAGAATAATTATATATTTAGAATCCTATTTTATTTCAAATTGTCAAAATTCATATTTAAGTTAAATTACAAAAGGGGTACTTTTCTTTAAATAATGGGTGTAATTATCTGCATTGAACTACACAACTAATATTTCTTACGGCTAAAAATAAATATTATTACATTTAAATTGAATAATTAATCATTCATTCAGTCATTTTATTATAAACCATATAAACGCAACAGACTTTGTCCGTAGTTCGTATTGTTTATCTGAATATGGATCATGAAATAGTTAATAAATGCATTTATATACACAATTTTTATAGATTAGTACAAATTTTTACTATTATTGTGCTTTAAAATTAGAGTGAATGTTAAAATTTCAAACACTAATAAAGTCCATAGAACTGTACACTTCTACTGTATCCATACACGTGCGTGGGCTTGATGGATAGACATCGTTTATCATATCAGTTCCGCTATTATTGACATGCCATGATGGTGAAATCTTTATAAATTTAATTTTAATATATACTTTTTATGCCATTTATATAGATATAGTATTAGCAACGTTATATATAAATATATATATATATATATATAAATATATATAAATATATATATATATATATATATATATATATATATATATATATATATATATATATATATATATATATATATATATATATATATATATATATATATATATATATATATATAAATATATATATATATATATCGTATGTCTAAAATGTTTATTTTCCTTTTAAGAAATAATAACTTATTTAGTTATAGTTACATTCCAAACATACGCAAAATACATATTTTTATTTATAAAAATAATTAAACTTTCAACTATCTATCTTTCATCATCCTATTTTTACACTTAAGTGTGAACACGTTTTATCTTTCACCAAGGTACCATTTTTATTAAAAACTTGGCAGATATTTTATATAAAGGTTGCAAGAGGCCATTTCTCACGGTTTCAGTTAGAGTAATCCTGAAAAATTAACTAAAGCGCAGCAGTGACGCTGCGTAATGCATTTGGCTCAGGTGGTCGACAATCCCGTTTTACTTACCACGCTGAGAATAAAACTACGACATAAAACACACCACAGGACTACATTATATTTAAATCTATAGGTATATTTTATACTTATATACAAAGGCTTGTAGTTGGTTTCTTTGCTTATTGTATAATTGTATATACAATATAGATAATATACTGATTTGAAAAGTATTTTTCGCTATAGGTTGTTTTGAGTGAGGTATAAAAAATATCCAATAAAAGTTAATGACTGTAAAACCGCGAATCAAAGCTAGTATGTTATACAATACATTGTTCTTCATATTGCACTGGAACATTTTTGTAACTTACTTTGACTGTATGAATATATTCTCAAGGTGGTTAAAGTTTGAAAAGAAAAATCCGATTTTAATTTGAAATTCCTTATCTCAAGTATTCGTTATGAGACGCTTCTCATTTTTCTTAGACAATTCTAAGTGCAATCCATCACAGAACCATCAAAATAATACGTAGTTAAAAGAGATATGAAATTGCTTGAAGATGCTAGGATTCAATCTGATTCAGATTTTTTTTAACGATGGGATAAGCAATTATGCATTCGAGATTTCAGGAATATGCACCGTCGTCTTCCGCCTGGTCGTCTTCTGCGAATCAGGTCCGTCCGCCTCTCGCTCCCTCTACGCTTTAGCGATATAAAAATTTCAACCAAACAACCAAAAAGGTTTAAAAAAAACCTTTAGCGATATATATATATATATATATATATATATATATATATATATATATATACACACACACACATATATATATATATATATATATATATATATATATATATATATATATATGTGTGTGTATATATATATATATATATATATACTTGACTTGATTTTCAATGATTCACATCTGCCAGGCGTCCCGCGACGGACGACGACGACGTCTCACAATTTTTTTTATTTTTTTTAGTAGAGTCTAGCTATAGTTCACTGACTACAACTCGTACAAAGACATATGATAGAAAATCGGACCAAAGTAACTCATAAACAAAATGCAGCTAGAATTTTGTAAGGTGAGTGAGAGAGCCGGAAACCGACAGCAAAAAATGTGTACAAATGAAGCTATTCACTGCGACACGAACTCGATGTATTTATAAATGAAGCGAGCGATCAATAGAGCCACGATAAATTTAGAGTCCGCCTGTCCTCTTCCTCTTATTGGTGCAATTTAACTCCTCTATTGAGCATTATTTATTTTTATCTGACATATCTATATTATTTATATGGTGCAATATAATGCTCGCCGCTGTTTTGTTAGCGAGATATTTATTTTATGTAACTGTATTTTTATTAGTTGTTAAATTTTCCAGTGCACTCCGATATAACGATAATAAAATGCGTTATATTTTGGTGCAACGAGACAATGATTGTACATCACATAGTAAGTAAGTATAGATAAAGATTTTATGGAAAAGTAAGAGAGTGTCAACGAGTGACGCTTTGAGAAGTATCGTAAAGTTTTCTACAATGTCTTCATTGTTGTGTTGATACATACATATATATTTAGACTATTATAAACATGTTTAAATTTACCTTCGCGTTTTTACTTTTTCGTTAACTTTTTAGCGTTCGTAACCAAAGCTTGCCAACAGGGCCCCGTTACTTAACCTTCGCTGTCCTTCCGCGTATCTGTCCGTTCGTCCTTACATACTTCTCATGAACCGTATAGGTAGAAGAGGTGAAATATCCCGCTATAACATATATGATATGATACAAAGCATTGTATAAAATGTTAAACGCTTAAAATATTGTTAAATCTATAAAAAAAAACTCAAAGATCGATTGTTATAATAAAACTTCGACCATTGACGACACTTGATATTTTAATACATTAAATTCTGAACGAAGCGAAACATGGAATATTAAAAACCTCATTTTACGATATCTGCACTTTCTCATTTTTGTTGGTTGCGATGTTGCGAGTCGTAACAGAATCTAATTAACGTTGTTTTACAAACTTTAATTAGCTAAAAGGTTCGGTATCGTTTTCTGGTGTATTGTTTGAAAGTTTACGTAACATAGATTTTTTGAAGCTAAATTGTAATTGAAAACATATTTTATAGCTCTCTATATATTTTCAACCGACATTTTCTTATAAAAATAAAACTTGAAAGTGTTGTGGGAGCTGTAGAAGGTAATGACGCTGACGTAATTTCCTTCAGTGTATCCTATCGAAGTGTACGGCGCAAATGTTCCGTAAAGAATATCCAAATAATAACAGCACATTATCATTAAATTTTACAACTCAGGGATATTTTTACGAGGACCGTAATACGATAAACGGACAGCGAAAAATTTACAAACTCGTTCGATGAAAAAATTGTTTTGATAAAAAAAAAACTGGACGTCTCACAAATTATTTCAAAATTTACTAAAAACAAATAATAAAGAAAAACAGTAACTAAACGAAAAAATCTATTTTTGTAGGTATCTACGTAATTTTTTTCTATTATAACAAATTACGATACATATTTTTTTAATTTTACTCATTCAAAGTGGGTTAAAAGTAACGAAGGAAATAAGCGGAAACCAGAGAATAATAACCAAAGTTATAACCTATTCCTACCAATACCTCAGAGCTTATCCGACTACTCGCTAGTTTATACAAAAGACTTACCGTACCATAATATCCTGGGAACTTCGCCCGCTCACTACGTGAGGAAGTCTTAAGTATGACGGGTGAAGTTGAAATTAGATGAGAGTTCGATACGTGTTTGCTTAGAACATTAAATAAATCGTTTAATTACTATTTTTACGTTGAAATATATTAGAATCGCATTCTTTGTTAGTGTACGTTTTAAATATTATTTACAATAGTAAGGTTATATAATTAAACAAAACTAATTATCCAAAATAAATATAGTGTAAAAATATACTATAAATACACAAGTATACGATTACTGAGTCGTGGTGAGGTTTTCTGTTAATATTTCAATGCAATTTTTCTTCTTCAAATTAACAACATAGTTTCTTTTAGTAAATTTCTCTAACTCTCATGGCTCTACTTTCTCCCTACTAATCCATCTAAATGAATCGCCTTGTATGTCACGCCCATAATGTTATGACGAATCTACCCATCGAAATGACACATGATCTGTTACTTTAAAATGTACGAAACGGCTACAAAACGTGCCAAAGGTATAGACATACATATGCTTGAAAAACATCGCCATCCTTCTGAGGAAGTCGGATAAAAAATATTTAACAAATCCTTTACAAATAAACATACTAGCACTCTGGGTATTTTATGTGCGTGTTAAATATTTATTTTACACAGATTTCCAAACAGATTTCGTTCACCTAACAATAGATTTTTTATACACTGTGAAACATCGAAAGTTTTTATTAAAACAATAGCGAGCAATATAGATGAAATTTACTTTGGACAAAGCATATTTGATAATACATCTATATAAGTACATATTTGCAATGAAATGTCGAACCTTACTAGCAGCTCCTCGTGGTTTCACTCGCGTTTATGGTTACTACTATTCTCCTATAAGTCGTAACTTGTTGTAATATAGCCTATAGCCGTCCTCAATACCCAAAAAGAATTTTTCCATTCGAACCAGCAGTTAATGAGGTTGGCGCAATCAAACAAAGAAACAAACTCTTCAGCTTTACTCTATATTATTATAGATAGATTAAATCAACTCTTTCTGTAAGTAAATATCAATATAGACAAATACTGTTTCAGTGCGGATTGGTGGATATAATATGAATATAACTAAGAGTTCATTCCAACATATGCTGGTTTTCTCACGACGTTTTCCTTTTCCAACTAATATCGGGTGAACTGTAAACACAAATTCGGTAGCAGACGATCTCGTGGATATATCTTATTGTTAATACTTGATTTTAATTAGTGACATTCTGTTTACATATATATGCCACATTCTTGTGTATAATTGTTTATACAAATGTACGATTAACGTTACAATGAAGTTCAAAACTCTGTTCGTTAGAGTTATAAAAAAATTATACTTAACTTTTGTTTTTTCTTGCGTATTTCTAAGTTTGTAAAACACTGAGAACATTTTTTGATGATTAGAGAGCACTTTGTTAAAACTTACATTTCTTTTATATTGATAAAAAAACTGACACGCGAACAACTATGAAACCGGATAGAATAAAATTACGAGTAACAGTTGGGGTTTTAACGTTAATATGTTAATATATTCGATAATATCTATGATATCTTATTTATGTCCATTACACAATAAGAACAATGTAAAAATTGTAAAAAAACTTAGATCTAATAACAAAGAATACGTATTTGCATGGTAAATACATTAAAAAGTGTCTGTATACAACTATGCATAACTATATCCAGGCAGTCAACAATAGGGAGACGTGGAGGGTCGTTGCGCGGCGAAGGGCCGACGATGAGTACTCATCACTCTCACAAAAATCACAAGTGTGTACATAGTGTGAACATTCGTGTTTACATGTGCATTGTCTCGAGTGCGGCTTCAGACGAATTTGAGCGGCCTCCTTATCTCCATAAAACTACAATTGCTCGTACCATAAAATTAAACAATTTGGTACTTTAGAATTGTTAGGATAAATATATAAACTAACCGTTGCTAAATAACGTATGACTTACTTGTATTTTACACCTCTTGACATAATAATAAAATGTGTATTATAATTTGATGTCGTCTTATTTTGCTCAATATCTAATAAGAATAAATACAAGTGAGAATTCCGTTTCACAAACGCCCTGACTTACGCTTGATTGGTTTTTATTGCCTATAGTATTGTTTAAAATTTGAATTACATCCACACCAGTTGTATATAGTACATACCTTTTTTCGTAGAATAAAAAATTCTTATAAAATAAATATAAAATCATCTAATAACGGTTCTTGTGTCTTTGTGATCTTTTGTGAGTATAGGCGTATATAATTTATACTTTTTGGGGTTATTTGCTAGGATAACCATCATGCTAAATATTATATAAATATTCTTTGGCAATTCTAATACGGTCCTTATCATAGTTCAAAAGATACAGCATTTAAAAGATGGGACAGACTCACGAAAGAACAGACGACGTAGACTTAATAATACCATTGTTTTCAGACTTTTTCGGTACGGAACTCGACGGAAAAAAAAACCAACAAACATAAATAATTTCAGTTAAAACGTTACTCAATAAAAGATAAACCGCAAAATAAATTTTATTTTTATTACATCTTGATCGCAACAAATTGAAATCGAAGAGGAATAATATTTCCGAATACATCAAGCGTTGATAACAACATGCCCGGTCATGGCTCAATTACGCGGCAGCTTTACGATGCTGTAATTTTGCTGCTGCATTAGGCACTATTCCAAATTTTAACTAGTCCGTTTATTTATTTTGTAACTGCAAACAGGAAAAATCACGACACAATCTGTGACTCGGAACTTCGATTCAGTTCAGCTATTTTGTGTGCACACATAGTGGGAAATTAATAAGGCTTATATAATTTTTTAAATGGTTTCTTATTGTATTTTCTTAAAGATCAGACTAACTATCATAGGTGGGTGGTGATTTTTGTTACAGTTATTTGGTAGACATTTTCCGTTAGAAGGTGTTGTAATTTTATGAAGTTCCTCAAATTCATCTGAGACAATATAAAATTGTCCATCAGCATGAAGACTTTGTTTGTTCCTATTATCTATAAAAAACAGGTCGTAGACGAGCTGTAACTTTCAACTGAGGTAGAGCCTAGTACTACTACTTGTATATTGTATACGAGGCAGTGCCTCACCCTCACAGAAGATCGACGTAAAGTGGTTTATATACGCTGAGTGAGAGAACCGGAACCCTACCCTATTCGATTCCTTTCTTTCTCTTTCCTTCCATCCCATCCTTTTTAAGCTGGCAATTAAAGCTCCTCTGGTCTTGCAAATATCCATAGGCGGCGGTAATTACTTAACATCAGACATCCCCGCAAATATAACAAAAATACTAACAAGTTTTTAACTATTTCGTATACATAAAACGTAACAAGCCATTTTGAATAACGGCATCACACAACAATATTCAACAACCCCGAAGCTGCAAATTTTACTTCATAGAATTATCCAACTGCAAATTTGCAAAGTACGAACAATATTTATTATAGAGGGTAAACTGTATATAAGCGTTGTTCGTAATGGCAACAAACAGTGCAGTATTTTTGCTGCGATGCGTGCATCCTGGCATTCCTGGCACTGCTCCAGCGTGCTCCTGTAGCAACTACACACACTTCTTATTTTAAACACGATTAGTAGCTTATAAATGTCCCACTCCTGGGCAAAGGTCTCCTCTCTATTAAGCAGACGGCTTAGGGTTTAATACATTCATGCAGATCTATTGCGGATTGACGGATAAACATGTGTCAGAGTTACTCCCGGCACATGCAGGTTTCCTCACGATTTCTTCCTTCACCGCCGAGCACAACATGAATATAACCACAAATTTAGCACTTGAACAACTCAGCGATGCTAACCAGTTTTTGAATACACGATAATCGGTAGAGATCGACATGCTCTTACCACTAGACCATCTTGGCTCTCTTATTCAACAATAATATAACAATCGTAGCCTTTAATACTAATTGTATATATGAAACTGACCTCGTGAATAATTACTCGTTTAAACTTGAAATGAGCGCGGTCATAATTAAAACAAACAGCGCAGTATTCTTAACTGTAAGCGTGCATTACGCCTGGCATCAGTCCAACCGGAGCTTACAACGAATGCGCGTTCTTCGAAAGCCTTGATCATCTACATCACAAAGATAAAAGATTAGATGAATTGTTGAAATAAACAACTACAATACTTTACAGCTGTACTATTTACTAAAAATATTATTAAGACAAAGGATTTGATTGTTTGTTGGTACTGAATAGGCTAGAGCCTAAGTTTTAGAAAACGACTAGGCCGATTTGAACAATTCTTATTTTGATGGTGACAACTATTAATACGTTCCATTCTACCAGATGAACATAGGGAATAGAATATTTAAAAAAAAAAGTAAAATGATCCTTATGAAATCTTCAAGGTACAAAAAAATAACCAAAAAAAAGTCCTATATCGAGTACGCTGCGAAATTTTTGGGAAGTAGAACAAAGTGATGTACTACAGCTTATAAAAGACATTAAAATCTATAAAAAAATCCGCGATATCTTATATCCCACTATTGCAGTTATGTCACAATAACTACATTTTCATGTTAAAATATACAATAGCAACGCCGGTACAAACTAAGCCACATTATTCGTGCCTTTAAAATGTTTTTTTAAATCCCTGTATCTACCCGTGCGAAGCCGACGCGGGCCGCTAGTATTTACTAACCACCAGACAGTTTTTTAAACAAGTATTAAAAAAAAAAACGAAAACAAGCTTTGAATTAAAATATGTAACAGAAATATTTCAATGAGAGTTTACATAAAGTGCGCGTGTAAAAAGTAAAAAAAAAAGTTTAATTAAGCTTTATACGAAATAATTTGATTTAATTAACTTAACACAATAGGCATTGAAACCTCGTTCAAATTGGTTGGTTTAGTTTATTTTTTACTAAGTCCTTATTTTATATATATTTATATCTATATTTTTAAAAAATAGATACAATATGTAAATTATGGTGTAGTTATAATGGGTTTACATTTTATGTTGATATTTACAACGCGTTTTGGTTTTCTCTTTCAATGTCTTATAAAAACATAGCGTACCTTAATGGTAATGGTATAAAATAGACTGAGGGGTGACGTGCATAAATATAATTTACATAGAAAAATAAATAAAAGTCGATGTACACCGACTCTCTATTTTTACCTTGTCATCCAGAAATTTTTATGCATCGTTTTAGATATATGGATGTGTAAATAATACACAATATAATACTATTAGAAAGAGGCAAAATTCGTAGGTACGTTTGTTATTTAGTTTGAAGAGAATAATCGCTGCTACCACTGGCCTGATCTTGTAAATTACTAGCTGTCCTTCGTGGTCTGACTTGCGTTTAAGGTTACTGCTACGCTTCTATGAGTCGTATCGCTGTGTGACTGTCCTCAATTAACGGGCTATCCAACGCAAAAATAATTTTTCACACAAACTTATAAACAAATTTTGCTTCTTTATTAATAACATTTGTAGTAGAAAACTAGTAGAGAACTAAACTTTTCAAAAATGGCGAAAGCTGTATATAATATTATTAATATTGTATACTTTATCATACTTAACTAAATAATATCTGATCGACGTGGGCAAAGCCGTGGGTAGAATCTAGCTTTTAGTCAGTTTTTCTTTATCGGTTTTAAGAACGAACTAAAATCGTAGTTACGTAAAAAAAACCATTCGACGGAAGATACTGATTAATGTCGACGTTATTAAAAGTGATTACAAAAACATACAACGATACGACAAAGCAACGGTTATTTTTGCCATGATAATACATTACCTCTTTGTCGGAAAAATATGCGTTAATATTTTGTGAGGAATTTCATTACTGCGACCGTTGTTGGCTTTCAAATAAATAGGCATTTTATTGCTTTTATTATCTCTACAGCGTTCGACGTTCTACGCAACGTAGCAAAGCTTCCGTACAAGCTTAATTTGATTTTAAACTTATTTTTTTTCCTTATATTACTTCTATTTATACATTACAAAATTAAAGAATTATCAGATATCAGTCAAATCATCTGAGAGTGATGGTCTTTTTTAATTATAATTATTAATTTTTTTAGACAGGCGTAGACATAGCTTATAATGAAAATCATATCATAACTAAATCAAATTAAAAAATCCGGAATCAATTAATTACCTAATCTTATCAGTATAACATAATATATTTATAATCATATTAATCATATTATAATGCAATAAATTACATAAAACACTACACCAATAATAATATACATACTTAAATTAAATATATTAAGCAACATAAATGATTTTTAACTCAACGCTTACTTATTGGTCTTTAAAATTAAATAAATATTTTCGATATTTTAATCATCGTAAATGTTACTTTGATTCAGTTTTCAATTTCCGCAAAGGTTTAAAATTCGTCCCATGTAATGGTTTGCCGAGTATTTGGAGCGGAAATCAAAATCAATGTGAAAGACGGTTAAGAAAAATTATATGTCACTTTTGAATTTCTATTCCTTATGGAGGTTTGTGGTTTCGGCATCTTTCAACTATATCAAGCGCGCCACTGGCAGACACGTTTATAAGTATATTAATACTAATAATATATTTGTATACAATATAGTTATAGATCTTATGATAATTTAAACAGTATATTAAACTGTACGGTAATTAAGCTAAGTTAGCAGTTGCAAAAAAATATTTAAAAATTCTTTCAAATTTGGAATGAATTTATAAAATATACCTAAAACGTTTTTCTACAAACCCCCATCATTTATAAATCGATAAATAAATTTAATTATTCTACAAATTACTTATATTTTTATTATTAATTTTATTTCAAATTGTTTACAATCACTATGACAATAATATAATTAAATCAATTGTTACTTGGCCTCAAACATGTCTCACAATAAATAATTTGAACATTTTAAAATAATTAGTTAAGATAGATATTTACGACTGTTCCATATAATCATTATTTATATTTTAAAAAATACAGTGATTTTCATCAATTAAGCGATAAAAAAAATCAGGACTAAGTATATCATACTGGTTATAAATATGACATTTTTATACAATGGAGACATGCCGATGACTGCATTTAATCTGTGAGGTGTTTATCAATTCTCTTAAACCGTCTAATGATTATAGGATACGCTTTTTTATAAAACAAAAAGCAGTCGACTTTTTTATATATTTTTAATATAATCTTGTTATATATATGGATGCTGATAAGCAATAAGGTGTCAGCACACAAAAGTCAAATTCAATTAAAAAATATTGATTTATTTTGATAATGCGTCACCTATTTAACATTATTGAAAACAATTTCAAGTTATCTAAACCAAATAGGTACGAAAAAAAGTTTCATAATTTAATGTCTCGAATTTCAAGTGCGCTCCATATTTTGCAATTTATACAATAAACTTAAATATTTGAAAAACTTATTTTAAGATAATACATAAAATATATAAATCTGCTTTTAATTATACCTTTTATCGTAATAGAAAAGAAAAGTTGGATATATACGTCTTCAAACAAACCGATTAAGTATGGGATTGAAATCTTTAGACGCAATTTTCTTTTATTTATATATATGATATAATCCTCCGCGTATTAGTACATACATTCAAAACGAGACACCTAACTAGTGACTACAATGGAGTACGGTGACAGTGTGGGAGGCTAGAGGACCGCAATGAATGCTCGTCACTTTTAAAAATTACCAGTACACGTGTGAATGCCGCGATGACGCGAACACTGCTTTGAGAGCGGCTTGAGACATATCATTCGAGGGTCTGGCTTCCTTTTCCACGTATCCTGTGGTTTTGATTGTTGTATAACAATGATACAGAAGTTTTCTTTTTTGAAAATTAATATTGTGTGTGACATTACATTCACATTGTCTACATTTTATCTTTTATGTGTGCATTTATTTTTTCCAGACATAATGGAAGAAATCTCTATTTGGTATAAGTATACCTTTCAAATTCAAAGTTTACTTTATCCAAGTAGGATCTCACGAGCACTTTTGAATCGTCAATACAAAAAAAAATTACATCAATAATGAAGCTACCACCGGTTTGGAATGTAGATTATACCGAGAAGAAACGGCAAGAAACTCGATAGTTACTCTTTTAAAATTTTTTATGAATTACATATTGATTATACTTCCATATATGACAAAAATCCCTTAAGTAATAAACTATTAAATAAAAATAAATTTGCTTTAATTATAACTTTAGTACTATAAAACGAAGCTGTTAATACTTAATCTTACTGGTAGAGCGTAAATTGTTATAGTTCACTGGCCATTTACTATCGGCATTGTCTCAGAAAAACCTTAAAACCAAAATTCCATATTTTTATAAAAAAAAATTACGAACACACGTTTAATCACATATTACATAAATTCGAATCTCGTTTTCTTTTTAACCGACTGAACGCAACGCAATATATATACGTACGTATGTATGTATGAATGAATAGATGATTACATATATGTCTGTGGGTTTGTACCTTTGTGGAACTATTATAGACGTAATGCGTAGACAGATTTTAATAAATGACACGACGTTTGATTTATCATAACGACTAGAATGTCACAGAAAATGTAATAATTTGAAAAAATCAAATAATAAAATAATAGAACAACTTCCAATTGGAGTCATCTATTCATCTGGAATCAGCTGTCAAAGCGTATTTTCTCAAGATACAGCATGGAAACCAGTAACACTCTGTCCATTAAGAAAAATGAAAAGAAATCAATAATAAATAATTAAATAATTTTAGGTAATTTCTTATATTTGAAATATTTTTATTTATTTTTTTAATACTGTAGTATAGTGGTGTAATTTATCTACGAATAAAAAGTTTTTTTTATTATTATGATAGTACATTGACGCAGATTAGGTCTACTAGCAATTCAACAAAAAAACTGCTAGATGACTGGAAGGAGAGTCTAAGACAAGGGATGAAAATGTGAAATTCAAATAAATTGCTTAACTCTTCCCGTGAGAACAAGGGAACGAGTCCTTGACAACTAATATTAAATTGCGATTGCGTTTTTAGAATATATAATAAATTATAACAAACTTGGTATAATTTTTGTCTGCTAAATTAAATATATACTACCGTGCCTGAATCGAACTTGAGTTATTTTTATTACTAGTTTACTAATGTATGTAATTTGAGTGTAAGGTACATAATTCTTACACTCAAATTCACTACTGGACGCTAATAAACAATGATGAATGTATGCGTCATATATTTAACATTATTCAAAAAAATTTCAAGTCATCTGAACTAAATAAGTACGAAAAAAGTTAGTTAATTTATTGTTTCATATATAGAAGTGTGATCAATATTTTGCATATATTATGCATTATAATACAATAATGTAATAGTAATAATAATAATAATAACGCATCACACTCAACGGCCCCCATTAAGATCTCATGACCTTGTGTCGGGGGTCCGGAAACACTCACAACACTAACACAAACACCCAGACCAGAAAAAACATCTGTATGGCCAATACATACGTTTTCCGTGAGCGGGGATCGAACCCGCGACCGTTAGCGCTTTAGTCAGTTGCAGAAACCATTGCGCCAACGCGTCTGTCAAGTTTAATATATTTGAAAAACTTATTTTTAGATAAAACTTTATACTACCAATCTGCTTTTATTTCATAATACATTTTATCAAAATAGAATAAGTATATAAATAAAGTCCGTGTGGCTTGACATAGTGTTGTTCCTCAGCGTCCAACTATAATCACACCAAGTTTGATATTTGTATTGCACGATTTATACGATGGAACCAAAAACAAAAAGCGTGGGAAAGAGCACGATTCTTTTATAATTGTAGGTATAGGTGGTAAAGCTAGATAGTTTTTACTTCTATATTATATATAGGCATTTTCACCATAATACCAAATATCCAAATTTCAAAATAAAATATGATCATAGTGGATCAAAAGAAGTTTAAAGTTAGCATTTTAAAGTTAGGAGGGTCAGACGATGTAGGCTAAGTATTGATGCCCCGTTGGCGCCATTTGGGTTTCGACGTCTCTCCGTTGACTCGAAGTAAAACAATTTACGACAAGGATTCATTAAAATTAATAATATATCTGTATAAGTAAAACGTATTAAATCAATCGGATAATAATAATATTAAGCACTTATTAATAAATAATAAAATATAGTGGTGCAAAAAATATTTAAAAAAAAACAATGTACATACACAATTTATAGGAAAATATCTTAGGCTAAACGGTTTTAAGCTGTCTTCCTATTACGTTTTATGAGCTACAGTCTTCTGATAAATGATCGAACAGACAGACAGGAAGGCTTTGTGTTTTTTCATAAAAAATAACTTGCAAACGAATAGGCATGTAGCCTCATCTTAAGTGATCACTGCCGCCCTTAAACATTTGCAGCACTGAGAGCGAAATGCGTTGGCATTTTGAAACAGGATAAGGGATGAAAGGGCGTAGGGAGTAAGGAAAGAAATGGGAGTTGGTGTTAGGTTTATAGCACTATCGTTCACCGTACAAAACACAAATATATTAATTACTTCACGCCGTTCTTCTGTGAGAGTGAAGTACTGCCCTGGTCGAGCCAGCCCGTATACAAACTGTAGTACCTAAGCAGGCTACAGTTTGGCTCTACTTCAATTAAATTCTTTGGGTATGGAATCGTAAAACAAATAAAGAAAACTAAGTAAAACCGTGTAAAAATACGTAATTAATTAAATTCGATAAATTATAAAGAAAACGAAATAAATTATATAATTAATCTTGGATTTTTGAACATCAAAGATGAATCTTCAAAAATATTCCTCAGTAATAATGAATAAAAAACGGTATCGGACGACGCTTTGTAAAACGATCTTTACAGATCTCGATAAAGATTAATTACCATGGAAACGTTTCAAAAAATGTCTCCTTAAACCTAAAGTGAAAAATGTTTAAAATAAATTTAAAAAAATAATTATTTATTTTCTTTTACTTGTAAAACGAGAATTACAGTTGTTCACACACTTTTATAAGACTTATATAAATTGTTTATTGTTTCTTTTACATATGAAATAATTTACTATCTGTGACATATTTAATGACACTTACAGCTTACGTATAGATGGCAAACTTAGCCCGCGACATCGTCGGCGTAGGATTATTTACTCCTTAAATAATCCTACGCCGATCCTATCCTAATAAGGATTATTTATTATTATTTTACCCCTATTTCAACCCATTACGGCCCTTATTTTGCAATAAAAATATGCCTAGCATGTCTCATTTCAAAGACTCTGAACTATGTCTGTACCAATTTTCATTTAAATCAGTTTAGTAGTTGAAGAGTCATTGCGTAACACACAGAGTTACTTTTACATTTGTAATATAAGTAACAATTATATCACATACAAGAATAAAACTTATTATTGTAAATCTTTATAATATATAACATCTATTCACTCAATATCGATAAGCAAATTACACTAATATACACGGTTACTAATGTCTGTATAATTAAAACGTTCATTACGTTATGTTTAATTGTAGAACCAAAACACTAAATCAATACTAAAATTAGTTTAAAACGACTAATTAACTTGGAAGCTAGTAGCGCATAATATTATTGTTTAGCGTTCCATTCATACAAAACACGTAGGTATCTATGTTAAACTGGTTGGAAATTCTACCTATGTAGAATATCCTATTATTTGAATAAACCGATTAAAATTTTTTTATCTATATTTAGGTATACGTGTGACTCAAAACTAAGTTGATTAATAATTACGAAACCCTGCTCTTTTTTCATTGCATAATTGTTTCAATGCAATATTTGTGACAAGGAGTGGAGACACATATAAAAATAAGTCGTATCTAAGTAATAAAAAGGCTCAAAATGAATTGGCGGTTTACAAGATATGCTTTACCATACCTGTGAATAGTTTATGAATTTCCTTCTCATCTCTGAGCATAAGCCCTCCTGGGGAGTCAGCTTATCCTATGAGATTATTCTGTTATATGGATTAGCCTATAAAAGAACATGGGAAAGGTTTTGCTGTTGCTTACATTCTTTTGATAAATTTCTGTATCTTTTTACAGCAATTTTATTTCAAGTTTGAAAAATAATAGACTTTATAATCTATATGTATAAAATCCTTTATTCTGAATGACTGACTGTCGGATCATCGTACAGTCTAAACCGCTGATTGTAAACCTGAAATTTGGAAGGTATTCCTTACTAGCTGTGCCCGCGACTTCGTTCGCGTGGATTACAGAATGCTTGGCATGTCTCCTGCAAAGCAAGGTTATAATAGTCTGCGGTGCTGCTCAAGAAAGGAGCTTCTTACTTTGGGAATTTTCTGGTTGTATTTATAAGCAGACTCTAATTCAGATATTCCTCCACGGTTTTCACTATAAATGTTGAAGAAAAGTGTTTTGTGCTAGTCTTTAAAATTTCGACTGTATACCAGTATATTCTCGCCGAGGTTTTCCTTGTATTATATATCGGGTGACTTTTTTAACTGGGCTTGATAGGCCATATCCGGAACTTTAAGGAATCGCGAAAAATACTTAAAGGATTCTTGTGTCCGATTTTAGGAAATCTAAAACTGCATCATAAGTTTTTTTAATTTCATGATTCTCCTGACCTGGAATTAAACCCACTAATTAAAAAAAAATACATTCTGTATTATTGCACCACCTACCTAATAGTGTCACTTGTAAGAATCAACTTTTTGAAAGTTTTAGGAAAAGATTTATTTTTTAACAAAATAACATTAAATCTATACATGAATTAGAAGTTAAGTAATCGATTCTATATATATTAAATATACATATCAAATATGTGGGTTAAATCACGGCTCCCGGTAAGTTTAGAAAAAAAGTCTGCATAACTTCGAACGATTCGTTTATTTGCATCAAAATGCTAGTCACCTACTAAAGTAAGGAAGAGTGTAAAGAATATCAAAAATATATAAAATGAATAACTCACAGTAACTTCTTTTATGTTTGTCTATTTTTTCTATGTGAGCTATACAAAGTAGATACAATGTGACGTTTGTTTTGGTCCCCGTCACCTACTCCGTTACCTAAGTAGGTTTAGATAATTCCTAAAAAGATGAATCAATTTACTGAAAATCTACATTTCACTGGACTCGGCTATTGTACTCACCCGCTATTAGTGTTACAACATCCCGTTATAATTTTAAAATTTCACTTTTAGGTATGATCGTTTTTTTGAAGAATTACAAAAGATTTAATTAATGTATGAATTTGATAGAATTCTGTAAAAAATTTGCCCTTTCTTTTTGTTGCAGTTAACTATATAATAATACCTCTCTGAAGTTGATTCTTATAATATGGGACAGTATTAGATGATGCAATCATACAGAATGTTAATTTTTTCCTAAATCAACGTGTTCGTTTCTGGCTAGGAGAATTTATTTTTCAAAAAACTAATGAAATAGTTTTAGTTTTTATAAAAATCGGCTCTGTTACTTCTTTA
Source organism: Hypolimnas misippus (assembly GCA_037950945.1). Classification (NCBI taxonomy): domain Eukaryota; kingdom Metazoa; phylum Arthropoda; class Insecta; order Lepidoptera; family Nymphalidae; genus Hypolimnas; species Hypolimnas misippus. Next base: position 6,483,734 of record JBBEEQ010000017.1, read on the forward strand.
ATTATTTTTCGCTATTGTTTATAGTTTCGGATTTGGTCTATCATATCCAGTAAAAAAATTACCCAGTAAATATATTATTTTCCAAATTATTATATTTATATAATATACATATATCTACCATATTCGAATTAGATGTTGTTCACTTTTTCATTGGTTTCAATTTTGTTCCTTATTACATTAGCTTTCAGCAGTGAGAGTTTCGTCAAAATCGGTCCAGCTGTTTCAGACATTAGCCGAAAAAAATTGAGTGACAGAAAGACAGAAAAAAATTTTAAGATTGGTAATTTTGTTGTAAGTACCGTGTATACTTTAATATGCATTTATTTAAAATTAAAAACAGACATCAATTTTATTTATTTTTATACCTTCCCTTCTTAAATCGGAAATTGTTCACTATTTTATTGGTTTCTACAATATTTTGTTATCGCGTAATTCTCTTTTTTACTTATTCATTAAAATAAACATATTAAAAAAGTAGCTAAAGTTAATCCTTATAATATTAGCCATTAAATACGTCATGTTTTGAAGAACTTTTTAGACTTTGTAATATTTCGTGAATTTCTTCTTCCATCTCCTCTCCCTTTCTGGACCTCACGTGATTAATGGACATTCCCTAATTGCTTGTGAAAGTCCCATCAAATTTGATTCAGCTATTTCAGAGATTAGTCGTAACGAACAGACTGACAGACAAAAAATTAAAAAATTGATTTTTTGATGTAAGTAATGTATATACTTTTATGCATTTAGTGAAAAGCATAAAATACTGTTCGACGTGAACCCTTAAATTGACATAACTTTTTTTTATGAATCGATTGAAATTAAATAAACACCAAGTGTTAAGTGAACCTTACTGCAATATAATCATGAAAACCACATCTAAATCGGATAAGCCGTTTCTGAGATTAGCGGGCGCAAACGCACTGATAAACAGACAAACAGACGAAAATTCTAACAATTATTGTTTTGGGTTCTATTGCGTATGTAAAGGCCCAAATAATTTGTTTTTTTTTTATTTATCTTCTATGTACAGACAGCGACCCGTTAGAATTTTTTTATATGTATAGATTAAAAATATGTAAAATAGAAGTAAGCCTAAGTCACTCCTTATAACATTTGCTAACTGCAAGTAAAAGTACCATCAAAATTGTTTCAGCCGTTTTAAAGATTAGTCGGAACAAACAGATAGGCAGACAGACTGACAGACAAAAATCTAAAAATGTATTTTTTGATATAAGTACTGTATATATGTATGTACTTTCATGCATTTAGTGCAAAGTACAAAATAATGTTCGACGTGAACCCTTAAATTGACATAACTTTTTTATTTATGAACCGATTGACATGAAACAAACCCTAAATGTTAAGTGAAGCTTACCACAATATGTTAGTGAAAACCGCATCTAAATCGGATAAGCCGTTTCTGAGATTAGCGTGCACAAACGCACAGATAAACAGACAAACAGACAAACAGACAAACAGACAAACAGATAAGAATTCTAAAAATCTTTGTTTTGGGTTCTATTGCGTTGGTAAAGGCCCCCAGTAAGATTTTTTTTCATATATCTTCCATGTACAGACATCGACCCTCTAGAATTTTATTATTAGTATAGATATGATGTAGGCCTCCGATAAGAGATTTTTAAAAATTGATCCTCTAGAGGGGTGAAATGGGGTAAATGTTTATATATAAAATCTTATTCCGTGATCATACTTTAAACTTTTACTTAAAATTTAGTACAAATACTTATTTTATGATGAATGAATAAATAAATACCTGTATCAAATAATTTTAAAATCATTATCAATGCCCTTATTAATGCGGTAGGGAGTGTTAAAGTTCGAAAGGGAAAAGTTGTCATGGTATTTTTATAACAATTTTGGGATCTTTAAAGAGGGAATTTTTCGATATTCTACCGCTAAACGGGGAAGTGAGGGTAAAAACGATTGTATGCAAATTCTTACTCCGTATTCATATTTACTGAAAACTTAATACAAAGTCTTCTGGATGCTAATAATGAAATGTGAAACATAAAATTTACCAATATCATAACCTATTAAAAGTACAATAGGTGAGTACGTATGGAGACAAAGTATTTCTTTATTCAATTAACAATAAACTTGGCATAGTTACCCAACCTAAGGAATGTTTCCTTAGATTGGATAACTGCCTATATTACAGAATTTTAGCATTATCCCTTATTAAAGTTCAGACCGAACAAAATTACGCAGGTTTATGTAGGTATTTAGAACAATTATATTTTTACAATCTAAATCACACAATTACGTAATGTAATACAAAAATCGTTTCTTGTCTACTTGTACGGAGGCGCGGGTAACAGCTACTTTCGGTGGGCGAAACAATCATCCAACCAGATTATTTGAAATAAAAAGCTGTTAGAAGCTAAAATATTTTAATTTGGTTTAAAAATTATTATATTATACCGTTTTATATATGGACGCTAATAAGCAATACTATGTCGAGCCACACGGACTTAATTTTGACAAAATGGCGTCTAAACATGTCAAGCCTATCAGTATATCAAGTTAACAAATTGGTTTGAAGACGTATATATTCATCTTTTCTTTTCTATTTTGATGAAATGTATAATGAATCAAAAGCAGATAGATTTATTTAATATGTTATCTAATAATAAGTTTTTAAATATTTGAAATTCTAATAAATTGCAAAATATGGAACACATCTGAAATTCGAAACATTGAGTTAAGAAACTTTTTTCCATACTTATTTAGTTTAGATAACTTGAAATATTTTTGAATAATGTTAAATAGGTGACGTAGTATTAAAATACATCAATATCTCTAAATTTGACTTTTTGTGGGTTGACACATTATTGCTTATCAGCATTCATATAGTCGTATAAAATCGTTCCCTGACGGTTTACGATTTTACATATAAGATTAGACTGCATCAACTTATAAATTGATGTGATGTTAAGTGTTTTAATGTAATGGGTTTAAAAGAGATTTTCTATTGATCTGTGGTGTGTAGCCTACAGGGTTCAAAACTTATAAAACTCTGCCAGGTCGGTACGAGTGGATAAGAAACTGAGGGATGTAGTGAGATATGTGTTTTGATGATGAATGAAAAAAAATCTTAGATTATTTGTCAAGGCGTTAAATCTTCAGGATTAAATTAAATTATACCTGTATTTATGGATGGTGCTGGAAAAATGATGTTTACCATAATATACATTTAATATATTTAATAAGATACAATTTTAATTATCCAGATTGGTTGAAAATAATAATTATAATTATAATTAAGTTAATATTACGTACAACATTCTGAAAGTCGAATAATAGCTTAAAATAATTAACTGTAAAGCGACTACGCTACTTTAAAAAATTTAAATCAATGCTAAATACATGATGATTTTACCAGTTTTCTGAATCGAGTCTATCAAATTCCACGCGGACGAAGTCGCCGGCAACTGCTAGTATATTATATATATACTATATATATTGTAATATGTACTATATATATTGTAATATGTTTTTAGTATGAAAGTATTATGCCCGATTATTTCTTCGTATATAGACCAACTGTAGTTTTTTTTTTTTATATTTAACGTTGCCTTTAAAATTTTCTATTTTAAAATTCTACAACAAATTTTACAACCATATCTAATACATTTTACGAAATAAAAAAAATGAACTAAACTGGTTTTGCTCTTTATAATATCAAACTAATTTATCATACAGTTCGAAGTTATACAGCAGAGAAATATAAATACAATTATATTCATTTTGTAATTATTTACTTACGCTGTTATTTAACTTGCTTCCACAAATAGCAATTGAGTGAGAGCGATCACGGAGCGTGTACCTAAACCTAATCACGGAAAATCAAATGTATGTGAAGTCAAGAGTCGAAACCATTTCCAGCCTCGAGTCCTGTTTGAGTTTCCAACGCTGGGTTGCTATGTTTGTGATGGTAAAAGTATTTGTTGATTCATTATGGCTTTGATTGACTCTGTCAGAAGTTTAAAAATGAAATATGGGTTTGTCACGTTTGACTTTTGAATTTAGCGCAAGTTTTATATTTAATTTTAAAAGAACACATAACAAATTTAATAATTTGTCTTTAAACACAATATGGCCATAACTCATAAATAACACGTGCGACATACGGCAGTGTGTACATTTAATATATTTTACTTTTAAATAATATATTTTGAAAAGAGAATTTAAAATTAAAGGTAAAAAGAGTTTCAGCATATACCAAAGAATATACAGTACTTGTAACTACGGCATATACTTTTTGCCTAGTATTGAATATAAGGTATATTGCTATAGAGTAATACGTCTATAAGTAAATTTAAGTTTGACGGTTAAAATTGGTTCATCCATTTTAAAGATAAATTTTTAAATTTTGCACAAATAGGTAGATAGAGCGACATACAATATTTAATATAAAAGTGTTGTGTTTTAAGAATGTATGTATTAGTTGTTTTCAAATAATAATACTTCATATGTATTAATGTGTATATTAAAAACTTACAAAATAGAAGTACAACAATTTAAATTTCGTTTCCAATAAGATCCAGTTTAGACGGTTTCAGGTACTCATGTTGCTTGCCAAGATAAGGTGTATGGCGAATACCAAATGAAGACGCTGGGATCGTTCGCTTAGGATACATGAACTGAAACATATAAACATAGATTAGATGCTGGAAGTTAACCTTTAAACGTGTTGCGCGTTTCACAATAAAATTTCCTTTTAATTAAGTTTTCATATTACTAAAGGTATTTTTTTGGTATGGAGTTTATGTCAAAATTTTACAATTATTTAATCTAATACCGTTAAACAAACAATTCTTATTGTTTCTATACATATATTGATGCTGATAAGCAATAATGTGTCAACCCACAAAAGTCAAATTCGGAGATATTAGTTTATTCTGATAATGCTTCAAATATTTAACATTATTCAAAAATGTTTAATGTCATCTAAACGAAATAAGTACGGAAAAAAAGTCTAACTCAATGATTTGAATATTGTAGTGTGTTAAATATTTTACAATATGCAATAATCTTATACATTTAAAGAACTTATATTAGATAAAAATTTCATTATCTTAATCTCCTTTTATTTCATTATAACCTTTCATGAAAATATAATTGAAAAGATGGATATACGCTTCTTTAAACACATTGATTAAGAAAAGGTTTGGCATCTTTAGACGCCATTTAGAATGAATTTCGTGTGACTTGACATAGTTTTGTTTATCAGTGTCCATATAATAATTTGTCCTGAATGACTGACTGACTGATTCATCAACACAGAACCTAAACCACTGGGAATAAAATTTTAAATTTTGGCTTTTGATACCTTTTATATTGTAAATATCCACTAAAAAAGGATTTTTGGAAATTTTATCCCTAAGGGGGTAAAATAAGAGAAGAATAGTTGTATGGAAGCCCGTTATTTTTAAAGTAAGAAACACGAAATGAAATGTATCTCCTTCTGGTTAGAAATATATTCACATGTACATATGCGTTTTCCAAAATATTAATTACCCTAAAGGGGCTGAATTAAGGGTTCTATATCTATGTGCAACCTAGGCGAAGCTACTTCGGGCCGCTATTTTATTATATAATCTAAATCTCGGAAACGACGAACGACGATTTTTATGAAATTTAGTATGTAAGGGAGTTTGGGGGCGATAAATCGATCTAGTTAGGTTTCATTTTTAGAAAACATCGTTGGAAAAATATACCAAGCAAGGCACTGTCATCCAGGTACTAGTATTTGAAACAGACGGATGAATGACTTAATTTATGTCGTGAATGATGGAAAATTACTTTTTTTTATTATGCGTACAAAACGGTCCTATTATCGTTTTATTAGATGTAAGAATTCCTTTCAATTCTGTAAAATAAATAGTAAAAGAAACCCTAAATTCTTTTACCAAAATGTTTAGCTCTATAGGTATAAACACTTACCTAAGCGTTTATACAAATTTTCAAATATATGTACGGGTTTTAAGAAAAATATTCACAAACCGTAATAATTTTACCTTTTTCTCGCAATACGTGTTCGGAGGTGGAACTTTAGAAGGCTTCAAAGATCTATAAGGCGCTCCAAATGAATAAGCTGGTTTACTTTTCTGAATATATTCAAAGTTAGGATCATGTGATCCTGGGCTTGGCGTTTTCTGGCTACTGAATTCTTTTGTCGTATTACCAAAAGTATATGCAGGAAAATTCCTTGTAAGAAAATAATTTATTAGCAATAATTTATGGTATCCGCAAACCCCATAAGGTCATTTCTTTTATAGTATAACAACATGTTTTAATCTATAAATCTCAACAATATGTGGATATTTCAATTTAACAATATCAAGCGAGTTTCCCTAATTGCTATAAGTCAAACTGCCATACGTCTAAATGTTACCTCATGTGATAAAACTTCAAATCAATGAATCCGTTCCGGCCAGAGATCGGGCAAAATGAATAGATATTTCTACGTACATACAAAAACTTAAACCTCTCTTAGGTAAGATAAAAAAAGCTTCACCAACTTTTTCCCTGGCATCCGAGGTAAGTACATGTTTGGCGATGGGGTCCACTGGTCCCATGGTTGATAAGGGGCCTGCGCTGGCGGGCGCATTGTGTAAGCTGGAGGGTTCTTATACATTATCTCATTGCGAGGTTCATATTCTGCTGGTCCTGGAGTATTACCTTTCTCTTGAACAGGAACAATCCGTGGGGAAACAACACCTTGCTTAACTTTGTAAGGTCCTGTATTATGTTGAAAAACTTGTAAGTTTTATTAAATATTTTTTTTATGTATAATATTTAAATATTAATGTAACCGTATTGGGAAAATGTGTACTCTTTTAAAAATTATCATTAGGTGTGGATTAGTACAGTCTTCGAATAATTATGACGTTATAAAGTCCATACGGAGAGTGTAGTCCAAGAATTAACTATAACCAAATTTTTTAAAGATTAATATTAATACATTATATGGAGTACTACCTTTTGGTCCTAAGCCGTTTGTATCCAACATAGGCGCAGAGCTCAATACTGCTGGCTTATTTAATGTAACAGGTGTCCTATGTCTAAATGTAAACGCAGGTGCTCGTTTTATATGTGAATATCCTTTACCACCTCAAAATAATTTAAAATATCGAATTAAAATTTATTTACAAATAACCATACAAGTATCACACGCCATTGACTTTGTTTATGTACATTATATAATAATTAATATTCCAACTAATTGAACAAAATATTTTATACGTATTGCATTCAATTGTTTTACTTGCACTGACTTTAAAGTTATTGCTTTTATGTACGATATTATATACACGTTTTGGTAAGTATATACGTCGTACATTAATTGTATGAAAATAATTATTGACAGCTGTATATCTACAATATAATTTAGATTTTTTTCTAATCACAATAAGTGATTAATAATAGAGTCAATACAATTGAATGCTGATAAGCAATAATGTGTCAACCCACACAAAGTCATATTCGGAGATATTGATGTATTTTGATAGTGTGTAACCTATTTAACAACGTTAAAAATAATTTTAAGTTATATAAACTTACTAAGTACGGAAAAAGTGTCTTAATTGAAAATCTCGAGCTTTAAGTGCGTTCCATATTTTGCAATTTATACAATAATCTTAAATATTTGAAAAACTTTTTATTAGATAATATATTAAATATATCAATGTTTTTTTAATTCATTATACCTTTTATCAAAAAAGAAAAGTAAAGATGGATATATACTTCTTCAAACATATTTGTTAAGAATAGGTTTGATATCTTTGACCGCCATTTTCTCAAAATGATGTTCGTGTTGCTTGACACAGTATTGCTTATCAGCGTCCAATTATACAAAGTAGAGTGTCTTACAAAATATTTCCGGAGTGTCATAACGGTTAGGTCCTGGAGATGACGCAGCACATGAGACCTGACCACGAGGTACAGTCGGCTTCGCTGGAACTTGCTTTATCAATTTTGCTCTACACTCCCAACCCCACATGATAGTTTCATTAAAATACGAGAAGCGTTGATATTAATGTAGACTAAAAAAACTTTTTTGAGGTAAAATTTTTAATACACATTTGACAGCCGTTAAATGAACTTTATTGATTTATTTTATCGGCCAGTTGTTGAACTGGAGTTGAAAATTAAAAACCCGGCTACACGATAGCAAACACGCTTTGATTTACCAAAAATTCAAATCATAGTACTTTACATAAGGTGGCTTACTCGATATATTTTTTTTATATTTAATTCTTCAAATTACTTAAGATTTTTAATTTACTTTTGTCCGCGTTAAATAAGAAGGATCTGAATTAGGCAGTTATTTCTTGTGAACACGGTTACTAAATATATTTTTATTTTATGTATAGTTAAGGTTATTAACTAAATAAGCTAAGGATTTAGTGTGCGTCTGCAAATTGTTTACTGTATAGCCCTTTCATTATATTATATTATCTAGATACCGCATTACCATACATACGACTACACTATCGCTACCTATGTGTGCCTTTAGAATTTATCAGTTTACAACATTTTACAATTAAATAGGGGAATTTATGTAAGCAAGTTTAGTGATTTTGTAACGGCTTCGAATATATTGTATTTTATATGGGAGTTCTTTGATGTATTTAAGCATTGTTTTTAAAATATTACAGATAATTATGTAAACAAATATTTATGATTACATTCGGGTACCGTAACCGTAAAAAAAATTCAATGTTACTTCCAGGTCTTGCAAGAAGCTTACTAGCAAGGGCAAAGTTCGAACACATTCACAATATTGACGAGAGATTATTAGACTTCCTCTATTTTATTTATTATTTGATGTTTATTAAATAAATAAAGTAAAATGCATAGGAAAGTCAAGACACGTCGAATATTGAATGTACAAGTATGATGGCCTAAATAATACAACATTATTAATGTACGTACATATATAACTTAGATGTATTTTCGAGATACAAGAAATGTGTTTTATCTTCGACTGCAACTGGCATTTGCCTTCAATTCTTCTAACATGTGATAATTTTATCCATATTAGTATGGACACACAACGAGATAGACTGAATTACTTTCATCTGTATGATATTAGTATCATACAGGTGAAAGTAATTCAGTCTATCTATCTTGTTGTTCGTTGTTCAAGCCTAAACCGCTAAATCATTCTTAATGATTTTTTTATAGAGATAGATTAGAAAAAAAAATTTGGATGATTGAAATAGCCTATTATTTCAGAAAATAATTATAAAACCTGAGAATTTCTTTTATTTTAACCTACTCTTTAAAATACATAATTCTAAAGAATCGTTTTCAAACGAACGGCTTATAAAATCAAAGAAGAGTTCAACGTTGCGAAAAAAAAAATAAAATTTGATCACGACGAAGCACCGATGTTGCAGTGGCGTGTTAAAAATACAAAGGCATAAGGTCGAGAATCTTTTGACCTATATTCATTGCACTTTAGAGATGACACTAGTCAGAACATCGTTGTAATTTTCACTATAGAAAATACAAGAATCCCGTGATCACCCGATACGCTTGCTAAAGCTTTGACAAAAACGTTAATGTTTAATGGACCATGTTTTCAGAGTCGAGTCTTGAATTCTGGTTCGGAAGCGCTATTTCTTCCATGTAATATTAAACGTAGTACCTTTAAGTATCGTACTATAAAATTAACATATTTTAAAACTTATACTTTAAATTAATATATTTTAGAATACATATATTTTAAGGAAGTCATCGTGCTAAGCAATCTTCGCCGTACATGAACATCTACGGTATCAGAGATTTTTTCTTCTCAAGAGAGTGAAAGAAGAGAAGTTGCAGATGATTAATGAAAGGAGAAGTTAGTCAAATGTTTTTCACGTCCATTCTAGATATAAAAGTATATGTCCCACTGCTAAACAAACGCCTCCTATCCCGTAATGGAGAAGGTTTAAAGCTTAATCCATCACTCTGCTCCACAGTTGATAGGCGTGTGTCCAAATTTTTCCGGCACAGGCAGGTTTCCTCACGATGTTTTTCTTTACCGCCGAGCACGAGATGAATTTAAACAGAAATTTAGCACCTGAAAACGCGGCGGTGCTAGGTGGAATATTAACTAAAAATATATAATATTATATATTCCAATCCCTGAAACCCTCATGCGAACTCTTATTCAGTTCCTGTACCATGAAGTTGGCTATCATAGTTCGTTATTTAATTAAATGATTTTACTTTGTCTATCTACTCGATATATTAAAAAAAAATAATTTAAATGTTAAAACTTTTTTAAAAAATACTATCGTATTATACCACTACTATTTCTACCTAAGTGAAAGTACGAAAAAAAATGTTAAGAATATTTTATACTTTCATCTTGATTTTAGACTTTTATTATATATTAAAAAGAAGATATTCGAATTTCAAGCTTTTGCGATGAAGTTAATATAATTAGAATCATTTACTATTATAGGAAATAATTATAAAACATATTTTGAGTAAACTTAATTTTAACATTTAGTAACATTATAACAAGGTGTCTTGTTTACGGATTTTTAAAACATTAATTTTAAAAGTTGAAAATTACTAGCAGTACACGCTCCAAGCGCAAAGTAAGGCAACATAACTTTAAGGGAAATACAAGGCAAATTTTACTTGGTAATATTTTGCTACAAACGCCATACAAAAAAATATATGGAGATAGTGTATTCGGGATCATATTATTAATAATTTTTCACTTAAATAATCTAAATTTTTAACTTTAAAGGAACCCCCGAAAATCTATTCATTGAAAATATTTGAACAAACCCCAACACGATACTTCTGCAGTAATTTGGTGAGAAGTTATATGGATGCTGATAAGCAATAATGTGTCAACCCACGAAAAGTTAAATTCGGAGATATTGATGTATTTTGATACTGCATCATCTATTTAACATTAACAAAAAACATTTGAAGTCATATAAACTAAATAAGTATGGAAAAAAGTTTCTTAATTAATAGTTTCGAATTTCAAGTGCATTCCATATTTTGCAATTTATACAATAATATCAAATATTTGAAAAATTTTTTATTAGATAATATATTAAACATATCAATCTGCTTTTAATTCATTATACCTTTTATAAAACATAAAAGAAAAGATTTTATACAGATATTTCGTTAAACGAATTTGTTAAGAATAGGTTTAACATCTTTAGACGCCATTTTCTTAAAATGAAGTTAGTGTGGCTTGACACAGTATTGCTTATCAGCGTCCATATATCCTGTTGATTCCAGATGACGCTGCAGCACTAGGTCAAGACTAAATAACTACGTTAATTTAGTATCATTGAATATAGTATATTTCGATTAGATCAAACCAATACAAGTTGACATATCAGATCCTTTCAACAATCATAAAAGAGCTGATAACCTTCAAACATCTGAACAGATACTCATAAATTATACCTAAGAACCATCCCGATTACTTTTCAACAAAAAAAACTCATCAAAATCGGTCCATTCGTTACGAAGCTATAAAGTCAAAGACAGACACACCAAATACACCAACTTTTTTTGGTTGAGGTTAAATGAAAATTATTGGTACTCTAACATCAAAATAACGAAGTGATAAAAAGAGACATTAAAACTAATGTTTAAAACAAAACAAACATTTTAGTATCTATAATACGATAATAACGATAACAATAGTAAGATCAAACATAAAATTCTCGATAAAATTTCTACGGTCCAGGAAATTGAGCTTCACCGGATATCGTCGCACCGGAACGACGTACGACGAAGAAATGGCTTCCGGTCGAGGTGGGCCACCTTTATTATTCTCGTATTTTCTATTTGTAGAGCTAGAAGAAGTCTTTGTTTTACCGGTTGACTTTCCGCACATCGAGATAATTAGTTTTATATTTAGTCCCTAAAGGTAACTTTTATAGTTATCTAAAAATCTGATGTGAACACGTTATTTTCTGGTTTACGTTAAGACAGCAATACTTAACATTCTACGGTTAATTGTTATTTTTAATTTGGACTCTGGATGCCTCTTTTATGCTTATTGCTTCGCTACTATAAGTCGCAGCGTGATCTTATTTAGCCTCAATAAACGAATCTAATGCAAAAACATTTTTTTAGTTGGCAGTAGTTTCAAAAAAGACCAGAGTATACAGTCCATTAAAACAAATTTTACCTCTTTATAAAATAAGTATGGACACACGATTAGCCTCACCAGCTCCCGGGGCAGAATAAATGGCGCATGCGCTCGGGCCGTGAGTGTATAAGATGGGGGTCTCTCGCGTCCTTTTTATACATCCCCGAGGAGGACGGAAATCGGGATGGCCTCGAACTACCGTACGCAATAGCGAAAACCAACCACGAGCGGAGCAACGCACGGTAGGGGCAGCGGATGCGCATGTCCAAACGATCCATTTCCGTGCTAATGTCGGCAGTCGGAGGATTAAGTGTAGCTGTGAATTTTTTTATTTAAATATTTAAAAATATAACATACGCTAGGCTGTTAATTGAAAGGTTTATTAATCTAGTTGCCTGCAACATATTCATGCAAGAGACTAAGTCAAATTGATTCAAAGAAATCTTTAAAATCTAAACCAACTCCGAAAAGTATTATGAAAACAGCGAGCAAGTGAACATGACATCTACATTCCGAAAGGAACCTTAAATGCGTTCCCGGATTAAAAAGGATGAAGTTTAAGTAAGATTGTTGATGATTGTGTGACAATTTTAAGGCATAACCAGCTCGCTGTACTTTACAGGTGGCTCAGTATGTATAATAATTAAATATTTATCATAATAGTTGAAATAAAACTATTTTAAACGGGTAGACGGGTAGACGGGTAGTCTACCCGTGACCACGAACGCTGCAAAGTGCTCGAAACGTCGGGATGATAAAAATAATTAATATACGCGATTTAAATCCGTTTAAAATAGTTTTATTTCAATGAATAATAATCGCGAAAATCTAAGACAACGATATATCATAATAGTTGTTAAGTCTAATACAAAAATCAAACCTAAATCTACTACAAATTAAAAAAAAAATAAACATTTATGTCACACATTCACATAATGCTGTCAACTATGAGATACCCAATATATGTAGTTCCTTTTATTTAACCACGTTACTTTTCTGATCTTCGTATAAATAATTCTTATCTCGCAGAAACGAGCGACGACACAATCTCTTTCTCAATTGAATTAGTCCGTCACCTTCAGATCAATAATTTAAGATGTTTATAAACTTCGGAGACAGGCGTCTCTCTTCATTTCCACGCGCAATATTTTATTTTGTCGTTTAGATGTATGTATGTCAAATTACTTGAAAGTAAAAATGGCTATATTTATTATAAAAAGAAACAAAATTTAAGTGTCTGTTTGTATTTCACATTTACGCGGTAATTACATCATAAACACATTTTAAAAAAATTTGTCTGCCTGTCTATTTATCTTTTTGTTGGTTTCGGCTAATCTCTGAAACGGCTAGACCGATTTCGATACATATAGCTAATGTTTATGAAATAGCTTAGGCTACTCTTATTAAAAATACATTATACGATACAAAAATATCCGTATCCAACAAGAAAGGTAAACATTATTTAAAAATATATTTTCCGTAAATTAACGAGAGTGAAACCGCCAGGCACAACTAGTAAATATATAATGTGTGACAGGAAAATTGTTATTTTTAAATTAAATAAATGATTTTTTTATTCACAAACAGTTTCTAAGCTTATGAAATTGTTTTTTTTTTCATACGTAAGTGAAATAAATTATTCAGTATTTTAAATATTTGCATGAATATTAATAAATAATAGGTTTATAAAATTTATATAAATTATATTAGACGCTTTACAAAAATCAAAATATTTTTATGGTGTTGACCAACAATGTATCTATATATCACTGACGCAATTGTCTTATGTTATTCGTGTCTCATAACTTATTTATGATAAAGTAAAAAAGTTAAGAACTCATATTCATTGAAGGCCGCATATGTTATTCATAAAGCTAAGCTTGAACATTAATTTATTATTTAAATAGGCAAATAATGACTTAATTTGCGTATATACATAGCGAACATTCTGACATAATGGTATTTTATTTATGTAAAATGTTAATAAATGACTTTTTGGATATTTGATTTGTTTACTTTTAAGTATATGGATAATTAATAATACTACTCGTATTAAGTAGGAAGAAATCTAAAAGTATTTGGCGATAATTGCATTAATAAGTTTTTTGTGTGATAAACAATACCGTGTGCTTGTCACGGTACACGGACTTCATTTTGAGAAAATGGAGTCAAAAGATATCAAACCTATTATTAAAAAAATGTTTGAACAAAGTCTTTTATTTTCTATTTTGATAAAAGGAATTAAAAATAGATTGGTATAATTTTTTTTTTTAATCTAATAATAAGTTACTCAATATGAGATTATTATATAAATTGCAAAATATAAAACGCACTTTAAATTCGAAATATTCTAATTGAATTGAAAAAACTTTTTTTCGCACTTATTTAGTTTAGTTGACTTTAAAATTTCTTTGCATAATGTTAAATAAGTAACGAATTATCAAGATATATCAACATCTGCGAATTTCACTTTTTACGGGTCGACACATTATTGCTTATCAGCATCCGTATACAAGTCGTTCGACCTTCTAATAAACATCACATTTTGCATAAAAATCTTTTTTTTTACTCATAAAATAATCAAATATTCATGCACCACTGCTCTTGCACCTCGCACTATATACGATGCGCGATGCACATTTTAATTTTAATCTTACCTCGTAATAAATTAGAATAAAAAACATACACTTCCTAGTAAACACAGAAGTAACGAGTCCAATTGCGCGCAAAATAAAAACGTTCTCATTTTTATTTTACACGAAAAATAATGTGTTAAACTTATAGAAACTATTTGAAAGATCTTAATTAAATATTTTACGCCCTATATATTGTTATATAAATACCGTATGTTTATGTTTCAACGATCTCTAGTTTTCCCACTTCTGCGCAAAGTTCTCTTTTCCTATTAAGAATAATTATTTGGAATTTAATCTAGAACACGGCTCATGCAGATATCATTACTTATATTTCAAGTTTTATCAACATTTTCTATACAAGATGAGTTTTAAATGTAAAATTTTAACGCTTGACTGAAATTGAACCCAAAATCATATAAACTTTCTATAAATTGGGATGTCTCTATCTATCAAATTAAAAAAATACACTTGAATAAGGAATAAATTAAAAAAAAAAATATACGTATAAACAAACTCTTAAAACCAAACCTATCAATAAAAACTACAACAATAAACTCTTCAAACCAAATCTATCAATGCACAAGGTTATCAATCTCAGTTACACGTGAACACATCGCCGCGCCACCAAATGTGGATTCAGAAAAAAGCTGACAAAAATTCAGTAGTTATTCTTTAAATATACTTCTGTACTCCCTATATGTATAACCAACCTGTGTAAGCAACGACATCTGTAACAGAGTACAGAAGTAGTTGGTTACAATTAACTTGAAATAACTTAGAAGAAAATCAACGTTCATTTATTCCATGCTTTTTTATCGCTGACGTTTATTAGAACAAGCTAATATTTATTAGTAGTAGAAAAAATTGCGCAAATTAATAGCAAAATGATTTACTGTAGCACTCTTTTGAAAAACTTTTCAGTTTCAATTGACTTGCACAGTTCGGATAAAGTTTCAGAGGTACGCCTCATTTAGTATACGCCTGACCTATTTCAATGTATAGAAAAGGGGACAAGTACTTTAGAATAAATTGAATAATTAAATATTTCATTTGTAGCTTTACCATTTGCTAGTTTAATCCGGATATAAAATAGTCTTTTTCAATTTATAAATCTATTGAAATAAGCTACTAACTTACGAAGTATATGTTTTTTAAATATATTATTTCGTATATACTATTTTAGGTATATAGAATTTACATGAAAATAATGTAAAAGAAAAATACAATAAATATATTAATAGAAGAATTAAAAACTATATAAAACCTAAAAGTCTGCCGATGGCATTGCAGTGAGGCAAAGTGCTCTAAATACTGGCGGCATTGCTTATTGGAATCGCCAAACTGATTTGTTGGTCAAGATAGGCGCCAGCTCTTCGGTCACCTGCAGACTCAACGAGGCTGAGAGACAATTCTTGGTAGAATCTTTTGGAATCCTCAGCCCAGGACCCCATGATTTCAACGGCAAAAGACACAAATACGAAACTCCTTTGAACGTTTTCTTATTTGCGCCGCTGGACCTTTTCAGCGTTAGTACCCGCCTTCTCACTGTTACAAAAGTCCCTTTTATAAGTGATGCAGTCAGTATATTAACACAGGTATTATTCCAAACAAGGGACTTTCCCAACTTCCACGGAATGCGCGTCATTTCATCAGGTCTCTTGATATCACTGCGAACTAGAACATTAGGTTCTAGTACTGATGGAATATTAGCGGTAACAAGAGATCGACGAATGATACCGTCCGGAAAGCATGACGAAAGAAATAGCCACCATTTTGCGCACGATAATCCAAGGTTTCCATATTCGTCCACTGCCTCACCACAGTGACATCGATGCGGATGATACAATTTTAAACCGAAGAGTAACTGAGACAATTAAGATTAAATGATCTAGCAAGTGCCTATATGATGAGTAGGGCGAGCATGAAAGGTATATATTGAATCATTTATTACATATAATATTTTAATAAATATAAATTTGTCCGTTTTGCAACTTTATATATACTAATATAACAATTTTTTTATTATGTATATTTTAAGTATCACCATTCATCGCTTAAATTATAAAAAAATATATATGTATTTTCACATTTCTACGTAACCAAAGTCATGGAATGACGAAATTATTATTGAAATATTCTGTGATAAATCATTTGACGGTAAATATGATACGTAGGAAATTAATTGCAATATTTGATATCATTGTAGCAACAGTGTACGAGTAGTAACTTAATTAGCGAATTGCTCAATATAGTACAATTAAATAATAGACTTAACGACGGGAAACAACGCTGTAATCAACGCGAAGATGATATAAAGTTAGTTAGAGAAATCCGAGACATTAACAGCGGAGCCTTCTTTTAATTAATTACGTGATTGTAAGTATATTTTTTCTTTCTAATTTGCTTTGAAGTTAAAATATCTTTCATATATACTATTTTTTTTATATTTACATAAATGGCACTTATTAGTATTACTTTATGCAGAAATATATAAAATATATCGCAGCCAACTAGCTTGATTAGCCGTTTCATTAACAACCTAGCCTCTATATAATACGGCGTCATATCTAGTGTCCTAAACGATATGCAGCTGTAGCGTTTATTACAACTTTTAATTAACTGGCTGGTTGATGTTTATGCCATACATGGGATATGATTATGTGATAAAAACAAGAAAATTAGAAATTGTTTATTTAATTATTTTCAAATATAACAATTTTTTTTTCTTAATTACATTTATTGAAAATAGCAGTTGGTAAAATAGTATACTTTAAGGTTTTAGGTTCAATGTATACTGAATTATTTTCAGCTTTCCCCTTCAATTCTCATACAAACTTTATCATATTATTTAATATTTAAACTATTTATCATTTTTCTTTTATTGTATCTTTTTCCTTATTTTATACATTTTGTATACATAATATAAAAATATTTAAAAATATAAAAAATAGCTGTCCACCGGTGGCAGAATGTGAGCCAGGCCACCGGCAGTTAGGGCTCCAAGTTGAGGAATCTCCTCACTATACGTGCCGTCTCAAGTAATACTGCCTTCTGTATTCGGCCCTTGATCCAACTACCAAGCGAGAGTTTCTGAAGATGTTGGTCGAAACTCTTCGCTACTAGCCCGTTAACCGAGACGACAACAGGTACAATAATTGTTGAGTCCACTCTCCACATGGCTGTAATCTCGTGGGCAAGATCTAAATATTTACTATTTTTTTCTTTTTCAGCCTTCAGGAGATTATCGTCATGTGGAACAGTAATGTCAACAATTATTGCTCGGCGCGCTGACCGGTCCACTATAACTATATCAGGTTTAGTAGCTGGAATATACCTGTCAGTAATAACAGACCGGTCCCAGTAGAGTAAAGCACGGCCATTTTCGAGAACCGGCGTCGGGTTATACCTATAGTAGGGCACCTCAAAGTCTATGAGATCGTAAAGAAGAGCAAGTTGTTGGTGTAGTATCCTGGCTACCTGATTGTGTCTGTGCAAATACTCTCCGTTAGCAAGATGACTACATATTTATTATGATATAAACTTAACTACCCCTATCACACCTCTGAAGAGGTTAATAATAATTCGTTTTGTGTAATATTTTTCATTATAACATCAAAAAGTATATTAATAAGTTTTAAATAAATGCACTGCAATGTCTTTTCTTGTGATATTCTCTACAACATATAAATTTATTTATATAAACACTAAAACAAAATATGCGACATAAATGGCCGTATCTTTTGATCGCAACGACTTTTCGAAAACGAGTTTCAAGTCACTACAGACCTGAGTATATAATATTAATTTTTAAGCGACTTCAAAAAAAGGAGTCTTCTCAATTCGACGCGTATATTTTTTTTTAACATGATATCCCCACGTTCCTGAAAAAAAGATCTTGACGGACAGACAGACAGAAAGATATCAAAGTGTTTCTATAAAAGATCAGTTTTTCCTTTTAAGGTGCGAAATGTTTAAAACGTAAGAATACATTTTAATTAAATGTCATCAGTTTCAAAAACCTTTAGAATTGTTAAAACCCTTGTTTTACTAACAATTGTTTTATTGTGCGAGGACGATTCACCTAAAAGTTGTCTTGGGGATTAATTAATTAAGAGTCAGGGAAGAAACTGTGGGCGGGCATTGTTAAAAAGTCAAACGATTCATTAAATTAAGTGGATCTGCTTGCTAACAGCAAAGCCATTGTAAGTTCTCTGTGAGATTTTTTACAGGCATTTAATGATTGTTTTCTATGTTTTCTTTATAGTATTTGGTTCAAGAAAATAATCTGAGTCATTCTCATGCTTTTTTTTATTTTATTTTACTCTGTATAATGTTTCACTTTTTCGGTTCTTAAATTCGCTTTTGCTTGCGACTTCAGTCGCTTTAATATAGAATAGACGACCGTCAAAATGTTATTTTTATGTCTGGCCGATATAACATGAGCGCCACCTATTGGAAATTAAAAATGATTTACCTAAAACCTTATCGGAGGCTGGCAAAGTTTTATCGTGTTTGGGTAATGGCTACAGCATCCAATAAAACGGAACAAAAAACAGAAACATTGCTTTTTATACATTACATTTTTTAATATAAATAAAGATCGCAATACCCACCAATACATGGACGCTGATAAGCAATACTGTGTCAAGCCAC
Source organism: Hypolimnas misippus (assembly GCA_037950945.1). Lineage (NCBI taxonomy): Eukaryota > Metazoa > Arthropoda > Insecta > Lepidoptera > Nymphalidae > Hypolimnas > Hypolimnas misippus. The sequence continues at coordinate 6,503,177 of JBBEEQ010000017.1, forward strand.
ACGGACTTCGTTATGGGAAAATGGCGTCTAAAGATGTCACACCTATTCTTAATAAATTTGTTTCAATATGTATATATTCATCTTTTTTCTTCTATTTTGATAAAATGTATAATGAATCAAAAGCAGATAGATTTATTTAATAAGTTTCCTAATAATAGGTTTTTAAATACTTCAGATTATTTTATTAATTACAAAATATGGAATGCACCTGAAATTCGAAGCATAGAGTTAAGAAACTTTTTTCCATACATATTTAGTGTAGATGACTTGAAATTAGAATGCATAATGTTAAATAGGTGATGCAGTATCAAAATACATCAATATCTCCAAATTTGACTTTTTGTGGGTTGACACATTATTGCTTATCAGCATCCACATATGTAATTTTTATTTTTTATTTTGTAGAAAAAACATTAAGTACCTTTTATAAATAACATATTTTATTTTTATAATTATAAATACTTTCACAATATACTGCAATATAAATACACACATACATTGTTTAAAACTATAAGATTTGACATAAACCAATCGTTCCTACTTAAATCGTTTCTAAAGAACTTTTAACGAAAACAAAAATCACAAAATACAACACATATTAAATTTAATATATTATAACTTTTATTAAAAATAAAAACTGCAACAACTGACAAGGTAAAACTCATCAAATAATTATTACCTCCAATTTACTACTGTAGAAGGACTACATAATGTAATCAGGCATGAAAGGGATGAAGTGAAAGCCATTTAGAAATGCTAAAAGAACTGAAAATTACATTCATTATTTACTTACATTCTCCATATTTAATATAACGGGTCTTATCGCGATAACTAATAGTAGTATTACGATATATATAGCGATAAGACCCGTTATATTAAATATGAATAGTATAAATCGCGAAAGTTTAAAATATATACTTACATTCTATTTAAAAGATTTAAAATGACAATAATGTATTTTTTAATGTTTTATTTACATACAAAGTATTTCTACGCGCAAGGTATATTTTCTACGCGCCCTTCGCGGTTTCACTGGCGTTTATGGTTACTACTTAGCTCTTATGAGTCATTACGTGATGTAATATAACCTATAACCCTCTTCAACAAACGAAGTATCCAACGCAATTCAAAATTTCAAATCGAATCCTGTAATTTCAAAGATTACATACAAACTTACAAACATACAAAGAAATATTATTTATTTTTAATATTAGTATAGATTTACACTAAAAAGTATCGTACTACGTAGGTCTTTGAGTTTTCAAATGTGAAGTAATTAATTAAAAGAACATTTTTTTAATTAAATATTACTGTGTACTAATTAAAAACTTAATAACATTTTAAATGCAAATTTTTTAACCCAAATTTTTATTTTTCCGTACGATTTTGAAACATGCTCTTTCATACAAACATCGTCCTGAGAATTACAAACGCAACAAAAATTTAATGACCAAAATAGGTGCAGCCATTTCTAAGTGAAACGCTTTAATATATTCAGCAATTGAATTTTAGGGTTCCGTACCTAAAGGATGGCAATGGAACCCTATTACTAACCTCTGGTGTCCGTTTGTCTGTCTATTTCTCTTCCCGTCTGTCCGTCTATCAGTAGGCTGTAACTCATTAACCGTAATAGGTTCAGAGTTAAAAGAATGTATATTTCTATTGCGGTTAGAAGAGTTATTATAAATTAAATTTTGTTACAACGACTCTTTATTGTATATAATTATATTCAAAAAGTATATATTACAGTATATAAATATAAAGTATATAATTCGTATTCTTCGCATTAGCAAAATTCGTATTCTTTTAGCTCTTTACCTATTACGGCTAATGAAATACAGCGTACTGACAAACGGACAGACGGTCAGACAACTATTATTATTATATCTACAGAATTATCTATGTCTTTCTATACTCTATAGTAATAAATCAAATTAAAGTGTTTGTTTGTAGTTTGTAATTTCATTTTAACAGCTTTTAACTAATTTGATATAAATACAATCTATACGATACTTACACCATAACATCATTTTTACAATTTTTCGTCTGTCTGTCTATTAGTCCATCTGTTCGTTACGAGTAGTCTCTGAAAGGTCTGGATTTTGACGGGACTTTCACTCGCAGATACCTAATGCAATAACGCGTAACTTAGTCTTCTTTTTCAATTTTATTTTTTGCAGGTGAAGTCGCAGGCACCAGCTAATAAAGTATGATGGTACGAATTGCTTAATGTGCGATTCCAGCTCAAACTTGACCGGTTTTTATTTATATAAACTACTTTGCATCTCCGAAATTAGTATTCTAAAACTATATGCAAAAGCAAAACTATCTCAATAAAATGTTATGTAGGTCAAAATTCACGAATTTAATTAACTAGTTTCAATACAGGCGAGTTTAATATTTCCGTGAACAATCTATGTAGTTAATATACTCTTTACCAAATTACTTTAAAATTAGAAATTTGATTGCCTGTAGTAACTATGGCTTAATTAAGGCACACACTGACTACATAACCGCTTGATTTAGTAACGTTGGATAATAAACTACTAAGTGCAATTCAATCCAATTACACCAAGACAAAAAAAGTATATTACTAGATAACATAATAAAAATTAAAGATTAAAATAATATTACGATACCTGTACAATAACTATAATTTTCTTAAAAGTAATACTTTAAACTCTTAAATTCTAATGTACAACTGGGTTGAAGATTTCATCGAAATCTTTGAATAATTAGGCAAAATTAAAAAAAAAACTGATACCTTTTTACATTAAATTAAATTGCCTAATTTTTAATGATAAATATAGTTTCAACGCCTCTTTCCGCTCACTGTTTTAAATCCTGTAGAAACCTTAACAGCCTACGTCTTTAACACAAATTTAATGATTCTAATAACACCGATATTAAATGATATCTTAAAGTTCATCAAGCCATAGCTACACAGAGCGTGGTAAAGAAATAGACCATATACATATTTTTTAATTTAAATACCTGGCGAACGGGCAGGCGAGACACTCGATATTAAGTGATCACCGCACATAGACATTTGCCGTTCTAGTGAAACCGAACTCATTACAATCTTTAAGTAGGAATAAGGTATGTTAGGAATTAGCTTGACCTTCTGACTCTCTCACTCAGCGCAGAAACAAAGCTTTTTAACACCGATCTTCTGTGAGAGTGAGTAGATAGATGAAGTCAGTGGGCTACAGCTAGGCTCTACTTTAACTTAAAAATAAATATATAGTTCAAAATACAATACCTCCACCTGGAGCAAACAGATAATAAAACAATTTCTAATCGCGTTAATAAGTCAGTAATGTGTAGCCAGCCTCGCTGTATCATATTTCATCAGAAGCTATTCTACCGGCTGAAGTAACGTAGCGGAAAATAACTCCCTTCTTTCCTTCTTAGTACTGAGCTAGACTTGGATCAATAAACATAAAATACTAACAAGACCTACATACAAAAATATCAAGAACGAGTTGTTAACATGATTATCTTTATGATTTTACTTTTTTAGTTCAGTCATAAGACATATTAACTTGTGTTTTGTTGGACTTTTACAATCATTATATATTTGTCTAATTGTACATTCAGCTATTTAATATTGCAAACTTATGACGTCGACAAAACACCTATTTTACTTGCGCCGCCATATTGCTTTCAAAAGCATTAGAAACGATACAAACCACTTTTTTAAAATGTAAAACATGTTATTCCCCACTTTTTTAATCAAAATATTATTTCTACAACATTTTTGTTCAAAATATATCGAAATTAGAGAATATATCTCGGATATCAATCGGGTGTGGCTTTAATAAATCAAAAGAACATCTTAAATTAGACCAATAATAAATAACAGTAATCGACCTATCGAAGTGTGTCACAATAACTTCATAATACATCGTACCCTGCCGATATAAGTGCAAAAGGCAATGTCTAAAGCCACAAAGCCCGCGGGGCTAACCGGGCAGCTGAGTAGGTGGGAACAAGGACTCGATAATATGTTTGATAATTTAGCTAAAATTTAAAACGAACATTTGATTTGTTATGGAAATAACAAATCATTCAACAAATATTCTAAACATTTTATTGTAATTAGTGAAGTGAAAACTGCAGCAGTATCCTGAAGACATCTTAATTATACGAATAAAATTGAACTGATACATTTTTGTAACGTTATACAAAAAAATACAAAACGTTATTGATATATTATACATTTTCGGTATCGAAAAATATAAAACAAACGAGAAAACAATGTAAATATGAGCAAAGATGTTATAAATATTTTATATCATCCCATCTGTATGGTCAGCTTGTTGCCGACTTTCGCTGTGATTTATGATAGATGCTTTTTTGGATTGTCATGGTTCCTTTTTCGTTTACTATATTTGTAAAGTCGATACTATTATTACATCAATACCATTTCAAATACAAAACGCACTTCATTCATATAGGCTTTTAACCTATTTAGCGCCGTAGTACTCGTTTGAGTACAGTTAGTTTTTGTAAGTTAACTTTTACATACGGACGATTCAATAAGTTTGTGATCGCTATACTCGTGCGAATAAACTATCCAGAATAGGAAAACGTTTCTTTTTCCTTTTGTATTTAAATATCTCACTAATAATTAAAATGCCACTCGTGTCATATTGGCGCTAATGGGTTTAAGCAATTTTGAGCCGTCTATTTACAAATCAATCTTTTAGATATAACGTTAAAAGGTTCGGAATGTAATTCTTATTGAGAAGAACCGGTAAGAAACTCGATAGTTACCCGGTAATATATTTCTAACTACGTGTTGAATTAAAAACTACGTATAATTTACCTCATAGCTACACAAACTGTTCAAATAAAATTAGATCTGTAGAACAATTTCTCAATTTAAACAAATATGGTTCATATAAGCTATATTAAATTAAATTGTTATCACACAGAACGATTATAAGATGTCTGTAAATTTTAAAAAATACAATTTTCACGCTACAAACAAAATTAGTTTATTTTTTTTTAAGTTTTATACTTGTTATACACTCTCGTAGAGTGTAATGCTAAATTAACGCTTTTAATTTCCCTCGAGTCTTAGTGAGGAAGTCAGAAGTCTGAAACAGAAATTTTCAGAGTTTTGTCTTATTATTCAATTCGTTCTCTTTGCTTTCTTAAATGAAAGTAAAGCTGTGTGCGTCAGAATGTATTATGTATAAGTTGGTATATGTATGTGATGTTATTCCCTTTGTTCATTATTCCTAAATAAATTGTATATAAAGTCTTTGACCTGATTCATCTTAACTGGATTTGATCTCACTCACACCACGTAACAGTATATTGTAACTTCGTGTATCACAAAAATATAATAAAATATATATGCATTTTTAAGAAACATCCATTTGATAGTCCTTTAAACCATTTTGACTAGTATTATTGTGGAGAATTAGCCTACCAATGGACCGTTGATTTTAGGAAAGATAACATGGCGATAAATTTTTACAAGAGTTGGAAAATGAAGACGCGGCCTCTGATTTAATATCTTATTGTTGTTCACGTCTGGATTTTGTTAAAGTGGATACGAATGTGTCTTATAACTCGTTTTGTATTATCAAAACAAATAGCCTAAAAATGTTAATACTACTTACTCGTGCATCTATTTGATGTATACAAGATTTTTTAAGGAAGGCAGACAAAGAAATAAGCCACTTGATGATAAGTGGTCTCCCGCCATAGATCTTAGTAATTTCATACATAGTCAATAAGCTGACTGGATATAATTTGTTATACCAACGACTGGTTGGCGTAGAAGCCATTGTGACGCGAGTTTGATCCCTACTTATAACGAATATTTGTATAGTCTAGGTACTTGTGTTGTGTCTTTCCTAATGGACTTATTCTATTAAGGTGTTCCTTCACCAGTAATGTAACTATATACAAGGTGTCAGCTGGGCATGTGTTGGACATTATACCAGCGTTACAGATATTTAAAAGTAAAAAACTGAAAAAAAAAATTAAATAAAAAAAAACTGTTTTTTTTTTACTCTTAAATGGACGCTGATAAGCAATAATGTGTCAACCCACCAAAAATCAAATTCGGAGATATTGGTGTATTTTGATACTATTACCTATTTAACAATATTAAAAAAAATTAAGTCATATAAACTAAATAAGTACGGAAAAAAGTGTCTTAATTAATTGTTTCGAATATCAAGTGCGTTCCATATTTGCTATTTATACAATAATCTAAAATATTTGAAGAACTTTTTATTAGATAATATATTCAATATATCAATCTAATTTAAATTCATTACACCTTTTATCAAAAAAGAAAAGTAAAGATGGATATATACTTCTTCAAACATATTTAGTAAGAATAGACATTGATATGTTTAGACGCCATTTTCTCAAAATGAAGTCCGTGTGGCTTGACACAGTATTGCTTATCAGCATCCAAATATAAATTCTGCTAACGCTCGTAAAATATACAACACATACTCTGTTGACACCCGTATATAATCTACTAAACTAAAATTCGATTTTCTACATCACAATAGAATACTGCCTCATTGACAGGCAAAATCTCGCCTGTAATGAACACTGTAATTAATACAGCATGAGGTATTCGACTGCAGTAGAATTAGTTATTTTTATAATACAATGTAAGACGAAGCAGTTTGTATCACGAGTGTTACAAATTTTATCATTACAGGTTACGCACTGTAATGCTCGATCTTCTTACTTACCGAAGTAGTGGTCGAATCTAAACTGTTACATTACAGACAAATATTCTCGGTGAAGAAACGCCCTTAGGGGTCGATGAGTGTGAGTCGTTTATTTATTTAAGTCGCTCATGCCTGTTATATCACAACCTCATCATTCATACGGGAATACAGCAACACAAAGCATTTGGTTTGGTGGTAGAATTATTGACATATGTGAGGTACCTATTCATGCTTCCACACACTGGGTCGAATACATAATGCCTGATCAGTATACGGTATAATATTCTATCATTAAAAAGCGTTATTTGGCTAGTTTCAAACTTTGGATACTTAAGTTTTTTTATTTTTAATATTATAATTTCAATTTCGTAACGCTGTTAGTCTATAAACCAAAATTATTATTTTAAATATAACACAATTTTTGAATGATTTTAAAAATATTAACAGAAATGGAACGGAAGGCAAATAAGCAAATTCTTTAAAAACAAGAATTCATATTTATCAACAAAGCATGACAGGAAGAACATAATGCCAACCATAATATTACATATAGTCATTTGCGTTCGTTTACCGTAGTTATAAAATTCACATAAAATATTTTTAACGAAATTTACTTTTCGTTGGTTTAATTTTCATGTTCAAACGATAACTTACCCCCGAAACGTTCGCTCACCTGCGCCAAATGCATTTAATCTTTTTGCGGGGCGTCACTTACACACTTTTATATATTTTTTAAGCTAAGCGAAAACATGAAATATGGAGTTTTGGTCGAATCAATGTTTTCCATTATAGCTAGCTTATATTATTATTTATATAAAAATAGTGGACTAATCGGATTAACTTATTTATCATCACTGCTACTCATGAAAGTTAGCGTCACCAATAAAAAAAGAAAGGTAGAGCAGAGAGTTAGGCCTCCAGCTCTCTCACTCACCAGAAATACAGCCATATTTGCTACTTCTCGCCGATTATTTGAGATAGTGTAATACAGCCCCGATCATACAAGCTCATATATTTACAAGCTGTATTCAATGGGTTACAGCTATCACAGTAAAAAATATTTGCACAATACAATTTTAATAAATATTTACTGTTAATATTGTCAGTGCTTTTTTTCAAATGATATTGATATTATACCGACGTTAAACTTGTCTAGCAATCGATATGACAATATCCCAAGGGGTTTGAATCGAACTTGTAAGTTTCACGTCACAAGGCGACCACATAACCTACTGTTAAAATATTCAAAACACGATATGAAGATTAGTATGATACATTGAGAAATTGAAATATTACTATCATTCTGTCATAAACTTGTCGGACGTTTAACTACTATTATAAATGCAAATATTTGTAAGGATGGGTAGATGTTTGTTGCCCTTTCACGTAAAATCTATTGAATAGATTTTAATAATACTTTAGAATATGAATAGTACATAGACTAATTTTTAACAATTTCAAAAAGAAGAAGGTTCTCAATTCGCAGCGTATTTTTTTTGTTACCTCATAACTCTTTCCTAATCGATTTTAAAACCTCATTCATTTTGTATTCAAAACGGTATACTTTCAGATTGGTGTCATAGATTTGTCATTAAAATTGGCTGAATAGTTTGGTTTTAAAATCAATATAACTGTCATAAAGAAAAAAAAATGGCGTATTTTACTTTTGACGTTTATTTGTTTTGGTCGTAGTTATTATCTATATACCATGCCGCCAAAGTTATGGATGAAGACTAATTTATACATATATGTGTGTTTCAAGTTTTTTTTAGGATAAAAGAGTACGCGTCGTTAAAATACTAACACACTTAAATCCGTTTTATAGATACATAACAGTGTATATTTACACTTTAATTTAAGTACTGGTGTTTAAAACGGGCATAATATATAAATGAGTTTAATTTCCGTGCGTGTACGGAAGTGCAGCGGCAATAAAATAAAAGTGGTTAAAAATTATGTCGCGGTTAAACAAATGGCCGGGCTGTTACGAATATATGACTCTGTATAGCTGCCCGTTATTTCATAAAAATAAATTACTTAAACGTCTGCGATTAATTCAAGTTTTAAGAATAATTAATTTTATATTTATTTTTTTATTTTAATTATTTACTGATTTATAATCATATACATATATTAATTTTATATTTATTAAAGGACAATATACAGGGCAGTTATTCGCTATCGCAACTAGTTACATTTTGATCGTTGGTTTGTTTCGTTTTAGGACAAAAATCTGGAATCTTATTAATCTGGTATCTTAAATAGACTGCAGGTTATTATTTTAAGGCTATTACAATGACAAAAAAAAAATTGTTTAGAATTAGGACGTCATACTACACCATAATAATTTACTCATTTTTAGTCGTCACGTCGCGACTTAAGCCGCGTTGAATTTCAGTACTCATCAAATTGATACTGGTTTTAGTTACTGCTTTATACCTACGAGTCCTAAAATAATGATTTTTGGCCTACAACTAAAAACTTCCGTTTCTGAGATAAGCATATTTCACAACCAAAAATTCTTTAGCTTTCTCCGACTGCGCGACGCAAAAGAGGGTAATGTGTTTATCAATCTATGTATATATGTATGTATGTATTTATGGATGTACATACATAATTTATGTATGTATGTATGTATGTGATTTGTATTCTTAGGGCACTATTTAAACCAAACGTGTGAAACAATTTTGACAAATGATACATCGTTTTATTCGTCCTGATAGCGCGAGTGTCACAGAAAGCATGAAAATTTGACATTTTGGACGCCATAATGTTATAAATAAATAAAATTAAAATCAACAAACTATGTCAACTCGGGTAGGAATATACAGAGGTCTAATGGTAGTGGTAATATGAGTATAGAGTGGTATAGGTATTTAAAATTCATTTTTAGGTTTTTTTATATGGTTCTTAAATTAGAATTACCGTTTTGGATCTATAACCATTTACTAATAATTACACTGTTAAATTGTAATGTTTTTGTAATATAGTTACAGATAATTAATTGTAATCTAAATATTTTAAGGTATTTTTTTGTATATGTCGGCGCAGCAATAACACCAGATGTTTAAGAACACGTGCATCTCGTTTCGGAAACAACACCAGGTGTCAACAAACACGTGCAAGTGCAACAACAAAGTTGTTTACACTCGCTTATCGCTCAACAAATCAGGCGAGGTGGGGGACGACCCGATATAAACCGACGTGCTGGGCGGCCGGGCACATTTTAACGATAGCACTGGCTCCGTTCACACCTCTTAATTGTGATATTGGTCACTCCTGAATTGTTTCTGGTTTAAATTGTTTTCTTATTAGTAAATTTAATAAAATAATAATTTGTTAAAGTGGTTAAGTTTCTTCAATATTAAATTTGTTGATATTAATGTCTTCCAATTAATAGTCAATAGTCAAAGTAGTTAAATTTGTTGTACTAAATTGTTAATTTATGTTAAATTTGTGATTTTAATTTGAATAATTGAATCTTAGATTGTGATTTATTATAATTTATAATTATTATTTTTTAACTATCAGTTATTTTGTAATAAATTGTTTTATTCGCTATTTCTGTAGATTCAGTGAAGTTATGCCTGGAGACGAACATCCATGTTCACCTATTTTACAAAACGTTACGGCTTCAGCCGAAATATATTAAAAACAAATCGTAATAAATTATAGTATTAGATCATTAACTTTAAGGCACAACATGTTTTATCCTGTGTGTTGTAAATATCAAAACGACCGTATTTAAAAGTTAATCTAACATTAGAATAAAAATTCCCTTACACAATTTCAGCCCCCTTTAATCTTATTACTGAGTTCGTAGCGCTGGGTATTAAGATGCAGTATTATCAGGGCTTTCCTCCTGTCTGCGCCTCACCTGGCGGCGCTCACTCTCAATATTAGCACACAATTTATGACTTTTTAGCTGTCTTCGATGCAACTTATTTCACTTTTTTTTAATTCAACGTTTTTATATTTTGAATATGCTATGATTGAATACTACAATATTTTATCTCTTATAGTTTATTAAAAATAAAATTGTTATTTAAAGTATTAAACTCAATATCATAATCAAATAAAAAATTTAATTTATAATTAAAAATAATGATCACGCAAAGCATTAAGCTCGGCGGTGAAGGAAAACATCGTGAGGAAACCTTCATGTGCCGGGAGAAATTCTGACACATGTCTGCCAAGCTGTAGTGGATCAGCGTGGTGGATTAAGCTCTAAACCTTCTCCTTAATAAGAGAGGAGGCCTTTACCCAGCAATGGGATGTTTACAAGCTGTTACTTACTTTGCTAAAGCATTAGTAAAACTTAAAAAATCAGAATCAGGTCGAATTCGTTAAACCTAATCTATAATAATACTATATATTTGACAGACACTGCAACTGACTGTAGTGCTAACGGACGCGGGTTCGATCCCCGCTCACGGCAAATGTCTGTATTGGCCATACTGATATTTGTCGTGGTCTGGGTGTTTGTGTTAGTGTTGTATATGTTTCCGGATCCCCGACACAAGGTCACAAGATCGTAATGGGAGCCGTTAAGTGTGACGAGTTTATTTATTTATTTATTTTACTCATATTATAAAAAGTATTAATCAGCATTAAACCGTTATAGGTCCTAAACAGTCATTCTGATTGAAAAACGATATGCGAAAAAAAAAACCTAAATGATTTTAAATACCTATTCAACGATGTGTATTTAACAATAGTTTGTCGACTTTCATTTTTCGTTCCAGTCGTCCAAAATCGGCCATTTTTTTTTCCTTGAAATTTTTATATTATTATATTTTATATCATTATGTATCATTTATCAAAATTTGTCTAAATTGTGCCAAAAAGATACAATTCCACATACATACATAGGCTGATAAACACATTATCCTCCTTTGCATCGCGCAGTCGGTAAAAAAGATAAAAAAAAAACTTACACGAAACCAGGGCCAGTGTAATATAAGCACCTAAACGTAGAGAGATTTCCTCTAATTCGTACAAGAAATCTTTGCCGAAGCGATTTTCCCCAACTTCCTTGAAGATGCTACGAAAAACTATTCGCTCCGCTTCTCACAAAATTTATGACCATAGTTAGGCTAACACAGCGCCTCTTACACCTAGTAACATCAATTTTAATGGAGCCTCTCCTTCTCCCTACAGTACTCAGAACTTCACTTTTAATACAGAAAGTATATTTGAAGATAATAATTAATATATACGAATAATTTTACTAGTGAATCATTTACTTAAAAATATGACGGTTATGAGTAAATTAGGCATGTAGATACATTATTTTTGCGCAGCAATTATTTGTATGTAAGTATAATACTAAATGGAAACTCAATGCATTCAAGCCGATACAACCTAAATGTGTACTAATAATAAAAGCAAACTGTAATTGACTGACTGATCTATTATCGCAGAACTCTAACCACTGAACGGAATGGGTGGAACTTTACCACGCAAATGGTTATTGTCACGTAGGCATTCGGTAAGAATGGAATTTTGAACACTCAATTAAAAAAAAAACGATAACGATCGGAAATAAAGTGCATCAATAATTTGGACGTATCGCTATAAATTCTATCGCGATCGTTTGAAATTAACAATAGCGGTAGTGTTCTCGAAATTAGCCCTCTAATATGAAAAAAACATTTAAGATAGATTTGAAACTTCGCAGGATTACTATTGTCAAACCAATAAATAAAGTCGTCGAAAAAAAACATATTATTTATATAAAATAAATAACAAGGAAAGCAAAAAAATACTTCATAACTTACAAATTAATAGTTAAAACTAAAGTATAATGTACTACGTTAATTAATTAAGCGAATACTAATACCTAATAATAACCTAAGTGAGGCTCGAAGTGATTTTAGCATAACCAACTGTACTAAGTAGATATTTTTTAATAATAATGAATTGAAAATTTTAGAAAACCCTTTCAATCTATATAACACTCTATTCATTGAAATTACTTCAACGAGCCCCAACACGATACTTCTGCAGTAAATTGAAGAGTTGTGTATCCTACTGGCTCCAGATGATGCTGCAGCATTAGATTACGGCTATGCAACTAAGTTATTTTAATATCATTCGTAGTATACTAAATTTCAAGCGCATTAGACTACTAGAAGTTGTTCAGATCCTTTCAACAAGCTGATAACCATCAAACGTCTAAAAGATCCTTAGAAGTTATAGATAAGAAGTATCTCGACAATTTTCAAACAAAAAAAAAGCGGCATCAAAATTGGTATATTCGCTATGGAGCTGCGATGCCACAGACAGACGATAGATACACATATCAAACTCATAACACCCCTCTTTTTTGGTCGGGAATTTAAAAACAAATTTTCAATCAACATCGCGCAAAATAATGTCGTTTGGTGCAACCAAATCCAATTTGAACTTTAATTCACCATAAGACTATAAAATCTTCTAACAGGTGTATTTAATATATCAAAAATTAATCATTAACCATTCATATTATGTAACCATTTTAAAGATTTTTATCTATCTTGCATTTTCTCCACCTTATTGGATTTTATATAACCAAGGAGTAGAATACTGGGTAAGTAGATTTTTTTAATATTAAAACTTTAAAGTTAGAAAAATTCTTTTTTAAATTGCATTTCCGTTGACACTCCTTTCATAACCTTTCATACCTGGGGTAAGGCTTTACAGCAAAAATCTCGCTTTTTTACAGTAGGTATATTGCACAAATTATGAAGAAAATGCTATTTATCTTTATCTCATCTGAAATTCTTCGCAAAGCATCTATATTGTCTGATCATATTCCTAAGAACGCCCTAAACAAGTTGTCATCGTTTAAATCCTCTAAAAACATAAAACCCTCGAAATATGAATGTTCTGTGGTACACTGTTACAGCCTATATTTCAGGGCTGGACAAAGACGTCTTCTCCTGTTAAGGAGAAGGATCGGAAATTAATACATCGCTTTGCTCTAATGCGGATTGCAGATAAACAAATGTCAGAATTTTTTATTACAATTGTAGATTTCTTCACGATGTTTTCTTTATCCGGGATTTGATCGACATGTTTAACCACTGGGCCATCTCGTCCTACAAGTATTAATACACACTCGTAGATTAATACTTAATATAAAAAATATTAAAAATAATTCAATATTATAACAAGCTTAGTGTATTCAATCATTTAATTAAAAATTACTTAACTTTTAAAAGCGTTCAGTTTCATTTTATAAAATACCTCTGTACACTTCTATGAATAGAATCAATCTGGTATTAAAGCAAATGTTGCATTTTAAATAGTCTGCCTCGGAGCTACGAATAGGGACGATCAATAACGCAAACCGAATCTATTTAGCTCTTGTCTGAATAGAGACTAAAATAAATTAATCGGCTTGTGAAAAAAACTAGAAAGAGCGGATTTATTTTATATTTTTATCGCTGATAAAGTGTCCATTTAACAACTAAAAATAACTTAAATTTTTAGAATGAATACATATTTCGGTTTTTAGGAGAAAAATTACAATAAAACCAAATAAAGCAAAGTTTGACTTAAATGTAAACAACATAATTGCAGGAAGATATTAGTTAAAAAAATTACTTTTACCTATATAAAAAAAAATATGTAATCATTCCAATACAATAAAAGTACAAAGAATGACTTTTTAAAAATAAACCTATTCACATAAAAAAAATAAAACCGCGAAAGACATTTCAACGCTTAAGATTATAATCCATCAAGCTTAAATAAAAACGTCACATACGCCAACAGCGAGCCTTATATAATTACAGGTGAGCAGTTAAGATGAAAGACAACGTGCTACGACAGCTGCGGCATGAGTTATAGCGTTCGCGCAACTCGGAGATGTTGCTCATTACCACCTTGACAACCTCTGTTGTCATAAATTTACCGATACTTATACCACTGAGGAGAATGCTGTTATATCTAACTCTTAGATGCGCGATTCATTTTCCATAAAAAAAAAATAAAACTGGTGGTGCTAATTAATTTATTCTGATACCAATTTTATAACGATATCGTAACATTATTTTGTTCCTTATTTATGTTCCTTAGTAGTATGTACGTAGGTAATTGTTTATTATGTTATTGAAAAAGCAGTGTCCGCATTTACAAGTTGTAAAAAGAAAAAAAATCTTCAACAAATACTAATAGCATAAACCTTAAATTTGAAAATACAAACGAATCCCTTAATACTTTAAAGTAAAACTAATTATCTAGTTCATTATGGTCATTGGGGTATAATAATCGTGATATAATAAACAAGTTTAATAACCAAACTCCTTCAAGCTTTCGCCCGCTATTTAAACCTTTAGAAAATGATTTTCAGAAATCCTTTCTTAATGCTTATCTTTTAATATAAAGAACACCTGCATGAAATTTTATGCTTTAAAACCACCGATACCAGAAAGTTTTAAATAAACTTTATCTATGATCTAGTTTACATAGATTATGTCAGAATTATACCAATAATTACGTTGTAGAATTTCAATATAATCTGTATATTAATTTTAACAAAATTCTATCGCTAGTATTAAAAAGAAACAGGCGCGAGACGCCTACAGATGTGAAACATTGATATTATTTTGTAAAAACATAGGTAATAGGACAGTTTACGACAGAAAATAAAAATGGCGCAATTAAAAATACAATATTAAGAAAGAGATTATGGTTACTCAATAAACATTTCTAACAGTTCATTTAATAAAAAAATTAAATATATTTTTTTTTAATTAAGACAACTCAATTCTTTTAACCAGAGACTACTGTAATAGTTATATCGATGTCTATAACGCGGCGACATATGCGTGTCGCCACACCAACAATCGGTCTGACCCGCCGCTATAAATGTTTTACACCAAAATTTCAGATAGACGCTTTATTAAAACTGGGTATTAAGTACATCACCTCTATCTAACAGCCAATTGTTAATTGTATTATAAAGGCGTCTCTAGACTCATGTCATTAACTACATTCTCCCTAATTTATTATAAAGAAAAATAGATTTACTAACCTCTATTTGTCGTCGTTCTATTTCTATAAATTTGAATCATTCAACATCGTTTGAGCCTTATTTATTCTCTTAATTTTATTTCTGTTTTTTTAGTATTTACAAGACTACAATATGCTATTGCACATAATACCAAAGCCGTTGTTCCGTGGTCTATTCCGGATCACGATCGAGAATACAAATGAGGTCGCATCGCATGAGTGTAGATACTCGTACCTTCTCGGTTCTCAAACTATATCTCGGCAAGACTTCTCGGCGGAACTTATCGCGTGAATCTGTAGCCACTATAAAAACCTGCACTTATTTCGAATTTCGACATCGTTACCAATTGACTCTTCGATATAAAGATATATCCAATCAAAAACATAAATGTGAAATGAGAACCAAGTTCAATATTATGATAAATGCCTTGGTTGTTGACTTCAACGATAAAAGAAGTGAGATCTAAATGGGTTCCAAGTTCCATGGTCAATCCTGAAATTTATTTATAAGTAACAGTATAAAATATCATATCTTCTTATAACATAAGATAATGTATTGTAGCCTAAGTATAGTCTTGGCTAAAACTATATGTATTTTATGATTTATGTCAAAAATTAGTGTTCTTCAAAATGCAAAAATTATCTTATGTTATAAAAAAAACTATTGGAAATCAAACTATATATACTTGGATAGTTTAAAAATATATTATACCTATATTGATATAAATATATCGATTTCAATGTACATAAATATACTACTTAATACTAACGTTAGTTAAACTTTTAGTTACACTAAACAAATAGTTAAGCATGTCTTTTGGTAATACACATTTTGGAGAAAACACAAATTTGAAACGACAAAACCATTTCATTTTTTTTTGTAAGATGCTTTGGACATTGGACTATTAACAAATAATTAGTATAAAAATTGTTGACTAAAAATAATCTCAAAGATGTCTGTATATGATATATTGATAGGTATAACAGTAATAATTCCATGAAATGTAGCTAATGTAACGTTAACGTTGTATTATATATATTTTTTCACTTTAAACGAAAACACATAATCAATAAAAATAAATAAAATTTAAAATTGCTATCACTTATTTTATTACATTCGAACAACCTTTTGGGGTTCTATGTTCAGAGTCCTACATTGAGAGTTGGAGTACTACGACCTAACTCCGTGGCAAGCTCAACCGAAGTTTGCCACGTCCTGGCCACTTGCGGGTTATACCTGCTTGTGCTCTGTATCCTCCTAAGCAAACACTTGCAGGACAAGAAGAGCAGTACCCACGCGGATGCTCTTACAGAATACAAAATTTACCTTTTTACTCTCGCCTCTATTTATTTTTTATTCGTCGAGGTTGTCGTAGTTTCTTTTATGCCCCCACCGTGATATTTAATAAACATAACGAATCTTTTAGAAAATTAATTTAAGTTACGTCAGCTAAATTACACCATCTCGAAGTATTAGTAACTTTAACTTAGGATAATGCAAGAATTAAACTGTAGTTAAAGGAGCGTAGGAAAAGAAGCGAACAAGAAAAGTCTTTATTTTACCAAATATTATTCTAAATAACAATTTTATTATCAACTAGTTAGTTTCCGCGGCCAAGTCTGCCTAAAATTTTTCAACTTACCTAACTTAGGTGAAAATTACACTTTTAAATTTTGTTGTCAGACTTACGTAAGTTGTTTATCATTACTCAGAATTACTCACCTGAAAGAATTTACTGACACTGCTTTTTTGCTAGGTTACTTTAAAACTTACAAATGTATGTATTCCTCAAGATCTAAAATCGTCAAAATTAGGACCACAATTTAGGTATGTAGACGTCATAAACAGACAGAGTCACTTTCGCATTTATAATATTAATTTATTGCTTTCAGGCATTTAGTTATATACACAATCTTCCATAATTACTATTTCAACTTCAACGGCCTTCAAATACACAAAACTTTATATTAAATTTCGTGTGATTTATCATTTTCAGTTTGAGAGTGATATCGTGAGACTAATTTACTAACTATTTCAAAATACTTATTTTTAAATTTTTGAAAAAAAAACCTTTTTAACCATTAACCGTCGGAATCTCGAAAACGGTTTGATTGGTTTCGTTTTTTGTTTAATGGGTAGGGTTTACTTTCCGACTGGTACCATGAAACATTCATCAAAATCGGTCTAAACCAAAATAAGTGAGCCGAAATGGTTTAGTGGTTAGAATACGTCGATCTCGAACGATGATCGCGAGCTGAAATGTCGGCTGGCACCGCTAAGTTTTCAATTGCTAAATTTGTATTTAAATTCATTTCGAGCTCGACCGTGAAGGACACATCGTGAGGTAACCTGCATGTGCCAAAAAAAAATCTGATACACGTATAAACTTCTCCTTACTAGGAGAGGAGGCCATTGCCCAACAGTGAGATGGCATTTAAAGACTGCTACTTTACTTTTACAAAATAAGTGGCATATGCCGGAATGATTGAAAAAACACAACCCGTCATCAGCGTTAAAATCAAGTTAGCTGCACACAAGCATAACTATTCTCATTTTTTCAACAGTGATTTGTAAGCTCTATCGAAATGCTTACATCATTAAAGGAAAAACCTATGTTCATCTTATTGCAACAAAACTTTGTCAAATTACTGTTAACACTCCTGCAAACGATATACTAAGCCTTTAGTACAATTAATTTTCAGTAGGTGGCGTGCGCGGTCACCGGTCAGGCTTTTCAATCTAAGATAATCGTCCAGCATTAAAATCTACATTTAAACGAGCGAAGACGCAAACAAAAAAGCTCGTATTGATTAATATTTTAGTATTAAAAATAATTATCGAAGGATTATTATAAATAGCGTACACGAATTGTTAATTGTTCAACCGCAACAGAGTATTAACCGCATTTATTACGTGGTTGTATTTACAGATTATGATACTCCACAGTTAATTTGAAATGAAACTCATTAAATATAATTATGTTTATATTATTATTACCTTATTTTATTAGTTGTAATAAAATTTTGTGTTGATGGTTTTCAGTGTAGCTTTGATTTTTTTTGATACATTCGAAAAGTACTGGCGGCTTTGGAGCCAATACACATAAACACTTGACCACTTTCCGACGTCAAAACGTACGAAACGTAAAATGTACGAAGTTCATCGTAAATAACCTCCACGTGACAACGTAAATAACCTCCACATATGTTATGTTGCAGTCCGTGGATGCAAAAAGATATTAATTTGTTGAAATTAATTTACTTATTGAAAATTACAAAAAAAATACTTACTAACTCATAAAATGGTTAATATCGATTTATGTTAGATGAAGGTAATAATGTCCATATCTCATCCCTCTATTTCGGAGATAGCCTCGATTGACGTCTGTGAACGTAGCGCGTCTCATGTCGGCGCCTTATGCAATGTTTTGTCAGATAGGTTGGCACAGTGATCCCTGCAGCTGAGTAAAGTGTTAACGGTCTTACCTAACGGTCGCAGGTTCAATCCCCATTTGCGGCAAACGTCTGTATTAGCCATACGGATGTTTGCCGTGGTCTGGGTATTCATGTTTGTATTTTGTGTTTTCGGACTAGACAGGATAAAGAGATCCTAATGGCGCCTTTGAGTGTAAAGCGTTTATTATTATTATTTATTATTAAAATGCGGCGGCTAACTGGGCCGCTTATGCATCGGATACTAACGACGGTTGTGTAATACGTGGTACATGCCTTTTTATTTCAACTAGCACCCCGGCTTTGCCCATGTTATACGTAAACATAAACCCAAAAATAAGCGTCTTAAAAGTGAATTTTTGAAAAAAACGTCGATATATATATTTATTGTACATTTATTGTTAATGAGAAGTCCGCATGTAAGATTTCGTAATTCATCCCTCATTTTACACCCTTAAGGGATGCAATTTTCAAGAATCCTTTCTTAATGTGTGATTCTAATATAAAAGATGTCAAGTACCAATATTTTCATTTTAATCTTAGTGAACTTGGCTCAACGTTCATGAATAGTCAGTCAGGACAAGTAATTATATATATAGATCAAACAAAATCACGATGCCAAAGCGCGTCGTAATGTTTTACGATTCACGTCATATTTAGCGATGCGACGCGACGTTGTAACTTATATGTTCTGGCCAATAGGGACATTTTAATAAGGAAAGAATTTTGTTTCTTAAAACTATATCATTAAAAATATATATTTCTTTTATTCCTATTCAATACTTTTCGCTCAAGTCTTGTTCAATATAGCCAAACAATAACAAGTTCTTTATTAATAATCATATATTGTTTATTAATATTTAAATTTTTATAAGGAGAAAATATTAATTAACTTAAATAAATACAAAGCCGAAAAAAATAAGCAACCTTTTTTTCCTTTATAGCGAGATAGCATATTACACACGATTTACGAGACATTGATATTTTCAAGCTTTTAAAAACAAGCAATTTCTATATTTTACAATTCAAACGACGTTTAGCGTCAAAGAAGTGCAAACGAAAGCCGCGTCGCGTCCCGGGACTAACATTTTTCACTTTTCATTCAAATTGCTGACTGAACATTCTACACTAAATTTTGAATAATTTTTCTACATAACTGCAATAATATACTCGTACATATAGTGTAAGAGCACTCCATTTCAAGTACTAAACGTGCTTCGCGGGTTCATAGTCATAGCGGGTATTGTATAAACTATGTATAACTTTCCTCGATAAACAGGATATCGGCAGTATCTATAATATTATAAATAAGAAAATCATCATGTCTGTTTGTCTTTTCATTTATTACTTTTTCACACTTAAAAAGGTTAAACCGATTATAATATTGACATAGATTTAAAGAGGTACATGGCCTTTTTTTTGTCGCGAAAATAACTTGAGCGGGATAAAAAGTGGATACAATTTTGTATGTAGTATATAAATTTTGTAAATAGTATATCATATCTAAAAGAAATAGGCTATTTTAAATAGTTATCTTAAGCAGATAATGTTGCGGGAATCAACTAGTCATCTAAATATGTTCAAAATCTTGAAGTTCCATCTAGTTCTGCTAAATTTACACATACTTTTTTTACTCAGAGAAATCTTCAAAAAGCCTTCTTTTATACCCCTAAAACCCTTGTTATGGCCGTCCTCAGCACGGAAACGTAGACGTCGCGGGATCGCTTGTCCAAGCGCAATGCTGCCCCTCTCATGCGTCACTCCGCTCGTGGCTGGTGGAGCTCGTCTCGCGAAGGCAAAGTGTCTTGCCTTCCTTAAGGCTCACACTGGTACGTATGACAGAGTCCATTCGAACTGCCATTCTCCTCGTGGCCATATGAAAACAGTCGCGCGAGACCTCCATCACACGCACCCATAGTCCGAAGCGCGTAATATATACTCTGGCTCAGGCGCTGGTGGGGCTATAAAGCCGAGAGGACGACGCCATATTCGTCCTCGTCAAGTGGGATTGACCCTCTCCTGGGCCCGCCCTGCTATCTCCCGGACAATGACGATCTCACAGAAAGAGATTTACGGCCTCCCACGCCGCGTCCCTGCATCGCTCACATGTCATGTCATGACGCTGCATCGTCGACTGCTCGCAGGAAGAAATCTCGCCCGATCTCTTAGACCAAGACCTGCCTCTTGGAGGCCCAGACGACACCCATCTCCGACACTCTACCAAATGGTAGGAAAAGTCTTGGTCCACCTTGCATTGGTGGCAAACTGCCGACGCCTCGCTTCCGATCCCACACAGGTATTTTCCTACGTTTGAACCTACCTATGTAGGTCAAAAGATGACTCGTCGCTTTTTCCTCCTCCAGGACTCGAAGGCCGGCAGAATCACTGCCACAACGCATTTGTGCGCATACCGCTCCTCATGGAGATAGACGCAACGCGAGAGCCCTCGGTGCTTCTGCCGCTTCAGCGGTCCGACTGCACTGAAAGGGAAGAATTTTCTTATATTTAATACTAAATAGAGAATTTAACAATATTTTGACCATTTTTATTTAATCGTGCGTAGTACGTGAATTCATCTGGGTAGAAACTAAAAAAGAAGTATTAAAAAAATATATTTTACCTCATAGCTTAACTTTAAAACACAGACACACAATAATTCCAGAATTTAGCTACAGACCATAATAAAATGCAATCTGGTTAATTTCTTGAAGATTTGTGCAAACTGCATCAATGCACTGCTTCGAATGCAAGCACTAAACAGTTTTAGTTAACCTGACGACGGACAACAAGAAATAAAACACTTCATTATTTCATAATAAGAGATGGTATGCCTACTATAATTTTACAGATTTTCGAGATTATTTCAAGTATGATTGGAATTCAGTTTTATTTTAATGATTGGAAACTACGTACATGAAATTTTCTTCTTCTTCTTCTTTCTTTATTTTGTTTTGTGGCTTTTAGTTGTGCCAATTGTGCACATATTATTTCGCCAATGTCACGTGGAGTGGAGAAAACACGATGGAGATTGTTCTACATAAAATTTAAAGTTACTATTTTCTTTTCTAAGGGTTAATTACTGATGGAAGATTAAAACGTCATTTTGAAATGTTAAATAATGGTAGGTACAATTGAAATTTGTTGTACCGTACCCTCGAATTGAACCCCAAATTGTGAATCTCTTCCTTATATGGATGTCGGTTAAAAATATTGTAAAAGCAATACCTTTGTATGTAAGCGTTAGGAAACCTCTTGCAAAGTAAACTGTATTAACATAATGTTTGTTGCCCAAAATATTCTCTTGCAAAAAACCGAATATATAATAAGATCTAGGAGCGTTAAAGGTTCCACATGTCAAAATAAGGTAATATTGTTATATATGTAGAACTAGAAAAAGAATTTTAGCTTTTCACTAATATTATATGTATAAAAACGTATTTCGTAACAAATACTACTTTTCACCTTAACCGCAAAGTAGATTTCATTTTATTTATTTATATTTAAGAGAAATGTGGAAATATTTATATGGATATAATGAAGTAATAATTAATATATTAGCATTTAACTCTATAAGTGCTGTAATTATAGGATCTCTTCAATGCGTTTTTTTGCAAAGCGGTAAGGGAAATTATGTGCACATTACCGTGAGGCATTGCAAGGCGATGATTTATTACGATATTTATGACCCGTCTAAACCACTCGATGAGTTTTACATATAGTTTAAACATAAATAAATCTGTTCCTATTTTTTTTATTATATCACTTGCTAAAGATGACAGAATTACCTTCTAATTCAGGCCTTATTGGTGAAAACTGTCACTAACAAGACTTGCAATATTTCACAGTTGGTTTTTAATTCCAAATTGATACCATAGTGATAGTAGTTTTCGATAATTATTATTTTGTATTTTGAAAAAACAGTTTCAACTAAATACGTGGTAATTGGCTATTGTGTAATGAAGTACATTATGCTTAGTATATCATATTTTTATATCTATAAATACTATATCCAAAATGATATTTTTAACTATAGATAAATTACGTTTATAATTTTTGACGTTTAAAAACCTGTCCCCAATTCAAACTTTGTACAACTGAACTTTTAACGGGTACTTTGGCAGCAACTATTTCACGGTCTTCCAAAAGTAGACGATACTTTGGATGCCAAAAAATCATGTGCTAATAACACATCTATAGTTTTGAAATATTGGTCATCTAAATTTATATTAATTTTATTTAATTAAAAATGAAAACTATTTTTTGCTGTATAAATGATTTCCTTTGCCTTGTGTCACCATTTGGCGCCATTAGCTAATGGAGCCACTGACGACGCTAGTTGCGCCAAAACTAAGAGATGATTGTCAATTGTGTAAAACGTAAAAACAGTTATCAAGTGTAGTAGGTAATTAAAACATATTTACAATAAAATGGTAATTAAATACGGCGGATGAAGTGAACCTCGGACTGTACTAATTTTTAATTTTGTACTATACGCTTTTAAGTACGTAGTTAAAGTTAATATTTTGTAACTTATAATAAAATTCGCGCCATTAAATTGACTTTATATGTTACTGTCGTGTTTTCTTTTGTCGGTAGAGCTAAGTTTCTAAATTATTTCAGATCCGGTGATAATTTTTTTTTATAAATTAAATATTAATTTTTAAAATAACGATTTAAAAGTACTTGTAAACACTTATTTTAATATAATATACTTTTTATTTGAATTTCAATAAACTATTTTGTACCTAATTGTTCTTATTTCTCTTCAAATTACTCAAGTCCAGTTCGAAGGCAACAAATACATCGAGTGCCACTAAATCGTAATAATGTACGCGATTGCATCATCATACTAAATTAAGAATCTAAATAATGTACCGGCCGATAGAGTCTGCATGGAATATATTAAAAAAATATAATAAAAATCAAAATATTTTTATTTAAAATAGGAATTTACAATCTCTTTTTGAACGTCAAAGCATTGAATCTACCACAGCTTTTCGTTATTGTATACTCTTTGACGGTTTCGGAATAGTTTAAGCTCAGACCTGAGAAGAAACCGCGAAAGAAAGAACTCAATAAATATTGATATAATTATTTTAATTTAAAGGAATACAATAAATATAGTTTCTTCTGAGTGCTGAAACATGCATACAAGATTGTTTACAAAATGTACGTAAACGATATTAACTGTGGTAAACAGCTTAAAATGAGGTAAGGTAAAAAAACCTTTTTATGGACAACACCTCTAACACAGCTAATACTCGTACAACAATCTTTTAACATGAAAATAAAAAATAGAAGCCTTTTCACATTGTCAATATTATAATTTTTTCTTCTACGTTATAAATCGGAGTTTTATTTCAGCCATTTCACATACACTTTCCTCAAATTCAGCGTAATATATATTGTTAGTAAAAATGTATATAAAGAAAATTTTTACATTTTATTGCAAAGAATAACGCAATGGTCTGAAAGCAAAATCTTTTGATATTATAATTGCTGGCACGCGTCAGAAAAGCTTTTTTTAATGTCTTTGTTCTTCGAAGACTTTTCATCTCAGCAGTGAAATTGAAAGGAAACGAAGTCTTTTATTCAACGTTTATTTATGTAGGTAAGTCAACACTTTTAGAACTTTAATGAATGTCTTCCTATAAATGTGAATAAAATATAGAATAGAATTATTTTAATGACCAATCTCTTAACAACGTTGTTGTAAAAATGTTAATATCCAGTAGGTACTCTGAATCCTATATAAGTTTTTACGATTTTTTTTTATTTTATAACTGAAAATTCAAAGGGGCTAGCTGGGGTTTGAACCCTCGATCAATGGTTGAAATCGACGTTTTCTAATCACTAGACCATCTCGGCTCAATCGGCCATTTAATTCATTAAAAACTGACAAATTTTTTTGTTAAAAACTGTAAATCTTTGTGAAAATCTTACCAAAGCTTTAAGAAAACCTGTGATATATTTTATTCATATTAACATTTTCATAAGATATTCATTTGTACAACGATGTAATAAATAACCAGTGTATAGTTTTATCTATTCTCTCCTTCCAGTGCAATAGTCGTGGCGAAAACGTGCTGACTGCACTTTTCTTCAGAAATGTGAAATAATACCGGAATATCTCCTTACAGTCGATTTTTATCAGAACTTTATAGAAATACAGTAATGTTATTTATTTAAAGATAATAACATTGAAAAGATATCTGTATTTCAAATCTTTTTTCTTTTATTTTTTTTAAGTGTATTATGAATCGATTTTTGCGTCTAGTTTTAAAGATTCGTATATTTCAAAAATGTCTTTATAAAGCTCCTTACTAATATGATAAACGCAAAAGTTTGTATGTGTGTTTGTTTTACTTTCACGTAAAAACTGCTGAACACATTCTGATGAATCTTTACGAGAATATACGTTATATATCAGAATGACACATAGGTTATTTTTCATCAAAATACAACTCGAGCGAAGCCGCGCGCAGACGCTTGTACAGTTATAAGTTTGTTACTCAATTCAGTACCGAGTACTGTTTTTGAATAACCAGATAAACTAATCATTACATATACCAGGAATGCATAGCGATGAAGATGCAGGGAAAATATTGAATTTAGTGTATCGCAGCTTGGCCTTTCGCCAGGCGCATGCATACTGATGCGCCAACTTTTGAACCGCTTGCGTTGATTCAAGCTGCAGCTGCCAAACTGTTGCCTTATGCGATCAAACAGATTTAATGAGGGATTTTAGTCTTAAAATGTTATAATAAACATATATTGCCTTTATTTAATTTATATAAGCCTTTATTTATTAAAATTTGCTTTTATTATTCAATTGATATGATATGACTTGGACAGTAGTAATTTTTGCTATTAAAAACAGTTTCTATATTTTTCCTTTTTTATAATAATATCATAAGTTACTAAAACGACACACGATAACTGCAATTTGAAATTGACAATTTCAGACAGTCCGAAAAGTCAATAAGTGAGTTGAATGAGTCCTCTAAATTAAAAAATCCAGGAGTAAACATCAGCTACATTTAAATAATTAATTTTAAATGACAACTGTAACAACGGTTTTGAATGCTGGCCACACTATGTTTTATTTTGTCATGGAATATGTTGATATATTTTAAATTGTAAACTGTAAACGTGTAAATAAAAAAGTATGTAAATAAATTTTATTTTGTGATTAGAGTGATTTATTTAATTTGACGCGATTTCCTTCTGAGATTCTCCACACAACAATATTACAGAAACCCAAAAATCTGCTAGTACTACACAAACGTTACCGTTCCAGCAGCAGTGTACCTACACTACCGCAAAGGGTATAAAGCCCCAAAATATATCATATATAAATTTTTTTTTCAAAAAATTAAACCGACTTCAAAAACGAACTTAAGAGATACAAATAAACTAAAAGGCATAAAATAAATGTTTTCAACAACATTATGAAGTCGGTGCCTAGTAAAACATTCGAAGTCGGCGTCAAGTAAGACCTTTTTCGTGTTATTTTACATTTTTCAGATACGAATATAGTAAGATTAAGTGATTTACCTAAGTTACAATAGCCTAATGCCAACTGTTCATCGCCGTCAACAATATATATCTTTTCCCGATGCAGTGCTGTTAATTATTGAGGAGTTCTCCTGGTGTTGCATCATCAGCTCCACTTCGCCATTTGCATTGTGACGAGCGTAAATTGTTTAGCATTTTTATCGAAATAATCAAATTGCAAGCCGTGAAATACTTGTTTTTGAGTAGTTTTGGTGGCCATCTGTGGTCTTCATCATCAGTTCCACTTCACCAAAAGTAATTTTCTGAAGGTAAATGCATAAGTTACTATCAAAAATACCTAAATCGGTATTGGTGTGCCTATAATATTTGAGGAGTTCCCTCATTTTCTCCAGGATCCCGTCATCTGATCCTGACCTGAAGACAATGAGACCACCTCGGAAGTATACCCTTTCAAACAAAAAAAAAATTGAAAATCGGTCCACGAACGGCGGAGTAATCGGCGAACAAACATAAAAAAAATATACGGTCGAATTGAGAAGACTCCTTTTTTTGAAGTCGCTTAAAAATAGAAATAACTGCTAATATAATTCTATTATAGTCTCAGTCTCCGAAGCTCAGTTAGACTTTAGCTCCTGGCTTAATAAAAAAATTAATATTGGTTATTATTATCCATGGAGACGTTTTATCTATTTTTAATAAAAATAGCTAGCAAACGAGCGGGCAGGACACCTGATGTTAAGCAATCACCGTCGCCCATGGATATATGCAGCACCAGAGGGATCAAAATATAAACTTCATAAAAGAATATGGGAATTAAACTTTTTTGCACAAAATATAAATGTAAAAAAGAGCGGACTTAACGCTATTACAGCATTTTCTACCAGCCAACCGCTAACTTCACGCTGATCTTCTGCGAGAGTTAGGTACTGCCCCAGTCGGTATGTTAACGGTAGTTAGTGTGCTACAGCTAGGCTCTACCTCAATAAGTTTGAAGGCGCATAGTTGTTTATTATGTCCGAAATGAATAGACGTAGAATGGGCACAACATAGTAACCTATGGATGGACTCTTGGATGGACATCAACAAAGCATTTTAGCGTAGCGTTGACAGATTTTTCGATCGTATTGTAATAGATCACAAGTGGGTTTTTATGGTATAAAAGTTTTATATAAAAACTTATTAACAAAAAGTAGGTATTCCGTATTTTACCTTAAATTTAAATTTTAACAGATCCCGATATTTATTCCTCGTAAATGAATTGATATTATCATACATAAATGTTAATTTTAATCAACGTGTAAGCTCCTTCTATCGTACATATTACCTATCTACAGTTAAACTTTGTTTATAAGTAAGTTTATACGGAACCGCTTTCAAGATTTAATAATCTAGCATCATAGTAAAATAACTTAAACTTAACACAAATATATTACTTTGCATACAGTTAACTAGTATAAGTGTGTATAGTTTATTCTAAGCGAGAATTACTTTTGTAAGTTTTATTCTCGTCAGGCACGCGCCAAGCCTATTTGTGCGCCGTCGTGCAACTGTCTTATGTGCGCCTTTTTTCTGATTGAAAATGGATTAGTCCACACTACAAGTTACAAGTCAGTTACAAGTCTTTTCCGCAAAGTTTTTAATACGGAATCCAATGTAAATATTTAAATTTTGAAAATTTTAAGGATAAGCCCGGCGCGTTTTGGACTCGGCGCCGTCGTGCGTAGCACGACTTTGCACGTATGGACGGTGCGGGCCTGATTCTCGTAAATTATATAGAAACAAATCTGTAAACTTTGTTTCTAAGGTAACCCTACAAAACAGTAAGCTATTGATGTAAAAAATAAACTCTTTCAGATGTAAAGCAATGACAAACAGCTAACTGAATCTTCATTAAAATCAATCAGCAAGACTTATAAGTAAATCTCGCCTAGGAGTAAACTAGTTTATACATGTGTATAGATTAGTTTACAACATTACATTTTGTACTAAGAATATAATCATAGAAATAGTAAAAAATCCTCACCATATTTTAAGAGTCTATTTTAAAGATAATATAAGAGTTAATAATATTATCGGAAGCGGTTATTTAATTGGCATATATCAATTAGTAAAAAAACTTCTAGGTTCTTTTAGTTCCAGGCGTTAATAAAGAAATCCAAAATTCAACTATAATTCCGACGTTTACTTAAAAATTATAAGCGCCTCTCTGTTACATTTAGACTTTAAATAAATAAACTAATAGTCATTAATATTTCTATTGAAATTCAGAATTAGCAATACCACGTTATAAATCCGTGACAGCGATCCGAGGTACAAGCCGCGCGGGATTCGGCCCCGACTGCCGGCTCAAGTGTAGTTATGAGATTTACATCGCAACACGTGGAACAATGTTTTATAGCTATGCTGTATTAAACTTTGTATATAGCATTGGTTTTCGTAACGGTATTCAGAACTGAACGTTTCGACCACTACTAGTTGGTCATGCTTCTTGATATACGAGTAATATTTTACACATAGAACCAACGCTTTTATTTTACCTAATAAACTGTTAAAGATTTTAAAATGTTTTCGGTACGAAAGAAATTTTATATGTCAGCCAATATGCATTAAATCATTTGAATTATACGCCTTTTTTTCCTACGAATGAAGTAGATATATTTATATCAAACTAAGTTCTATAATCTCTCATCATTTTTAGTTGGCAACATATACCGTTGATAACGTCGACAAACATATTTTATAATTAAAATATAAAGAGATAAGATTGCTAAATAGAAGAGTCTAAATTGTACATAATGCCTTATAACAATTTCCCCTTGAACTCGTCAACAATAAATATTTAATTAACTATACAGTGAATTAAATATGTACTCATTTAAATAGAACTGTTACAAAATCCATCGCTTACCAAATGTCAAATGGCACTTAACTTATGCATTATTTAATATCAATTTATCCGTGATAATTTCAACCTCAGTTTCAGCTACTGTGGATGCATCATTGCAGTATTGATCGGATTATTTGTGGTCTGCTGAATATAGCATGCCACGGCTGGCTTGTGCCCTCCTCCGTAAAGTTAGCACGCTCACCTGACACCTCCACGGATGTACCAAAAATAGAGACCATTTCAACGAGCTTTAGAAATATTTTAAAATGTTTCTTAAAATTCGAGTAAGATTTTAAATTTAAAGTTATATTATACGATTTTTATATAATATTTTCACGGGAATGTGGAAAAATACAGCTTACGTACTTATACGTACGTACTATATAGTCATGATTATTATCGTTAAAAAGAAATGTTCTGCTATGATAATAATAAGTCAATTTTCATGTAGATTTATGCGAGGTTCAATCTAAAACTTAATGATTCGACGAGTTTTATAAAATTAGATACTTGTTCATTCATCACCATCTGATGAAATGATTCTTAGGTGATATAAAAATAGTATTATTCCTAAAATGTCTTTGTCTCCGCCCCAAGCGAGAACTGTATTTATAAGTTTTCAGATTTTTATAAGAATTAACTGTCAATACTTTAGCATTAATAGAATCAATCGTCATATTGATTCTATCAATACCACAATGTTGATAAAGCTGCAAATCATCAGCGTAAAGCTGGTAGCGAGAAGTGATAACGGAGGTGATTGAAAATTACCTCCGTTATCACTTCTCGCTATATATATAATATGACGATTGATTCTATTAATGCTGACCTGGAACGCATTGCAACATGGTCACAGCAATATGGTATATTAATAAACCCAGCTAAATGTCAGGCCATAGTCATTGGGAGTCCTAGACAGACGAGTAAAATCATTGCGCCGATACATTCTTTACACATTAATAACCAAACTATTCCGTTTGGCCACACCGTTAAAGATCTTGGTGTCATACTCGACAGCTCTTTAAGTTGGCAGGACCAAGTGAATGACATTTATCGTAGGTTTTACTTCACACTACACTCTATGATGCGACTCAAAAACTTCATACCTATTAACGCCAAGATCCAGCTCGTTAACACAATGTTGCTCCCCATAATTGATTACGGAGACGTGTGTAGCCTGGATTTAAACGAAGACCTGCTTAATAAACTGGATCGGCTTCTCAATACTGCCATACGTTTTATTTTCAATCTTCGTAAATTTGACCACGTTACTTCTTTTCGGAAGCAACTAAACTGGCTACCAATACGTGAGCGCAGATTTACAAGAATTCTTTCTACACTATATTCCATCCTCAATAATCCTTTTTATCCTAAATACCTTTCTTCTAAATTTCAATTTCTCTCACAATCTCATGACCTATCCCTTCGTTCCAGTAAAAACCTGTTACTGTCCTTTCCCTCTCACCGCTCTGGCTTTATGACCGACTCGTTCGCCGTGGTTGCTGTTCGATTATGGAACGATTTACCTGATGCGATAAGGAGAGCTCCATCTCGAGATTCCTTCAAGCGTCAGGTAAAGAAATATTATCTGAACAAATCTTAGCTGCTAGATGATTATTATTTGTTTATTTTTTACCTTTGGTATTTATTTATGTATATGTAGCTTGTATATAAATATATGTATGTGTATATAAAATCTTTCTTGTACGTCTTAAGGTTGGCTGGTACAGAGCGCAGTAGCGTTAAGCCCGCCTTTTGTACAATTATATTTTGTGCAATAAAGTATTTAAATAAATAAATAAAAAATACTTATATTTTTGACAGCTACAGTTTTCGTAAGGTGAACTTGGTAATTGTATCCAGGTTACAAAGTTATTATATATAAAAAACTTACAAACGTAATTCTCGCATCAGACATTCTAACATCAAGTTACTATTTTACTAATATTTAAATTGAAAATTATACAATACCAAAAATTTATACACAACTTAAATCCAAAAAGTGAAAGTTGATTTGTTGTATTGATATAAAAGTACCAGAGCGATTCTAAAACTTCCTTCACTACTTTGAAGCTGCATTATTGATACACATAATAAAATTTTATAAATTGTACAATTTAAAAGATATATTTTATTATTATAAACATATATTTATTATATACTTTAAAAGATATAGTATTTATGGCAATAAACTAAACCAGAAGCAGGAGTCAAAATGGGAATATAAGTTAGCGTGTAATAAAATTCCTTGGGGTTAACTGAAATCTGTTTTACTGCACTGGTATTGCAATTTGATAAAGCGTTCCAGATGTGGCAGGATAGCTCTCATGAATCTTGAGATCACTTAACACTCTGTATAGCAACCTAGCTATGTAACAATAGTATCGAATAGTTTCTGCAATGAGGTTCAAGTAGCACTTAATACTGTAACAGTACTTTCAATAATTAACGATTTTAAACTTAAACTTGCACGTTTTACGTACAATTGGTTCGTTCGAACATCGTCATAGTATTTACTCATTTAATTATTACATAGTGGTTATAATTGGACGCTGATAAGCAATAATGTGTGAACCCACAAAAAGTCAAATTCGGAGATGTTGATGTATTCTGATAACTCGTTACGTGTTTAACATTATTAAAAAAAGTTCAAGTTACTTAATATAATTATACCTATGTATATGAAAAACAAAATTTGCGAAAACATTTATCAATATTGAGGCTAAATGTATTTTAATTTTAAGACTGTGCGTAATATTATACAAATCACGAGAAACAATATGATAGATTTATAGGAAATTTTGATTTTAAGTCTGTCATTGTATATTCAATAGGTATATCAATGTTTATTTTCTATTATACTCTGCAATATCTAACAAAGAGTATTCAATAACAGCGTAAGCTATAGGTATAACAGGAAGCTGAAATCCATCAGTTGTCTAATTGTCTAACTATCATGAAATTAGGGCCTGTAATAGGTATAATGCAAATAGGTTGCTTACTATGTTAATATAGGTAATTAGGTATCATATCTATACACGAGAAAGTAATTCGCTTGATAACGTTATTTAAAGTATTATTATTATAAGATGTATTGATAAATTATAATGTTGATAGCCTCAAATAATTACATTTTAATCGACATAAACGTCAAATATGATTTTGAATAATATTTTATATAATTTTTTTAATTGCCTTCCGTACAAAAACAATTGTCACATTATTGGCTTTTTGAAAAATATTCTACGCCTTATTTCACAAAAAGTTCAATTATATGGCCTTATCGTGTAACATTCACTTATACATTAACGCGGGGTGAGGTGAATATGAAAGCATTTTTCTACAAAAATATTTTTGAGGCGAAATACAACACACTCAACCACGAATTGTCCTTTCTGGAATGACAAAAACTACAAACTTGAAAGGCAGGTAAGTTCATTGCCTTTGATAAGTATAGTCTAAGATCAGGTTTAACGGAAATTAACTATCAAGGAAATAGAACTTGGTTAGGAAATTAAAGGAGTAATGCTGGAAGATCTAGTAGGAATTATTTTTAGAAAGGTTTTTGAAAAGAACGAATTAGAATGAAAAAATTTTAATTGATAAAGAGGCTAGCTGTAGCCTAGTGACAGCTCGCGTATACGCTAGTTCGACCGTGACAGTACCTCACTCTTACAGATCAGCATGAAGTAGCAATCGTAGCTAATAAACTTCAGGTTTATCAATCTGAAACAATACCTTTTTAAAGAGAAATATAATCTTCAAAATCGGTTAAGAAATGAAGAAGTTTTGAGGTAACAAACATTAAAAGAAAGCGCATTACAAATTGAAAACCGCCACCTTTTTCAAGGTAAAAATTACATTAAATGATCATGACAGTATGTTTCAGTTTACGCGTACTATATGCGTCCATAAATATATTTTACGTTAGAGCAAATATGTGTACTATTGTCTTATAAAACAAACGGTATTACTCGACACACAATGTATATTAAGACAATTTGCATTAAAAGCTCTCTATGACGCGTAACTGGGGCGACGACTTGTCGACTGAGTGCATTTTGGCGTAAAGCGCTTTTAAAATAATGCATTTATTTCAGACCAAATGTGTTTTTCATTCGCCCGGACGGCTCAGTATTCTATGTCCAGATCGGCGGAAATCTACAGAAGGTCGTGAAATGTGACTTCGACGTATGTTAATTTCAATAACTTTTAACTTTATTTATGCACCAAATAATATTAATATTTATTAATGCTGGAAAATAATATGTACAGATAATTGTTCAAAATTAAAGAAGGAAAAGCCTTGCTGTGTTTCTAGCAGTTTAATAAAAGTTTTAAAGCTTCATCGACTTCATCACTCGGCCAATAATTAACAATCTCGTTTTCCTTGAGGCTATTATTACATTAACCCACTTAATTGTTATAAACTTTAATACCTACAAGAATATAGTGAATCGTTGTTAAATAATAAATTATCTCCTGCATGGCTAACCAAGACTGGCCTACATAAAGTCTCATAATCAATAATAGTATTTTTAAAGCCTCATCGACCGCATCACGCGGCCATTTTAAATAAGGTATATTTATTTTCAGTAAGTATAATCTTCCTTCATTTAACAAGTAATTAATTGAAAAAATCAAAATCCTAACTGCATAAGTAGACCATAGAGCATTACTAACTAACTTTAAATCGTCATAGATTCTAAACAGTAATTCTGATTGAAAAATGATGTAACAAACCTAAAAATGATTTTTAAATACCTGTTCAATGATAACCCACTTAACACAGTTCGTCGACTTCAATTTTTTTCTTTTTTACGGGTATTTATGGCGTCCAAAAACCATCTATTTTTATTTTTTCTATATTATTGTACTTTCTGTGACCTTCGCGCGTTTATGATGAATCAAACGATGTGTCATTTATCAAAATGCGGCTACGCGTTTGGTCTAAATATTACCACAAAGATACAAACCCACATACATACATTGACTAATAAACATATTACACTCTCTGGCGTCGCGCAGTCGGGTAATAGCAATTCACAATTTAATTGAAAATAAACGAATATGAAAGACTAAATAGTAAAATAGTATAGATGAGAATCTGTCTTATGTGAATAAACAACGTTATTTTCTTCTTATTTATTTAAAAAGTTTATCTAATAGCATTAAGGGTAGAAGTCTATAGCATTTTAAGTGTAAAAGGTCGAGCAAACAGCTATAATTTGGCAAAAACATATTACAGCACTTCAAAGCGGGTGAGATATCTCAAGCTACCTAAAAGTTTCTAAGAGAAGGGGTCCGAAGTACCCTCGGAAGTCTTAAAGATTTATGGCCGCAGTTAACGCGACGCAGGTATTACTTCACTTTAAGGGAACTGACCGACGCCTCACCACGTTTTTTGTCCCAGTATTCTACTCTCTGCTAATGAATGAAACTTTTTCATGCAAATGAAACGAAAAGATTTTTTCATGCCATACCGAATTTTTCGCGGCAAAATTTTTTAATATTCTGGTTTAAAAAGAACGAGTTGTTACATCCAAAACTCTGTTATGGACATCGGTATTGAATTTTTTTTTAATGTGCCTTAGTAACTCTTTCACTTCACGGAATGAAACTATCCCTGTTGTTGATCCCACCTATAAACTCTCGTTAATCTAAGATTCATCTTGTATTTTGCGCTTACACAAACTAACGGAAAATATTTAAAATAAATGATCTATTTAAACACTAAATTCAAAAAATGCAAAATTACACTAACGAAAGTATTCAAAGGACAGTATTTTTTTAGTTTTAAAGTAATGTTTTATTCCAATATCCAGTAGTGTATACTAAAAACGAGCGCAAAGCTAAGCCGAATCCCGTCATACCATAGCGTTCGTAATAAACTAAGCAAAAGAGCTTCTTTAAGGAACTCATTACTATTTGCTGGTTTTGTTCTCTCTTTGTGTATGTGGCGGTCTTTACCATTCCCGCTTATTATGTAAAAGGCTGCAATATCAATTTACTTTTAAGAAATAATCAAAACTAGCTGTCCCTTGCGGTTTCACTCGCGTTTATGGTTGCTGTTTCGCTTCTATAAGTCGTAGCGTGATATAATATAGCCTTCCTCAATAAATAAACTATCCAATACAAAAATAATTTTTCTATTCCAATCAGTAGTTCCTGAGATTAACGCGTTCAAACAAACAAACAAACAAACTCGTCAGCTTTATAATATTAATATAGATAACTAAAACGGTTGATCTATATTTTACCATAGATTATCATAAAAAATAAATTAATTACCTTAGTGCAAATCAGGCCAGAAAAGCTTACTATACTTTAGGTTCATGCTAAAATAGCATGAACCTACAGTATCAAAATAATCTAAAGGCATATTTATACATTTTTCGCTAAGAACGCATATGCAGTATATGCAGTACTCCGTATGAAAAAAATACGAAAAAATAATAATTTACATCATTGAACAGATTGGATTATAAAACTTAAAATCTTCGATAAGTGTTAATTATGAAAACCAACATTAAACAATACACGGGAGTGATTTGAGTAGCTTAGCAGCATATATATAAATTGGTACCGAATTGTAAGTTTTTCGTGGGAAAGGTGAGGAATGACAATATCACTCTTCCCGGTAAGTAAGTGTAACATTTTGATTTAACTATTGTAAAGAGGCGCGATTAGTAAACGAGTACCGGATGTAATATAAACGCGCGAGCTGGCTGATTACACTTTTAAAAAATAAATGACATTTCGTGGAACGAGCATTCATTATTATAAGAAAGCATTGAGGATATGTTATACTACTACAATATTGTTACTTTCAGAAATAATTAAATATAAAGATTGTTTGAATAGCATTTTCAGCCATCCCTTTACTATTTATATTTAACCGAGAACGTCCCCGACGAATTGAATTTTTTTGTTGTTTAAAAATGACCTCGACATATGATTGAAATGTTATACATAAAAATACATTTATGATTTTGGCACCATACAATAATATTTCTGAACTTGCTGGTTAGGACAGAGATGTGATTTTAATGTAAGAAGAAAAACACCTTATAAAATCTTTGTAAACACATAAAGTTGAAACAGGTGGCTCTTGACAGTGATATATTACTATTAAGTCCATATTACGTAGTCACACGATAGCGTAAGCCCGAACGTTAGTCTCTCTGTCAATAGCTCTTTCTTTCCGGGTGTGATAAAATAGCTCCCCTAACAGAGACCATTACATTATCAAGTTTGTATTAAGTGTTATCGTAGAAGATTTCACCGCAAATTACTGCACCCATCTGTTATATGATCAAAATACAATTTTTGTGAATAACTATGAACGGAACAATATTTTCCTGCAAATTTGCTAATTATTTGGTGGAAGTATTTTTAATTAAAATTAAAAAATAATATATATATTTTTTTAATTTTATTTCTTAAACATTGCACTTTATTTTTATTTGCGTAGAAATAAATATCCCTAAAAAAATAGTACAAAAATAAATACTCAGACCTACTTTTACTTTTACTACTTAATTATCAATATTTATTTTTCTTCTTTTTTCTTCGAGTTTCTGGAAGATATATCTTATAGGAGATAAGCTATCCCATGTACACATTATTTCATAAATATTGTTTTCTGTGTGTTTTGTTTGGTACATAAATAAATAAATAAAAGACGCATCGTCATTTTCATTTTATTCCAACACCAATTAATATATACGTTTTTTTATGGTATCACTCTGTGGTCCGCCTGTCTTTCAACCTTTTTCTCAAAAAACATTTAAAGGTGTATTCACTTGGAGCTGTAAAAAAACTTCTAAGGCAAAACGCGGTCAAGTCAATTAAAACGCATTATTTTGAAAAATAAAACTAACGTGTGTATGAGATATGACAATAATTATAGAGAGTATCTGCAAATTATTATTTTTTAGTTTTAAAATTTTAAGTATTTTAAGTACAAGAGAATTGATCACATCCCCAAAATTCAATTTTACTACTACTGAGAAGAATTTTATAATAAAACGAAAAAATAGGCGCACACTTTATAAAAATAAATATATATGTATATATATTGCATCGAACCAAATGATAGTAAAATTTTAAGTACAGCCAGCGCCATCTCTTGAAGAAAAAGCAAATTTTGTATGATATTATTATACATTGAATATGACGTAATCAGAGATAATTATCTTATTATTTATATGACTTCCAAAACAGGAGAAGGTTCTCAATTCGTCTGGAACTTTCACTAATTCCCTACAAGTTTATACGGAACCCTCGGTGCTCACACTTGACCATTTTTTATATTTATTTCCATAATTATAAAAGAAACAAACACATATGTATCTGATTTACATCAGCTTAGATTCATAACGGAACGCCGTTGCAGACCTCACAAACTGCAAATTGAATTTCTAAGTTATTCCGAGTTGTGAGGGCACGAATGAGCTGAGGTCGTTGCGAGTTGTTGTTCTCTACTTGCTCGGTGATTGGAGCCGGGCTGAGCGGTTTATGCTCCTCAAACAAGTCTAGACGATACTTAGCACGCTGTACCACTAGGTGAAAAAAAATTTTTCTATTATCAGCAGACCTGGCCAGGCGATGTTTTAGCTCAGTTATAATATGTTGAATTAATATTATTTTTTAAGGAACAATTAATTTTGAAACATTTCATTTTCGTCCTTACTCATAGAACGAAAAATAATCTTTTAAATAACGTATCAAATATAAATTTTAATAAAGAATTAAGGAAATATTTCGTATCAATAAAATAAATATTGAAAAATGATCTAATAGTAATATCCATTTTAATAGAATTGTTATTACACGATCTTTAATCAAATGCGTATAATATTTTACCAGTTTAGGGCCATGTTTTATATTTTAAAAACATTAATAAAAAATTATTACACTTCAGGTCGCAATTTTTTCACGTGGGTTTTGGTCTTTCCTAGAAGAAAAATATCATAGAAATGCTGAAATATCGTTTAAAAATAATTAATTTTTGATATTAAAGTATCGAATCGCTAATTTAGTTTGCTGTTGTAGGTATTATATACTTCCCAGGATTCAATAGCTCTCTCTTTTACTTTTTTACATTTTACTAGAATCAATGAAGCAATTTAATTTTCAACGACAGAAAATAAAATCTTAATAGAAAATGCGCAAATTAATTTCTTATTTGCGCAATTATTATTATTGTGAATAAGAAACGACCTAATCATATAGAACATTTAATATATTTGAAATAATTAACGCGGATAATTACGTACTACACTTTTAAACGTAACAAACCCAGTCACGAACAATATAATAAATTAATATAACATTTTATGGTCAAAGAATAACCTCACTTTTAATTAAATTGGCCAGTCATGGATATTGCTTATGAATTTCTGAACATCAATTTCGTTCTAATTTGCATTATGTTGCAGAGTCATGTTTTAATTAGTTAAAATTTTTCATAACTTCGCCGAGCCACTTTTACGCTCGCGTGCGAACTATTCATTACCCGCCTCTCAGACCGTGGTTACATGATAATTGTTACTTTTCACATTTTATACGTTAATTTAACTTTGGTGTAATTTAAAAAAGCCCTCAGACACTTCACATTTTAATTATGATGATAAAATTTAAACGAACTTTTGGTATTTAAGTTATTGAAACAATTTTTAACGCTCCATTATCGGTAATCACGCGTATAGCGATATATGCACAAGTATATAACGACTGTATCTTGATAATTTTCCCAATTGCTATAGAAGCTTATTAATAACCTAAAAAAAAGTAAAGTAACAGCCTGTAAATGTCTTACTGCTGGGAAAGAGCCTCCTCTCCTATTAAGGAGAAGGTTTAGCGCTTAATCCACCACGCTGCTGCACGCAGGTTGGAGGATATATGTATATGTGTCAGAATCGACGTGTTCTAACCACCAGGCCATCTCGGCTCATGATATTAATAACCTATGCGAGTTGAATTAAGAATTCAGTTACACATACATAAACTTCAACCACATACATACATTAATTACAACCTGCGTAATTTGTAACACAAGTCTTACAAAGCTAAAAATTCTATACAAATTGCATATACCTAAGTTTATTAAGAACAATTTATATAAATTTAGAAAAAATAGCCGGCCAGTGAGTTCGACTGAGATGGGTGGCATTTTACAAGCTTCGTCGAGTCTTCATATCGAAGCCTATATCACATACCTTGATTACAACCTGCCTAATTTGTAATACACAAGTCTTACAGCGATAAATATTATATACAAATTGCAAATACCTACGCTTTTTAGAACAGTTTATAAAAATTTAGAAAAAGCAGCCGGCCAGTGAGTTCGACTGAGATGGGTATCATTTTGCAAGCTTCGTCGAGTCTTCATGTCGAAGTCTAACCACATACCTTGAATATATAAGTCTTCAAACGTCACATGCCATTTAAACTAGCAGTCGTAATTTTTTATTATAAAAAATATCTGTCAAACGAGCAATTGAAATACCTGATGTTTAGTGGTCAACGCTGCCCATGGAAGTTTGTAGTACCAGAGGAGCCACAAATGCGTTGTCCAAGTTAAAAAGGCATATGGGATGAAAGGAAAAGAATGGGGAAAAAGTTAGGCTTCCGGCTCTCTCACTCACTGTACGAAACAGCTATATTAACTACTTTACCCGCGCTGGATTTGCAATAGGGGCACTAGGGGCCAGTGTTCAGGGCCGCAAAATTTCTAGGGCTGCAAAATTTGGACAGTGAGAGATTTTTTCTTAATATTTTCAAATTATTATACTATTACTTTATTATAAAAGTGTGATCTTTCTACTGCTAAATTTACATAAGTAATAACTTAGGGAAAGTGGTGGGGGCATTTTCACTGAGTCCCAGGCACAAGTGCGAGCTAGGTATACGAGCTATAGTCAGTGAGGTACAGCTACACACTACCTCAGTTAAACTATTATACGTCTTAAAGGGCCCCATATACGATACGATTTGTCTGTACGATCCGTCGCTTCAGATCGATGGAAACGACGAATCGATAGTGCATATCAAGATTGTTAACGATATCGATATCGAAGACGATATCGGAAATCGCAACAGAAACCCACGCAATCATGAATATGGTAACGATGAATCGACAATGTGTGGCTCTCTACGATCAACGATTTGATTCTGTATTTGTATTTTTTGTTTTGATTTATTTTATATTTATATGCAAATACTGGTTTTCTTATTTCTTAACCCACATTTTTTCTTTTCTTTTTTTGGTTTGTAGCCGAATCAAAGTTACCGCCACATAGATAAGGAAAAGGTTTATTTTCCATTTTATTAAGCATGTATTTATTAGAAATTTAAATTTAAATTATTAGAACACGTGTTTATACTTCAATTTCAAATAAATAAATGATCGATCGTTACGATAAATCGTTTCGCGTATGAGCGTCATTTGCGATGCAATCAATCGGCACGATTTTCATCAAATCGATCGTACAGACGAATCGTAACGTATATGGCTCCTTTAGAGAAGTGACAAAATTCAATAAATATAAATAATAAACTAAAATAATTTCCTTGCGAAAACTTTT
The DNA here is from genome assembly GCA_037950945.1 of Hypolimnas misippus. Lineage (NCBI taxonomy): Eukaryota > Metazoa > Arthropoda > Insecta > Lepidoptera > Nymphalidae > Hypolimnas > Hypolimnas misippus. The sequence continues at coordinate 6,544,339 of JBBEEQ010000017.1, forward strand.
CTATTTAAGTATTACACACAATAATTAACAACATCAATTTAGTAAAGGTTTATCACAGGATATTAATTCCACTGAATTAATATTCTTAACAGTTCTCAACCATTTACGAAAAGACTTATGTTTATTAAGAGCGTTAAACTCATAAACTATTTATTCGACCAACAGTTAACTATACTGTTAATACTCAAACATAAACAAGCCAATTTACTGGTTACGTTCAACGCAATAAAGATTACAATTAGATGGTCAAACAATTTAAACACGATGGTGTTAGGTTCTTAAGCTTAGCGTTATGAATTTCATGAACTAACTTTATGAATAAAGCAGAATAAATAATAGATTAAATTGTCGATCAATCTTTTGTGATTTTCCATACGAAATTTTATATAAATCATAATAATTATTATTCTAATAAAATAAAAAAATATAATATCAACCAAAAACTATTAATTTATACGCAACGTTTCGTAGTCTGAAATATGATTTATTTTATAAATTATACAACATATTTTAGGGAATAATTAATTATGCTAGGTTTCATTTGCATTGTAAATACATTGTTGCTAAAAATACACGCTAACATATTACATAACAGCACCACGTTGCAGCCGTTATTATATCTCGATTCTATATTTTTTATTCTTAACCAATTCCATAATTATTCAATTTATTAATTTCATTGTTTTAAACATAATGTACTACTTTACAATAGAAGACCGGAGTAGTTGAAGGCAATTTGTCGCGTAGTTCTAATTTCGAGAAAATTGAGTTTCAATTTGGCTTAACTATACAAAACGTATTCAACACATAAACAGCGTGTTTTTTTAGTAACCGTAAATGCGGTTTTTTGAGTTTTAAAATTGTTTGTATATATATGACACTTTTATCTATGCATAGAACAGTAAAAAATACGAAATGCAACATTTCACCTTCTTCCATTCATGTCTTCAATACATATTACGGTTATAAACAAAATGATGTTATATTATTAATAAATCAGCCAAGTGCGTGTCGGGCCACGCACAATGTAGGGTTCCGTAGTTGTCAGAATTGTCAAGATCGGTCAAGCAATCTTCGAGTACCTATTTTCGTAAAAATGTTTGAATGTGAATTATACTAACGATTTTGAACATTAAATGTTCGTCGATTATTTATTATTCTAACACTTGTAAAATATACTTAGCGCCGATAAATTTCCTTCCTGATTAGCGCCTATGAAATCTATGGAGATTTGGTTGAAAACTTCATAAGCGCGATTCAGAATCACTCGCGACATGTTTTATTAAGACATTGTTTTATACCTTATTTTATATTTTATTTTAATTTAAACTTATTAAATACTTATTTATTTATTCATTTAAATTCATATATTAATTTAAAATTATTAATATTTACATAATGTGATGCTTTAAAAAGTGAAATATTTATTTTTACTTAGATCATCTATAACTCGATAACCATAAGAACCAACATAGCCGTGATAATTTTCCTTTTAAATTCATTATATGTGCCGCTATCGTGAATTTTTTCATATTTTTAGACGTAGCAGTTTAGTGGGTAGAGGGGGGGGACACTTGACTCTAAGAAAAATTGACACTTCAAAGCTTAATATTTCGGAAACAGTTCGTCGTTCGGAAAAATGGTTTTCCCACACCTATAACATTTTTAAAAGACCTATCTAACGATACCCCACAACATGGGATAAATGAGAAAAAAAAATTTTGGTCTCTCTTAACACATAGGGAAGACACCCTGAAAAAAAAATATTTTTAAGATTTTATTGTACAACTTTCTCGGCGTAATTCATATGTATACTCATACCGAATTACAGCTTTCTGGTATTAAGGGTTTCGGAGCAAAGCCGCGGACAGACAGACGGACAGACAGACGGACAGACAGACAGACAGACAGACGGACATGGCGAAACTATAAGGGTTCTGTTTTTTACTACGGAACCCTAAAAACGTAACATTTTCATTTTAAAGAACCTAAAAACTTTTTTTTAACGATTCGCTATAAATAATATGTATGTATACACAATACATTCATTCATTACAAATATTTATAAAAAAATATCTATTCGATGTAATTTGTATACATATAATTTATTATCACGGTAAATCAGTATCACATTATATCAAAACCCCGTGTTACCTTCCGAGACTATATAAAAATAAAAAAGGTTATTTTATCGGCGTATTCCATTTGATGCTGGAAATCCCTACAAATTACAGGTTAGGACGACAGCGAAACAATCACGACTGATGATCCTAGGCGTGTTATGCAAATCCCGGCTTTGCGTCTAGCAATTGATTGTAACGTCTGTCCAGGTAAGAGGATTCCGAGAGTATTGACATATTATTTAATCTGTACTTTTTATGCGAGAAAAACGATTTCGTTTTGGAAAATGGTCGTTTTGCTTATACATAAGCGGTAAAAATAATGTTTTGGTTTTACTTTAAGGTGCATTATCACAGACCGTTTTCCCAAATGAAATGTATCGAAATCGTCTCGAAAGAGACGTTTTAGTACAAAAATTTACTGTCAGAATGTAATACTTAGTTAATTTAACCTAATGCTTCCCTATTATTTCTAAAATTAAACACAATCTAATAAATACTCTATGTGAAAATTAAGAATTAATAATTAAGAAACGTAATAACGAGGTTATTATTATGAAGCCCTATCGCTTTCGAAATATCAAACATGCTGACAGTTCGTTGATTGGAATTGCGTGACAATTTCTGATAGCGACCGTCTTCAAAAATTAACCAACAGAATTGAATTTATGATTTTTAGGTACACGACGCCGACTGCCCGTGTATCGTTATTCTATTAAGTCTAACAATTTGCAATGCAAAAATTACAAGCAATAATATGTACTTAATACCAAAAATATTCTTCAGTGATGTATATATTAATATTGCTCTTCCTCATAGATATTAAAGCAGTTTCCAAATACACTTAGAGATAAATTTCGGATTTATGGCAAGCGACCGGTAGTGGTAATAATCATACCATATTCCGTTTAACCGTGCGAACATTTCGGTCGCAAACATTATGGTAATTTCACCGCATAACGATCTATTCTGCACCTGTTTGGTAAACATTGAACATGCTAGTTAAGCTACGGAGACGCTTTTCAAAGTTTACTTTAATTATACCGACGTCATTAACTATTGCGGGCGTGTAAACATTCAGGTTAGTGTTTATGTGACACATGACACGACGCGGTTAATTATATTAGGGACACTCTACAAGTCAGGTATTACTCTGATGATATGGTGCAGTTCGTTTGCTTGAATAATAGCAGTCAATATTTCACCACTGTCTGGTAGGTCTGTTATGCCTTTCATTAGAAAGTATGTTATGTGTTAACAATAGTCTTTGAAATAAAACTACCTAGACTGACCTACCCGTCTACCTGTGACCACGAACACTGCAAAGTGCTCAAAACGTCGGAATGATAAAAATAGTTAATATACGCGATTAAATCCGTTTCAAAAAGTTTTATTTCAATTAATAATAATCGCGAAAATCTAAGACAACAATATTGTCTTTTCCTGTAATTACTTATTATTTGATGATGATATGGACTTTATTTTTTTTTTCAATACATGGTGATGTCGTTTCTGTTATTTATTTTTTATCTATCTCATTTCAAACTGATCTTATTTAACTTGAGATAAATTGGAAATGATTATTTCGTGCGTTGCCAACATGATACCAGCCTTAAGTGGAATGTCCATTTGCGTATTATTGCACTGTTAGTAACTAGTACTGGAGTAAAATAACATGTAGTTACTCAGCGGGAGAATATGTAATGAACACTTGGTGCTTACCCACCGGCCAGCAGTAGATAATAAATCTGAACGCAAAGAAAATAATGTTTATTTATGCGAATAAAACGCATTTTACATAATCAATTAAAAATTAATACTCTTTCTCCGTGATCTTTCAATTATTAATATTAATTGAACTGGGTACATATATAATCAATAAAATTAAATTAAAGTTGCAATTTTAAAAAATGTAGATATTCAATATTAGGTAGTGTTTCTATAATTAAATACCCTTTTTTCTATAATTAAATTAAGACTTTGAAATATCAAAAACCCTTATACAGTAGTAGTATTATTTAAATAATCTTGCATAGTTTATTTAAATACTTCTACTTTGTTTGTTGCCTTAGCGAACAACAAATGTAAAATATTTGAATTTGCGGACTACGCGTTATAACAAGTTTTATGACTTGACAAGTTTATTGAAACCCTTGTCACATCCACGTCCACTTATAAACTCTTCACACCGTATTCGAACAAAAATGACAAATAAAAATGATCTTGTGACATGAAATTTTCGTATTATAGGTTTAGCTTACTAAGTCTTATTTAACATTACAGATGAATGAAAGTGTCTGTTTGTAATTTAAAAATAACTGCTTTCAACGAAAGACATATGAAAGTATATACGGTACTTACATGAAAAACACAATTTTTAAAATTTTTGTCTGTCTGTCTGTTTTATATGAGACTTGCCACCCTTTAGTCCACTCAAACGAAGTTGCGAGCATAGTTAGCCGTTAATATTATTTAACTTGATACGCCTTAGTGTATATCTGTTATTAAGAAAAGACGGGATCTTAACTTAGTCTTAATCAGTGTGTTCAAACAAATAAACTCCAGTTTCATATAGTGGTTATTCTTCTACAAAGATTTTAATAATTCTTACATAAATAAAAATATGTGAATTCTTTTTAATACCTACTAAAAGTTTCACATATGAAAAGTAAAATACGATTTAAATAGCCAGAAGCAAGTTAGGGAGGCAATTTATTCAAAAGCAATCATACTATATACAAAGTAATTCCAAAGAATAACTTTGTTGATTGCTGCCGAGAAATAGCAAGCGGAAGTTTGAATTCCTCAGGTTTCTGCTGATTTATAGGAAAACTTGTGTATTGGAGTAATTAATCAATCTTGATAGAGTCGTTAAGGCTATACACACTTGGTCATTATAATATAATCAATATGACACCATATCTGACACGTTCCATTGTTATGAATTTTATTGTATTCTCGGACGAGAATTACATTTACACGTTTTGCTCTCAGACTTCCATAAGGATTTAAATAAGTTGAGTCATTGCTTTACGCCTGAATTTACTGTCAGTGCCTTATTTTTGGCATTCGCAGCTTTCGTAACTACTTACTACGTATGTGTTACTAAGTTACAGAGTTTTTTATATCAATTACGAGAATAAAACTTACTAATGTAATTCACGCCTTACGAATAGGTAAAGCGACATAATTCCTGAAAAATAAAATAGAAATCTTGAAATAGTAAATATTAATTTTGCATAAATTATGTTAAAATATTTTCTGTAAACATTTAAACGAATTTTAATGGAGACGTTTCTTATTACACATACATAAATATACAGGTGAATTTTCTAACTGGGCGTGGTAGGTCAAATACTAAAGTATAAGGCATAGCGATGAATGCTTAAAGGATCATGGGGCCCGATTTTGATAAAAACTAAAATTGCATCATTACATTTTTGAAGAATACATTGCCCTGACCACTAATCGACGTTGCTGACTGAAAAAAAAATCATACACTATATTATTGGTTTAATGTGATAGTGTTACTTATAAGGTCGGCCGAGATGGCCTAGTGGTTAGAACACGTCGATCTCAACTGATGATCTCGGGTTCAATCCCCGGCTAGCAACGCTGGTTTTTCACTTGAAAAACAAGTGCTAAATTTGTGTTTAAATTCATCTCGAGCTCGGTGGTAAAGGAAAACATCGTGAGGAAACCTGCATGTGTCGAAAGAAACTGTCTGACACATGTATATCCGTCTACCCGCAGTGGAGCAGCGTGGTGGATTAAGCTCTAAACCTTCTCCTTAATAGGAGACAAGGCCTTTGCCCAGCAGTGGGACATTTACAGGCTGTTACTTTACTTTTAATGGAAGTAATAATAAACGACAAATTAAAGGAAAACGCTTTTTTTTTTGCAAACACTATTATATACATTCATAGTACAATTACACCTTCAGTCAGTGGCGTGCACAGAGTTTTTAGACAGGGTAGGCAGAATATTTTGAAAACATACTTACCAAAAATATTCACTTTACCTTTAGTTCATATTAATTGCAAATCAATTACTTGGTCTCGATCACTTTTATCATCACTGAAAGATAGTTTTAAAAACTCAACACTTTTTATTTTCTGTACACACACAACACTTGAAAAACTTTCATAGATCACAATTTATATTTTTCACACTATTTTCCAAGTTAAAATGTTAAATGCCTTAAACCGCAAAACTAATACAAACATTAATAATGGCTACTCCGAAGGAAAACAAATATGTGACCAAAATTAATAGTCCATTGATTATGCGGTAATCAAATTATATATAAAACTTTTTAAAATAGTCGCATTACCTTCTTCGGCAATTTTACTAATTCATCGTCTAATAACGTGAAAAAGACAGTGCCTTGTTTTCTCTTTGTGTGCGTAGTATTATCAAATATTTATAAGAACGCACACATAAATATATCCGCATGGCTACGAGTCCGTCATACTGCAAATATTCACGCAATAAGACATAATTAGTTTTTGTCTATACCGCTAGTAGTGCGAGGGTGCAGCGCAAGAAATACGAACACAGAAATCGATGATACATCATGCTATCATCGTAATTTGATTGATGGCGTTAGTGGTATAATATTAGACATCAATATAAAATATTCAAATAAAATGCTCTTTTACTTTTGTATGATTTAAATAAGTAAATGAAATAATGCAATATACATTTATCTAAGTTACTAAGGGTAAGCAGTGTCTTTTTGCCTTTATGAACCGCAAGCTACTGCCTTCAGTTATATATTAGTATATATATATGTATGTGTATATATATATATATATATATATATATATATATATATATATATATATATATATATATATACTCGGTTCTAAGTGCACTATTATAAAGATGTCAGGGATTATGAATTCAAAAAGCAAATGCAATGTTTACCGACTGACCGAACACTGCTTTTGTTCGATATTCCGATTTCACTGAATTGCTTTTACAGTTGAATTTAAATGTAGCTTTAATTTTTTTCATATTTACTATTATGAATGAATATTCATTTTTTAAATTGGTTTAATATTTATACACCCTTCAAGAACACTTATGTATGTGTATGAACAAAATGTAAAAATGTCGTGTATAACTTATATAAATAAAATAATATACATTATTATAAGAACAAAAATAAATTTTCAAATATCTACTTACATAATCACTTGTATATGTACATAATCACTTGTCCGGACTGAGTGGCTGGTTCATCACCGCAGAGCCTGAACCGCTGCTTAAAACTTAGTGCACCTACTACTACTAAGAAAGGGTTTTTGATATTTCGGGTGAAAGAGGGGTAAGAGGATAAAAAGGGGTAAAGACAGAAAATCTTATCCCGTGGTCGTATTAAATGAAGATACTAAACATACTGCTGGGTGATAGTAATATAAATATAAAACACAAATCGTAGTATTTTATCAGTTTTCGGGATCGCTCCTATCAAATTTTAAAACTTACGCGGGTGAAGGCGCGAGGAAATGCTAGTACTTAATAAAACTCCAACCACTTATTAATTGGTACATAATTCATAGTGAAAATTGATTGGTCTAAAAGCATAAAATTTTGCTCAGAAGTTCCTATATTATTCCGTTCATTGTATTTGTATTAATAAAACTTTATATGGAAGTTCGTCATTTTTACGTTAGAATTATATTAAGACAATTAGGCTTCTGCTAATAAATAAGGTGAATCAGTATTTTATCGACATCCATGCCCTAAGCAAGTAAACTGAAGACAGAAATCCATAAGTTGGAAGAATTATAAGGATCCCGCAAGGAAATCCCACGAATGGCACAGGGCTAGTGATATAAAAAAATGTATATAACTTCAATTTCACCACAATTCAAAATCACACAATCTATAACCTTTATTCAGAAATGTTTTTTTAACGTTACAGCATGTTGAAAACAAACAAATCTGCAAATTGAAAAACAACATAAATAAAGTGTTACACAAAGGTATTCAATTTTGTTATTGTAAATCCCCACGAATCACGGCAGTCGTTACGGCACGAAACAATCACGACTGATGATCCGTCCGTGTTATGTAAATCCCGGCTTTGTATCTAACAATTGATTGAAGATGTTCACCTTACCAGCCTCACCACGTCTAATTGTTTCTGTCACGGTACCTTTGTGTTTCTATTTGATATCAAGCGATTATTTATTTGATAGAATGATCAAACGACGTCATGTCTTGTCACGGGCAAGTAAATTGGAATATAATTGGAAAATTTTTATGCGCATTTATTTGTTTTAATTGATGCCACATTTTTCAATCTGCACAACGATGAAACGGTCTTTAGAGTAAATTGAAAGCAAAAATAGATATATTTAAATTCGACGTCTTCCTACTATTTTATAATTCGTTAAAAATCAGAAAAGAATTTCAATGATGTTTTCCTTCACCGCCGAGCTCGATATGAATTTAAACACTCATTTAGCACTTGAAAAATCAGTGGTGCTAGCCGGGTTTAAACCCGCGATCATCGGTTGAGATCAACATGTTCTAACCACTAGGCCATCTCGGCTCATCATATATGTTATTTTAATATCTGGTGTTTTAATTTATGTTTGCAATTTTTTTTGGTGTTGTGAAATAATTATACCGTCGGGAAACCTACGTATCTTTAATTAAATTCTAAAACGAACATATATGCTCTCCAGACCGCAATTGCGCTTCTGTGAACTATGTACTAAAAACATTAAACAAGCGACGAGACCTTCGCCGTAATACATTAAAAATAAGATATTTAAAATAACTGTAATTTTTTAAACTTAAAATTTGCCAATTTAATGTCTAATATCTCGTAACAAACAATCGATATTTTATGTATTACACAATTAAAATTGAATACTTCCATTTTAACGAGTCTCATTTCCTTTAGACAAAAAATATATTTCTTACCCTAAAATAAATATACCAATTTAATTAACTGAAACATTACCAAAGCCCTAAGTATACTAATACATAACGAGTTAATAAATCTGGGGCTGAATAAACGAGAACACAGCCACAGTTTACAAAGTACGAACATTATCATTTAGGGATCGTAGTTGCATAGTTAGTTGTAACGGACTGCATTAAACTGCCTGCTCCAATCACCAACTCCCAAGTAGTGAACAACTCGCAACGAATTCTCTTCATCTAGGCCATAACAACTCGGTAAACTTAGAAATTCAATTTGCACTCTGTGGGACTGAAAAGCACCTATTGGTAAGTGTTGGAAATGTACGATATATGTTTTGGATGAATTATTTATTCCAATAATAGTTATATATTTTAAACTTTCACGGCTTATACTATTCATATTTTATAGAACGGGTCTTATCGCGATGACTCAGTCAGGAGCCAGCTTGTGACCACGACGAATGCAACTTCGTCGAAACGTCGGGCAATAAAAAGGTTTTACTACCATTAGTTACCGCGATAAGAGCCGTTATATAAAATATGAATCAATAATAGTTAGTTGAAAAATAATATTAAAATAATTTATGATATGCATTTAAAATAAAAAAATGATCTGCACCGTAAAAATACATATGTATTAGGATTAGGAAACAAAATTTACAATAGATATAATCTAGTATGTACAATCTTCGAGATATGTGGATACTTGGCTAAAAAAATTAATTCTGCAACTAATAACGCAGTTTAAGTTTTTATCAAAATCAGGGCCGACACTGCTTTTAGTCTTTTTCGCTAATCGTTATAGTTTCGGATTTTGCCAGCCAGTTTATAAAATCACTCTGTATATAAAGTAAAAAAAAAGATAAAACCTTTGTTTATTGTATAAACAGAAACCCGTTCTAGATAAAATCACTAGTTCCCACATTATTTTGTCGTCTCGAAGCATATCCTAGCGGAAATAAGTCGGATCTGGAGGCAGGTCATAAAGGAAATGTGTATGTATATATAAATAAATGTATACGTTTTTTTTATTCCGTTTACTTTTTCTTTACAGCAGACATTTCTCTTTTAAACGAGATACTTGGGCAAGGAGTTAATAAAGTAATGGGCGTTTTAATTATACAAGCCAGTTATAGTATACTCTTTCATACGGATCTTTGAAGTATGAACAGCCAGTCTCGGTGGTACTACGCATTTGAAGGTCTTTTGTCTGCGGGTTGTTTTCCTGTCACAAAAAAATACCGTTGTTTGGTAGAATTTTAAAAAGGTACTTTTAGTCCCTCGTGTGCGTTTTATAATACAGTTCTTTTCCTACGTACAAAAAGTACTCCAAACGTTATTTCCCATCTGTGCAATTCTTTATAAAATAAAAACTTAACCACTTCTTCAAACTTCAAAAGTCAATTAAATATAAATAAACTTAACTAAAAAAACTAGTACAAACTTTTAATTGTGTTATTATCGATTTTTGAAGTCGGTTAAAAATATTTTCAAACTATAATTATTTGTGTTGCTGAGAAGCGATGTTGAATGACAATTAATAAGCATTTATCTAACTGCTTCTTGATCATGGATTTGCTTATCAAATTAATATTAGATATAAATGTAAAAAAACTTGTGTTAACACATAGTTTATCCATTGAATTAATCGCAGGACGCAAATATTTACAAAAAATTCTCGCATTTAACATAAAGGGAATATACCAAAATGTCTTATATAAAATCCGACCTAGATAATCCTAAATTATACCACCACTGGTCGATATTTCTCTGAGCTCACTCTTGCTAAATTATTCAAGCTGAGTTTAGTCGGCAATTTGGATGAAACATAAAAATATTTATTCGTGGAGCGCGTCTGCTAACTCCTATGACTATGTGCGAGCTTTAGAAAGCCTGGCTAGTCTTATCGCCTTATGATAGGCAAAATAAAGTAATAACATTTCTTTTCACTCCATATAGAAATTCTCACCACATAAGATATAATTTTAAACTTAACATACCGCTTCACATGAACATTGGACAGTTATCATCATATGTTTTTTTTTAATATTAGTAGTTAGAGTAGGCAGGACACATGATGGTAAGTGAATACCTCCGCACACAATACAAGATATTTGCAGCAACAAAAGAGTCACAAATGCGTTGCTGGCTTAAAAAGAAACGAGTAACGAAGGAAATAGAAAGCAAGAAAAGAAATTGAGGAAAGGAATTGAACTTACGGCTTTCTCACACGACGATATCCTTGAGAGTGTAGTACTACCCCGATCGAGTCAGCCCGTATAAAAGCTGGACCTAGGGTCTACCACAATGATAACATGCCATTAGATTGTCATTGATTTAATAATTATATTTAAATCAGTTGTTCACAAAAATAGTGCTACAATATACTTACTAAACATAAAAGTATATAGTATAAAAGCAAAGTTTAATTATTACTTATACAATATTACAATCTGCGTTAAGCAATATAACACGAAACAAATTTGAGCTGTTTTTTGATTGTGTTTAACAAAGTTTAGAAATAAAACATCACTGAACGAGCTAATTTGTTTATTTTCCTTGTTTGAAAACAAAAGAACAACAAATGACCTCCGGTGCCAAAATCTGAAAAACAATAATTAAAGCTCATGATAACAAATTATTTCAAACAATAAAACATTTTTAAGTTCTTCACTTTTTGTTTTGCTAAGAATTTTTGTTTACAGATTTCAAAAAGGTTTGTCGTTTTGCCTCTTTCAAAGGATGATGGGAAAAACTTATTTACCCCAGCCTAGAAACCAATATTAATAAATAATTACAATCTCATAATCCCGTGTCGGGGATCCGGAAATACACACAATACAAATACGCAGACCAGGACAAACATTCATATGACCAATCAGATGTTTGCTATGAGCACCACTGCGTCGACGTGTTACATTTACGTTGTGATTTCTTTTCCTATAGAGATTTTGAACCTTAAGCATTTCTGAAAGTAGAAAAAGATTTCTGATGATACATCGTTTCTCGTTATTGGTCATTAGACTCAGATCCTCCTTTATTTTGATTATTTTAACACCCGGCCAAGTGCGAGTCAGGTCCGCACAGGAAGGGTTTCATATCATCGTAAAAGATATAACGCTATGCTTTTTAAAGTAAGTAAAACAAATATAAAAAAGTAAAAGAAAATTCGTGCTTTAATAATAAGCATATTTCATATGCAATGACCCTTTGTGTGCAAGTCGAGCTTGTACTTAATCGGTTTTGATTATTTGATGTTATAACGTCAATAGAAATATGAGAGATACGGCCCGCCGACAGACGAACAAACTTACAGAAGGACAGACATATAGACAAACAGACGGACAGCGGAGTCTTAGTAATAAAGTCTTGGCACCCTTCGGATACGGAATCCTAAAAAATAAGAAAATGACAGCCACACAGCCAATTCATCTTATTTTTTAATAATATTTAAAAAAATATTCGTAATGGTAAAAGCATTCGCGAATTATGGATCGTCGATATTTATGGTAGTAACGTCGTGGTATAAATTATTCAAAATGAACTAAGTTGGTAATTTGAATGGGGTGTGAAAAATGTCCCTCGCGGGACACGCGGCGCCTCGCAGGGTTATCTGACGCCCATCTATCTTCTTTGATGTGACACTCGTTACGTCTTTTTGAGTGACAAATTTCACTGTTAATGTTTTTTTTTATACTTTATCGTTTTGCACTGTTATTGATGTTTTAAATACTTCGTTATTTAAACACTCTTTCAACGTGCACACTTTTTCACGATCATCATGAAAAATAACTGCGTAGTACTTATTTAAAAAATGTTGTATGCAAATTTTATTTAATCGATCGACAAGCAAAAACCTATAAAACTCTATAAATCATTTGTAGTCGGAAATTTTTATTTTTACTCATCCTTATATTTATATGTCTACTCGTTAAAACCCACCCCGGCTTCGGACGGGTAGATATTGACTTATAACCCCCAACTCATTTATTAGGTGTAAAATTTAATAAATTAATAAAGTCGAAATATTTGCATTTAAATCTAATCAAAAGTAATTTTGAAATCGAGAGACTATCATAATGCCCATCATCATCCTTAGTTTACACCTTACGTGTAAAATTTTCACAAATCCTTTCTTAGTTGGTGCTTACAACATAAAAGGTATCAACTGTCAAAATTTCATATTGGTGTCCCAGTAGTTTAGGCTCGGTGTTGATGAACATTGAGTCGGTCAGGACAAATACTTAATTACCTATATATCGCACGCTTGGTGTTAAAGTGATCGAATTAAAAATGTTTCTTAAGCGACTTAGCTAAACTGCTAGTTTCACGTAAATCAGTGTGTAAATTTCATAATCTATAATTTTGAATAAATAATTTCTATCGCCATCTTGTATCATCAAAGTCTAAATAAACGGCTGAACTCCCAAGTGCAAAACGTTAGGCGAGTTTCCAAAAATGTGAATTTTTGAAATCGGTCACTTTAAGGCGCAAATTACACTTACAAGTTTTGTTCTTTGACTTTCATAAAGATTCACGTAAGTTATTTCTCATTGCTTTACACCTTAAAAATTTACCGTCCGTGCCTTATTTTTGACAGTCACAGCTTTCGTAACTAAGAAGTTTCTGTTGCTAGATTACAAAGTTCTTTTATATCGATCTCGAGTGTAAAACTTACAAATGTAATCCTCGCCTAATACTAAGCGCGATATGTAAATATAGTATGAGCAATAGACTTGAAAAACTAAAAAGTAAATAAAATATATATTTTATATAACAGACCTAGACCGTGAATACATCACGGGGTTGAATTTAAATCACTCAATGTCGTCACCAGCCCCACGTATTGCGTATAGATTTGGATAGATTCAGTGACAATGTTACGACAACTCCGCCCTATTTTACGTTTACAATTTATAACCTTCATGCGAATTGAAACGGATATTGGCTGTTATGTTAACAGTAGGTAGGAATGGCCCGTTTGATGTATTTTAGGCGTTTTATTTCCGTTTTGCCGAATATTTACGTTCATATAAGAATAAATTGGAAAATGAATTAAAATATAATCTACTTTTTCAACGAAATAAATTTCGGTGACATTTTTTTTTTTGTATTTGTTTTAATGTGTAACACATTTTTACTTTAATGTACAACAAAAATTGACGATAACATATTTTTAAGTTTTTTAGATATTAACGCCTTAAGATCAAATATAAAGGTTTTGAGGATAATGAACGATAATATAAAATGAATGATAATGAACGCACTGATAAATAATAAATCGAATACATACATATATACGTATATATCTGCGAATACGGATCTGAATGCGGATATTGGGTGTTCTTACTTAAAAACTTAATATTACCGTAACTTTATTCCTTGAAATGATAGTTGACGCCACTGACAGTTTGCATGATAGGCAAAACATGTTGCAACTTGCATTGCATGGACCTTTATTTTGTTTTAATGGTAATTTACCATGACTCTGGGCATTGGTATACAAAAAAAAATCATCTATTTATTGAAAATTAATAAGATAAAAGATCCGCCAAAAAGCAACGGATACGGATACGCATCTTTCTTCTCCCTCGAATATCCGCGAATACGATTACAGATATCTAGCACATCACTATTTCAGTGCAGTAAATTACTTATCTTAGCGAATAACTATATTTTGAACTATGTAATATACAATGAGAGCTACATGCTCGTCATTTTCTTTTTAATTATACCTATAGATGTTCAAAACTTAAAAACTATCATGCCAATCCTTTGCGTTTTTCCTAATTTCCTTTGAAAAACACAAAGCGAAGAAGAATACGCTATAATATATTGTACCTAATAGTGCATTGATTTAGCTCTACAAGCAACACCACGATAATTTATATGGTCATAGTATAATTTACATACCTACCTATTTTAATCGAAAAATGAGTAAGAAAGATATTGTCCTAATAATCCTTTTTGGACGCCATTTTAACAATATGGCGCTAGAAAAGATAGAAAGTGGCAAAGTAGAAATTCGGGGAAAAAACACGTCCAGATTACCACTTTTCGATACTCCCGAAAAACTTTCTAGGTATCCTCTAATTTTTTAATACCAAATTACATATAAAGGTAAAAACCTAATGTGAATAAATCAAAAACATTGTGTTGTTTTTGATAATTAAAATTCGAGAAACAAGTTGAAGAGAAGTTTGCGGGTGTAAGTAATGTAAGACCAGCGAGTGTAAGACGCGACGCGACTCGTGATGAGTTTAATTACCACAGTGCCAACCGAAATGGAAGCGCCTGCGAATTAGCATAATCATTTCGTGGTTCACCGTATTTGAGATTATTAGAACTGTATTCGAATTTTACGGCTTTGTGCTAATCAAGAACAAAATTAAATTAAAGAAAGTAAAGTAACTATCGAGCCAGTAGGGTAATTACGGCTGAGCTACCGCTATCGCAACGCAATACATTTTGTCAATTGATTTGTTGCGTTTTAGTACAAAAATCAGAAATTAACTGTCAAAATGTATCGCGCCACGATAAAACATCTATAACCCAATGCCTATGTAACTACGACAAATATCTATATCACCGTAATTAGCCTGTAGACTGAAAACAAGTCACTGGACTAATGTAATCCTTAAATCTTATTTCTTTGCTACAAAAATAATTGATGAAAGAATATTTACTACTATTAATATTTGTTACGATTACTTTAAAGTAGTTTCCAATATAAAACAGAGCATTGTACAAAACATATTAAAATTATATTTTTATTAAGCTCTTGAAATGTTTGGACGCTTGTTTAGTTAAAATTGATCAAGTTACATTAGAATAGATCAATAAAAATAAAAAATACATATTCGTTGAATATACGTATGTATTTGTTTTCAATTGCTGCCTCATGTCTATTTAGTTAATATTATTATGTACGATATTCCATTTCATACTAATTACGTCACGGTTTAAATCTAATTTTAGCTCATATATAAAGCTATCTATCATAAAATTATTTATTTATATGAAAAATTATTAAACACACCAGAAATGGTATACAGATGTCATAGAAAGGTTCAGTTAAAAAATTACTTAATTGATATAATTAAATGTATATAGTAATTAATGTCACTGTTAACTTAAAAGCGCATCCTGGCGGAGAATGTTCACTTATAATGTAACATTTCTGGTGTGAGCATTACATAAGTAAGTGTCAATTACTGGCCACTACAATGGGAAACCTGTAATAATACAATCTGTAACACCCATAATACAATATGTAACATTCATTTGCACCAAACAATGTGACCGCTTAGTCTGACACTGTAAATAAAACATAGTAGAATGCAGGCGAATGGCCAAAGTCCAATTTGGATTGTTACATTACAGGCGAATGTCAGTCTTTGGGGCTCTATTGTAACGTAATGCTCAAAATCTAATCTAAGATAATTATATTCCCGGTAAAGGAGAGCCTCCAAACTAATCTCATCGAAAGAAATGATAAAGTATTTTTATTTTAATGCATGGACAACAATAAAATACTTACTAAATTAATAATAAACAATCATTTTTTAAACAAGATTTTTTTAAAAGCTCTAAAAAGGAAAAAAATCTTTTATTATGAGTTTAGTATCGTCACACAACTTACATAAGCACATACTCAATCACATAATGGAAACTGAGCCTAATTTAGCTTGCACGATTTGATTACAGACATACAAACAACGCGTGAAACTAAA
The DNA here is from genome assembly GCA_037950945.1 of Hypolimnas misippus. Lineage (NCBI taxonomy): Eukaryota > Metazoa > Arthropoda > Insecta > Lepidoptera > Nymphalidae > Hypolimnas > Hypolimnas misippus. The sequence continues at coordinate 6,561,137 of JBBEEQ010000017.1, forward strand.
TAAAAGCTTGTAAAAAGGAACTGACATCAAATATAAATGAAGTACTAAGTGTACTTACCCACTAACAACCATAAAATTAATATTTTCTATATTATTTATTAAACATTTTTAGTCCCCTTATTTTCTCCGAGTTGCTTAAAAAAACAATAAAGATTCGTGCTTATAAAACTATGAATTACTGTCGATATGCCCGCAAATTCCCTCACAAGGCCATAAATATGGAGGTGAACTTAATCATTTTGGGACATCAATAAAATACGAATACGAAAACAGAAAGGAGATAGAGATATTGCTACTCGTAAATGTAGGTAAACGATATGTAAGAATTTATTCAATTCACATTAAAGAAAATGTAACGCAGCGGAAAAATTTTGCTTGATGTTCTTTCTTAGAAAATAAATAAATTAATACCTACCTTTTCATAGATATTTTTTTTAAATATAGCCAATATTTTCAATGAAAATGATGTGGTTATTTTTGCCTCTGTATCGCTGAGAAGTCCACCGCAAAGAATAACATAAAATAATTTACTGATTCTTTTACGTTTTTTAGGTATAAATTCTTTTAATATTCTAAAAAGCAATATTAAAGAAATACAAGACAATATTTTAACTTCACGCCAATAACAACTATTATTCCACTTGGTAAACCCTGGCTGTAACCCACTGACACCTCGCCTAAGGGTGGGCGACCACCACCTCACTCACCACCCTCAAAGAAAATCGAGCTGAAGTTTAAATTGTAAAATATATAAATTTAATATAATAATGAGATAGTAAATTGTGTATGTGCGAAGTAATCTCTGAAACAACTATGAACAAAAAATTATTTTAACAATTATGGGACCAACTGAAAGGTCCAATAATCTACGAGGTCATAAGTTACATTTTATGTATTTATTCAATTAACAGTTTGTTAAACATGCCAGAAAGATAACACAGATACATATAGTCACAGGAAAAGAAAGTTTAAAAGGTATTTTTTCTCCTTTTAAGAGATTTAATTTTAAGTATAGCCGAGAAAAAATAGAAGATTATTGAAAAACGGTAACAGGAAGACAAGGTTTGCACGAATAAAAAGAAATCACAACCATAAAACTTATGTATACGTCTATGTGTATTATTTTAAAACAAAATCTACATTTAATTCGAGTAAAGTCGTGAATAAAGTTAATGAAACACTAAAACTAAATTTCCTATCTTATTTCAGACAAATTAAAACAACCATAGTTTTGTCATTTTGAAATGATGCTTACTAACAATCTACTTCCAGCAATTGGTAATGTGACCGCAGATTGTACGATCGCGTTACCAACATTTAAGTAACTGAAATATTGACTACGACTCGTCTATGGGCTGTCTCGACGACAGTACCTCCCTCTAACAGAAGATCGACGTGAAATAGCTAATATAGCTGCGTTTTGTACGGAGAGTGGGTGAGCTGGACACCTAAAAAAAATTGGGAAGAGGACTCACATCCTTTAATCCTTTTTACTGGCATTATTATTATTACATGAAAGTAAAGTAAATTAAAGTAACATCCTGTAAATGTCCCACTGCTGCATAAAGGCCTTCTCTCCTATTAAGAAGAAGGTTTAGAGCTCCACCACGCTGCTCCACTGCGAGTTAGCGGATATACATGTGTCAGAATTTTTCTCGGCACATGCAGCTTTCCTCACGATGTTTTCCTTCGCCACCGAGCTTGAGATGAATTTAAACATAAATTTAGCACTTGAAAATTCAGCGGTGCTAGCCGGTATTTGAACCCGAGATCATCGGTTGAGATCATCGTGTTAAAACCACTAGACCATCTCGGCTCATATTATTATATGAATGCATTTGTTTTTCTGTTGATGTTTATGTCCACTGCCTGCAGAAAAAATGTTTGACGTCAATATATAATTATGTACGATTAGTCGCAAAGTATAAAAAGAAGCCGAGATGGTGTTGTGCCAGAAGAACTCTGACACATGTATGTACACCAACCCGCAGTGGAATAGGGTTGTGGATTAAGCTATAAACTTTTCTGCTTAAAAGGAGAGGAGGCCTTTGCCCAGCAGTGTTTCATTTACAGGCTGTTACTTTACTTTTTACTTTTACTAAAAGTATTAGTCCTACAAATATGACATAGAGAAAAAAAAAATATGTATTTATGCAACTTATTAGAAAACATTAATTTTATATTGTATAATACTACGGGTACTCTTTGGTATCCATTTAAATGTTCTTAACGAACCATTTACTGATTTTCTTTAAAGAATATATTAAAGCAAATTATATCAGCAACATTACCTCGTAACTGCCTTAACATTTTTTATGTAAATAGACGCGTCTTAAGAATAGTTGCATAGCCTATGATTATTTAAATGCAATATTTAAAATTAATATAAGATAAACAGATAATTTATTTAATAAAATAAGTATATTGATACAGATTGATCTTTACTTTGTCTACAAAATTACGTACAAACTCAATATTTCGTCTTATCTTCTTAACACTGTTGATTTCTTATCAATGCTTCGTTTCAAATAGTTTCTAGGTCTAGTGTAGTAACATGTCCGACTTAACGGTGATCCTACACACATATAGTTATTTAAACGTTAGTTAATTCCAACGGAACTGAATTCAGCACACAACCCACAAAAATATTTTTACAGGTAAAAAAACAATCACGAGAAGTAATACAAAAAATCAGTGATAGCTTAAAACCATATTTCAAATGTATAACATAACCATAGTCAAAAACATTACTATATTATATTTCTTTAGAGTTGTAAAGTTATTTTACTACTCTTGTTATTTTAAAAATAATCTTGCTTCGCATATTCTGTATTCATCGACTCTCATAACTGCAAAAGTCAAAACTCATAATATAAATCGTAGTTTCCAACAAAATCACAATTTGAATATTAGGACGTTACGTTATTTGCTATTAAAATTTCGTAGCGCAGATCGAAATGAATAAAATATTAACCTGTATTCAAATTAGCTTTTCATTTAATGTATTTGTAGTTCTGGGTCTGAATTATTAATGTATAAACACAACAATGCTACTGAATTAGATAAATAAACTACTGTGTAAAGAGCGTCTATTTATAACAGTGCATCAATTAAATTTGAAGTCAACAGCTCCTATAAACAAAATAAGTTCTTATGTTCTATTAAAAATGGACATTCTACAAATTCCCATTGTAGATTCCTATCTATTGTAATTACATATTACTTATTGTGATTTTCTTTTGTAATACTTGGGACTATTGAATATTGTTTTGTAATTATATTGCAAAGATAGCATTAACCAAATATTGCAGATGTGATCCAAAAGAAAAACTAAACATACACGGTACAAATTTACTCGAAATTTGTAATATCTACTTTCGAAAGCTAGATATGATACTATTATGTAACCTAGTAACAGATACGTCGTAAGTAGTGACGAAAGTTGTAAATGTTAAAATTACTTTTAACATTTATGAGTAAGGCACCTACAGTAAATTCTTTCCGATGTAAAACGATAAGAAATGACTTATGTAAATCTTTATGAAAGTCTGACAACAAAACTCAAGTGTAAATCTCGGCTTGTAAGACGATATATCTAACAACGGTGTAATATATAATTAAATAATCTTAAAAAACAATTTAAGTATGTATAACAATTTATATGTAACATTAGCATAAATAGGTTAATATTACATATAATAAATAATTAATTGAATGATATATTTTATCTTTGTATGTAATCCATAAGTATAGTATGCACTGTTTACCAATATTTCCGAATTGCACATTGCCTTTAGTATATGTGATTTGTGCGCCATTGTATTCGTTCGAAAACATGCAATTATTATTGATGTTCATACGTTTAAAATTTAACACACCCCCATAAATAGGAAAAAAGTCATCTACCAATGTCACAATGTGTAAGGTAATGCTTACAAGGATCTATATAGTCCGCTACTACTCGTAATTCATCTCTATTATGCTATTGTCACGTGGAGAAATTACTAATTTGTAGCGCTGTAGGCCTGCGTATCCCCAGCGGATATTTCAACAGCAAACATTATGCTAATTCACCGCATTTACTCTACACCTGTCTGCATAAACATGTTTCCTAATTTCCAGAGACGACCCTAACTTTTTAATGGAAATTCAAGCAGTAAAAAAATTATCTTTAGTACACGAACATACTAGTTAAACTTTCAAGCCAAATTAAGTGTCAAGTATTCGACTCTATTTACAATATAATTAGTGACACTTTAAACATGCTAAAATCAATATTTGTAACATCGATTGTTTTAAAAAACATTGAATTAAAAAAATATATATTATATTATAATAGTAAAACGGATTATTTAACATCCATCCTAATATAGTTTCTGCATTTAGAATGAATTAAATAATAAAATGAATACTACTATTGTTGTAACAACAAACGATGTGTTATTTTTTTATTCATTATTTTTATATATTCTTAAGACGCGAATATAATTGATAACAATTTGTCTCTCTCTTTCGTTAATATAATTATTTATGATATGTAACGTAGTGATATTGTTACGTTATTAATTTAATTGTAACTTATAACATTACTCGGAAATAACATACAAAACAGAATATGTCGAAATAAAATACACGGCATAATAATTTTCGATATCCGATATAAATATTATTTAAAATGAAATTAGCTATTCAAATTACTATTCGTACAACCATATTCAAATCAAACGTATTTTAGCGTATTTTAACATAAGCCTTTTTTAATAGTAGATACCTACTAGACATTTCATAATCGAGAAAATCTATACTAATATTATAAAGCTGAAGAGTTTGTTTGTTTGTTTGAACGCACTAATCTCAGAAATTAACGGTTCGAATTGAAAAATTATTTTTGTGTTAGATAATTTATTTATTAAGGCAGGCTATAAGCTATATAATATCATGCTACGACTCATAGCAAGCAATAACGATAAACGCAAGTGAAACCACAAGGTACGGCTAGTTGTATATAAAAAGTACTCATTTTTCTTACTTTCAACATTTCTTAATTTGGCGACCCGAAATTTACCACAAAGTTTTATTGAACAGAAACTTTTTTACATTTGTTGACTCCGTTCGTTTGATTAAAAGTTAAGCGAGGAAAAACAACTTGACAGAGAAAAAAAACGTGTCGAGGCGTTGGTCAGTTTCCCTCGGCAGAAATACCTGGGCCAAGATAATTGTGCCCATAAATCTTGACGACTTCCGAGGAGATTCCTTTCTGGGTTGCCTTCTCTTGGAACTTTGGTGAATGTGCTTTAGATATCCCTCGCTCGCTAGTATATACTCTCGAACGTTTTAATGCCTAAGAAGTAAAAGGTTTTGTTTTATGTATTCGTATTTATTTCGAATAAGGTTTTAAAGTATTAAGTGAAACTTGTTTTTATTTAAAAAATAATCAATTAATTTATTATAAAAAAAATTCATATTTAAATGAATGAAAATTATTGGAAAAACCATCGGAAATCTTGAATATTTATATAGTATATTTATATTATATAGTAATTGTTTGAAAATTATTACTGTGTAAAACCGCTAGTTTGGTCTAAGCGAGTCGCTATTATTTTATATTTTTAACTTTTATTTATTTAAAATTCGAATATATTCAGTAGTACCCTAATAATGCAACCAATTTCAAAAAAAATATGCAATTAAAAAAATGTCGATTCAATTAGGACTTATATTTGAATTCCTGTTCTTTTCTAAATGCGTTTTTAGAGAGGTCTTCACACATCCATGAGTAAAATGACTAATAAAACACACAAACTGAACCGTCAGATCGAATAAATGTAACATTTGAACGGAAATAAGTGCTTTTCGTCCAATAGCGGTGAGTCAATATAGCCGCCTCACTTCTGGTAGGTATAAATTTTTCATTAAGGTTCGGGCTCCTACCACAATATCTATAAAACTTTGATATCCTATTTACATTATATTCCCGGCTGGACGTTTTACATTTTTATACTGAAAAATTAGTCTGACTTCTATTGATTATATTATCGGTACTCTTAAATTGTGTATCCATGTTTTCTATCATTTTTAAAATAGGTTTAGTGGTTTCGAAGTCTACTTCGCACATACAAACTTCACTCTTTCTTTATTGTTTTCCAGCTTGGCTAATTTCCACAACCATCTTACATACGCACAAATAAATCAGTCGACTTATGTGATTAAAATGCTGCTTTCAAAATGTAATAATTTAGTCTTGAAAATATGATAACATTACAGCTATTTAAAATTATTTCATTTACAAAGTTCGTGCTTACTGACTATCAAAACCAGTTCACAGGAAATGTAGGATCGCGTGGCACAGAGCTATATTTTAGTGTAGGTGCGACATTGGATGTGTCACACTCGTTCAAGTAGCTATGAGCTTTGTAAGGTACGTTCTCATATTATATTAAATCTAAATTCGAGTTGTACATGCTCGTTTTTACTTACTCGTACTACTTAAACAAAATAATAAGTAAAGAAATATTTTATCTTTCGATGTATAAAGTTAAGTAAATATATGTAAAGGTGTTTTAAAAAAGTATATAAGAATTTGGATCTAAGGATTTAGATAAAATTTTGGATTTTATATTAAAAAACACTTGCTATGCTATGTAGCTCCTGCTCATGAATAAACAAAAGCATAAAATAGGTATTTTTTACAATTTTGTTAGGACTACTCTACTAGTTCACTTAATGTTATGATGCAATACTTAAAATCAATATTTTAATACAACCAATAAACCAATCCATTTGCACGATATTTATGTATTAATTAGTCTTTTATAAAACATTTTTTTTTTCAAATAATTACTAGTAATAAAAAACCTTAGGGCTGCTACATAAGGAATTAATCTTAGTTGTAAATTGATAAAATAATAAATCATTAAATCTAATTATTATCAAAATATTTTTAATAATTAGTTGAAATTTAAAATACGATATAATATAAAAATATTTTCAGCCTTTTACCGCGCAATATCATAAAGGTATTATGATGAAAAATGCTTTATAAATCGGATTAGGATTAAATAGAAAAATACTATTCTCTTTATTAAATAATATTCCAGACAATATTTCTTTAAACACATTCTATCTATGTCATAGATACACTTAATCTTTTTACTGAGATTATGTATTTAATACTGTATTATCTATAGTTATATATAGAAAAAAAAATCGTATATCTGAATTAGTTTAATGGAAATTTTTTGTTATTTTTTTTGTTCCAACTAATTAACCTTTTTGGTTAACTAGGTATATGAAAGAAAAAGAGTAAAATTATTATATTTTTCCTAAATGCCCTGTGAACGTCAATGTCGCGTGAAATTTTGTTTGTCAATCGTAAAAAACAAACAATTTGAATTGGAGGCAATTTAGCTCGACAAAGTTGTTTATCGACTCCGCTCTCCCTTTACCGTTTTAATGAGTTACAGTGAAGACCGAAGACGATTGAAATATTAAATATATGTCGTGCAATTCATAGTAATAGATTTCAAATTATTTTCTCGCAAAAGTTTAGAAAAATAAAATCATATTTACGTTTTATTAAAAAAGCTATTCTAAAAACAATTATCCGCTCAGAGAAATTTCCATTTTATCGACGGTGCGATATTTTTTATATGGAAAACGCGTGACCTGTATTATATTTTTTTAGTATTTTAAACGAAACCATATGTAGACCTTTGTTAGGAATAGCGAAGTTCGTTAGTTATTTGTAAATACATATGTATGTATATAGCATTTATATAATAATACATTTTGATTGTTTAGTTTTTAATTATGTTATCTGTCATGTTTAATATGCGAATTATTATAAGATTTTTTATTGTATTCACAAGAATAAACGATTAAAAATCTATTTAATACATATTTATCTTATATATCAGGAACAATATCGCTATCATAAATTGTTGTTACGTGATTGAATTTCTACCATTAACAAACGAAATAACACACGCACCTGTCAAAATATCTAATATTTTGATAGCAATTATGTTTAGCAGTTATATCGATCACTGGTAAGGCGAAAGTTACATAAATCATTTACCATTGCTTCTACTTCTGAATGAACTTAGCGTTAGTAACTTAATAATTAAAACTAACAACTTACGTCAGGTTATCTAGGTACCGGAATAAAATTTACAAGTATAATTTACGCCTTAATCAAATATGTAAATAACGAAACACAAAATATTTTGGTAATTTTATTGATAAAAAGAATAGTTCAAATAAATTCTAAACATCATAGAAGTCGTTTCAACTATATGCGTTTATTTACATAATTGTACATAGGCGAGCTGTCTTCCACCAACATAGTGGAATTCGTCTCTAGGCTCCATTTCGAGTAAGATCCGACGCTAAATTCATCAAGAGTGCATTTAATATGAGCTGCTTTCGGGGCAGGTAATTCAATTACGCCCTGTATATTACATATTCATCGTCTTTATGATAATTACGTGTCTGCGCTTAATTCTCTGTTTCCGAACATCTGAATCATGAGATATACCAACTTTACGACGCTATAAGGAAGATGCTATAAGAATACGCTTATAAAATAGCAATTATTATCTCTGACACGTTTTAATTACGTATAATATATATAATCTTTAAGTGTTTAAATTCTAACATACAAGTAACAACAACTAGAAATATAATTATTACTACAAAAATATCATCCACTTCAAGTAGTATTTGATTATTTTTAGATTGTTAAACGAGCTGTTTAATATTATTGCAATAATTTTTTTTTTTATGTAGCCGAAATGGCCTAGAGGTTAGAATACGTCGATGAAGGCGGGTTTAAACCCCGGCCAGCACGGCTTACTTTTAAAGTGTTTAATTTGTGATTAAATTCATCTGGAGCTCGGCTATGAAGACGACAACATCGTGAGGAAACCTGCATTTGCCGGGAGAAATTTTGACGCATGTATATCCGCCGCCTCGCAATGAAGCGGTGTGATAGATTAAGCTATAAACCTTATCCTTAATAGGAGAAGAGCCCTTTGTACATTGAAATCATAATTTACTTTTTATTAATTATTAAAGCTACTAATAGGAAATATTAATAAAAAACATAATTTCATTATAAATTAACACGTTTAAAACATACCGTATAAACCTTAAACAAATTAGAAAGTCATAGAGGATAGACATACGATATCTGTAATTAAAACCTGACTCGTTAGCTACATTCGTCCAGTCCAGCGCCCACGTGCACGTCTGAAAGCCCCCCTCGCCCGGGTCAGGTGGATGGAACTCAATTAGCAACAATTATTCAACAACGAGGCGACGCGGACCCAAAAGTTTCCTCGTCTATTTTGTAATTAATTTTGTTCCCGCCGACTGGCGACTTCAGTCGCTGGCAAAGTGGTTTGACTTTTCACAGCTTAGAACTGACCCCACCGCTCTGTCAATACTGCTTAAATTTACTTTAAATATATTTTAATTTTATTTTTGATCCCCAATCAAAAAAGAGGGGTGTTGGATCTTTGTATCTGTGTGTCTGTCTGTGGCATCTTAGCTTTCTAATGAATAGAAAAATTTTGATGCGGCTTATTATGTTAAAAAACTGTAATCGAGGAGATAAGCTATAATTTAAAAAACGGTTCCGTCGTTTAGAGATTGCCTGCCTTACTACAAAAGATTTAAACAGACGTTAAACGCGTTTTTTAAAAAATCCGTACTACAAATCCGCGTCTAAGCACGGTTTTGAGTTAAACATGCTTTAGATATAGATTAACATACGTGTAAATGAGTTTAATAGATGTCTAAAACCTATTTCAGTTTTTTTATGAGTTTATTCGCTGTTAAGCAATTTAGATAATATTTTAAGCAATATTTAATTTTTAAACACTGTTTAGCTAGACACGTGTTGAACATGATTTAATGCGTCTTTTGTAGTATGACAGTACGTCTTTTATGGTTATTCACTTACCACTGGTCTGATTTAACCGAAATTTATTATACCTTGACTTCAATGATCCTAAAATAACATAATTACATTACCTGATGCTGCAGCATCATCTAGAATAAATTGTTAAGGATTTTAAATTTTCAATTTTAGTCAATGACATTTATTAATGTGAGAAAGAAGATTCGTTTTGAAATTTTAATATGTTTTAAAGTGTCGAGAATAAAAGAATAATATAAAATTCTGCAATAAATGAAACTTTGTATGTTCTCGCGTTTCTCTACAGCGGTCATAACGACCATATAAGGTCGATTGCTTTCTAAAACTTCTCCTATTTGTGCCCGCGCGGAGAAATTGGAACTTCTTTATTGTGACAAAGTTACAAATGAGAATGGATATTTCCATTTCTATCGAGTTAGTAAGTTCAAACCGATAAATATTTTTGTTACACTTTTTCTACGTAGTTTATGTCGAATCTTTAACAAAGTTGGAATGATGAATTACAACATAAAAATAGCCGAAGCGAGTAACATCGGGATAGCAATATAAAAATAATGTATGTTACGCTTTCTCAATCGTTCTCAATGTTAGGTGCTTCGTAGTACAAACAGGATCTCATTTAAATAACATATTAAGGTTTCCCCGACACTTATTCGCATATTGCTTAAAACAACGCGTCAATTGGTCCGTCCGTGTAAACTCCTATATTAACATAGTAAGGAACCCATTTCCATTATCATCCCCAATTTCGTGCTCGGGAGGCACTTAAGCACTTAATGGATCTCGGGTCCCCGTTATTTACTGGAACGCCGAATTGAATAAAATCGTAAATCTTAACACCATTCCAGAGAAGATGCTATTATTAAAAATCATTCCTAATTATTCGTTCATTAAGGACTTAAGGTGGAGAAAACATTATAAACCATTGTATAACAGACGTTTCAGATTCCTAAATGGTAGTTAATAAATTGGTTGTTTATACTAATTCATTAAAATGTAGACTCTTAGAGACAATTTTATTAAACACTAAAGGCTTAAATAACATAATATTTGTATTCGGTTTATTAATATGATAATACAATCTTGTTTTTTTATTACAGACTAATATCGATACACAATAACACATATTTAATCTGTTTATTATACTTAATATAATTTTCATCTTTATTTTAAAGTCCATTTATATCCAACAATCTTATCAAGTAGAACTCCAAAATCATATCCAAAATAAAACATATAAAAAATGTTAAAGATATTCTACTAACATATTCATGAATTAAGTGTGTTATAAATCAGTACGCTGCGTCTAAAATTAACCCTAAATGCGACAACAATTCTAAGTCAGGATATTCTGACACAATTGTTGCATAACTAGATTGCTTCTCTTCCTAGTGAGTGATCTCAAGATTCATGAGCACAGCTTAGCTACAAGTAGTACGTCTGGATCTCTATATCAAATTACAGACGCAAGACGGACAGAACAGTTTTCATTTGTCAACTTAGCTATAGTATATATGGTAATCTCAACGTTAAATTAATTCTATACTAATACAATTAAGACGTAAAATATGTTCGTAAGATTTGTTTGTAGGGGATAATCTCAGAAACTACTGATTAATAAAATCTTTTTGCGTCGAATAGCCTGTTTATTGAGAAAGGTAGGCTATATAACATCACTCTATGACTTATAGAAGCGGAGCAGTAAATATAAACGCGAGTAAAATTGCGAGGGGCAGCTAGTAAGAAATAACGTAATTCAACGGCGGCTACTTCGCAATGATTACCCGATTTTGATAAAAATTCTATGGAACTAATCTGAACGTATACTTTTTCGAATAAAAAAAAATATAACCTTAAAAATCGGTTAAGTCATACGGTAGTTCTGAGGTAACAAACGTTAAAAAAATAACATACGCTAATTAAGAACCTCCTTTTACGAAGTCGGTTGAAAAAATAGTACATTTTATTTTTTTGTTGTAATCTATATATGTCAAAACTTGAATGTCCCACTAGCGTACGTATTTTGCCTGAAAGAGATATAGTCCGGGTTCCCTGGCCTATTTTTTCACTTGATTAGTAACAAGCTAATTTTCTGTGAGTAGCTTCGTTTCAATGAGACGCCCAACTTTTTCCTGTGCGAAAATTCTCGATTGTGGTAGGTGACAGGGGTAGCAGGAATAAAAGATGTTGAATTGATGATTCTCACAAATTTATTACTAACTGGATTTTTTTTTGTAAAATCTAATGATAATAATCTAAATTATTCGAAAACATTTTTGTCCTACAAAATGTATGGTTTCATCAAAATGTCCCCCTCCTTCGAACATGTATCGATAACAAGGTCATCAAAAATAATTGCTAACCAGCTGATTTATTTTTTTTTACTTAGTTAATATTTATATAATCTAACAGTTATATTGTCCTACATATTGCATGGTACGTTATCCCGGTCCTACACTCCGAAATGGTTAATACCACAAGACCATCTTTTTCATTACTAACTGTAGGACAAAAATATAACATAATAGATTAGTGTGTTCTCTGCCCAAATGAAACAATGTCCTACAAAAAAACAGGTATCTATTACTAGTCCTACAATAATTGCCATTTTTTCGTTTTCCTATTTGTAACTCTAGAAATTTAAAAAGTGCATGCGAATGAATTTCAACCAATAAGAAATCGTAACTAACTTCAAGACTCTCAAATATTTTTAACTTCCCGCTAAGAAAATTAACAATTTTCTAAAAATCGGGAAGTTATTGGTTTTACCCCGTTTTGCAAAAATCGAGTTTTAATCAGATCTCAATGTTTCGGGGTCCTAGGAAGCTTCCGTGACCATTCCCGCGAAGGTGTGACTATGCCTGTGTGTGTGTGTGTGTGTGTGTGTGTGTGTGTGAGTATGTAACTCCCTTATAACTTTTGAACGGCTAGATCAATTTAGTAAAAATTGGTGTCATTTGAACTTAGATTTTTAATATGATTTGGACCAATTTCATTCTTTAGATTTTGAGAAATCTCAAAAAAAACTAATAAAAGAAATTTTTCAAATGTGGTTTTTTTCAAACTAACTTTTAAATAGCTTAACCAATCAATTCCAACAACTAATCAGCTCTCAACCTTGTAAAACCACGTCGATTGCCGCAAACCAAATCAAAATCGGTTGATTCGTTTGTGAGTTATCGTGAACGAAAGAAATCTAAAAAATTGATTTTTTTCAAATTATTTCGAAAATTTTCATATCATCAATAAGTGTTTTTGAGTCTTCCACAGGACTTGAAAAATAACATCGATGGCCACCAATCGAGTGAAAATCGGTTGATTCATTCAAAAGTTATGGCAATTGTACTTTATGAAACTGTTATCAGACTGTTGAGCTCGAAGAGCTCAAAAGCATAGAGCAGCTCTTGTATTGAGCACGGAGAGGTCAAAATAATGTACTATTTATAGTTTTGAGCTCGCAGAGCTCAAAAACAGGGTAATAAACGAAATCCAAGCTCTTAGGTATGGGAATAGCGGGAAGTTACAGGGACGGCCTGCAAGGTCTACCATCGTTTCTAATTTTTATTTTCAAAATTGGTCAATAATAAATGAAGATGGTTCGCGTTTCAACCAATAAGGAATTATGTCCCATTTTTTTGCGAGTTTCGACCATTGAATAACTTCAAATTCCCAAGAATTTAAATGTTAGGGTAAAAATACAGTGATAACATGTTTTTTAAAATTTAAATAACTTTATTTTTTATAAAAATTGGTAGAAAAATATGTATGCTCTGCGCATGACTACCGCTGTAGTAACGAAATACAGATAATAAATTGCTTGTTAATTTCATGAATTTTCAATATAGATTAAATTGGAGGACCAGGATAACGTACCACGCAAATTGTAGGACAATGTAACTGTTACATTATATAATTATTAAGTAAGTAAAAAAATAAAAATCAGCTGGTTAGCAATCATTTTTGATGACCTCGTTATCGATACAGGTTGAAAGAAGGAGGACTCTTCGATCAAACCATACATTTTGTAGGACAAAAATTTTTTTGAATAATGTAGATTATTATTATTAGATTTAACGGAAAAAAATCCAGTTACTAATAAATTTTTGAGAATCATCAAATCAACATCTTTTATCTCTGCTACCCCTGTTACCTACCACAATCGAGAATTTTCCATAGGAAAAAGTTGGGCGTCTTATAGAAACGATGCTATTCACGAAGATTTGGCTTGATAGTAATTATTTTAATATCATGGATCTGTATTACTATTTTCGAGCGTAGGACCGGGATAACGTACCATGCAATTTGTAGGACAATATAACTGTTAGATTATATAAATATTAACTAAGTAAAAAAAAATAAATCAACTGGTTAGCAATTATTTTTGATGACCTTGTTATCGATACATGTTCGAAGGAGGGGGACATTTTGATGAAACCATACATTTTGTAGGACAAAATTTTTTTCGAATAATTTAGATAATTATCATTAGATTTTACAAAAAAAAATCCAGTTAGTAATAAATTTGTGAGAATCATCAAGTCAACATCTTTTATTCCTGCTACCCCTGTCACCTACCACAATCGAGAATTTTCGCACAGGAAAAAGTTGGGCGTCTCATTGAAACGAAGCTACTCACGGAAAATTAGCTTGTTACTAATCAAGTGAAAAAATAGGCCAGGGAACCCGGACTAATACGTTCCAAATATCAGCCTTATATATCAGGTAGTTTTGTTTTTATTTACATTTTCGTCCCTCGTGCAAAAATGGACTTTTGTCTATACGTCCATTTGTTACAATGCCCTCGTACCGGATATGGCTACGCGATCGTAGCGATACGGCCAAATTTTCAAACACCACTCAATTTTAAGTAGCCTATATATCTCGAGCCTTCGTTCTATAACTAAGACTTTTAAAAAATAAGCCGACTTGAAAAGAACTGTACGCAATTTCGTTTGCTTGGATGAGATACTTATAACAGTTATTACTTTTAATTAAAAATCAATCTACGAAACCAACTTTTATAAAAATTCACACACTTCACAACTCAAAATGTTTTACCCGATGTTGATAAAAAACCTATGGGGTTAATTTGAAAGGACACCCTTTCGAAAAAAAAAATCAAAATCGGTTAAGAAATGACAAACTTCCGCGGTAACAAATAGAAAAAGAAATACGCTACGAATTAAGCTCCTGCTTATTTTAACCCAGTTGAGAACACAATATGATTCACAAGATTTAATGACAAATTTTAATTAGGTAGCGATTGATATTATGGCTGTTAGTATTGCAAACGGAATAACCATTATTTATACTGGAGGCCAAGCCTTACCAGCTTATATTAAAAATATAACGTCTTATGAAATACTTTAATTAAAAAAAACCAACCAAGTCTGGATCAGGGCCACATTGAGGGTTCCGTACCATCGTACATGATATTACGCTATTTGTGCGTGTCAGACTTGCACACGGTTTTTATTATTTGTACTTCTATTGGATATAGAAATACACCTTCTGTGAAATTTTCACTGTAAGACAGACGGACCGCGGAGGCATACAAATAGGATCTTGGTACCTTTCAAGTACGGAACTCTAAAAATATAAATTATTATTGTACTACAGAATGTCGTCTTGACTAAATTAAACATTTATATAATGTTGACAACAATTAAACGACGAACTAATAACACTTACCTAAATCTGTTTATAAGGATTTCGTATTCGTACCTATATTTTTAATATTCAAAAAATAACAATTTAAAATCAAAAATTAAAGATCATAGATATAAGTCAACCTGACACTTCAAATTGAACTCTAATAAGACATACCAGTTTTTTATCGTCCATATTTTTCAATATCCAAATTACCTCAGAGCACGCTTGTAAACATTTTTTTCGAACTACAATATAAATTTCAGCTAGCTCGTAACTAAAACTCAAAAGTGAGTAATTCTCTAAAAATATAACCGCGTGAAGTGCAAAATGTTCGCTATATTTTCTATTTTCGGGCCTAGGTGTGAGGAAGATAAACTGGCCACGCTCTATGCTGCAGGCCACGAATAATCCGATCGATACCGCAACCCTAACAGTCCCAGTTGACTGGGCTAATATCATCCAACCAGATTGGTAAAAATATATTTCTATTATGTTACGTATCTGGTTCTTTAAAGATGACCTACCTTTAAAGAATCAAATACGTAACATATCTGATTCTTTAAAGCATACATTATTTGAGCTATAATATTTTCGACTATAAATGCTATTACTTTCAAAGAGCCTCTGTACTTTAATATAATTTAGAAGATTCTTTTTCCATTATTGTAAAAAGGTCGTCTGTATTTGGATAATGTCAAACATATTCAAACATTTTTTTTTTACTAATTCAGACAATAAAAAATAGTTTAACATAAACAAAACTGTACTTGCAAAATAAATAACATCCAAACAAAAAATATTATAGCAGTTTATTTTTCGCAATAGTGTCGATGTTTCCACTTGAAACTACATTATCTACATATATATGTTCGTACATTTCGGAAATCCACTGGGAAATATAAAGTCTAATACGGTGCGGCAATAAAACATTGTTCCACGTGTTGCTATGTAAATCTCATAACTACACTTGAGCCGGCAGTCGGGGCCGAATCCCGCGCGGCTTGTACTTCGGATCGCTGTCACGGATTTATGCCATTGCATTGCTAATTCTGGATTTCATTACAATTATTATTATCTATTTAACGTATCTACAATCTTACTATAACAAAGTAATTCTTTATATTTTTTAATCTGTGTTTTATATACTTAATTATACTTTCGTAACAATTACGATAAAAATATTAATGTTTGGATAAAGTTTTAGTTCGATTTCATGATTTTTGTTTTTAGTCATTAAACAAAAAAGCAATTTCTATCTAGATAATTAATAAAAACAAAATAAATTTTTAAATAAAATAATGGAAAATTGAATGTGATTTTTCTTTTTGTCTTGCAGTTAAAGAAAAACAACCAAAAAGTAATTAAGTTTCTCACAGACGGACGCCGCAGTCTTTGGAAGTATTTATAATTCGTTAAGTCATTCGCACAGAATAAAACGATGAACGAAACGACTTCGTTTTCATATTAATTTATTATAATTTAAGCAATGGATGCCTACAAAATATTAACCAACTTGTGGAAACTTTGTTTTTTAAGGAAACTTTTACATAACTATATACACTTTTCTTCATTTTCAACAAAAAACCTTTCTTTCATACCTGTGTGTAATGTTTATATATTTCATAAAATGTTAACATTTTCATAATTTTGACATAAAGCGAAACATGCACACAGGTGGCTAACGGTTTTAATACGTAATTCGGCAATTAAACAATGTACCTTTGAAAGTATCCCTAAATACATGAGGTTTTTGTGTCTCAAAAATATTGGCTACTCTAATCAAATTTTACTTTAGTATCAATTTTTGTCAATAATAGATAAAAATAAACTCTATAAACTATCAAAACATCTTACCCGATTCGATGATTAGTTAAAATTTGAATAATAAACAAACTTTTCAAAAAAAAAAAAAAAATATTTTACACAATAAGTAAAAATCACACGCGAGGCGACGGCGGTTTGCCACCACTGCGGGGTGGACCAAGACGATGCCCAGCACACACGCTGAAGGCGTGTCCCGCGTGGACCGCGGAAAGGCAAGTCTTGGTTCAGCAAATCGGGCGAAATCTCTCCCTGCGAGCAGTCGTGTCGGCGATGCTACGCATCGGCGTGGGAGGCCGTAGTCAACTTCTGTGAGACCGTCATGGTCCAGAAGAAGTCTGCGGGGTGGGCTCGGGAGAGGGCCGATCTCGACCGGCGGAGGCGACCTGCGGGTCGCCTTCACGGCCTCCAAGCCCCAGTGCCCGGGGCGGAATAAGTAGGGCACTCCCTCCGGCCGTGGGTGCGTGAGATGGGGGTCTCACGCATCCGTTTTCATACGGCCGAGAGGAGGACCGCAGTCCGGTATGGCCCCGGACTGCCGGTGTACGCACCAGCGAGGGGTGCGGGGTGGGCGAGACCATCTTTGCCCTCCTGAGAAGGGCTCCGCAAGCCACGAGCGGAGCAACGCACGGGAGAGGCCGCGGACGTGCCTGCGAAAGCGATCCCGTAGCCTCTCCGTTTTCCGTGCTGTGGCGGCCATCGCAGGGGGTTTTAGTGAGTACAATCTCACATAACCCGGTCTCCCCCCCCAGGAGTCGGGTATCAATGAAGATTTACCCTGCGTAAACAAAAAAAAAAAAAAGTAAAAATCACAATTATATTGTGTCATTTGAATTTTTTTGAAACTGTTTATGTATATGTTACATGTGCATACATATATGTGTATGTGGTATGATAAACCGCCCGTTTAAAAAATCGGGCGCTTTATCTTACAATCGCCTCGTATCAAAACACATTCTGTATTTGATTTATATATAAATAAAAAAGACTTTACTCACATACTCAGAATTCTCCTGAGCGTTTTCTCAAATCAGAACTTTATTTAATACATACAGTTATCATGCGTTTTAAACTTTCAAAAATTGTTTGCACTCTCCTATGAATATACAAAATTGAGCCATCGTGGAACACCTGTCAAAATGAGAAACATGTAAGTTTAAGACTTTAAACTAATTATAAATAATAATTAATTACTTCGTCTATTTTAATTATCTTCATTTATGATTAATCATTGTAATTGTTAATATGAATAATATAATTTTTCTTAATCAAGTTAGACTAAGAAAAATTTCTACAGTAATATAAACCAATTTATTCTAATAATTTTATATAAAAGTATGTATTTTGTGCTATTTTTATACAAATGTTTTCTACCAGTTACGACTAAACACAATACACGTCCTTTGTAAGCATATACTAAAATCGGCAATCATTGTTACACCTTACAAGAAAACGATCGCAAATGCTCGTAGCTAAGATATTGTAAAATCGATTTTGACAAAGTAGAAAATGGCGTGTAAACAAGAATGCTCATCGATTTTATTTTAAAACTTTCTATTGATCTTTATAGCTGATATTTAGTTGCTTTTAAAACTAGGATTGTATTTCATCGTACTAGTCTGATGAAAGATCTTTTGTATACACTTTGTATTATCTGTTGTAAAAAGAATGCAATGTTTATTGAAAGAAATCTTGCTTGTTGGTGCAAACCCTCTTTATCTTTGCAATACTTTTCGCAAAATAAATCTGCATTTACATATTTATTTTAAATAATGATCGGTTTTATAATAAAACTTCGACTCTTATCTTTATAAACTTTACTCATTAATTTACGTATCCATTTACATATATAGCACGTAACTACTATAAACTTCTGATCTGATCGCAACTTATCTCGATGTGTCTTCGTTCGTGTTTTATTTAATACTGATACCTGGTGATAATGATATCATATTTATACATTTAGTCTGATAGTCTTCTATTGGCTATCGGTATCAATCCATTGCACACTAACGTCATCTATTAATGTTATTTAAAACTTCGTTGCCGTACACACTACCGCCATATATTGGCTATTGCTCGTCAATTCGTTGCAAACTCATGCTTCCTATTTTTATTAGCTAATAATTATAAGATATCAAATATAATAAAAGTACTGTTATGCATATGTACTTATAAACCTATACATACAATTTAAATAAAATTGAATTAACATTATAAAAAATTTAAAACAAACAAATATACATATAACCAATGTATTTTCCAATAACAGGAAAATCATTTGCAGCTATTTGGTAATACATTTTTTACAAGTGGAATCCAATCCGCTTCTAATACCGGAAAACGCCGACGTGAATATTGTATAAATAAAATCAACAACAATAAGGGTAACGTAAAAATTTAAATCTTAGAACAATCTTTAAAAACATTACTTCAAACTTCAGACTTACCGTAAGACTAACTGTAACTAATTTAAACTATTGGCTGATTTGAGAATTAAAGGTCCCAATATCACTGTTTAAAATATAACGCTACCTCGATTTTTGTAGACAATACAATAAAAAAAATAACATAATAACTTTCAAAATTCAAAAAATGGTCTAAATTTATATACTCGTCTATTAAAAATATTACGATTTTTTATTATTTAATCGTAATAAATCTTTGCCATTGTTATCTGCTAACAGATCTACATCCTTATCTCATAGATATTTCACTTCATAGCCTTTTTACGATTTGTATGTAAACATGTATTTTGTTATTTGTTACGATACAAACTTGTATATAATTACGTATATATACAAATATGTAAACTAAGTACATATAGTTCTGTGATTATTCCTTAATATCACCATTGGTTCTCATGATTACCATTTTTGGAACATGTAAAGCGATATTCAAAAACTTTTAAGGCAGTATGTATTTGTGCTAAATCAAATCACATAAAAGGGAAAATTTTTAATTCTGACGACAAAATCAGGGCTACATGGGACGTCATTAACCGTGTTTGTGGAAAATCTAATAAACAGTCTCTGTCCATTGAGCTGAACTTAATTAATAAAAAAGTAAGTTCAGAATTAGAAGTCGCAAATATCTTTGAAAAATTCTTTGATACAATCGCTTAAATTCATCTTCATCAGACGCAACCACGTTTCTTGTTAATCATGTACCTAAATGCAATGTTAAATTCTCTTTCCAGCAAATAACTTCAGTAGATATTATAAAACCATTTAAATCTATTAATATTAAGAAAACGAATGATCTATGGGGTATTTCGGTTAAATTAATTAATACTATTATTGAGGATATTGCTCCATATGTAGCTTTAATTTTTAACAAAAGCCTTGAGACTGGATCATTTCCGAATTTATTGAAATGTAGTAAAATTTTACCTCTTTTTAAAAAAGGGAGCAAAGATGATCCCAGTAATTATAGACCTATTTCTATCCTACCGTCCATAAGTAAAATATTTGAAAAAATTATCTTAAATCAACTCATTGATCATTTTGATGTAAATAATATTTTTCATAGTGAACAGTACGGTTTCACTAAAGGTCGCTCAACAACGGATGCAGGTATAGCGCTTCTTAAACATATTTATGATGCGTGGGAGAAATCACAGAATGCTATCGGTGTTTTCTGTGATTTGTCTAAGGCATTTGATTGCGTAAACCACGAAACGCTTTTATGTAAACTTCAATATTACGGAGTTGAAGGTAAAGCTCTTGATCTTATTGCTTCATACTTGACTGGGAGAATTCAACATGTTTTTATAAATGGAATAAAGTCTTCTGGATCAGAGCTAAAAATGGGTGTTCCACAGGGATCAATTCTGGGTCCATTTCTATTTTTAATATACATCAATGATCTACCTTTTTATGTAAAAAGTATTTGTGACATTGTATTGTTTGCTGATGATACTTCACTTATTTTCAAAGTTAATAGAAATAAAGTTGATTATGACGATGTAAGCAATGCATTATCACGGATACATGGTTGGTTTACCACTAATAATCTAGTTTAAAATACTAAAAAAACTAAATGTCTAGTGTTTACATTACCTAATGTAAAACAACAAACTTATAATTTAATATTAAATGGTGAGATCCTTGATGTTAGCGATACAACAGTATTTTTGGGAATTACCTTGGATATGAAGCTTCAGTGGAATTCCCATTTGGCATCTCTTACGGGAAGACTCAGCTCCGCAGCATACGCGGTTAGGAAAGTTCGTCAACTAACCGACGTTGATACAGCTCAATTGGTATATTTTGGTTATTTTCATAGCCTCATGTCTTATGGATTGATGTTATGGGGTAACGCTACAGATATTAATACTGTATTCATTTTGCAAAAGAGAGCTGTTCGTGGTATTTATAATCTAGGAGCTCGAGATTCCCTTCGAGATGTTTTTAATAAAGTTGGTATACTTACGGTTGCATCGCAGTACATTTACAATAATATTATGTATATTCACAACAACATTGATTCTTTTGATAAAAACAGTAACAGGCATTGTATTAACACGAGAAGAAAGGATAAACTTATAACGCCGAAGTTTCGACTCCGCAAAGTCAATGTTACCTTCTTGGGGCAAGGTATTCGTTTTTATAATAAAATTCCGCAAAAAGTGTTACAGTTTACGAAAAATAAATTTAAAGTACATATTAAAAAATCCTTAGTAGCTAAAGCATATTATTCTGTTCAAGATTATATATATGATAAACATGCTTGGATTTAGTATAAGCTGGATTCACACAGGGTATTTAATATATTTGTAACTCATAAATGTATGTACCCATCGTAAAACTTTTAAAAAGAGTAACTATCGAGTTTCTTGCCGGTTCTTCTCGGTAGAATCTACATTCCGAACCGGTGGTAAATTAATTAATTAATTAGTGTTTAGTTTTCTTTTGTTTTTGTATTGACGATTCAAAAGTGCTTGTAAAAGCCTACTTGAATAAAGCATATTTTGATTTTGATTTGATTTTGATCATAAATATATCCTTTTACTATGCAAAGTTTAAAATATGTCTACAGAGAACACTGACTAATATTACTATTGTAAATAAAATAATATTTATACAATTTTTACATATTTTCGAATCTATCATCGCATCATTTGTTTTTTAATGTCTATCTTTATCTATAATTACTCTATATCTTTGAACCAGAATCTAATTAAAAAAAAAACAGCAATAAAAGATACAGACACGATCCCGTTTATATTCAAAACATATACTCGAGGTTCTGCTCGGTTTTGTAGACCGCAAAGTTTCTTGTATATCTCGTTACGGACCGAGAGGAATAACTTCACGACTCGTTTATACAGAATACACTTCTCACATCCCGGAGGCCTGCCTGTTTTTTTTTATTTACTTGAAAGTTAATATACTAAACTTACAATACGATATGTTCACAAAAAATTACCTCCTGTTGTATTTTAGTATGTTTTTAGAGTGCCCTTATAGAAAGTTTTTAACTGTATACAATTAAATCGATATTAATATTAAAATTTTGGCGTAAAGTAAAAATTGTGTATGTAATAAAACTCTGACCACAAGCAAACTGCTAGATTCTTCTAGAGTTAAAAACAAATCTACAGTCTGGGCTCTACAATTAACTATCTCAAGGTAATTATTATAATTTAACAAAATAAAGCCAATTCACTTGCCATCTTATTAATTTCATATAGTTACGTCAAAGAAAAAAAAACTTATTTATAAGATATACATATAAAATGTATACATGAATATAATTTATTTTATTCAAATAACAACGTTTCGAAAGTTAGTAGTACAACAAGAAACTATCAAAGTTAGCAAACTGCCTTATTATAGTAACTGGTACTCAAATCGCACGCTTGCATGCATAACTGAAACTCAATCTATTGCTCACGAAAGGTTATTGAAGGTAAGCATTATTTCTAAATTCGAAATGGTCTTATGAGACTAAAAACTTATTATAAAAATCAATTCAAAGCTAATTTAGGGATACCCACACATCCCACGTACTCACTAAAACATTCGCGCACGTACTATTTAATTTTGGAACAATGCAATTCAAAAGTAAAAAAATAATAATTTCTATATTTTCTTAACAATTTATTTCTCTCAAAATATTAACAACCATTGCAAAATATTTTAGCCGAGGAAACTGAAAAGATCGTATAATATTCTAAGACATTATTAATTTAATAGTCAGTTAACAATTCTTCGCTTTGAGATTAAATATAGAGTGCAAGATAAGATCCATTCATTAATGAGCAGTAATAAATCTTCGTCATTGTTTCCACTTCTAACGGATTTGTTTTACTGAGATACTATTCTCCTCCGCCTACTTACTCTGATTTATATCAAAGCATCATCACTGAAAAGGCTTCACAAAACAATCTCCTAAATCAAATAGGTATTACGACCCGATTTATGTGAAGCAATAACTAATAGACATCGTAGAATACTATTTTTTTTTTATTTACTTATTTCATTTGGTTATTTTAATTTTAGATTTTGTTGCTCCTTATTAATATTGTACTACATATATAATACATATGTTATTCACATAATTAATCTATTTAATTGACAAATTCGTCACTTTCAATATGCTCCATCGAGGAGCACAAAAAAAAACAATTTTTATATTAATTATTTTTAAGTAATAATTTATTTTAATTATTCGACCGATACGATTTGTTTCCAGATAAATTTATTTTTTGCTCTTATTATATTCATATTACCACCACCGAGAATGCCAAACACTTTAGACTACGTTGCCTAGCAACCAGCTAGCAACTGGATATGGCAGGCAAGGATTTTTCAGGCCAATAATTCAATTAACGAGCTAGTCAGTCGGAAATAGGTACAGATTTTCAACGTCAAATAAAATATATTTTAATTGAAGCATGAGTATTAATGTGTTGAGGAGATTGTTATAGAATGAGAGTGGCTTTTCAACTGTGAAGTATCAGGAAAAGCAACAGCTAGTGAGATTAAACCCGATTAAGGTTCAGTATGACGTACTAGTAGCCCGAGATTCTTTAGCAAATTCGTATCCAGCTGTTATTTATTCAAAATACATTATTTAAAAATAAATAAATTATGTTTGTAAGAACATGATCCTGCAGGGTTGTCTATTAAAATGTACCCGTAGTTATTATTAACTAAACTTAAATTAAAATATAATTACTGTTAATGGGACTGAAAAACACGTGACTTAGAGCGTTTTCTAGCAACGGGCAGTTGATAACAAAAGAGAAAGCATGACGATATCTATATATTTTACGTGAAGTAAAAACGCGAACGGAGGAGTAGGAAATTACGGTTTATATTATAAGAATTAATTATAAGAAATTATAATAAAAGTACATAGTTATGGTGTTAGTTAGAAAAAGTTTAGAGAAGGAGGGAGGAATGATAATATTTTTATTTTTGTTTATGCATAAAAATTACATTAAGTCAATAAAAGAACATTACACGCACTACCATTCATTTGATACACACACGCAAATGTATATATTGTTTACCAATAAACATAAGAGTATATATGTCTGTGGTCAGATCGAGAATAGATTAGCTGTGGTCAATCTTGAAAACGGTTGAAAATTTAATGAACTACGGTCAAATTATGAACGCTAGGCAATACTTGTATAATTGATCATATATATAAATATGTATTACTATTGGTCACCCAACGGTGAAGTGTTCGGAAAAAACCGCAAACTACGAATTAAATGTCTTTTATTATTCATTCTGGAAGGGCAGTAACTCTACACACATATAACATAAATTTGAACACAAGAAATACAAGGATTCCCTTCCAGGCGGATTTATATCGATATATATTTGTATAAAGTATAATCATTAGCACAAAATACCTTTAACTTTTATTAAAACAATATTTTATTTCAATCCCTATTATAAATATAAAATACGGGGAAAAACGCACACCCAACGTGCTGAAAGTTTTTCTTAAAAACACAATCTATTCTGTAAAGTGGTTACTGCTCCAAAGTGCAACGCTGCGGGCGAGGTTTGATCGTTATATTCTTCGCCGGTTCCTTTATCGCCATTCTGGAACTACAAAGGTTGAATGTTGACTATCGATTGCGCAAATTTCCTTTGCATAGTCACGCCTTTTATGACAGGAAATATTTAAATTCACTCGATAGTGTTAAACCCAAATTACATATACATAAGAGTAATTAAAGAGTATACAGAATGATTTTTTTTACTGAGCGTGGAGGACTAAATCTGAAGATATAGAGCTTAGCGGAAAACATTTAAAGGAGTCTCAAGGCCGATTTTAAATTTTTTTCCCAGACAAAAATAAAACTCGTCGATTTAAAAAAAAACATATCTAACCTGTATTTGATAATGTCACTAACAAAGATCAACTTTTGAAAAGCAATGGAGTATAGATGAACTCATATTCATTTACAGCATATTATTCTTATATATATCTTTTTGTTAACATTCATCTGTCTTTAAGTTCCAAAAATGTAATATAAATTTCTTCTAATCGATATAAAATAGATCGATATGTCTAAATGATCTACGGCGAAAATTTTATGTCGAAGATTTTGATAAAAAAGAAATGAATTACATAGTTGTCTAAAGATCTATACTCCTTCGCCTGTACAAAAACGCTTAGCATTATATTGACTTAGCGTAACGGCGCTAATATTTTTAAAGGAGCTATCCAATAAATCGTAGAGATATCTACATCCAGTCAACAAAATAGTTCTTTCAATGTTCAGTTTCATTTATATTTTATAACAGCAATGCACTGAAGTATAACCTACAAAACATTTAATTTTAGTTTGGCCTCGAGCCAGGCGTCTGCATATTGATGCGCAACTTTTGCGTCGGCTCAGCGCGATAGTAACTGTTTGACACAAGGCCCGCACGAACTATAGCTTTAACGTAGAAATTTCATCCCGTAACAAACGAATCGACGATAGAATTGTAATTTCCAAAAAAGGTAACTGAAAAAATTACTGAAAAAGAGGTAACTGCTCGTTAGTGTCCCGTAAGTAATGACCGAATGTGTCATTAAAGTCTATACTTTGAACATAACACTCGCAATACCTTCTTCACTGCATTATGTATTACTTTGAAACATAGCTTGTTGTTTGAATAGATTTTGAATGTTAGGTACTATTTATGTATCTTTTTTTTAATTTTTTAAACATTACATGTTAATTTTATTTTTAGAATAGATCTTTCTTTGGCTCAATGAGACTTTTATAAAACTATGGCGAAAAACCGTCAATCTATTTTAAATACTTTAAAATAATATAAATATAGTTAATAGGTGATTCCTTAGAAGATAAAAAAAATCAAATTTCTTTCATCAATTCTGAAGTTTGCAGATGTTTTTCTTATAAAACCGGTGTTTTTTTTGTTTTATAATTTATAAATAAGCCTCCTGAGTGGAATTTGTTCACCTGAACAAATTCCACTCCTTGATCAGAATCCTCTAATTATATCAACATAAAAACTTCGAGACTAACTCTATAAAACTAGCAAGAAACCTTTAACAAATATCATTAATCAAAGTTCTCCATAGCTATATTGAAAAGGTTTTCATTTTCATTTCCAAATATTAATTCCATTCGGTTTGGTAGACCGCAAAGTTTCTTATATACCTCGTTACAAAGAAACGAAAAACTTTTACTTCTCGACTCGTTTGTGGTTTGCGGTATTACGCCCCTGAGGCCTACATGTTTTAACATATATGTACGTCCTTCTACAAACTTCTCTCCTTACACATGAACTTATATTCTATGTAAGATAATTTACAAAACTATCACACTATTATGCTGAGTTAGCCAACACTATTACGCTAAAATTCAAGAAGCCGAATGTTATATATATGTATGTATTTTTGACTTTATTATAATATTATTCTCTAGTTTACTACTATTATAAATACGATCGTGACTTCGTTTGTTTGATTATCATTGAATATAGAATTCTATTTATCACGAATAAATACAGGAGATATACTTTACATATACAAAAAATATATAGTTTTAGTTTGGAAAAACAATATTTATGTTATTATATTTATATATAGTATATTATTTATAGTATTTTAATGGTTGTCCGGTATAACACTTTAAAAATTTACAAAAAAAAAGAAAAATTCATGAACAAATAAAAATCTACTTACCTTTAAAACCTGCATAGCATTAATTGCTATATTCATGAAAATAATTACCGCTACGGCATCGAGCACGCAGCGCAGTCGTATATCTCTTTTGTAAGCGAGATTAAAGAGGCGCTGGCGGGCGCCGATGTCATCCATCTCTGTTAAATGCTGTTTCGACGCGAGCGCCGCGCCGTTCTATCCACTAGCAGGCGTAAACGTACTACCCGGCACTGCAGTGATACATGACTCGAGCGATAATATTATTTCTCTCCTTCCTCTGAAATTTCACGTCCACATTCCTTGTAAGTATGCTGTTCTTATTCTTGTACAAAATTTATCACCTGAAACATTATTTCGTTTATTTTGGGGTAGAGGGTTATGCTTGCCTTTTTATGTCTAAAAAGAGTGTTATGTATTGAAGATATGTGAATATGTGGTTGAGGGATTTTATTTATTTATTTATACTATTATGTTTAAAAATCTTTCAAACGATTTAGATAATGGTGAATATTTTTGAAGAATCTTCGTTTGCAAATTAAAAATCAGTAGTCATTTTTAAATTTGTAGTAAATTTTTTACTTAGATATAAAACATTAGATCTCGTAGATCTCGAAAAAACTTTTAGGAAAATTGGATAAAACAAATATTTTTAAGCAGTTTAGGTTTAAGCATGTCTCGATAACGGACACCAAATTTCAATATACGCTATATTCCAATAATTCTAGATCAATTTCGCACGTCAAGTTAATGCAGTAAACTACCGGAATTCCATCGGTTTAGCTTAGATAGAGCTATTGAATATTATGTATCAGCGCAAATGTACAAAACGTTTAATAAATGAAATACATACATGTTAGATAGTAGAAATCGATCGATTTATCGATTCGATTTCGATCGATTTTACGACGTGTTGTAATTAGACCCCCTGAATATAATATAATTAATTAAAGATCACGAATCACGATGTTTGTCGGTAATACCCTACCGATTCTAATTAAATTTCGCTCATTTGGTCCGACTCAAAAGATAGGATAGTTTGTATCTCGATTGATACGGCAAACAAGAAGTCGGTGCCAGTAAATAACACGCAAAAGGTTTTACTTGCAGCCGACTTCGAATGTTTTACTTGGCACCGACTTAAAAATGTTGTTTCGTTTTCAAATTCGATTTATTTTTTTATGTCATTTGTGATTCATTTACTAAGTAATATATTTAAATAAGATACAGTCTTTAGGTAAAAGTTCCACAGCTGGTCAAAAAAGGTTATGAGCTTAATCCACCACGCTGCTCCACTGCGGGTTGGCGATAAACATGTGTCAAAAATTCTCCCGGCACATGCAGGATTCCTCACGATGTAGCATTCACCGTTAAGCACAAGATGAATTTGAACACAAATTTAGGAAAACTCAGCGATACTAGCCGAGATTTGCACCCGCGACGATTGGTTGAGATTAACGGTTTTACAAAGAAACGAAATTAAATATTTTAAAAGATTTTTTATTACTTTAATTACTATTTTACGGCTCCAGCTAAACGAAAGTGGAAACAGTTTATGAAAACTTCACTTGCATACCGAGTTGTGTTCACTAACATTTTCAAACCAATTACATTTGGTCTGTAATAACCTTGTTAAACTTTTAGCAAAAAATAAAAATATTCCTAAATTTTATAGAGTATTACAATTAATTAATTATATAAATTAATTTCGAAATTTGACGCAGAGAAAAGAAATTGTTTTCTTGTTTTTCATTGTTTAAAAATACAAATTATTATTTATAACAATAATCATTTAAAATGTATTCAGGATTAAGGGTAAAGAATATATTATTGCCAAAACTAGATCAGAATTACTAAGGCATGTGTGTGACGTCACAAGTCATTTAGGGTTATGGGCACACCCATCGTGCCCACAACCGTGAGTCCTTGATAGAAATTAACATTCTGTTTTCTATTCTCTACCTGTTATGGTTCACAAAAGAGATTTTATAAAAATATATAATGAATATAACCGTGTTCAAGTATGACTCTCACTTTACCGGATTTATTACTTGTTGTTCTAGCCGCAATAGAAATATAGAATTTTGTGAAAAAGTCAATTTTACTTTTTATGCTTTACAAGATACAACTCGCAGACAGACGGACAGACTGTGAGACGAATAGACGGAGATGCGAGTAGACGGAGTCATAGTAATAGAGCACTATGTGTATCGTCCTTCGGGTGTAGAACCCTACAAACTATGGTTAAAAGGTGTTTTAGGATTTTGGTTGATAGTTTCCATCAATCGTCTGAAGCTCTACCATTTCCAGGGCGAAAGTACTTCCACCACCAAGACGAGTGAATAAATGCGAAAAGATCTGATAATTCTTTGACAATGCGAGTTATATACTCTCGTCGCGCGTCGTAACAACATTTTACATAAAAATGTCTTTGGATGGATAAATCTTTCACTAGATATCATAATATTTTGATAAAAAACAATAATCATTTAGAATATGCATTTTAAAATTTAAATTTTAAACTCTCAATCCTGAATACATATTATAATACACAAGATTAATTTGTAATAAATATATGTAGATACACATTGAGTGATTTATATGAATAAGTTCATAATCCGACTCGTACTTAACGAAGCTGTGCCCACAACTTTTTTTAGGGTTGGATCCGCCCCTGATTTCTATTGCGGTTATAACAACAAAAAAGTGTTAAAATATATAATATATTGTTCTTTATATAAGTATTTAAAAAGTACATAATGTTATACCTTGTATGGTACGGAACTTTTCATGTGCGAGTCTAACTCGATTACTGTTTTCGATATTATTGACATGTTCCCAAATAACTCCCATTTTTTTTATCAAATCCTAATGTTTTGTTATAACTAAGTAACCTTATTTCATAACATACAATAATTATATATTCAAACATTTTTATTTAAACAGTATATTATAAAGTACTTTTCGTTGTGATGTTCATATTTGTTTAATATTTAACATTTTTACACGCACTAAAAATAGTAAATGAAATAAAAGTATCATAAAAACATTTTAGTCAAACACAATTTTGTTACATCGCTTTATATGTATTTGTGTATAGTGTGTGCATTGTATAATATTGTTATATACATACATACACCGTTACGTCACAATAGCGACAAGCAGTGGCTAATTGACTAAATTCCAACGCTCATGCCATTGCTGAACTCCGGTCGATAGGTAGCTAATTACCTAAATGTGGCTACTAAGTGCACAAGCTGTATAGTAAAGCACGTAGAATGCCTGCGCTTGACAATTACCAACTAATTTGGTTTTGGCAATAACACAGGTGACAGGCAATTTTTTCACAGATTACAATTTAAATATGTTTCACTAGAGTTCACTTCAATGTAGTGGAATTTTGCACTTTGCATCGTTTATTCTATGTATTGCCAAATTTTCGAAATAGGTTTATTAATAATGTATTTGGTTATAATATATGTGTAATATAATTATATAAAGATCTTTAATAATAATAATATTAAGATCTTTAGATGTTACGAAACATCATAAGTAGGGGAAATTTGCTGCGTATAATTTCGTACATCGCGCGTATCATGGTTAAGCTCCTTAGAATAATAAATTCGTGTTTGCTCTTATTTGTTGCTTGTAGTATTGTCATCAATCGCGCACCATTGTTTTATGGGCGGTGAATGTGAAGCGCCTTTTGTCTGGTTTGTATTGATCCATTGTTGGGAGATAAAATATCCCTAATGCGTGCGAATGATTGATCGCTCTCTATAATGGCCTATTTATAGATCACTACTTATATATTGATCTTGCATGGACGGATTTACAATGTTAAATAAGTACTATCATCTTCACGACAAAGGTTAACTGTTTTAATAAGAACTCAATCGAGAATATCGCTAAGATTAAATGAAGATATTATTTATACAGCCATAAAAATACAACTTATAACCATACTTCTTAGCCTATGTCCATCTTGAAATTATAAACTATTGCGATATGAAAGTTTCATATTTGTCGGAATTAATTGTTTTATTACTATAAAAAAAATTGTTTAATACTTTTGATATAAAGTGTTCTGTGTTTTCATGCGCTAACTTTATAAATTGTTATAATTGTGGTAATCGTATAAAAAAAATTCTTTTCAACCTTAAATATTTAACGTCTTTACAAATTGTAAATTTGGGACTCATAACGAAATGATATCTAAATACAAACTAATACTCAGTATTACAGAAATTCTGTAAAATTTTAGGCATTACGATACAGAAGTACCTAAAACCGGTGCTTGCTTACGAAGCATATGAATATTCATTGGAATTAAATTGTTGGATGAAGCGTCGAACAGCTTATCAGCACATTACGAGACATAATTATTTAAGCATATAGTATAATAACAGCCTTATTCAAGTTGTTCTCAATATTAACACGACAAAGTGAATGTTATTACAGAATAAGATAAGCTGTACATTCGCATAAACATTAAATATCACTACAACAAACTACGACTACGAACTTCAAAAGGAATTTCATTTCGGCTGTTTTTTTGTGTGTATTTATAGGTTGTTTAATATATCTACTGGTTATGAATCAATTAAAATATTTTCCAGTCAACCAGCTATAAAAATAATCTCAAATCTTATTCTATTATATAAATTATTTACAAAAATCTTAAGATTTAAAGACCTAATAAATATTATTGCGCTATGCCCTATATTCTTGGCCACGATTAATGCTGTCAGATATGATTGAAACGCTTTCTCGGCTGTGATTCGTTCAAAGCAATAAAAACAGTAGTTCAGCCAAGAGTCGCAAATTACACTTTGAACAAAATAAGGGGCAACGTTGCTAGTAAACAAGGATCCCCATTGGCCTTATTTGAAAAGTTTTGATCTCTTTCACTTGTAGGAAAAACAACGGCTTCATTGTATTGCATCACAAAATTATTGCAATCATTCGTTATAAGTTTAGCAGACGTATAAAAAATAAATAAAGAAAAAAAGATTTGAAAAAGGTGTCCAAATAGAATTATAATCATTTGAAACGATTTGTACTTTTCCATTTTATAATGTTCCCAATATTATTAAAAACAATGTTGTGAAGTACCTCTGTACCCTTCTGACAATACTCATGTACGGGCTCGACTATCGGCGTAAAGCATGTGGTATAATACAGCATTTCGATGAGTATGAAAGCCGAAAATTATTATTTATATTCACAAAAAATAATAAAATAAACTATGTTAAGTGTAACGTGAATGTCGAATGTCAATATAGGGACTAAGAGTACTTATCAATTTTTACTCATCATTACCTACCTTACCTAGCAATTTACCAGAGTCTTCTTACTATTCGAATCCAGATATTGACAAGTTACTGATTTTTCCACAGTCACAATCCGACCTCCGAAACCCCTGAAGACTACTTACGATTACTGAGCTCTTTACGATTGCATATTATTCTGTTCAAGATTACATATGTAGGTGATAAAGATGCTTGGATTTAATATAAACTGGATTCACACAGGGTATTTAATAAATTTTTAACTCATAAATATATGTACCTTTTATAAAACATTTTAAAAGAGTAACTATCGAGTTTTTGCCGGTTCTTCTCGGTAGAATATGCATTCCGAACCGGTGGTTAATTCATTAAATTAATTTTTTGTTCCTGTATTGACGATTCAAAAATGCTTGTAAAAGCTTATTTACTTACTTGAATAAAATATATTTTGATTTTGTTTTTTTTTTAAATCATACAAAACGCGGGAACCTAAATTCCAGTCAAAATGAACGATTTGCGAATTCAAAAAATATATGTAGTGTAGAATGTAACAAATACCGTAGGGTATCGATAACCTCAGTCGCAGTCGTACGTCTCTTTTGTAAGCGAGATTAAAGAGGCGCTGGCATGGACCGTTCATTCATCTCCGTTAAATGGTGTTTCGACGCCAGCGCCGCGCCGCCGCCTCCGTGCACTGCTACAGCGCCCGCCGCCCGAGCAATATCATGATGCATGGATGCATCGAAAATACTATTTCTACTCTTATATTGAAATTTAAAATTTATACCTTTACCCGTTTTATAATTATATATATAAAAAGTTAGAACATTTCGATAATTCATTAGATTTACATTGTCATATTTTTGGGAACGATTTTTCGTTGAAAATGTGACTATTAATTAATAAATCAGCCAAGTGCGTGTCGGGCCACGCACAATGTAGGGTTCCGTAGTTGTCAGAATTGTCAAGATCGGTCAAGCAATCTTCGAGTACCTATTTTCGTAAAAATGTTTGAATGTGAATTATACTAACGATTTTGAACATTAAATGTTCGTTGATTATTTATTATTCTAACACTTGTAAAATATACTTAGCGCCGATAATTTTCCTTCCTGATTAGCGCCTATGAAATCTATGGTGATTTGGTTGAAAACTTCATAAGCGCGATTCAGAATCACTCGCGACATGTTTTATTGAGACATTGTTTTATACCTTATTTTATATTTTATTTTAATTTAAACTTATTAAATATTTATTTATTTATTCATTTAAATTCATATATTAATTTAAAATTATTAATATTTACATAATGTGATGCTTTAAAAAGTGAAATATTTATTTTTACTTAGATCATCTATAACTCGATAACCATAAGAACCAACATAGCTGTGATAATTTTCCTTTTAAATTCATTATATGTACCGCTATCGTGAATTTTTTTCATATTTTTAGACGCAGCAGTTTAGTGGGTAGAGGGGGGGGGACACTTGACTCTAAGAAAAATTGACACTTCAAAGCTTAATATTTCGGAAACAGTTCGTCGTTCGGAAAAATGGTTTTCCCACACTTATAATATTTTTAAAAGACCTATCTAACGATACACCACAACATGGGATAAATGAGAAAAAAAATTTTTGGTCTCTCTTAACACATAGGGAAGACACCCTGAAAAAAAAAATATTTTTAAGATTTTATTGTACGACTTTCTCGGCGTAATTCATATGTATACTCATACCGAATTACAGCTTTCTGGTATTAAGGGTTTCGGAGCAAAGCCGCGGACAGACAGACAGACAGACAGACGGACATGGCGAAACTATAAGGGTTCCGTTTTTTACTACGGAACCCTAAAAATGCACTTCAAGCGCAATTATTGTATATAGAATATGTTATTACTTTATTGACAGCATACCAAAAATAATTGTAAAATATATGACGTCATTTTTTGGGTACCGTACCCAAAGAATGCTAAGACTCTATTACTCAGACAGTCGCCAACTGTCTGGCCGTCTGTCTACCAGCGGGCTTTCATAACCCCTAATACGTTCTCTACCTATTGAAATTTTTAAGGAATGTATGTATCTATTGTCCCTATAACAACAAATAATAAAAACCGGTCAAGTGCGAATCGGATCGGATACTCGTATATTACATATTGTTATAGCGCCTATCTGTTTATATTATATATGTGATTATTGAAATAGGATATAGTGTTATATCTCATACGTTAGTACCATTTATAAGCGAGTTCGTCTCAAACTAGACTGGTTTATATTTATTTGTTAAGCAATTTATATAAATTTTGTCATAATCGTACATATTTATGTCATAAACTTAAGAAATGGTAAACAAAAAAAAATCATAGGTATCTCATGTTACTGACTTAAACAACATTTTAATATAAATAAAATATCCATGATGATTGAAAGTGATTTTTCTAGAACTTTGCTATCGTGTTGTGTGTATGTAGGTTAATTTCCTTAAGTGCTAAAATGCCTCCATCGATCTGAATTAAATGTAATCATTAGAAGCGATTATAGATTCCTTATGACAGATAACACAGACTAGAATGCTATATAAATTCTAAGTTATCATATTTTTAACCGAACGATTTTTTTTACATTTATTGAAAATAATATAAACAATAGAAACTTTAATATTTAGAAATCATAATCATTACTAAACAAATCATGAATGCGCGGAATCGTGGCAAGAATGCTATATTTCCCTTTTGAATCGCAATGATAGTTGTTAAAATTAATTTAGTAGAATATCTGTTTTATATTTCATGGATTTTTAATATTAATAATATTCAAAACGAACCACGTCATTTCGAATATTAAAATGTATGTAAATTAGTTTAGAGTTAATAAAAAACTGGTTTAAATTTTATCATTTTATTTAACTTATTAACTAAAGTGTGTATCAGTCGCGAGATAATCACACATCTCAGTACACTTGGGACAATATTATTAAAACTACAAATTGACCATCATGTCACGATCAGCACCAAGGGTCTGACACTACGTATGTCGTTGGGTAGTAGGATCTGAAACAATACACAAAAAATACAAAAAAAAAATAAAAACTATTCATAAATACTTGTATAAGAATGACTAGCTGTCCCTTGCGGGTTCGCTCGCATGGTTACTGCTTCTCTCATATAAGTCGTAGCGTGATGCAATATAGCCTATAGCCTTCCTTAATGAATAAACTATCTAAAACAAAAATAATTTCCAATTAGAACCAGTAGTTCCTGAGATTAGCGCGTTCAAACAAACAAACTCTTCAGCTTTAGAATACTAGTATAGATAAAGAAAGAATAGGTACTATCCTATACTCATAGTTAGTAGTTTTTATAAGAAACTTTTTCTTGGTTATTTATTTGGTTAATCTTACGACAAAACTTGTAAATATATTTATCTCGGATATTAAATTAGACGCTCCTTATCTACGTAATACCTTTCGAGATATTCCTATTCCTATATGTCATAAAATATTTTCCAGGCCGACGAATAATTTCTCGTAAAAATACATTTTGTTGGTACAAAATTGCGACGTTCGACTCGACTGCTTTTATTCTTAAATGAGAAATTACGACCCATTCAATGTATCGGTACTGGTTGAATTACCATAAAATTGATAAAACATTAAGATAGACTCCTTCATTATAATCTCGAGAAAAAAAAAAGTATTTTGGTTAAAATTTTAAGTCAAGTTTTAAATATCATTAAACTACAACGTATAGTAACTATGGTTACATATATAATTAACGTGAATATATAATCACCTATTCATATTTCTTAATATCTATGATTATAGAATTATAAAAGATTGACGTAATTTGTTTATTATTTGCTTTATTGTCTATTTTTCTTTACTTGTCCTATTTAGAAGACAAAAAAAACACATAAGAGTTGGAAATGAGGAATAATCACTTAAATAATTGAACTGAATCATTTTTTACTATGAAACATTTTAATGAAAAATATTATTCCAAATTTTATGATTTTCGTTCCGGATAAAGTTACCAAATAAGACATACACCTAAAATAATTTACTATTAATGTCTTTATTTTCGACGGCAACAGCTTTCGTCAGATTACCTAGGTAACTGTTACCAGGTACCTGAATTGTTTTACGTTCATTACGATTAAAATTCCAAATATAATTCTCGTCTAAAAGGTAATTAAAACAACATCCAAATTTCAATAAAACCTATTAAAATCAGTCTTGACAAAATAACTCTTAAAGTGTATAAACCAATTACCTGTATGCATGGCCATAACCACCATGGCCTCCGTAGTATGGGTATCCGTGAGCGTATCCACCGTAGCCGTATCCGCCTCCGTAGCCGTAACCGCCTCCGTATCCCCAGCCGCCGCCGAAACTCCTGCCGTGAAGGGCGCTACCGGCAATGGCACCTCCGATTAAACCTGCCTTAGCACCAATCAGACCAGCTCCTAGACCAACTGCGCCGAGACCGAGGACTCCAGCACCGATAGCCCCAGCTCCGAGAGCACCAGCTCCTACAGGAAAATATATACACATGAAATACCATACAAATGTCTCTCACAATTTAAATAGCATAAAACATTCGCGTTCAACGTTCATTTAAAAACTGTTGAATTT
Organism: Hypolimnas misippus; assembly: GCA_037950945.1. Taxonomy (NCBI): domain Eukaryota; kingdom Metazoa; phylum Arthropoda; class Insecta; order Lepidoptera; family Nymphalidae; genus Hypolimnas; species Hypolimnas misippus. Next base: position 6,598,622 of record JBBEEQ010000017.1, read on the forward strand.
TTTTAGAATATTTCCTCGTTGTTACGCACTATTGTTACCATCGACTATAGACGCATAATCAAATTTACGAATTTAGTTCGCGTACAAATCTTCATACAGATATTTTATTATAAAGAGCGAACTGAAACATTTGTTTCAAAAGGAAAATTACGTAACAAAATGTAGATTTGTTTTCTTTATGCCAGTACCTACAAAACGATATTAAATTATTTCGACAAAGGTTTCATAAAATCTAACACACTCGTTTGACGACAAATGATTTTTTCTTTTCGGGCGGAATTTGTAGCGCGCTAGTATTTTTTATTCATAACTGAAATGTGTGCTCCGTTTAATTCGTTTATATTGAAATTTGTAACGTTATAAAATTGAAATGTACGTGAAAATAAGAAAGAAAATAATAATGCTGAGTTTGCAAAATACGGAACGTCACATACGTTTTTGTGTCTTATAAGCATGCAATCTTGCAACTGTTTTTCTTAAAAAGAAGCAAAATAACTGGCAAAGTAAATTGCTATTTTAAATATGACACATTCTCAATTTCAATTCAATTCTTTGTTTTGTGGCTATGACGCATTCTAAGGTAGAAAGCTTTATTTAATCAAATGAAAATTTGTCATGGCAACTGTTTTCGTCGATAAGCGCACTATTTTAGACCTCACTATAATAAAAAAATTAATAATTATTTAAAAAAAAAAACATAAAATGTATTAATGCAAAAAATCTAACCGTATTGTAAAAGTCTGAAAATTTTTATTCCACGAGTAATACTGAATGTATAAATTGTATTAGCCTACAATTTTTATCATAATATAATAACTCCATCAAAGGACTCGTGTTGTGTTCGACAACACTATCAGTCATCAATACCGGAGCTAGAAAATTAGGTCCCACGGGAGTCACGTGCTATACTTGGCAACAATTTCACGCTGTATCGCCCTGCATATCAAAAGCTCGTTATGTAAGCTACTTGTATTCTCTCATTTCCAATAAACAAGTTTATTATTGACAAAATTATGCCAAGATTGACAACAGATTATTTGTACATATAAAGACAATACATATTTATTATGCAAATTTGAATCGTCACTTTATTTTTTTTTCTTTTTTGTTTTTAATAAAAACTTAATTGAAATCAACGGTTCTGCGTAACTACATAAAATTAATAAAATATAAATACTAAAAAAGTAAGTAAAGTTACAAAAATAAACTTGTATTACGGGTATGTGCATTAATGTATTAAATAATATTATTATACAAATAATATTATTATAATTTTTTCTCGATATCGCTATAACTTTAGGTTATGGATTCTCAATAATTATTAAAAAAAAAACAATTTCGATTTTTTTTATCACCTAATTTTAATTGGTGGTTAGACTCTATAACTTTTATCCAGTAACCTGCTCTTTATTAGTTCTATCATTAAATACAAAATTCTGTATTGATGACTGTTAATTAAAATAGATAATATAGCATAAAAATTAATCATATTAAACACCATAATCTATATTATATAAACGATTTACTATTTTAGAAATAGGTACTAAATACCGAAAAGGTAAAAAGTTTATAACAATCAAGTATATAGTAAGAAAATAAGAAAAATTAATAATAATATTTACCTAAGAGGAACCGCTTCTGCCTGACGTTCTGTGTAGGTTCAACATGCGCCAGATCATGGGAGTCGACTGGTTGCAGAACGTTGATCAGAGGTCCGTGCTCTACGGCCAGGGTCGCGGCAGCCGCCGCCAGCACGACGAAGAAGACAGAGCACAGTTTCATGATTAACTAGAAATAAAATTAAAAATTAAAAACACGTAGTTCAACAACATTTATTATTATATGTTACCTTATAATTAATTCTCGTTTTGTATGTATTATTAAATTAATACTCAAATATTTTTTTTTCTATCAATTTTGCAAATTATTCGATAAAACAAAATAAAATATAAATATATCCTTATACTATTTTGTTTGTTGGTCTTGCACGCAAAAACTAACTGAAATTTTACTGTAAAATAGTTGAGGTATATATCAACAATATACCACGCGGAAAAAGCCGGGAGCGGATGCTAGTAACGTATATTTTTATGTAAATGTATTCGTCAAGTTTGTCTTATATATTTAATAGCAACGAATACATTAGCCAAGGTACTAAGTATAAGAGTACATAAACAGTGGGTATCACTATTTAGCAAATATATAAGTGGTTTTAAGTACTTTTATTACATTATATAAATATTAAAAAAAAAATAAGTGTATTAAAAAAAATAACAAATCAAAAAAGTATGTCAATATAATATAAAATAATTATAATTAAATTTAAATGATAATAAGAAAAATTTATTCCTATATTATTTTTTTAAATTTCTTCAAAAAAAATTTAATAAACATTTAGAAATAACATTACAAATGAATAAAATATTAAAATTACATTTTTTTTAAAAAGAACGTTGAAACAAAACGTTGAAAGGGTCCTACTGCCTCAGCATAAGTAAAGCATTAACCATGAAAATCCACCTTACCAATTAATAAGTTTCACTATCACAAGCTACACATATACTGTGCTGAGAGATCCTGCTCGCTACTTTTATAGGTCGCTCTGACGGAACACACGGCATATATCACAAAAGTCAATGATCCTTACATGTCACTGCCGCACCCTATTTTTTCATTATAATTTTTCACATAAACAAGACATAAAAAGACTGGTTATATACGCCCTATGACAAGAAATCGCGCTTAATTAAAAAAATGAAATACTAATACTTATTAAATTTATACATAGTAATTGATTTTCAGTGTAACAACTATATTTTTTGTTATATTATAAACTAAGTTAAAACAAGATAATTGGTGAAAACTCTTCTGCTACTTAATTAATCGTTACAGGAAATTATAAGCCTTTCGCGTGATGATAACAGACCTTGATTTAAATAACAAAATAGAATTATCGGGAATGTCACTTGAGCACCATTGTGCATTCAGAATAGATTCACACATGTAACACGCCGACAAAATGATAGGCAAGCTGCCATAAACCTAGACCGACAAATTGAGCTTTAAGCTCCATTAAAAGTACATACAATGTATTTATTTACCAGTCTTACGAATTAAATTTCTAAAAAATATAATCAATATATAACGTATATTTCTCTTAGTAATTTTATTAATAAAAGACACTGATGACGTTGTTACGGAATCAAAGGTAACTCTTGATTCTAATTTTTTTTTGTTTTCGGTATTCTCCTTGCAGGACTCCCTACCGTACTTTACAAATCACGTTAATACTTTTATTTGACATATCGTCAAATCATTAAAATCTTAAAAAATCATAGGTTCAGATGTGATAACTATATAATATAATATTGAACGCAAAAGTTATACCTTCATGCATGCCCTTACCCTTTACACTTACGACACTTGTTAACTTTTTTGTATATTTAACCTCAAAATTCAATGTCGCTAATTTTATCTATATATGAAAATAAATAAATCAAATATTATTAAAATTTCGAGTTACCAAATTTAGTCTAAAACAAAAAAGGTAGCAGGCAATTCATTAAAAAATTTCATACTCTTGCATACATACTTTTTGATAATCATAAGATACTTTTAAATACCATCTCTTTACAAAGATAGCACTACTTAGGACCCAATTGCCATTCCACGTTGAAGCATTGCATTCTCCAACTCGGCAGGTTCCGAATCTTGATTACATTTTAATGAGACCATCAAAGAAGTAAACATTAATAGAAATCATTCAAATCAGCGAAAATATCGCGTAACATACACACGTACAATATTATGCTTGTCAAAATTAGTTTATACATTAAATATTCATACGCCTTGGCAATAGTTAACTAATAAGATAAACATTTCAAGTAATAATTTGCAAAGTCATGGTATATTTTACCAAGTCATTAATAATAATTTAAAAACTGTTCTTATGTCAAATATTCTGAGTCATAAGAAACCTAAACATTCGTATGACAAAAGATATTTAAATCAATTAGCAATTATCAACGATTTTATCATTATCATAACATTAAACATTACGACAGTTCAGTACCTAATTTTGTTTGTAAATGACTGAAATTAAATCAGGAAGTGACAATTGTAGCAAAAGTGTATAAACCTACATATTTCGATAGCCATATTGAATCATTCTTAATAAGATAGTAATAGAAAAAGAAAAGTCCAATTCTATTCATTTACTTTAACGCATTCAATTTCGACAAAAGTGTGATTGAACCTCCACGTAATCTTCTCACATTACAAAAGTAAATAATGTCCGCAAAGTTGAGTGTGATGCGTTTATTTATTTATAAAAAAGCCAGTTTACGAATAAAAAGACAAAGTTCGAGAAATGTTCAAGTTAACAAAATCGCAACTTAGTTATTTGACAAAGTTAAATCATCTTCTTCATATTTAATGAAAACTTAGAACGAACTTTTAAACTATAATAAGAACATAGGTTATTTAGTTATTGTATTGCTCCAATATTTAATAAAAAAAAAACAAACGAAAAATGTTATCGTTTCTATTTTTCTTTAAGCCCTATATGTATGCATACATCGTAGTCAATTTTCCTTTGTTAGTAAAGAGTACTGAGTTAATGTTATGCAATAAAAATCTTATTTGAGCTGAATCATTCTTAAAATCTGTTTTAACAAACCCGGCGAATCACAATTTTCGCATAAACATACTATATAAATATACATAATGTACGCATATGTGTGACAGCGAACAATACGAGTATTTTTATATTAAAAATTAAACAAAAGATTTTTTTAACAAATCAACATCTTATTTACATAAACGACATGTATTTCTACTTTTATGATAAACTATTTTTAATATTTAGGCCAGAAGGGTTGTGCTCTGAGTTTTCCTTCGATGCTTGAAACTCATACGTTTAAATTCAATTAAACAAAACTTGACCAAAGCATTGCATGTATTGTTACACCGAACTCTCGTACGTTGCGGCAAAACTCTCTTTTGACATTCAATAAAACTTTTGTACGGAAAAATCGTAGTTCATCCAACAACAATTTAATTCTCCGTCGAAACACAACTCCATTAAATAGTTTTTACTATTGTAAAGTGGAATTTCCCGTACGATCTTTTGTTATACGGCATAAATATAAAATTTTAACGACTTCATATTTTTCGTTTGTCAAGCCTCGAATTTCCAGAGAAGTCGATATCATCCAAGATTTGCGCCATTTTATTATTTCGTAAGACCCTTTGAGTGATAAATTAAAAATGGATATTGATTACCATTGGACGCAAAATAAGAACAAAAAAATCAGGCTTGAATAGTCATCAATACTTACTATATTTATAACAGTGTATAGAATTTAATTAATCTATACTTATATAAATATAAATCTGTAGAGAGGTCAATTCTGTACATGAAATATATTTTCAAAATAACTATCAGGGGGTGATTAGTGATCGATACTGATGCCAAAAATGCAATCAGTAAAATCTTTGTCTGTCTGTCTGTATGTATGTTCCTTATGGAAACAAAAACTATTCGACGGATTTTAACGAAACTTAGTACAAATATTCTTCATACTCCTGGGCAGGTTATAGTATACTTTTCATCACGTTACAATCAATAGGAGCAGAGTAATAAAAATTTCCTAAAAAATATCCCGCAACAGCCTATCTTTTATGTTTGACTCACAATAACACGTGTAACTCCTGATAGGTTAACAGTTCGGAGAATTCTGATTATATTTGTTTACTCTTACGTTTATAATACTCTCACTCATCACTAATTTAAAAAAGTTAACATTATTACCTATTTAATAAAAAAAATCATAGAAATCAAGTTTTGTGGATTGACATATTATATTTCCCTATTAAATTACGATAGTTAATCTGTCTGTCACATCAAAATCACTGAACCCTGAGGAAGGACATACGCTACTTTTTTTCGAAAAACTACATAAACGGATGAAGTCGCAGGCAAAACCTAGTTGTCAAATATATTTATTGCAAACAAATAATATAATCTAACTTAAAATATACCGCTTCTACAAATTTCTTTATTTTTTACATTTATAATGAGACTATTAGTATATAACTGTCAGCTAAATTAATATGTATATTTAAATATATATTAATAATAATCGAATAGGTTACTAACCTCTCATAAAATAACAGTATTAAGGACCTTTGCACGGACGCGAACGCGTAAAAATGTGCGTTTAGTATAGATTATAGATACATTTTATTTAGTCAAGGAAACTCTTTTATTTTCTAAGATAGATAATACATATTATATATATTTCGATTTACCGTGATTTTTTTTCAGTATTCTAATATATTTATTATATAATATAACTTTCATATAAGTTCATGTCCCACAGCTGGGCAAAGGCTTTCTTTCCTTTATCCCATTGAGAGTAATATTAAGACTTATTCTTTAATCCACAACGCGTTCTACAGCGCGTGGGCGGATATAAATTTCTCCCGGCACATGCAGATTTCCTCACGATGTATTTTTCATCGCCAAGAATTTACATACTTTAAATTTAGTATTGAAAATTCAGCAGTGTTAGACAGGGTTTCAACCCGTAATCATTGAGGTCGGCGTATTCTAACTACTAAACTATCTCGAAACTATAATTTAATTTCATAAAACCTGCCTGCTTGATTATCGAAACCGATACAAAGATATTATTTTTTCTAAAAGCACATTTAATATAAATCCACGGCCCGATTATACTTTTATTAGACGTTTGCACGTGTAATAAATAATATCTAAAAACATCCTTCAACTCCGTGTTATGTTATTGCGCTTGTTTAGTTACGTTAATGTGTTTGCTCGCGCCCGTCTCGAGCAGACGCGCCGCAGATGCAGGCGATAGACAACAATTTCAGCGCAACCCATCTCAGTTGCGCGAAATAGATATTTTTCATAAGCTACGGGAAATACTGAGCTCACTTTACGTGTACAGGATTTCTAAATGTTCTCTATTTATGAACGAAATGTGTAGCTTAATTTAACACAAAAGAGTGTGCTTTTAGACATTTATGAAAGTTTTTGAAATGTTTTTCAGTAAGTTGTCAAAAGTCAGTTTTTAGACGCCCCACGTTTTTATTTTAGTTGGTTAAAAGTTCGAGATCAGGGAATCTCGAGAAGGTCCAGGTTTATGTACTTATTATTTTCTAGTTTTTGGTACGGTTGAAGATTGAATATAAAACCCTTTAACTTTTTTTTACCTATTGTTATTTTCTAGTTTTCAGTTTGAGTAAGTATAACGTAAGAAACTCGCCATCAAGTACCAAGTGAGTCTAAGCTCGAGGGCTTTACGAGTAACTATATTCCACCTCCTGACTTCATCATCTATTCATTGAGGAAGGTTAGGTATAATATATTATGCTACAACTCATACTAGCGAAACAGTAACTATAAACGCAAGTGAAACAGCGAGGAGTAGCTAGTCAGATATAAATTACAATATAATGAATGTATGTAAAGTGTAAAGATAAATTATGAAAAAAAATCATATGAAGACAAGATTCTTATATATACGATTGTACCTTTTTAATATAACTCGAGGTCAATTCTACATTATAACTTTTAGCGAGACTGAGAGATAACACAAGTAATTATAGAAATAGAAAATTTTGCACTAATATTCGTTCATACTTTGAGTACGTTAAAATATAACTTTTAAAAATTCAACCACTAAAGAGGCTAAAATCTGTCAGCCGTAATTTTTAAGGTTCCGCAATCAAGTACGTACTCTTGTAGGTTATTCAAATTCCTCCTTCTATCTTTATTCCCGCGGTTTATCTCAAACATTTTTAGTATTAGAAAGTTTTAATTTGGCACGGGTACGCATAATGATCTCGTCAATAAAGTGATAAAACAAAAAACTAAGCTACTGAACCCTACAATGCTGTACTACGGAACTACGGAACCCTACATGGTTGACAGATACATAGAACTATTTTTTTTAATTAAAAATAGTCAAATATATAGCGAAAAACGTTTTGGCTGCTGTGAAATCTTGCCGATGGGAAATTCCATCAACCGCGCGGCTTGTTTTCGACAACTGATTAAGTATTTAAAAATTCAACTTAATATTAAATTTAACGGTTCGAAACGGATATCAATATATCTTATTATGGTTCATTGTTAATGATATTTAATTTTTTTCTTTGCTTTAAACAAAAGAATTCGGAAACAACTCTTTTTAACATGATCTTTACGTATTTAACCTTTTACTTTAGGTCAGACGGATTCATTCAGCTATATGTCTTGTCTGAGTCCATTTATAGGATATGAGTGAATAAAGGATTATGCGGAATAATGGAACTTATCGTTGGTCTCCACGATTGCTATATATCTGTGACCTTCTCCAAGGTATAATCTATCTCCATGCCAAAATTCATATAAATTGGTTCAGGGGTTTATTCGTAAAACGTAACAGAGAGACTGACAGTGGTTTGCGTTTCTTTGAATATGATACTCTTATGAAGTACCGGTTGAGTTAAAAAAAATGGTTTTGGTTAATAGTAGCTTAAAGAAATCGAGAGTTAATATTATCGTCTACTATGCCACGGACCTAAACAAAGTAATGTGAAGATTTCTTATATAAAAAATGTTTGATAATTTCAATCATTTTAAATAATACCGTCCAGTGAAATAACGTTACAATGCCTTGTTTACGTTCGAAATTTAAAAAAAAAAAACAAGTTTGTCTTATCATTTAATAACTATGTGATATGTATCTTCATCTTCCTTTTTACGCGAGCCATTAATTCATTTTGCATACAAATTCACACTTAGGTCGTCGACCTCACCCAGTAACAAGGTCCGCGTGAATGCTTGCTTTTCTCATCACGGTCAACTCTCGCACTTGAGCCATTTTACTAGATATGGCCAAACTTGTTTCGGGTGTTTAAATAACCTTCGGATTCCTGGACAATTAACTGGACTGTGTTATTTATTTTTTAATCAGTTTCGCGATGACGTAAGAGCCGTCCTAGGACTTAATATGGCGGCCAGAACATTATGGAATGTTAATATTTAAATGATTAGTGTTCTTGTAATATTTACAACAAATTTAATATTGCATATGATTTTATATTTAACGATGGCTCTAGATATAATATCAAAGACAATCTTTACATAGTATAAAAAAGACGCTTCTCGTTATCTGTATACTTTGATGTTTTAAATCATAAACTATATACCTAACTAACTATATATTATATTGTTATGCGCTTACGCTGCAAAAGGTGGCTCAACCTTATGCAATTGATCAAAATAATGTAAAGGCAATTGTATATCTTAAAGACATATATATTATCAATCTTTCCGCAACACTACATTAGTGCCTACATGGCACCCGCGAGTAGCAAGGGTGAATTGAAATGTACAAGTGCCACACTTACCAATGACGGTATACTTATCTGCCTTTTATTTTTGACAGAGTACTTTATCCCCGCTTGAGGGCGCCACATTAGATTTAGTGCCACGTCGTATAGCTTATGACTAGCGGACGATCAAGGCATTCTAAAGATACCTAATTTGTCCAGTTCTGATAAGTAGGTAGTTTAAGAGTTATGGCGGAACTGATGAACATATATACATACATTACTTGTCAAAATCAAAACTCTTATATCTTATAAAATATAATTCAAAAATTTATTATGATAGCCTCGAGCAACAATTTACGATCCATTCTTTTGGACAAGTCTGTATAATAACATTATCTCTTTCGACTAATTTACGTTTGACTATTGACGTCATCTACACCAACTACTGTTTCTATCTACATGATAAGTCTTTTTAATCTCAAATTTTTGTCAAACTCTTTCTTAGTTGAACATCATAAACATTAACATACCTAACACCACTCTGTAAGTGTTACGGCCATAACACACGCGTTACGATATTGCGTCGAGGCACGTTATACCATCGTAACACAATGGGACATCGCGTCGTCATTCGACTTCAAAAAAACAGTAGGTACTCAAATTGTAGTTTTATTTAAATATTTATTACCTCAAACCGCCGTCATTTCGAAAACGAATTTGAAAAGCACTATATAACATGTGTCTAATTGGTACGACTAAAATCCATTAACCAAAGATTTTAATTGAATTGAATTGGAAAGCACTATAATTTTTTTTTCAAAATCAGTTTAAAAGTTTGGTTTTTAAGTAATTGGAATTGCGTATTTTCCTTTTGAAGTGTGTTTATTTTTATTTTAGTGTTTATTTACATGTGATAGTTATAAATTTGACTAAATGATAATAATAATGATTTATTAAAATTAATAAAACAGTACTGTTAAACAAGTTATATAAACGATTTTTTCTTATATCCTTCTTTAAGCGCTAAATATGCAAAATAAACATCTCGAACATTCTTATGCCATGATAAAACAAATATTCAATTCGGAATTATCATATTGCTATAGCCTTTTACGTAATAGGCAGAATAATTTGTAATATACGGCTTCCGTTCGACATAAACGTCATAAATTAGGATACAACCTCAATATGTTTTAAACTAATCTGAAATAAAAGCATTTTTACGTTTTTTATTAAAAGTTGTCCTATACATGTTTGAACAAAATGAATATAAGAATAATATTTATATGTATATTATTAAATACTTGACTACTAAACTATAGGGTTAAAATGATAAAATCCGAATTTACGATATCTAGGACGCAAGACATGATTTCTTGACAATATAATATGAAGACAGAATATACGGCTGAGTAAATTGACTTTGTTCCTTTGGTTTACGACAGAGTAAATATTACAGGCATATAGTTCGTAAAACACTCGAGGATTTTCCTAAGTTTTACACCAATAAGTTCTCACTGACGATTTCACGCCAACATAAAAGGACTCAATATTTTATATCTTTTTTTCTACATCGATCTTTTCATTAGTGAAATGTAATAATATATAAAAAATATTTATATTAATAAATATTTTGTCCCTAAATTAAAAAAAAATGTGTTTAACACAAAAACAAAATATTAAATTATATTGGAATCTCGTGTAATAAAACAATCATTTAGTGTATAAATCATTTATTAAAAACGAAACAGGACCACCTTATTTACAGAATGACGATTTGCTATAAATATTATAACAAACACGATCTCTAAATTACGCAGGTGCTAAAACACCGGTATTTTCGCAGAATTAAAATTTATAAGTAAACAAAGGCAGGTTATATTTCCTTTCGAAGTGTTAAAAATATCTATCATTTTAGTAATATACCATTTTGCCCAGTCACGCCTGCTTGTTCTTTTTAAACTTATAAACACCTCCATCTCATTTGTCCCAAGCATTAACGACTAAGACTTATTATGAATTTTATAGTAAACTATTTCAATTTATTTTGCTCGCTTTTATAACGATGACCATTACAATTATGTTTTCCTTTTAGCGTAACAATAAGCTCAACTCAATAACTCAACAGAAATTTACATATACATACATTGCAATTTTAATATTACAAAAAAATTGTTTTAAGAGGCTCAATGATACTACCATCCAGACTGACATAAAAACTTAGATTTATTGATATTGAAACAGATATTGACCTGACCAAGAATCTTAAACAAAAAAAAATCCTTTTAGTTGAACAAAGGGAATCAAAGACAATAATCTTTAACACAAAGAAAGTAAAAGTCCAATAACGATTCATATTTTACTGCCTTTGTTTGTTGTCGACTTTGATCATCTTATTTACGTGTATGGCAATTGGGAGAATAATCAATACGATATTTTATCTTGACATATTTAAAGCTCACGTATCGCATTGACGTCTAACTCAATATTAAAAATACCCATTGGTTTCAACACTTAAAAATACTTAACAATAATATAACTACGCTTCTTTAATTTCTTACAGCACACGCGATGCTTTAACAGAAATCTGGAATGCTTCAACCGGACCAGCTGGAAAAATAAACATAAAAATAAATTTAAATATTATTTAAAATAAGGTACATTTAATTTACATTTATTCAGAATTATAAACATTACATTTCTTTATTAGCTTGAAATCCGCATTCCTTTGAACCCATAAAACATGGGTTTTACCGAAGACTTTAAGAATGAATGTCATCTAAAAATTATTCATAGTTCACACAATTGTGTAAGACCAGTTAATATAGAACCTTAGCTTCTTAAGCATACATCTTCATGTGTGACGCAAAATTAGCAAACTGTCTTATTTGCCTAGCATTGAAGACGTACGATTTCACGTTATGATTGTACGACTTTACATTCGCAAGACACGCCTTATAATTTTAATTTATTAACGATACTTCTTTTATCTTAATTAAGCCATATTAACCAAATTAATATGTTTTAGTTATATTCAATATTAATTCTTTTAGTAGAGTTTTTAATGTAAATCATAAAACTCGAAATTTTAATTGGCCAACGTCCACCCAAAACCATAGAAAATTTTCAAAAAAATTATATACGTAACCTAGGCGAGAAATTATGAAATTTAACCCGTGAGCTAAATTTTTTTAAATGCATTATTAATGGAATGAATATAAACGCGACATAGAGATATAGCTACGGGTTGCAGATGTGATGAAAGAAAGTATAAAGATCTATTATGACAAAAAATGGAAAATAAAAACATGAACAATTAATCTATTATTCTATTATAATTTACTTTTAGACTCTTCAATAGTATGTATAATAGTATTTTACATATTAAAAAGTCCTTAGTAGCTAAAGCATATTATTCTGTTCAAGGTTCTATAGATGATAATGATGCTTGGATTTAGTATATTAGCTGGATTCACACAGAGTATTTAATATATTTATAACCCATTGTAAAACTTTTTAAAAGAGTAACCATCGAGTTTCTTGCCGGTTCTTCTTGGTGGAATCTATATTCCGAACCAGTTGTAAATTAATTAACTAATTCGTTTTTTTTTTTGTTTTCTTTTTTGTTTCTGTATTAACGGTTCAAAACTGCTCGTAAAAGCCTACTTTAATAAAGCATGTTTTGATTTGATTTTGTATCTATTATCTTTCTAACCGAGATGTTATTAAAAAAATTTGAAATCGAAATACGTTGGTTAATTTCCTATACATTTAAAGGCATACAAACAATACGAGTACAGATAATAGAATCAGCAAATCTTACATTATCATGGTGTCATGGTCTGATCAATTATGTTGCATAACAGAAAAATCTCATTATTATTATACGCGGCTTATCGGTCCGCTAGTTTGTTTGACCTTTGATCGCATCTCTAACGTCGTTGACAGATGAAATAATTGAGAGGTTTCAAAATTTTTGCCGGAGTTCATATTTGGCAATAATATTAAATAAAATGAAGCGTTTTACACAATGATATTTTAAATGTAGTTACTCATATGTAATAATCTCATGGATTTTGGTACTCAGAATACCGACCACTGGACGACGTTGCCAACCAGCTAGCGAATGACTATAACAGGCGAGAATATCTTTAGGCCAACAAGTCAATTGACGAGCTTGTCAAAATTGAAAATGTGTACAGATTTTTAACGTCATATAGTATGAGCGTAATATATCTACATTTATAAAATATTATTGACAACTTATAAACTATGCATAATTTTTAATAAGTATTACTCGACGCCTAAATAAGTTACAGAATTTAAGATATGTAAAGATGTACTTAACACCTTGTTCTTCAGTACTTACATACATTACCATTGTTTTTAGGATGTATTAGAAACAATCTCGCTTTTTACACAAAAATTTTTTAATAAATTTATTAAAAATATAAAAATAATACATTCGACAAATGACTCTATCTTTTAAAAAATTTAACTTAATAAAGATATTCAGTAGCCTAACTAGCAAACCTTGTAATAATCACGCGATTTCAACACGAAATATAAGTAATGACGAACATCAGTATGCATATCTTATGGGCAATTGTTCATGTCCTTAATTTAAAAGTTTATTTACATTTATCACAAAAGTGATCTTACCTGTGTACTTCGACGTATTTAGGCCCGTGGCTGCAATATGAGAAAAGCCATATAATTATAAGCATAAATAAATACTATAAATATATTTTGATATACAAACAAATACTATAATTATAGAAAATGATTTCAACATGAATATTTAATATAATTTATTATTAGTAATTTTAGAGCGTTGAATGATAATATAATTTTACACGGCGCATATTAATTTTCATAATCACCCGATTCTATTTACTAATTCACTGTTTACTAACATATATTTATATTAATCTACTTTTCCATCTATCTATTTAACGTTTCCAATGAATCTGAAACACTTTTCTTTATCACAAAACAACTTATACTATCTGTGATTATAAATCATACATATACGCTGTATAGTTAGCAAGTATGAATAATGAGTATATTAGTATGTTAGTAAGACCCCGTACCGATGGTGGTCAGTTTCTATTGTGATATGAGGTACTGACTGTTGCTTCTTCTTGAGCGCGAGCGCTCCGACCACTCCGGCGGCGCCGATAGCGCCCACTTTAGCTGCTTTCAAACCTAAAGCCCCTGTAAAACAAATAAATTGAATAGTTTATCTTAATATATATATAACTCTAAAGGTGACTAACTGACTGACTGTGATCTATCAAACCACAGCCCAAACCACTCGACGGATCGGGCAGAAATTTGGCTTGTAGGTAGATGTTATGACGTAGGCATCCGCTCAGATTTTGATGTATTCTACCCCCAAAGGGGATAAAATAGGGTATGAATGGTTTTATGAAACTTTGTCAATTTTAAACCGATCGGACTGAGACTTTGCATACATAAAGCTATTATGACATAGACATCACAGACATGGCAGACAAAGTCGCGAGCACCAGCTAGTTTAAAAATATGTGCAAACTGTAGCAATATGTTACAAAATTGACCTTTATTTTTTAATTACTAAATCGAGATAAAGTTTAGCTTTATATGAAATTTAGTCTATCTATAATACTATTTAGTTTATTTATAATCTAATACGCTTTTAAGGGTTTAATAAAAATTGACTGTTCTACGGGGTCGAGAAAAAAGTAAAAAAAATCCTGGGCTATTTTTACTAAATACGGTTTTCTTTTCATTTAGTTAATTATTTTCCATGGTAACATTTATAATCATTTTATAGGATTGTTCTATACAAATATAAAGTAATGAAGATTTTAATTAGTTTGGAAATTAATTATACCTAATTTGATATCTTGAGATAATGAACTTACAAATATGATAATTAACTGTCTTATTATTTTGTAATCTAATTTCTTCTACTTAAATTATTTTTTACGATATCTTTTAACGAAAATTGGGTATTATGTTTCATTTTACATTGTTAACTTCGCTTACATTTTGGAAAATACTAAACGACGGCTTATTTTAATTTTTATCCAACACTAACTCCGACAATAATTGAGTTATATTTTTAGCTCAATTATACTTGTTTTAAATATAACTGTAATAACGTAACGACGTCGCGTCATAGCACCTTACAACGTCGTGTGAAAATCTACGACGTGCATTGTACAAGTATGAAGTCAAAACGCAACATCAAGTCGAGAATTTTTGTTTGATTTTAAATAGGAAATCATATGATTGTACCATGCACGTCGTAATTTTCCACGACGCTTCGTCATAATGTGCTACGACGCGATGTCGCAACGCGTTTATGTGTTTTGATCCTGTTGTTTATTTTTTTGCAAACTCCTAGCATTAAATAGTTCTGTAAATCTACAGGCATTTTTACTTTAAGGTTTTAAACTTTAAAGATAAAAATTGTCGTTTTTTTGTTTTTTCTAATACAAAAAAAATAAGTATTCAAAGTGAATACTTATTTTAAATGAAAGTATTCAAAATATACAATAGTTATGTACACACAGGTCAAGCTAATATAAGCATGAATATGATAATACAAACATGAGCCATGAGGTAATTTTAAAGGTGAAAGTTGCCTTGTTTGTGACATTGATCTTAAGTTAAAGTGTGTAATTTCTTTTGTTGGTAATGACCTACATGCACTTATTAAATTTTTTAAATACATTTAAATCAAAATCAACTTTATATTGTTTTGAAAGAAAAAAATATCGGTACTGACACTTTCTTGTTA
Source organism: Hypolimnas misippus (assembly GCA_037950945.1). NCBI lineage: Eukaryota > Metazoa > Arthropoda > Insecta > Lepidoptera > Nymphalidae > Hypolimnas > Hypolimnas misippus. Next base: position 6,614,760 of record JBBEEQ010000017.1, read on the forward strand.
TGTTAAATGCTAGTATAGTATTATTAAATAGAAATTTTCTAATCGAATATTACACATAGTAGTGAACCGATTTTGATAAAACATTTTGTGACCACGACCTTTGTCACAAAATTTTTGTTAAATGTTCGAATTTACGCAATTTACATCCACTTATCTACTATCTTACTATTGTCGAAGATATACTAATAAAGATTAACAAACCCACGCGGGTTAAGAGGTGGTTGAGTAAAGAAGCTCGTAGGAAATAGAGAAATCATAATGAACCGTATTATTAATAATCTTTACAAACCCAAAATAAGTGTCATTGTAAATAAAAAAGAAATTCTGAGACGAGAAATACATTTTAAGTTTACTCGCATAATTGATATAAAACAACTTTGTAACCTGGTAATAATTATCTAGGTAACCTTACGAAAGTTATGGGTGTCGAAAGGCAATAATAATAAATTCTTTTAGGTGTAAAGCTACAAACAACTTATGTAAACCTTTATGAAAGTCTGAGTGTAAAACTTGTAAATGTCATTCTCGCCTAACACTTACCAAGGATAAGTTTCTTCTTAAGAAGTAGCAGACCCCTCTTCGTCCTTGCACTCCTCTCGTGCACTGGCGTCTCGTCCAGCGACTCGTGAACTTTCGCCTCTTCGGGATAGTGTTCGTAGTGCACGCTCGCTGCGACTGCGGCTACGAGACAAGCCAGGACGATGATGGTTGAGGGTTGCATGTTTGATTTTCCTGAAAGAAATATTACATGTATATATCCTTAATAGAATAAAAAGTATAAACCCCGAAAGATCACTTTGTTGAAGTTTTTCCTCAAAATGCAAGGATAGATGCAATATTTTTTTTTAGTAATGAAATGTATAATACAATTATATTATGTGGTGGTATTGAACTTTAAAGCGCATGTTTGTGTCGCATTTAGTCTTTATGTTTTGAGAGAGTTATATACGTTTTTTTTACTCATTAAAACATTGAAATTTTTTATGCAACGAATATATAAGTAGGTATACAAATTTAAACAGAATTATTTAGACTATAAAATATTATAAAATCGTAAAAATTTAAAATTCGTAACAGGAGTTGGCGCCTAATGTGACCTAATGTTAAAGAGATTCGAGTCTAGAATATGTAGTGAATACGAAATATTCATACGTAGATGCAAAAGCGCCAAGCGTGATTTAATATGAAGCACGCGCGTTGGAAATTTGTATTCCTACGAATATTATACTAACGTACATATACAGAGAGAATGTGTAAATATAATATACATATATTCCGTTTATGAATATATTTAATCAAAAAGTAACTGAAAATACTTTTAGTTATTAGACGAGTATTACACTTTGAAATTTTGCTCTCAGACAATCATAAATTTTACATAAGTTGTTTGTCACAGTTTTCCACCTGAAGAAATTGAAGGTTAGTGCCTTATTTTTGACATTCACAGCTTACGTAAATTTACTGTTACCAGGTTACATAGTTTTTTTTATATCAATTACGAAAGTGAATCTTACAATACAGTGTAATTCTCGCCTTATACTTAACAAATTTAATATATTATCACATAACAACTTCTTGAGATAATATCAAAACCATACTCAAGCCCATATAATCAAGAATATGCAATATCACTTGCTTGGATGACATACTTATTCCAGCTATTTTGATTTAAAAACGAAATTACTAAAGCGATTTTGATAAAACAATGGGACCAGTCTGGAAGTATAAACTTTTCGAATTAAAAACGAATTATCGAAAACGGTTAAGAAATGGTGGACTTCTGAAGCAACAAGCAATAAAAGAAACATAGGCTACGAATTGATCAATCCCTTTTTTTTAATTCGGTTAAAAAATTTCTACCATATATAGTGCTTGGAGTAAAATGTAGACTTTATTTTAAAATAGTACACATTTTTACATAAAATATACCCTATGACCATTCAGACACGACAGACACGTTAGCACAGTGGTCACTGCAACTGACTGAAGCGCTAACGGTCGCGGGTTCCATCCCCGCTCACGGCAAACGTCTTTATTGGCCATACGAATGTTTGTCGTGGTCTGGGTGTCTGTGTTAGTGTTGTGTGTTGTGTTGTTTCCCGAATCCCGACACAATACCATGAGATCTTAATGAGAGCCGTTGAGTGTGATGCGTTAAAAAAAAATCACACACCAATTTCGCGTTATTTTTTATATTAGATTAGAAGTAAACGTAATGATATGGCATGTACTATTTTTGTTTGTTGTATTTAATTTCTGTCACATTAAAAGAAACAAAAGCACAGTTCACATCCAAATCCTATTACTTCGCTCTATTTCTACGTTAACATTTCCGTCATTCATTACAAGCGCACACAAAAGAGCTTGCTTTTAGCGCAACACTTACTCTTAAAAAGAAAAACTATTTTCACGGTTTTACAGTGCGACATCAGCTTCGTTCTACCTTTTACAAGTAAAAAACACCATAAATTTAGAACGTTATAAATCAAGGGCAATGATATGTCAAAAATTTAAGAAAATTATATAAAAAATCAGAACCCTAAAGAACTATCGTTATCGTTATCGTTATATAAAAAATGTAATAAAATTAAATGAAATGTTTTTATGCTCTTCTTCTTTCCATGTTTATGCTTAGAAGGAACAACTTTATATTTACTATTAAACTTGCAAGGTTTTTAAAGTAATGTGTGAAAATTAATGAGGACATCTTCGAACAAGGTTACGCATGCTTGAATGACCTCTTACGGTGTAACGATTACTTGCTACTTATATTGAACACTAGGCTTTGTCTGAATGAGTAAACCGACCTTGTTAGTGTCTTGATGAAAAATTATTGATTAATACATTTTACGCTAAAATGTTCTACAAGAGCTTTATATTTTATTTGTTAAAGTCTAATATATATAAATATTTTATAACACAAATTAAACGCATCATCATCATCAACTGAAATATTTATAAGTGAAAAACGTTACATTTTGTTTAAAAAAGTAAATTTTATGTATTGAAGTAAATATTGATATATCTTTTTTTCATTTAAATCAACTTCTCAAGAGATGTTTTAGTAAACTAACGTTATAAAGAAACTTTTACATGAAAACAGAAATATTTTTATAATATTTTCCTTTGAACATCGCTTTCACGATCCTGTTGCGGTAGGTCGAAAACACTTCGCGATCGATTGATGTACTACCTAGTAGCGAAATTCCGAATATGTTATTTTGTACATATAAGTATATATATATATATATATATATATATATATATATATATATATATATATATATATATATATATGTGTATATAAATATATATATATACGTATTTCATTATATATAATATAGAGAATGGTTCATTTTTGAGATGCGGCAGATAACTTCTACGACAAGTCTGTATAAATCTGTACTGGGAGAATTTCATAAGTAACATGTACTTATGAAATTGAGCATCACAAAAAAAAACTATAAACAAATGATAACATTTGCAAATGCTCTCAATAACTTGTTACAACCTACGTGACGCCTTATAAGAATAACCGTATTATAACGCAACCGTACGCAATATCACTCGGTCACAATTCGTAAACTACGCATGTGACATGAATACTAAGTTCAATACTGAATACGCTACCTTGGTGGCTTTGTTTGAACACAACACGGCACTGCAGCGATCACTAACTCACAGATGACAATACAGACGTACCGAATTCTTTTATAGATTGCAAATGTAATGGCTGGTGGAAGGGTTGGTTGATGCACGCTAGTTGGTGTCGGACACGAAACGCATAGAGTTCATGGAAAACTATAATTCAAATATCAATAGAAATTACGTATCGACTATAGTCTATTGATGCGCTGAAGAGACTTAAATTAAAATTTACTAATTCCTACGTTTACTACTCATTTCGCAACAGACATTTCGCATTCTGAAAACCGCAATATAAAAAGTTGTTTATAGGATTAAATTTAATTTTACAATTAGATTTATTCGAAACAGTTTTTAGGATTTTCTAAATGGAAATTCGTACATTTTGATTAAGTATTTATTTACAAAGTGGTAAGCACATAACTTACATCAATGTATATAGGTACCCTCCGAGTGGGACGCCTCAAATTACACATAATGAATTTTTATACGTCTCCTCCGCTTTAATGAAACCCGGCGTCCTTAATTCCGTAATACGGAAATGCTTAAAAATAATTTTATAATTGCAGGGAGGGTCTATAATGCGGACCTTGTGATCCATAAGTTTCGATAGCTTATCTTATTGTGGAAAGCCGAAATGGTATATCTATAATTTATATTGATTGATTCCGGGTTAAAATTTAATAAACATTCATTCTTTTTATAATTTCATCTTTTGCACCTAGATAGATATAAAAAGTATTTGAGAGTAAGAGTAAGTTACAATTAATAAATATTTTGAAAAATATAAATAATACATTAATAATTCCAACTCATTTGTTTTTGAATAATTAGTTGAATTATAGTTTGTAACTCGGTGAACGTATACATTATCGCAAACCATTTCCCTACAGCAATATCTAAAATAAGCAAGCACCATTAGCTAAATTTAATAATTGTAAAAGTCGATTTACTAATGAATTACTCGATGTTTTAATATATGATACGTCAATAACAACAAAATAAATCAGTACATTAACCAATTGAGATATACAGAATGAGATATCTTTTAAATTACGCAAGAAAAAAATATTTTAGAATATTCATTCTCGAATATACCCGATCGCCACAATACTATTTAATGCCATAATACAAATAACTTACAAAATCTGAAGAAATCATTAGTACCTGCTATTGACCTTCTAATTACAACATTGCGTGGAGCGATTTTCAAAACTATATATGAAATATAGTATTTTTTATCGAAAGCAAATAATTATACAATAATTACACTTTAACTAAAAACCTAGTAGTAGATAAATGTGTTAGTTATGACTTTAAAAATCGGTCAAGTGTGTGTCTGACTACGCATATGGTAGAATTCGATAGCTTATACAGAACTATACCGTTACTGCACATACGTACAATTGTACACATACATATATTAACTATGTGCATATTTGCATATAACAATAATATTTAAATATGAACTTAATTTTTTATAAACAAAATATTTTTTTATAAAAATTAAATTCAGGTGTTTACTTTTACATTTTAATGCATTAATCATAGTTGACTATATATGAGAGTTTTATAAAAGAAAGTTACATACGAACAGACAAAGAAATCGCAACTTGATCGTAAAAGATTTAGCGACGATAATATTTTACTTGAAGAAGTGAGGAAAATATCGTAACTTCAAACGTTTGTTCCCTACACAAACCATAATTCTTTTTCCGTCTTCGTAAACAACTGTTCAAATGCATATCCAAAGCATTCACTTGGAAAAATACGCTAAAACCACTCCAAAACCTAGTCCTATGAGAATAATAAACTTAGCTACAAACGTACATATATGAAGCTGTAACACTTATTTCGTCTTTCTCATAAGTCTATTTTTCTTTACTTGGTAACAATACCCCGAACGAAAATCACGAATTTTCTAATATATATTTTTTTAATTATAAATTTACATTATTAAAAATGATTCAGTTCAATCATACAATCGATGATTTCTTATCTAACTCTCATGTGTGGCTTTACGCCATATTTTTCTGCTAAATAAGACAATATGGCAATAAATTATATAATATAGATATTTTGATTGTATCTATGTATTGTCAAAGGGGTTGTGTGCGTGACCTAAAGAGTTGCCTAGCAACGACTTCTTGATCACAAGAGAAAGAATGGCGATATATTATTACAAGATTTGGAAAGTAAAGACTTTTTTTTAAATAATAAATGCATCACACTCTACGGCTCCCATTAAGATCTTGTGACCTTGTGTCGAGGGTCCGGAAACATACATAATACTAACACAAACACTCAGACCACGAAAAACATCCGTATGGACAATACAGACATTTGGCGTGAGCGGGGATCGAACCCGCGACCGTTAGCGCTACAGTCAATTGCAGTGACCACTGCGCCAACGTGTCTGTGAAAACTTTGAATCTGTCAAATAATGTTTTATTATTTTCCACTTATGCATCCGCCAATCCGCAGTGGAGCAGCGTGGTGGAGAGGAAGCCTTTAGGGAGGCCTAGCCGTGCATTTACAGGCTTTACTTTACTTTACTATTATTCATTTTTAAACTTTTGTAATCATCACTCACACTAAAGTTTTATAAAATATTTGCTAAAAAAGTTTTCGTTACAAACTATAAAACCATTATTCGTCACACAAAGCCAAGCAGTCGTTATAAATGCCAAAAAAAATCATAAATGCCGAAATTTTATGAGAATAAAACCGCAAGGCTCGTCTCATTAATAATTTAGTTAATAAAATACGATAAAATTGAAAAAAAAAACTCCGACAACCTTTTTATTAAGAACATTTACTCTGCTGTTAATTGGTCAGGAGTTGGTGTATCCTGTAAATTCCAGGTGAAAGTGCAGCATCAGGACAAGGTTACATAACAATGCTTTTTAATTATACTTCGTAGTATAGTAAATTTCGAGTTGATTAGTTCAGTAGAAGTTGCTCAGATTCTTTAAAAAAAAAAGCAGATTTTCTTCACACCTTCAGACGTCACAACAGATTTCATAAATTATACTTAAGAACAATCTCGATGACAAACGCATCAAAATTGGTCCATAAATTAGGGAGAAACGATGCCACAGACAAACATACGGATACACACGTCAAACTTATAACACTTTTTTGGTCAATAAAATATATATAAAATTGTTAAATATAAACGCATTCTGTTACAGAAGTGCTAGTATCAGCACAAACATCTACTGCTATATATTTTTTGAAGAAAGTAAAATATAAAATATCGTCATATTTAATCTATGTTTGCGACTTCGTCTGCGTAAAACCTTGTATATAGATAATTTGGCTTCTAGGCGGTAATTCGAGATAATACAGGCACTATTACGTAGATAGGTGTTAGACCAGTATCAATACAACTGTGAAAACCGCATCCAATTTGGTACAGTACTTTTTGAGTGATGCTCGAACAAAATTCAGCCATTTTTTTATACAGTATAAATTCCATTTTAACATAGGCTTCATTTTAGCATATATCACTAAGTTTATGACTGCGTCAAGCCTGAACTAGTGTACTGCCAGTCCAGTGCCTTAAAATTTTATCTTATTAGTCAGTATTCATCAACCTCCTAACTGATTTCAGAAATGTTTAAACGAATGAGCTCAAGTCAGAGGAATTTCGAAATCACAAATACGCCTATGTTTACCTATTTGAATCGTACATTTCTTGGAAATTGAAGCGTTAATGAAAATTAATATTAATTAAATATTTTTCAATTTTCTTTTCAAAGAGGTAACTCATTATAACATTATTATGGCACCTAATTATCTGCAACAAATTAGATTTACAAAAATGTTAGTATATTAATTCATTTAATTATATTTTATTAGATATTCATTTTGTATAGCTTATTAAACATTACTTGTACACATTCTCGATGTTCAATAGGTAGATTAAAAACACTATATTTATAAATAGTGACTATGAAAGCCGTTATATTTTCCAATCCTTTTAATATTCCAAGCATATAAAATTTTCGTATTTGTAAACGTAAAATACTCTTATCCAAAGACCTTACAATACTTTTTGAAAGAATATACGTTAAAACATGCGTGTAAACTAACAAACAGAAGAAACATACTTAAATTGCACAATAATTACTTATCGATCAACATGTTTAAGTAACGGTAGGTGGCTGCGGACGGCTGGTCGCGGTTTCGTGTAGCGCTTGCTCATGTAATTCCTAATTACGTCAATTTGCGTGGCCGAAGTGACATAAGGCTGTTACAGTTTGCGCCTAACAAAAGGCACACGCACATTCCGTGGATGGCAAACAAACCAACGCCCACGTTTTTGTATTACAAATTACGTCTACCGAAATGTCGACAACGAATAGAAAATAAATTTAAACCATGTGAGGTACATAATTAAATATTTTATTACATACAGTATACGTGTAAGGCATTTATTATTAAAACATACTTAATGACGATTTAGTACATATGTACGATAGAATTTAAATTGGACTTTCTTTTGAGTTATTACTTATTTATTTTAAGGTGGATTTTCTAAATTAACGAAAGACAGTTTCTTAATTTCTTCTGAAATCGCGAAATTATTACAGGAACTTATAATCGCAAGCCAATAGATCAATTTTAATGTTATAATAACTCTTAAAATAAATAACATTATGAAGAATATAAAAAAGTATATTTTGAAATTTTTTCCTCACTGTTAATGTATTTTTTTAAATATTTCCCGATTCGATTCTCAATCATCCATCAATCAATCCACCTATCAGATCTCTGCCAACTAACCCATCTTTATAAATTACTATATATTTCAAATTTACTGATTATTTGCCATGTATTAGATGAACTATTCAAAATAAGACTAAATCAAAATGTATATATACGTAAAACATAATCCTACAGGGAGTAACGTTCAAAATGAAAAGTCATTTCGTTCCCAAATAATTAATCTCGACTTCTTACTAGGAGATCTGAACGCCAGCTACATCTTTGGTAGAGTGAATTAAAATAAAACATTAAACAAGTAAAAAAAATGATGAATGAACAGATCTGGTGGGCACCCTACGTGGGGCACTTGCGTAGACTCCCTGACCTTAAGGCCCCAAAATGGTGAAACTCTATATACATATCACGTAAATCATCATATAAGTTTAATTTCGCTCCTGTTAAAAACTCCACATAAATAATCTTCTGTCTTATTAGGTAATTGATGTACCATTTTTCATGCAATTGTATGTTGATACCTAATCCTGTTAAATAACCGTCTAGACCAAATGGTTCTTAACCTTATAGTGAAAATTTGACAAAATTAATATCCAAGATATTAATTTTGTCAAATGGTCCAAGATATTAATTTCGTCAAAAGATCGCTTAAGAACCACCAACGTATCGCAACCTACCTATAATGTATGTAAATAAATGGAACCTAGGGAAATTTTGTATCGATTTCCCTAGATTCGCCTTATCGTATTACCTAATTAAGAATTGCTTTTTTGGTATAAGTACAATGAAAACATTTCAAACCATATTGGCATATAATAAAAAGTTATTATTTTGAAATAAAAAACAGACCATTTAATTTTATTTATTAGTATAGATTTTTTTTGGATGGCTCGCTGACTATTTCGTATGCTTTAGGGATTACTTAAAGTGGTCTAGACACAAATTTCTAGCATCTCAAGACATATGTTATTAAAAAGATTCTAAAGCTTTTTCGTTGAAATGGAAAGAAGTAACAAACAAAAGTGGAAGTCGAGAATGCTCTTTACTTTAATCTAATAACAAAAACTTGCAAATAGTATTGAAATGTATTTTAACTTTAAGAAAAACTTTAATGCGGCCTCTTGGTCTAGGGGTATGATTCCTGCTTTGGGTGCAGGAGGTCCCGGGTTCAAATCCCGGAGGGGCCCTCTTTTTATAATCATATACTTTAAATATATTTTGTAGCAAAAGGACAACTCAATATAGAAACATACAAATATAATACAAAATGATCATAACAATATATTAAATTATATTCAACAATACATATCATAAGCTCCACCTAGTATACACAGTAAGATCTAGTTCGTAGATTTTACACGTAAATAACATTAAGTTCAACAGATGTCACTAGCACTGGTAATTATACTATTAACGACATCTATTGCATTATTTGTAAGCAATTTTAACGCCATCTAGTTGAATCTTTTTTTTCCAAAGTTTAGTCACAAGAGGGCAGCACCATAAAAACATACAACTATAGAACAGCTGTTCGCCATTGTTTTGCTTTTTATTCGTTGATAACTTCACGTTTGTTCTTTACCAGAGACTACAGAAATTAGAAAAGTTACAGTCAGTGAGATTTTGCTGTGTGTTGTGTAGTGTTGATTCTTTAAAAATTTTAAAATTTGTTGACATATTTCATTAGAAACGATCAAAATTCGTGTATTTTACGCCTGTTGTGTGCATCGGATATTAAATTCGAACTTTAATTGGGAATATCTTCAGTGCCATTAAAAATTTTAGTGCCGTGTTACCTTTCACAAAGAGATTTGGGTTGCTTTACCCGTGCGCATTTTGCAGAGAACCTACTATAGCATTGATTGTAAGTAGACAGAACATTATTTTTCTTTCGGTATTTAATTTTAGTCTTATGCAAATACATTCAAAATGTTATCGTCGTTAGATAAGCATTTAAGCAGCACTAACGTTTAAAGCTTCACACGCTCCATATAAACAAATCTCATATTTCATATTGACGTTTATATAATTGAAATGGTAAATATTTGTAATTGCATATTTCGCTTTAAGAATAAAAGAAACGGGTGTACCAATTCGTATAATTAATCTAATTATCATCATAGTAAAAAAATAAAAACTAAATGTTATTGTGATTTAATATCACCTTATTCTAGCCTTCTCCAAACTATAATAACACATGTTTGAGATTTTAGAAAGTAACTATACTGAAAGACATAAATATATAATAAAACAAAGGTCATAGCAGCTCTAAATTGACATATTACATACAAAGACCATTCACATTTTATATTGCCAAATGTGATTCAGTAAACTCAGGACACAATCTTCTAAAATTTATCCTATAACAGTCATTGTCTTTCTCACATAAAATAGGCATAAATATAAAATTAATTTGTTATATACCTAAAAAGTTATAAAAAAAATATCTATCCACTAACAATCTAGTTTTAAAAATATTATTCAAAAAAAAAAAAACAAAAAGTGGCCATCAAAAAGGATGTTGTGTTTATGATTATCTAGTATTTTTTTAAATAAAAAATAAAAGAAATTGTTTATCTATCATCTTTAAAATTAGCTATCATCATTATCAAAACATACTCAATATTCTAAATGTCTTTGACATGCGAGACAACGATTGCTTTATACATATAATGATTATAACATATAACAATTATATATAGTTTTATTTCTTTATTTGTAAATACTTTCTTTATAATACAGTGAAGGATTTACACATTTGCCACCTGTACTATCTACACCCTACTCAGCATGCTGATAAATCCGTCATTAGCACAATGGAATAAAATGATTGTATAAAGATTAGTACTTACTTATTTTCTCTTAGAATAAGTACCAAAATTTTTGGTATTTTAATTAACTTTTGGTTAATACTGGTTACTGTTAAACATATCAAACTTAATCAAGTATGAGGAAGCCTTGTCTGAATACACAGGTTGCTGATCAACTTTTTTAATACTATTTCTTGCCGCTATACTGTTTTTTAATATTCATTTTAATTATTGACACATATTAAGCTTAAATTAATCAAGGTAATTTTGGTTCATTTCATTTGATGACATTATTTTTCAAGGTAGGGGTTCCTTCCTAAAAAAGGGAATAGATAAGTGGGATAGAATTTTTAGGGCTCTTGTATTCTTAGAGAATCTTAGAAATTATACAAAATATGACAATATTCTGATTTACATTGCAAACAAATGCTGAAATTTAGTCCAATCAATGTTATGACAAATTTATATATAGTCTAAATGCATGATTTTTAGTCTGAATTCTCAGATAGAAAACGAAAATATATTTTAAATATAAAACAACTTTTTTCAAATATATTTATTTTTGTTTAGGATTTTTTTTTTCAAATAACTGTTATATTTCTATGTATTTTTGACAAAATTTTAGTAGGAAAATATATTTTTGGGAGTTGGCAACACAGAAACATAATGATTTTTATGAATACACAATATTACAATGTGACTCACGAATTGTATAATTACGTATCCGCAAACACTAGCATAAACAAATAAAGTATAGGTCAAGGTATTTATTGCATTTGGTAAATTAACATGTCTTATTTAATATTTTTATTACAAACAAAATGTATTTATTGTAATTATAATCTGTAAAGTTCTTGTTAATAACAGAGATTTTTTTATTAATCACTGATTTAAACCTCCTTATACATGTTGAATTATTGTATTTTCTGTTAATTGTGCGTAATTGTCGATAATTTCGCAACCAATAGATGGCCTCGACAATCCGTTAGAATATCGATAGTATAAACACCATCGATCTATTTTGTGCAATTGATAGCTATCTTATTTTTTATCGTACCATAATTCTTTAAACAACGCGATGATGCCGATCATTTAGAAAGTAAATAATGTAGAAATAACCGGTATAAAATGTATGTTTATTACACCTGATTATTAAATGAATCTCTAACAAATAACTCGTCTTTATTTCATCAACAATATCAACAATATAATTAAAAAAAAATACTATAGTGTATTTTTTTTTTTAGCTGAGTATAATATTTTACTGCGGTAGAACCTACTTTTGCCCACTAACTACAGCCCATATACGAGCTAGCTTTTTCGGGATAGTACCTCACTATCACAGAAGTGACATCCGTAATTCTAGCCATTCCCTACTCCATTCCTTACTCTCTGGCATCGCTTTTATTCCTCTTTTAAAATTGCAAACGTCCATGGGCAGCGGATTAACAGCAAAAAAAAGCTATAATATCGATAGTAAACTACGCTCGAACGACATCAAAATCTTTAATTACTTAATTATCTTTATTTAAGGTTTTAAGATATTCTTCACATATAAATGTAATTACCGCAAAAACATCTAGGGTTACTTACTTAAATGTCAGTGGTCTAATTTTTTAATAACTAGCCATTTATAAAAAAACGATTATGTATGTATAAATCACTTGTATTTAATTACATAACGTAACATAGTAACTAATTTATACACGAAATAAAAATATCAAGACAATATCTGAGAAAATTACGAAAGAGAATGGATCTGAGCCATTAATTCAGAAGGTACATAATTAACATTTGCATCGGTTAAGTGGAAGAGTAGAGTGGGTCAGTTTACGTTTCCGCATCGGTCGCACGACAATGCGGATCCGTGGCTTGCCAACTATAATGTACCGATAAATGATCCGCGATTGGGTTCTCTAAGCTAGCGTTGCAGGTAGAAATATATAAAGCAATTTCTATTACTTAATTTCTATACGTTTGAAAAGGCTTTTGTTAGATATTATCACTTATTCCATCGCCGTGTTTCAACGGAAAAGCAGTCAAAGTGTCTATACTAAAAAATGTATGAGCGTACGCTCATAGTGAGCGCAATTTACAAATATCGATCACAATTTTGTGTAATTATGAAGGACGTTCAATTGAAGCATTTAATGTTGCTATCGCATCCATAGTCAAAATTTGCTTATTTATCATTTCAAATATCACACTATAAACAGTTAATAATATTTATAATTATTATTTTTTTTAAAGAAAGCCAAAACTCATATGATCAATCTATATATCATGTACACATTGCAATGTATATAATATCTATTTTAATCACAAGATATTATTCGGCTTATGAAAAATATCGATATCGTCTCTGTTATTAAAAAAATATAGAAGCTACAATAACCCTAATGTATCACAAATTTAAATTGCGGTTAAACATGATTTATGATCCGTCTTTGTTATTATACATACAGCAAATAATCTTGACCCAGTTGATCGGACCTAATTCTTATTAATTCACTTAGTACATATTATCACGTTATTTATTGTCTATTGTGAGTGCACAGAGCGAAAAACCGATGCCCTCTTACATTGTAATTTTATGAGTACAACGTGCATACAACGAGATTTTTAAATAGACTAACCTAAGAGCTATTGTTTACTTACTATGTACACTTTCATATGTCATTGTAATTTAAGCAAAAAAATACGTGACATATGGCATAAAGTAAATAATTTTTATTCATAAAATTAAAAATGTAATTTAATTAGCAGAGCTGGCCGCTCGTTGCTGTGGCTCATATACGTAATAATACAGTATTGTATCAAAATTGACGATTGATGCGTTTTTATAGGTACGTAATAAAAAACGCCTTTGAGTAATATTATACACTTATAGACCTAAAGATTATGCATATTTTTTTATTAAAATATAGATTTTTAAAAATATTTTCGTTTATCGTTTTCTGTTTGTTTCATTTTAAAAGTATGACTGTAGGTTTGATAATTTTAAAAAGTTAATGTTTGCTTATTTGCAGAATTAGATGCTGAATTTAGAGATATCATATCTAAAAGATTGAACCGCATTAGTAATTTGATAAAAATCGTAGCCTCGTTACATTTAGCGGCATATCGTTCGGATAATGTCAATGCCGTGATCTCTTCTCATCTCACATTCACTTATCTGAATAAATTCTACATACAGAAATTGTTTGTTAAAATTACAATTTTAATAATTATGACATTGAAGTTCTGATTAAACTTGTATTCTACAAGGAAATAAACTAGTATAAATTATTACAACCACAACAGTTAACATCCGCTTATTGCGTCTTGCGATAAAAATTGTATTGAAGCGTAGGTATTGTTGAACTCACAAATTATAAATTAAACTAAATATCCATAGACGGTAAAAGTAAATCCCGTCGATTTGTTTTTCTACGGTAAAATACTTAGGTAGTTATGTCTCAAAGAACGCACGCGGGCTGGCCATGAGTCCTGACGCAAGCGCTTGCGCAAGAACATTGCGGCTTCGACCGACCGTACCATGCTCCAGCGAAATCTACCTTCCGTGCTACTCTAGTCTCAGCGCGGCCGCATTTCATTAATGTCTCACTATCTCATTCAAACGTTATGCATAACAGACGGAACCTATTTATTATGTAATTATTATTGTTTAAATAGAATACTTGCAAATGAAAAAATGCAAATAATTTTGCACGACTAATATCATAATATAAGGATATTTCGACATTTATATTATAATGTAACATTGGTTTATATTTTAATAATTTATAAATAAACAAGTAATCTACTCAAATTCTAAAATATATGACTATTTTATAAGTAATTTTTTTGTTAATTAACGTGTAATCCGTATTGCACACGGGCAGGTACAGGCAGGTAACTAACACAAGTTTGTGTTTTATTATTTTGAAAAATATGTATGAAAACATTCTCTTCATACATTTCAAGGGCGGGTCGCTTGTAAATAGAAAAAGGAACTTTCTTTACTAAAATACTGTTTAATATCGCTCAAGTCGTTTTTATGATTTTTATATAATCGATGTTGGACAAGGTCTGCTTGTAGCAAGCATTATAAATATTAATTCATTCCATGGTCTGCTTTCTGCAAGCTTTGTTTCATGATGCGATAACATTGTCGGAAATATCGGCAGTAAATCAGTTTATGCATAAATCAATTCGTTTGTTGCCATGTAAAGCATGCGATGCATAACGTTAAAATTTCAATAAATAGCTTGCTTATTAAATCTCTTTGTATACATTATATTTACTTAAATTAACGTGGAGAACATTATTATTGATACAGAGCCTAAAATTATTTTAATATTATCGATGTACGCTATAACTTTTGAAAATATGTGACTTACGTACATTTTTGGGGTCGTCTTTATCATATTGGAACCCTGGGCACATAAGGATAATGAGGTCCTTATAACTTTGATAGAGAATTATTTTGTTAAAATATGTTTAAAGAGTGAAAAAGACTAAATTCTAAATATAAATTTAACTGTTAGGTTTATTTAACTCAACTGTTAATTTTATTTCTTTACAATCATGTTAAATAAATAGAAAATAATATATAAACATAAATATCATTTATATATTATTCCAGAAAACTTAGTGTTCGCAGAAAGTACCCTAGGGAATTAAGCTGTTATCATGCTGAATTCAATTAAATATGAATGAGCCCAAAAATAAGCATGCTAAAATCAAAAACACGTATTCTTTAGCTTCATTCCGTTATTAACGTTCTTATGAACGAATCGTTATCGATTCATTGATTACACGGTTAATATAAAACATAGGACACAATTAAAAAAATTTATTAAAAAAAGTATTCTTTGTTCTGGTGTCGTATAAATAGACATCAGTACAATATTATGTCTGTGTGATACTATGTTTTTATACAGAGTATCAAGTACACATAGTATCATATACAGAACGAACGCGGATACTGCTGCTTAAGTAATCTCTGTAAATGAACGACATTTACTTGATTTAATGGTTTCAATTGCGGTTAAAGCGTTGTATATGACTTATTCTGTTAAGTACATAACATACAGTACATACGTATGTTAAATTGTTCAATGTAAATTGATTGCTTGAAAATTTTTAGTCAGTGTTCAATTTTGAATAACTCACTTATAAATGGTAACTGATAAGCAATACTATGTCAAGCCACACGAATTTCATTTTGAGAAATTTGTGTCTAAAGATGTCAAATCTATTCTTAACAAATTTGTTTGACGACGTATATACCTTTCTTCTCTTTAATATTTTGATAAAAGGTATAATGAGTTAAAAGGAGATCGGTATAATGAAAAGTTTTATCTAATAATAACTTTTTCAAATATATTATTGCATATTGCAAAAATTGAGCACTCTTCAATATTCGAAACATTAAATTAAGAAAATTTCTTCCGTACTAATTTTGTTTATGTGACTTGAAAAATGTTTTAATAATGTAAAATACATGACGCGTTATCAAAATCTCCGAATTTAACTTTTTGTGGGTTGACACATTATTGCTTATCGTACATGAAATTACAAGTAAAGCCTAGATATAAGATTGACGGACTACGTTTAATGGTATAGTTTAATGTTCGATTATATGTAGTTACGAAACATTTGTATCAATAAGGCTTATTATTAACTCAAGACAAGTTTTATTGTACTCTATGTACCGTGGCGAGGAACCGCCAGCAGTTGCCATTCAGTATTTATTCTCGAAGTAACAATAGATTGGACAAGGACAGACCCGCCGCAGTGTGCCCGTGTCAGAATGTTTGTTTTGTCACCTCTTTGTTCAAAAACGTTTAACATTTCACGCAGCAAATTTTATCAAATTATTTGTAATGTTATATAATTGTAAATTTAACCACATTTTAATAATGTATAGTAAACATATCGTGATAAATACGTAAAAAAATATTTGGTTGATGGACTGTATTTATATAATTTTAGTCTACAATTGAAATGAAATAAATATGTGTTTTATATTTAACTAAGTATTTAAGAAAAACATTATACGTTTAAAATTAGTATAAAAATCAAGATACAGTTGACTATTAACATTTTATGTTTAAATAAAAGCTTTGGCTTCCTCGTAAATGTCCAGACAGCAGGCAATCGAATTTTTAATTTCCGAGAACTTTCCAGGGGATCTTCACTAAAAGAGCAGGTAAAAGATAACGAGAAATAAAAAAAGAAATTGGTATTTTAAATTTTATGTTCTTATATTAATTCGGGGTATGATAAAGGTGCTTTTGTGCGTTGAACTTATAGTAAAGTAAAGTAACAGCCTGTAAATGTCCCACTGCTGGGCAAAGGCCTCCTCTCCTATTAAGGATAAGGTTTAGAGCTTAATCCACCATGCTGCGGGTTGGCGAATTTCTCCTGGCACAAGCAGATTTCCTAACTATGTTGTCCTTCACCGCCTAAACTCATGTAACCGTATAATATGTAATTAAATCTTCGTAACATGAAATAAATATAAAAAGCAAGAAATTTTTGAACACCGTAATTATAGGGAGGCCACATGCGACCTTGCAAGGTTGTTGGCGTTTTATTAGGGTGCGCCACCCGACGCGCCCTAACTCGTATTAGAACTCCCACCTTAATCTTCCCTAATAAAAACGTTTCTCAATTTTCGTTACACATCTATGCTAAAGTATAAAGCTGATTGTTTATTTGTTTTAACATGCCTACGGTTATTTCAAATGGTTATAGAGTAAATAATACTACGGTAGCAGCGAAGGTGTCACCGTTTAGTGTTTACAGCTTGGGGTGCACAAAGATTTAAAATGGGTAATGCATATTGTTATAGTTTATACTAATCTCTACCTGCATAGTATGTTGATAAAAAGTCGGCTGTGTTTTCCTGATGTATAAGCTCACTATAAAGATTCATCAAATCTGTTTGTAGTAGTTTTTGAATGAAAAATTAACAAAAATCTATCTCCTCAATATAATATTATTAGTAATAATACAATCACTTTTCCAATTAAAAATATATTTTTAATTATAGAAAATGTTAAACGGAGACACGTTGACGTCATAAAAGAATATTTGTCCTCGATAAACAACTCTCAAATTGCTTTATATTAATTTCCGTAATAAAAAACCGGTCACTATATCACTTGACTTATATGGATGTCTTCACTATATTTGCATTTACCAAATAAATATCTCGACGACATAATTTTATGTGACTAGCTGTCTCTCGTGAAGTTGCTCACGTTTATGGCTACTGCTTCGCTCCTGTGAGTTGTTGCGTGATATAATATAGCCTATAATCTTCCTCAATAAACGGACTATTCAACGCAAAGAGAAATTTTTCACTCGGATAAGTAGTTTCAGAGATTCACGCCTATATACAAACTTACAAACAAAATATACCTCTTTATATTTATTAGTATAGAAGTATTTACTAGCTTTTGATCGCGGCTTTGCCCCCTTTCGAAGGGTAACATATTTTTTTAAATAACTTCATAGAGTCCAGGTTTTTCTTTACACATTTAAAATTATCTCTCTTGTACCATATTACACTTTCATTCCATATAGTTGAAATTATGTAGTTTATAAAAGAATATACCTAATTTTACACTAAACAAAGTGTAAGGGATCCTTTGAAAGTGCAAGCGTAATTAAAATGCTAGTCATGATCTGAGGTCACACTGCACTTTCTATACAGAACAATAGTGTACCAACAATTTTAAATATGATATCTAACACCCTCGAAATAAGATACATATTTCAATGTCTTCAATAAAGGGCTTGAGAATAAACAAAGAAAGATTTGAAGCGTCAATAGGAATTACGTAGTTACCGCTTAAAACAATACATCGAACACTACGTACAGTATTTACCATAACAAAAACTGTTTACGGCAGTTAAGGACGATTCGTATAAAGTGAACTTACAATTCTTAGTAGTAATAAAATTAATGGTTGTTTCTTTTCTTTTGTGTTTTTAATAGTAATAATAATTAGTCATTATTTTGTTTCTTTATTGTCTGTCGTGGTGTAACTTGCCACGTATGAATATGCGTGTATTTTGTGAGTAATGGAGGTCAATTGGAGACTGCTATCGGTTCAGTGCACAAGCCGATGACCTCATATCGTCGTATTGCGCAGATGGTTGGCCGAATTTGCATCGGAATAGGCCACTAGACGTCCCAGCTGCCCTTAAAGTGAAATATATAATAAGATAATAGATTTTCAAATAAAAATGTTTATTTTCTCCTCGTAATATTATTCTTTCTGTATCAAAAACCAGTAATAATAACAGACCGACAGCTTAACGGCGGGCTTCGAAGCACGCTAAGAAAAACATTCAAACCGTAAGAAATCTGCATGAGTGTAAATGTCGACATTACGAGAAATTGGCACGCGAGTGGGAAGAACCTCGCAACTGCCCGCAAGTCGATATACACCACACGGAAGACAGTGTCAATGACCAGTAGGATAGAATGCTATCAAAAAAATGCATATCACGAAACGCTTATTATCATCAACACAATTGTCATATTGTATAAAAATGTCAACTTAAAAAATTCTTAGCGCTGTATTACAGTTTTATTATTCTACCCTATGTATTTTATCACTATAGCAACATTCTTCTGTGAAAGATAACTTTCCACTCATAACGTTATTAGCACTATGTTATAATCTAATAAACTATGTTCCACATGATGCGAAACCTGTCAACACTACACGTGCCGTCAATTGTATACCAATACTTCATCATACACTCTTCGCTACTTCTGTTCTAATCCATTTGTTATCGAATAACCTCACGAATTACGCTCCAATGAAGACGAATCGGTCGAACTATCATAATTGAAATCTAGCAAATTATCCACTCTATATGAGATTAGTAGACGTCCTTGCTATTAGCTTAATTAACGATTCTAAACCAACTTTGAGAAGCATTTTTCATTTATTTATTTTGTCATACTAATAAGTTTATTGTAACTCTAAACTGATAAAACTATATATTCACTTCACTTCTAGTAATTTATTTATTTGTAATAAATAAAATTTAATGTATTTTATAATTAGAATAATCGTAAAAAAATCATTAATTAATATGATTATAGTAATGACGTCACTATTAATATTGTAATATACGAGTAAATAGGTACGATGTATAACTTTCGAGCAGAATAAATTTATAAGAATTTTAAAGTATTTTATATAGGCTCTACCAGCGGTCGTTATTAATACTAAATTTTTGATCATAAATTCATAATTTGAAAATCTACTGTTTACCATAATAATTAATTGAAGGTAAATAGTGCAAGTGCAAGATGAATCAGTGCGGGTACATGACGATGACCGGCGGACGGTCGCTCACCTCGACGGCTTGTCTACGTCTCTCGCCTTACATTGATTGCATTGCACCTCGCAACACTATTATAAATATTTTTATACCTATTAACTTCTTGCATATTTTATGTAATGTATAATACTTCTTTTTACACAACCACGTGGTTATGTGATCCATACTTAAGCCTTTTTTTTCAAATATTCTCCAAGTAAGATATTATTTTATTAATGGGTTTAATTGATACATTTGTACGTGTCTATACTAATATTTTAAAAAGGTAAAATTTGTTTCTAAGTTTGTATGTCTGAACTTACTGATCCGATTTGAAAAATTATTTTTGTGTTAGATAGCCTGTTCATTTAAGAAGGTTATATTACACCACGCTGCGACTCACAGGAGCGAAGCAATACCACAAACACGAGTAAAACCGCGAATGCCAGCTAGTTTATTTATATTATGCAGAATTATCTCTGGACAAGAATTACACTGTCAATTATCTCATATTAGTTACGAAAGTAATACTTACAAATGTAATTCTCGCCTTATGAATTTTCGACTTACGCGATTACTGGTCTATAACATTTCTCGTATAAGTTCTTGGTATTACTGTACTTCATGTATCAGTTAGGATTCTATGAATCTAAAAACCTGACTCACAGACTTGTTACAGAATAGTAACAAAACTAAACGAAGATGTCATATTAATTGGTATGAATCTGCCACTTCTTAATTATTGTACTGTGTAATTTGTCCTACTTCTTCATAGTAATATTCATTTTTTAATTGTCCTGCTGAACTTAAGTTAGTACCTAAAATATTTTGTATAGTGACGAATGAAATCATGGGGAATTCCTATAGGGAGAAAGTTATGGCGTAGTAAGAATGACTCACTACTCTGACAAATATCTGTACTCGTTTTAAGCCTTATCTTTATTAAGTTAATAAAAATAAAAGTAAAAACAAGTAAAAATAATGACAAAGTCCTGTCCTGTCACAACTAACAAACAAATTTATAATATGACGAATAATACATACCTATACGAAACCATTTTTTTGTGTTAAATGTTTTTAAAAGGTTTTAATAATAACAGAAAATTATTACTATAAGGCGAAGTTTAATTAGATTAATTAAATGAGATACTTAAAAAACTTTACATGTCCAGTTCCAGTTAAAAATAAAACTATGCAAAACAATGCGTGCGTGCAACAAGTATAGAAGGTGAATGTCAAGCCCATGAGACAGCCCATCGCATGCAAATTATAAGTGATTCAAAGAAAAGTTTCTAAGTTAAGGTTCGTAAAGCAGTAAACATTAAACATTTATAACAAATGAATAAAATATCTGAAATAAAAACATTTACAATTAAATTCTTTGTCTGACATCGGTCCCTATTACTTTTCATAATAAATAATGTTAAAATAATA
This sequence comes from Hypolimnas misippus, assembly GCA_037950945.1. NCBI lineage: Eukaryota > Metazoa > Arthropoda > Insecta > Lepidoptera > Nymphalidae > Hypolimnas > Hypolimnas misippus. The sequence goes on from JBBEEQ010000017.1 coordinate 6,636,713, forward strand.
ATAATTATTACTAAACCGATTATATTACCTATAGTCGAGAAACTAGAGGAACAATAATTAGGAAACTGTTTCACAACCTCTTAACAACGAAATCATTTATCAATATATTAAAAAAAATGATTATTTCAGACTACATTTTAACTATTAGCTGTGTCACTTATATTACAGTTACAATTAACTGGTTTAACTTGATAAAGAGGACACCTTACTTAAAAACTAAAATTTTGAGGCCACGCCGACATACCGCACGACGAAGCGGTATAAATCGTTTAGATCGTTTTTATTTTATAAAAAGTAAGATAGTCGATTATAATTAAAAGAACGCAAATTCATCTCGTACGGATATGTTTATACAAAATTCTTATCTCTTTAAAACTGTTTTTCGTCATTCTTGTTTACCCAACTTTATAAAAATATATTTATATACGTTGATAACCGAAGAGGCACTTTAGGGTTGTAGTCTATACAATTGAAATTAGCTCGTGATACTGGATATCATTAAACAAATGATGGTACAATTTGCTTCAATGCCATTACTTCCGTTTGGAACATTAAAACAAGCTGTGTGAACTGCACTCGAATCATTAAAAAAATCGAATCGAATACAGATACGAGTTACGCGCATAGCCCTATTAAAATATGAGAATCGAATGTTAATATTTACCTATTAACAAATGTATCGCCGCAACAGGCAAACAAACATGCTGTGTTGATTGGCATAACTTAATTATGTACCAAGGACGTACATACATACGAGAGAATGTTGCTATGCCTTAATGTATTTTATAATTTGTTACTATTTGACTATTTATGTATCCTAATATGTATGTAAACTGTATAAATTAGCAGATAATTTAAATATTCATATCCTATCTTAAGAACACGTTTTCTCAATTTTTAAAAGATTAACCATTCAAATGACACTAATATATTCACGACCTTCAAATTAAAATGTGAAATTTAAGTTTAGGTAGGTTTATTGATTTTAAATTAGAAAATCATTTCAAATGTGTATGTTATGTATGAATTTGAATTAGGTATCTGCGAAAAATTTTAGCTCATATCTTTTTTTTAGGTATCGTAACATTTGGAATGATACCCAATTGGCGAAGGTAATTTTTTTTAAAGTTAGACGTATATGGTATGGTGGTAATAAGATTTAAATCTAGAAAAAATCTAGAAACTTGAAATTTAACACAAGATATTCTTACATGTACAAAATTGATGTGCATTATTAAGAGTTTTTGACAATTCAACCCCAAAGATGGTCGAAAAAAGATTAAAGTTTATACGAAATTCGTTTTTTTTTTAATTTGGTATTCTGTGAAACGTTAGGATTGGAAAATTTATAAATCACACAGTAGCGTATGAAAACAAAATATCTCTTTTTAAACCCAAGGAAAAAATATCTGGAAGTAATCAACTCAAAATACAATTTAGTATTATTGCTAGTAACATATGTGTACATACATAGTGTACCAGTATAATTAGTTCATTAAAATGAAAATATCGTAAAACCCTATTTTTCTGTTTTAGTTTAAAACCCACGAATATAGTACGGTGTCAACAAACTTTATGATTAATAAGTAGAATGAAACACGATTACAAATATAACTATTTTTAGTACAATATTATATGCTACGTTTAATTAACTTCTGTAATACAAAATTAAGGAAATTATGTAATCACGATAAAAACTGTTATTAGATTTCATCGGAAATATCCATTTTAACACTGTATCAATTTTTTTTAGTTTCATCGTGACAATTTTATGTATATTTGATGTATGTCGAGTAAGTAGACACAATTTCCAATATAATGTTGTAAAATTTGTATTAAGGAGTATTGTTACTTTTTATTGTGCACCTGCCATTTTTATAGGTATACGACATAAATGATTGCAAATATCAAATATATAAATGAGTTCAGTTGCCACGCAGATTTACTTGAGAAGGGCAAATATTTGTCAGAATTTCTACTAAGATACAAAAACAACAAGGAGAACGAGACACAAAGTGATCTCGCATACGATTAAGCTCACAAGACTGAGAGGTACTTGTCCGAATTTGAACCCGGAACCACCATTCTACGGTTACTATCCTTTGTACAACCGTAAAAATATTTATATGTAACTATATCAAAAAATATTATAACAGTTAAAATTCGCCTATACCTGTGACTGATTTAAAATTCTAATTGACGATAAAATTTTCTTGCTATTAATGAAATTGTTTCATAATAACACCGTAGAACCGTCACATGAAAATGTACAGGTATAACCTTTATCGACGGAGAACAGTATATCAACCCTATTCGTCAATACACAAGTCACATTTCTCGATTGAACTGTTAGCTCACAATAGAACATTAACACCACGCTGCACTGACGTGACACGAAATACATGTTTATTTAATAATAAAACAAGCAAAGAACGAAGATAAGGAAGTAATCATCACTTTGTAGAAGAAATATGGATTCTTTGCGTACTATAATGTTTATTATCTTTTGTTTAAACAGGGTATTGTACGTGATTTTTACTAAAGGATCTAAAACGACTAACGTGATTCGTAGATAAGTTAAGTTATTAAAAATATATATTAATATGAGATATGTAAAAACTTGAGCTAATCAATCACAGCCCTCTGTTAATAAGTAACAGGGAATTATTAATGGTATTTAATAAAGATAATTATATACACAGTTACCAGCTGTGTTAAATACAAGTTCCCTTTTCTAAACTAAAAACAATTCCTTGCTGTAGAAGATTAATGGACTTGTTTCAATCAATATAATCCAAGCACAACTCTCATTAAAACCCCCACGCCAATGACGCAATGCGTCTTTGAAAATAGTCGACTAATCCTGAAAATTCTTAACACATCATCATACTACAGTAATTATGTCTCAAAAAGTGCTGAAAAATATGACATTCATGTTATTATAAAATTAAATATTTAACCATCTAACATGGGCCGTAAATTTAATTTGTATTTTAAAAAATAATTAGTAGTTGGACCGCTTGGCTAATATTCATGTAAGTAGAGTACTAAATACACTAAAAAAACGTTTATTATTTTGCAAGTTTTGTCTGTTTTTACATCATATACATATGAAAAAGAGTTATACCATGGTACCGTATAGGATTAATTTGGCCGACGCGGCGACGCGATGGTCGCCGACTGAGTCATTTTCCTCTCGAAACCGGTCTCGCCGTCGATGAGTTTCGTCGATCCGTCTGCATTGCCACAGGACTTGCACACGTAGCCTAAACATCGAGCGAGTTCTATCGACATTTTGAGAAGCGGTCTTGGCAAGCCGTCGAATAGGTAAAATATCTATTCTTAAAATATTATTTTAATTTTTTTACGTAAATTATCTATATAATACATAGATATAAATTATGAGATTATTATTATCGCATAAGTAGGCAGGTAATATTTTTTTACACATTTTACATAATAATTTCCTCCCTTATTGCCAATATTAAAAGACAAGTAGTTGCAACCCCTCGCCTAGGCTTTCTGAAAGGCTTATTCAAATTTAATTAAATATAATACAATAATGTTTTAATTTTCTTTCTGTGACAAATTAATCAATTACTTAAAAAATAATAAGGAAGATATTTGAGCCATTGTTTATTCAACATTAATTGTAAAATCCAAAATTATAAGAAATTTACTCAATACCATATTCTTTAACTAAAAATAATACCATTGTTGTCTTAAAAAATAAACGTCCTGCACAAGAATCTACGATCACATTACTAACAATTTTTGTTAGCAATGAAGTATTAAGTTACTTAAGTAACATATGTAGCTTTGTTGTAAAAAGATTGTGAGAGAAAAGAACATAATTTCGTCAAAGAGACAAAACTAAGATTGTTTTATTTTTTTAATTAAAATAGGATTCTTCAAATATAGTCGTACAGTGTTTTATGCAACTAACGTTCATTTGTGGCTTCACTCGCATTATTTTATGAAAATTATGTTTTAAAATAATTCGTATATACACATAAATAAAACATAGCCAATATAATAATGTATCTGTTTAAAAAGTATAATTTTCAAAATAGGTTTAAATGTTCCGGAGTTTACTTCGCAACAATAATATTCACTTTCTCCTTATTATATTAGTACAGATTAATAGTAGATAATCTAAGCTTAAAGTAACAACCTTCGTATAACTTAGAAGTTCGAGCTATTGTATCGACCGTGACACGTAATATGGCCACAATAACAACCTTGAACACACGCCCGTTTCACAGAAAAAAGTACCTAATATTGACTACTTAATAGATAGAGCTAGGTCAGCAGAATTTGCTGACACGCATAAATCTTTATTCAAATATCCAGTTGGCACCTGCGTCGTATTTTTCCAGAATAAAATGTAAGAAATTAAAATAATATCATAAATAATAATATATATATATATATATACATAATTCTTTTTAATTATTTCTGAATAATGTAGTCTTTATTACTTTATAGTAATACAATTTGGTATGTCATAGACATGCTTAAACTATTTAAAATGGATTCGGGAATAGTAAAATATTTACGATTAAATCCGAAAACCATTTTTTCCTGATTACATTATTAGTTTCTACGAGAAAGTAAAAACAATCTACGAAAGTAAAATTAATTGTTAAAATAATAATACACTTTAAAATTACGTAAAAATAGAGTCATTAACAGTATTTTTACACAAACATTTTTATGAATCATAACAACATCGGATTTGTTAATTGAAACATTTTTCACACTACAATCTTCACTGGTGTTGTCAACTGTGCAATCCGTTCTTCTCTATTTTCGTCAGTTCGAAATTTTGGCATTGGCACTGCTCTGCAAAGTTATTACATAACGGTGCAGGTAAAACTTTATTTCAAATTGTTATTTGGCCAAATCCAGCAGCGTAATTACTTATTATTAAAACAAGGAATATTTAGTTAATAAGATAAAAAGTTTACTTTATCCTCAGCGTTTTTAAAATTATTTCTTTATATAAGTTACATTCATCTGTTCTTTCTAAACCGTTTTATGAGTCACCATCACCTGACATAAAAGCTCGGCGTTCAATTAAGAAACATGTGGTGCGAATAGCATATGTTGATGCTGCCATTAGAACCCGTTATCATGTCTTCTAACTTTCTGATCTCACGACACACTAAATTGCCCGTGATGGATTAAAAAATGTGATAAATGACATCAAGTATAACACCATATAACCAAGGTGATTGTAGCGCATTCAAAAAATCTATCGTAAGGAATTAATTAATTTATAAATTTATTTTTTATACGAGAAAAGCAACTAACTTCTATTAATAACTATTCCGTGAGTTTTATTTATTAAAATTAAAAAAATGTTAATGGATAAAAAAATTATTTCGACAAAACCTAAATATCGCAATAGTAGGTCTACAGATTGACATTACTGTAGTCACACGAACGGTTATGTTTACTCAATAGTTTTAAAAATGTAAATGTCTCACGTTAACCGTGAGATATATTCCTATTGTTTCCGAGATTCCGTTATTCACACGAGATGTAACGACGCTCTAATTACTCATAAAAAATCGATATCACTCTCATTCTTAGCTGTTCTTTAATATTATTCAACCCACTTTCAGACTTCTTGACCTATTGGAGTTGAACGTGTGACTTTATAGGTGACTTCTTGTCTGTAGACTCAAGAACCTCACAAACATTGGCTACACTCTTGTTACTATATATTTTAAAATTTTTTCGATCTCTTTAATTCTGTATGTTATTATATTAATTACATAAACAATAGTTATGTACGTTACGATATAAAAATTATAACTTTTGCTATAATGGTAAAATAATAAACCTTGTTATTTGTATAAGAATGAAATTGCATTTTTAATTAACTTTTTTGATAGTATTCGAGTTTTGTACTGAGGACAATACTATCTCTACAGCTTGATGCCATATAAAAATAAAAAAAGGATTTAAGCTTTATAATGAAAATTCTGTTTTAAATAGTATGACAGTGTGGATAACTTTACGATAAATATAGATCGTCACTGGTGGCCATTTACAGCCGCCGATGACGAGAATATTTGATGTCATTTATAGGCGTCGAACCCCCGGTGTGGTAATTAAATTATAATATAGAATCTGAACAGACGGTACGAAAATATCGTTTCTAAACTATTTCCGTAAAAATAAAGCTTATATTTGTATTAAAATAAAATTTCATTACGTTTAACAGAATTTTGTTACATTTTTTAAATGAAGTTTTTATCGTATTTAAGCTGTTAGATTTTTTAGAATATGAGTTTAATGTACATAGATGTACATCTAAACTTTTAATCATGTCGTTTTAGGCGAGAAATACATTTTAAAGTTTTACTTTCGTTATTTTCGCCTTACAAAACCTAAACTTACGAGATGGGTAGGATCAACAAAATTGAGGGCAGTGACATTAAATTCTTTCAGATGTAAAGGAATAATAAACACCTTATGTAAATATTTATGAAAATCTGAGATAAATACTTACAAGTTTATTTCTCGCCTTAAGTTAATTGAAAACATGTCGAGAAGGGTACTTTTTAACTTTTAATTTATAATATTTCCGTGTATAAATAAACATTGAAACTTGCCCGATTAGTCGTGGTTATTGAATAAAATCTGATTCAATCATTCAAGAATCAGCTTACAAGTAATTTGATAATACATCTAACTTTACAAACCCACGCTATCTGACAGATTAAATCATACGTCTGTTCTAAATAATTCGTTGATTTTTTGTTACGATATGATAGCTTTATCTTTGACTGATAAAAGTTCATTAACAGGATTCTTTATTTACTCAGGTGGATAAGTATCACAGTAACTGGTATGGGCGTGCGGTGAGGTTCCCAGTGCATCACAAAAATGACAGAGGGCGAAAAACAGCAAAGCGCGGGCGGAGCCAACGCCGCACCGCAACACAGAAAAGGGCACAGGTAATACAGATTTTGTTTTATAATACATATTATGTAGGTTATATGACTATCTATAATAATGTACATTCCAAATGGTACTATATTTTTTTAAAATAGGTTCGATGCTTCTGAAATTTACTTTGCACATACAAAAGTCGCTGTCTCTTTATAATATTAATAATGAAATTGTCGTTAAAATTCAAAGAGTAAAATAGAAGGCTATTTTACTCTTTGAATTTCATTTTAACTTATATGCATACATAGTCATCATCTCTAATTTTTATTTACAATCATTACATGTTTCTCTTTTCAAGGTTCAATATGTAATATTTTCTTTCGCACGCTTTAGTATGTAGTAGATATTTACAGAGAGCAATGGCCATTTTGAAACTAAAAACAGAGTACAAACTGTTTGGCACATAAGGCTTTGTGAAAAATAATACTTTCTTTTGTACCATTTTTCTAAAACATTGAAAATATTGTTACACATATACACGAAAGTCGTTCAAGTTCTATATTTACAATATTATTATAATATACTACTTACGTTCGGGTAGTTACACGGATTGCTTAATGTATATAAAATAATGAACTAAAATTGAAAATGTTAAAAAGCTTCCTACATTCTATTCGTTGAAACCATTTCAACGAGCCCTAATACGATACTTCTACTGTTAGTTGGTGAGGTGCTGTACATCCTGCTGATTCAGGACGATGGTGCAGCATCAGGTCAAGGTTATCTATATTATTTAAGCATCATTGGAAGTCATAGTATAGGAAATTTTGATTCGATCAGACCAGTAGAAGAAGAAGACTCAGATCCTTCATCAAACATTAAAGACTTGACAATGTTCTAACGTCTAAAAAGATCTTCATAAATTATATCAAAGAACATTCCCGATTATATTAGCATTCAAACAAAAAACGCATCAAAAATTTTCCATTCATTGGGGAGCTACAATGCCACAGACAAACACAGATACACACGTCAAAGTTATAACACACCTCTTTTTGGTCGGAAGTTAATGAACGGTAAAAAAGTTTTTATGATAATGATATTTATTAACAAAACATATTAATATTAACATGAAGAACGGCCGACGATAATTGATTAACATCCGCATTGCAAATTTAGTTTCACAGATTTCCTAATAGAATTAAATTTGAGTTTCTTTTCTTGCGTCATTGTTAACATCGTGAGTACGAATCCTATGTCTATGTAATACTTGGCGAAAACATAATTTAAAACATTATTTAATTAAAAACACTTTACTCGCTGTTTTGATTAAAATATTTTGTTACATTAATTGTAGGAAACAGGCAAATACTTCCTGTGGATTATAGATAATACTTATGTCTTATCAAATTTCGTTATTACTTAATCTATTATATTTGTGTATACAGATAAAAATCTTTTAAAAAATGTTTAGTGTAAATTAAAAAAGTATATATTTATGTAGATTATCTAATAGGATAATTTTAATTGATCATTAATGTTTATTGATTAATAAAATCCTACATATTTTTTTGTATTTTTACACCAAATATTAAATATAATTTACAAAAAACTCTATAGAGCAAAAAATATACACTGCCAATTATTTCTGAGGTCCTTTAATTTCTAACTTAATTCAGAGTACTTTAAATGCTTTAACAATGATCATGTAAATATACCTTACATACATGAAAAACGTCTATGTATAAAAACAAAATAGTACTATAATATTAAGAAAATAAAATAACTGAATAAATGTTCGTCAATTGTTTTTATTGTACAATTGTCCTTTTAAAACGTGACACGAATTTATTTTAGGATTAATGTATAAATTTAATACGTACTTATAGATTTCATTTTAAAATACGATAGTTCTATAATAAGCTAACATAGATATAGCCATTCATCACTGTATCTTCAGTGTACATTTTGCACTAAATAAAAATACTAGCTTCCGCTTGCGGCTTCGCCTGCGTAGTATATGTTTTCATAAGAAGTAGCCAATTTGTTATTCGGATGTGTAAGCTATATTAATATGAAGTTCCATCGAAATCAGTTCAATACTTTTTGTATAAAACAGAAACAAGCATCCATCTATCCAAACTCCAAAACATTTCCACAAACTTTACATTTATAATATTAAAAATATAATCATAACTTACAAAAAGAGAATCACGAATGATAACAATTTTATGTAAACATTATTGAGTAATGAGTCACAAGGTTTACCGTAAAAAATATCAATAAAACGAGGACATTATTAAAAGTCAATATTATTCAAATGTTTCAGTCGTTATAATAATTTTTTTTATGAAATATATACAATTTTATATATCATATTGGCTCAATTAATACAAATTCTACAAGGAAAAAGCTTTAACATTTATGTTCCTTCTAATTCAGAATATATCTTTACCATGAAATAAAAATATATAATCTACCGTAGTTATAATATAAATGGTAAAAAATAAATAATATATTGTTATTTATTATCTACAAATTAAAGGGCAGGTATGTATATATAATTGCTACTATGAACTAGCTGGTACCCGCGACTTCGTCTGCGCGGAATTACTACTTCGAATAGCTTATTTTCTTCTTCAAGGTCCTATCTATCTTTATACCAAAATGTATCAAAATTTGCTTAGGCGTGTCGTAACAGACAGTCACTTTAAGAGATCCTTGTTTGATATAAGGATTAATTTGTTACTGCCGAATGTGCATTAGAAATAAATTATTATTTTTTATTGTATTTTTGGTTCACTATTTTGACGATAATAGCTTACTCATAAAAGATAAACATATGCCGTCGCAAGGTTTTTTATAGGATTATTTAAGATAAACATTTCCATTACACATTGTAAACGTGTAAATCTAACGGTATTCGCAGCGCACGCTAGAATAGCTCGCAGAAGGAACTGGCAAGTCCTACTTACTTGACACTTATCGGCATTTTGGACAATTCACACAATATCTTTACAAATTATAGCCAATGTGTTATTGAACTCCATTCAGTAGTTTTTGCATAAAAAAGTAAAAAACATTCATATATCCATAGATACATATAAACTTTCCGTTTATAATATTCGTAAGGATTGTAGGAGTACATACAGTATTCATGTAAGTGTGAATATCCGAATACGAGGCAAATCCAAACAAAACAATATTAAACATTACTTCCAATTATAAAACATTTACTGCCATACTACAAAAGACGCAATAAAAGCAACAACAAACACGTGTCTAGCTAAACAGAAAATTATTTTATTTATTAAAGAAACGTCTAAACTACTGTCCTGATACCTAATTTTGTGTTCTGCGCAGCGTAATACGCATAGTTCCAACCATTAGACTTAGTTTGAATCGAGGTATACCTGTCGAAACTATAAACTATCATGAAGTGTATGACAATGAAAGAGAAACATAAATAGCAAAATCGATAGTTCCTTAACTTTTGCGCTATAGACTAATATTATAGGACGATATTAAAGTAAAATATCATAACTTTGGACGAAAATTTTGATTAATATACATTACTCACATCCGCTGATCTTGTTACAGATAACACACTGACACTTTATTATCAGATATTGCTCAGTTTGCGACACCTGGCCCACATTCGCATCTAATCGCCCTAGCGTTATATCAAACAAAGCTTTAAATTTAGTCATCTTCCTACCATGCGTCAGAATAACACATAAGTACTTCGATATCCGAAAATGGAAATACAGTTTAAATTCTACATCCATTTTGTGTCACGAAAAAGTGAAAACGCGATAAAATCATGTTATAATGACGTCATCGCGGTCACCACAAAATTTCGCCTTGTTAATCATATTGGAGTTTAGACATTGTGTTTATTCTTTTGTTATTTTGTTATTCGTGCCGACAATATGTCGGATGTAACAGCTGAGCAACGTCGATTACTCTTAGAAAGGTACTGCTACATACATAAGTATACACGTACACCATATGTGTAATGTAAATATCGTGTTCCTTGTCGTATACCTAATCATAGCTGTAATAACATGTGTGAAACCATTTTAATTATTTAGTTTAGTTATTAATAAGGTATTACTGTTGTCACAAAAAGGGCAAAAATGGGTTTCCTTTTCATAGTTTAACTATTTATTTTAAGCACTTATAAAAAAAATATAGGAACAAAAAAAGTTGCGTTTTTAAAGTTTAATATGAAATATTTTTTCTTATGCGTTTCTGTTTTAAATAATGCAATTTTACGATATAGGAAATTTTTAAAATCTTATTATCTAAAATCCAAGTATAAAATTTTTGCTTAATCGGTTAACGATATCTGCTTCAAAACTAAGTTCCAAGACTCCACCCGAACAAACATAGTTAAATACAAATATATGTACGTAAATAAATTGCAAGTTAAATAAATGCTTGTAAAATACTGGTAATAATTATACATATATACATCCACAATTCCACATATTATTTTAATTTATATAAGTCGCGAACCGTGTTAACGCAATCGGGTTTTTAATATAAGTCTTTTTAATTAATAATAAGAGCTTATTAAAAATTACCTACGTAATTACTATTTACAAGTATATTAAAAAGTGAATCGTCGTCTCAGGAGACAAGAGTCAATGTACGCGATGACGGGGCTATACGCGGAGTCCGGGTGCGCGGAGGGCGGCGACGCCGCGGGGCCGAGCGCGCCGCCGCACCCGGCGCACCCGCCGCGGGAGTCCACCAAGTGTCACAGCAGAAATCCCTCGGCTGGTATATGCGACAGGTAGCAACACACCCATCTTTTGAATTTAACAATTACATCACATGTTTACCCATGATCAATTTCATCTTTTCATTCTTTTCAGAGACCGGGAGCGAGAGAGGGAAAAGGAGAAGCCGCACCAATTGTTTCCAGAAATATTAGACATTCCTCATGACATAAGAGACTGCGGAATCCTGTCGTGGAGGCCGCTTTTTATTCAGAAGTTTTCTAGTATTAAAGTAAGATGAGGACTATTCTCGATAATCTTTTATGGTTTTATGTATAGAATGAAGACTAAACCATCCTTTCATTTCAGGTGTTCGTATTTTTCCTTTCGTTCCTAGTAACACTGCAACAAGCACTTAGCTCGGGTTATATAAATTCTGTGATCACAACAATCGAAAAACGCTTTGAAATACCATCCAGCCTCTCGGGGCTCATCGCGAGCAGCTACGAGATCGGCAACGTTATCACTGTCATTTTCGTGTCCTACCTCGGGAGTAGGAGACATATTCCAGTTTGGATAGCAGTCGGTAAGAAAAAATTCGAACACATTGATCGAATAAAATCCTCTAGTATATAACAAGGATGTTTATGTAATTTAACATTTTAGGTGCCGTTATAATGGGTATCGGTTCTTTGGTGTTTGTTGTGCCGCATTTTATTGCGGAAGCGAATAGCGAAATGATGGCTAACAATAAATCCGATGATAACATTTGTCGGTTACCGCGGGCTCTGGAGCAAGACATGGGCGGCCTCGGGAGACTCTCTCAGGGACTACCGCCCAGCAACCTGAGGCCCGACAATTGTATCAAAGTGAGTAACTAAGTATAATATTTTATATAAATTTTATTTCTAACACTGTACCTTCAAACAAGCCGCGGTGGCTGTATTAGTGTAGACTAATCTGATTCTGTCTAAGGCTTCATCGGCATTGATTTTGGTTTGTTTAAGAAAAAAATACAGAAGTACGTAAATAATATCCACATACATTAAAAAATATTGAGTTTATAAGATCATTGACACCCAATTTATTCCCTTCAAGTTTAATTTTTTTTAATAAGTCTATATGGTTTTACTAGATTCTGGTTATCACACTAAAATTAATAAAATTGGTTCACCAATTTTAGCGTAAAAATGTAACCGACAGAAAAGTATCAAGAACATCTAAAAAATAATGTACACGTAACTCAGAACATAAAGCCACTACAGACACCTAATATGGCGGACCATTTTGTCCCTGCGACAAAATGGTGGTTATCGTCTTTTGTCTCTATTATTATTTTAATAAAATATCTTCACATTTCTATATTACATTTTATCCCAATCTTCGGCGTTCGTCGGCGTTGAGTTTTTAATTTAAATATGAGAAAATAAATCTAAATAAGTCAATAATTTTTAAAATTATACAGTTATTACTGGCAATGCAGTGTTGTCAGTAATTAAGGTGTGTCACTTTTGTCAGTACTTTTATTATTATTCTGCCTTTTCTCCCAAATGGTAATGACCAAGTATTAAATATATGAAATTATAATTTATTATCGTCAACAGAGTTCGCCCAGTACATTTATGCCTGTCATGGTATTCGTGGTCGCGCAACTGCTGCTGGGTTGCGGAGGATCTCCTCTCCTCACTCTCGGCACTACTTATGTTGACGATCACGTTCGGCCTGAATCGTCTAGCATGTATATTGGTGAGTTATTTAAATTAAACGTAATTTTAAACAAAAAAAAAGAAAGCTACATTAAAGTGCTTAAAACGATGGGAACGAATGTTTAGAAAAGTAATCTACTAAAATTAAATATTTGGTACTTAACTGATCAATGTAAAATGTAAATTAATTTGTACTCATCGTAAATTACTCTAACAAATTTATTTCTACTAAAACTCAATATAAAATAGACATAAAGAATATAAGGTTCACGCCATACACAGCGGGAATATATGGAGCCAAGACAGTCTTCTCGGTTTTCTTTTTCAATATGAAAGTTTTGAATAGCCGTATTGCTTGTGTAAGCACTACACGTCCTCCATCGACCTTTCTGCGATTACACGTCTTTATTGTGACGACCGAATGGCGCGTTGCTCGTAACCGCACTCATAAACCAAACTGTGCAGACACGGCACAGTTCAACGAACCTGCCTATCTAGACTTGAATATGTACTACAAAACGAGATTCAGTAGCCACTTACACGTGTCTTCTATCACTTAGGTATTCTACGTTGAGATAACCTTCTCTTATTGTACGAAGACCTAAAAATATCTCCTTAACGTCGTATGATGGTACACTATTTTAAAGCTGCTTATTACTTTTAAAATAAAGAAATATACTCGAATAATTTTAATGTGTTATAGTATGGAACATATAATGACAAAATATTGCGACTTAATCATCTATGCATGCAAAAGTCAACTTATAGAGCGATTCAAAATGAAGGTATTTTCCTATAGCGAAATAACGGTTTATCATTATCGCATGCCTACAAAAGGTAAATCCGAAACAGTTGGCACAAAGTTTCGCGTTTACCTTGATAGCTTAACCCCTAAATGTGATAAAACACCCTTGACCCGCCCGTACCCTGCCCGTGTCACTCATACCGCACACCAAACAATTTAATCAAAATGAAGCTTCCGTGTTTGATAAACACCGTATTCGCAGTAGTCAATGCCATCTCACCCTTGGGAGTGGTTATTTTTCTTTATTAATTATTATAAAAATAAAGTTATCGTGTAAATGGTTTTAATGGATTACAAATACCAAGCCAACTGTAAAAATAATGTTTCCATTAAGACATTAAATGCAGTTAAATTTGCGACACATAAATAAAATATTTATTATTATAAAATATAGATTTTATTTTTTACTTTGATGGTTTTTTTTAATTAGTAAAAAAATCTAAGAAATGTTATGTATACAATTATACATCCTATCTTCTTATGTAATGTCTCAACAGGCGCAATCAGATATCAAGGGCCTCTCTTGGGTCATAGTGCCTTTGAACCACTCACGATAAAGAAAGATTTAAAAATAAAAGTAAGCTAATGCTTGACTTTTATTTTTAATTTGGAGAGCACTCAAAAGCGCTTGCTATATATTTTTAATCTCCGTGTCTATTGAAATCCTGTTGTATAACGTTCATGACCTATCTTGACATTTAGGAGTCCTAATAAACTTTCTATCGCTATTTATAACACTGTCAGGCGTACTGTTTGCATTACAAAAATATCGTATTAGTAGTCTGCCATCGTTTATAAATTTGAGTCATAGGTAACCGCGAAATCCGTACCATTTGCGGACCGCAGATCTAGAGTGACCTACTTTCGGTCCGCAATATCGGTAGACGAGTAACTATTACTGCATGCAGCCTTTTACTCGTTGTCATCATAGTTTGAGTAGCCATGTTAGATTAGCTACATAGACTATTTTACAGGAATATTTTTTTTATGTTAATGTATTTATAGAACAACTAATTTTATCAAGAGTATTAAATTCATATAACGTTATAACCTATTATGCAATATCTTTGCATGTAACTATGAATCAACTTTCACATACATATTTTCATATATTCAATGTAGTAATTTAAATTTAATTTACATCTGTTCTTGGTCTAGTAACGTTTAATTATAAATAACTTTTATTTTCACAGGGTGTATGTACAGCATGGCTGCCTTCGGTCCAGTTCTTGGATTTTTACTTGGTGCATATCTACTATCTTTCCACATGGACTCATTCTCTGGTGCTATAATATCAATAGGTAAATTTTAATATGTTTATTAAAAGTATAGTGACATTATAAATTGTGTTTTTTTTTTTTTTAAATTAATTATTTCGAAATCATATTAATGGACAATTTTTGTCTTGTTATAGATCCCGGTGACCATCGGTGGGTTGGAATGTGGTGGGGAGGATTTTTACTTTGTGGCCTTCTTTTGATTCTCGTTGCAATACCGTTTTTCTCATTTCCTAAAGTTTTGGTACGCGAAAAAGAAAAAATTAGATTAGTTGAAAAAGCAGCCGCGGCTAGTGGTTCTTCAACTGCCAAAACGCCACCAAAACCTCAAACAGATATAAAGGATACTGGATACGGAAAAGATATAAAAGGTGAAGGGAAGAATTAAAATATATTCCTGCTATTACCTGAAATAATTACTAGATATCTTTTAAACTGCTAAACATTTCTTACTTTATAGCCATAAAAATTTTTTTATCAATTACAGATATACCAGTATCTATGTGGCGTCTCCTCAAGAACCCAGTCTATGTAGTGACCTGCTTAGGCGCTTGTATGGAACTTATGATTGTCTCTGGTTTCGTCGTATTTCTGCCAAAGTACCTCGAAACACAATTCAGCCTCGGCAAGAGTCAAGCTAGCGTGTTTACAGGTATCTATTTTATCTATGGCATTAGACCTTTTGTGTGTTTTCAGTAAAGCAATATTAAAAAGTTTTCTTTTCTTTGCATCCATTTATACAGAATGGCTTGATAAAGAAAACCCTTAGTCGTAGACTATGAATAATAATATGAATCTATAAAAAAATGCTTATAAATAAAATTAAGTAGGATGTGACAAAGGTCGCAAACCATGCTTACATAGCATGCCGATACATTTACTATTTCCCAACCTAAATACACTTAATGTCTCCAAAGAAAAATAGATTGTAGTATGGAGAATACTAAAAAAAAATTTTTGTAGGGTCGATAGCTATCCCCGGAGCTTGTATCGGCATCTTTATGGGTGGTTGCTTGCTGAAACGTTTGGAGCTTCGGCCGAAGGGTGCGGTGCAGTTCGTGCTCATATCGAACACCATATGTTTGTCCTGTTACGCGCTCTTGTTTTTCCTCGGCTGTGACAATATCAAAATGGCCGGAACCACTATACCGTATACAAATAACAGGTAAAAATTTTGTGTTATTTTTCCGATTAAAAGATAAAGCATTGTATGTTGCGACATGTAAGTTATTAGGATTTCGTTTTAAAGGGTACTAACAAGACCTTTTTACTAGCCTACGGCTCGGATCCATTACTTTAAAAGATAGGACGCTTGAATGGTATATAACTCTCGACCGCAACTTTGAATCATATTTCTTAGTTTTTTTTGGTACGAAGATCCATATCGCACGCGGCCGATGGGAGCTACACGGAAAAAAAATGTCGAATATAAAGTAAACACAGAGAAATAAAAAACTTGGCACCGAAAAGCGTTTGCTCCACAATGTTCCTTTACTATATTAGAGTTTGTTTATAAAGTGTAATCGTTTTAATATATGTATAGCGAAATTAACTACAGTCTTACCGAGCATCCCACGTCACCTCTCGTTTTTCTTTGGTTGCTGCTGTTGTTCGCTTGTTTTCTGTGTCGTCGTTCACTCGTTCTCCTTCCCGCAGCAACTTGGAGCCGTTCAAGGTGAACCTGACGGCGGCGTGCAACTTCAACTGCCTGTGCACGGAGACGGACATGGAGCCGGTGTGCGGCAACAACGGCCTCACGTACTTCTCGCCGTGCCACGCCGGCTGCGCCGCCTTCTCGTCGCGCTCCAACTTCACCAACTGCGCCTGTTAGTGTTGACAGCGTTATGTAATACCTTCAAACGAGCGGTTCTTTTATTTATATAATCTGAATTTCCGAAACGGCTCCACCGATTTTTATCATATTAGCAGAATTGTTATTTCCTTTTTTTTCATCATAGGTTATATACCACAGAATCATGTGAAACTGGAGTAGATATATAGCAGTTTAGCTTACTCGTTTCAGAGACATTTTTAATACAGTCACTTTAACTACTTTACGTTAAGCGTTCTATATACGGCCCGCTCCGACTTTACACATAACACACTTTTTATATTGATAATTTTAACTCTAGTTTGGATGCCTTAGTGTGAACGACCAAGGCTATGTTCTGCTATCGCCTAAAAAAAGTTGCTACTTTCACCACATTAAAGTGTATCTTATAGTTCTAATATCCATAAATATGAAAATAAAATTTTTTTAGCAAAGATAAATGACAATTATATAAAAATAGTTTTTAATAAATTATTTTCACTTTTCTGTAAATTTCTTAACAATTCATAATTTGCTAATTTGCTAAAGAAGAGCAATTATAAATATCGTAGATGTTTGAAGTACTTATTGTATTAAAAATTGCTATTTTATTGTCTAATACCTACAGTATTTTTTCTTATGTATATGACAACATGAGTAAAACATGATTCACAGAATAGTATTTTCATGCACTCATAAAATAAATACCAAAAATCGTTTAAGGAGTACTTGACAGCATTACAAACTGGAAATACGCAATTAAATATTTCATGAGCATATTAAAATGTCAAATAGCAACTGCTTGGACTCATATACACTGATTTTATTTCACTAATGCTATATTCTCGATATAATTTTATTAAGTGCCTTCTCGATTTAATTAATTGGCGAACGTATAAAAAATAAGATTTATTTTTATGTTGAAATTAATTTTCTATGAACAAATGTCCTAATTGTTTCGAATTTTCCCTTAAATAAATGCCCTTTATTCATATGAATAATAAAATAAATTAGGGAATGAAACCAAAAGAGCAATATGTTACTGTTTGCAATATTCCGACGGTTTATAAACCCGCGAGATTATAATGTAACGGTATTTACAATTTTACGATAAAATATATAACCCAGAAAAGCTGCTGACAGGTAGCGAAGATTTAGGATTCCGGCTCTCACTCACCCCGCGAAACACAGCTACATTATCTTTTTCCTCAGTTGGGCGCTGATAGGCAATACTGTGTCAAGCCACACGGACATCATTTTGACAAAATGGCGTCTAAAGATGTCAAACCTATTCTTAACGAATTAGTTCGTATACGGATATATAATCCATCTTTTCTATTCTATTTTAATAAAATTATAATTAATGCAAAGCAAATTTGTATAATAAAAATTATATACCTACTGAAAAATATTGAACACACTTCAATATTCTAAACATTAAAACAATACACTTTTATCCGTACTTCTTCAGTTTAAATGACTCGAAACTTTTTTGAATAATGTTACATTTGTAACGCACTATCAGAACACATCTCAGAATTTGACTTTTTGCGGGTTGACACGTTATTGCTTATCAGCATCCAATTAAATCCGATTCGTCTCGCCCACCGCCGTGCAGGCGTGCACGAGAACAGCCGCGAGGCGCTGGGCGTGGGCGTGGTGAGCGGCGCGGCCGCGTCGGCGCTGACGGCGGGCGCGGCGCGCGAGTACAGCGAGGTGACGGTGGTGCCGGTGGCCACGGCCGGCGCCTGCAACCCGCCCTGCACCACCATCTTCCCCTTCCTCGTGCTGCTCTTCTTCATGACCTTCGTCGTCGCCGTCACGCAGATGCCGCTGCTCATGATCGTACTCAGGTGTGTACATTACTTAAGGGCTGTCCGTTAATCACGCGAAACCAAAAGACGTGAGGGGGGGGGGGGCGGGTCCGTGTAAAAATCAGCATATATTAATGTTATTATGATATTGTGTATTTAGTAATGTTAGGGAAGGGACAAAAAGAGCAATACGTTACTGTTTGCAATATTCCGACGGTTTATAAACCCGCGAGATTATAATGTAACGGTATTTACAATTTTACGATAAAATATATAACCCAGAAAAGCTGCTGAGAGATAAATAAATAAACCTTACCAAGTATCACCAGGAGGCTTTAAAAAGTTGTTAATAAACATGTAATATATGGCAGCCCCTTAGTCGCTATAGTGTCCACCACACTGTTGAGCGCTCGGTTTTCGAAGCAAAATCGATATTAATATAAATTCTGAATATTGTAATATTAATACTTAGAATTTTACTTCAAAACTTTAATTTTAATTTTTTCACTTCTAGATCTGTAAGCGAAGAAGAGCGTTCATTTGCGTTAGGAATGCAATTCGTCATATTCAGACTGTTTGGCTACATTCCTGCACCTATTGTGTTCGGAAATCTGATTGACTCCACCTGCATACTTTGGAAACAATCTTGTAGCGGCGAGAAAGGGGGTCGTTGTTTGCTATACGACATCGAGCAATTCAGATACAGGTTACATTTTAATTAAGATATCTTGTGTATTATTTTGTGATGTCCACTCGTTAAGTAAAATTATACTATGTAATTACTTGTTTCAGGTATGTTGGCCTGTGCGGTGGCATAAAGATCGTAGCTCTAGGCATATTCTTAGCGGATTGGTGGCTAGTCCGACGACGTAGACATCTTGAGACGACTCCGCCTCTCGACCCACACAAGGACATCGCCGGCTCCATTATCAGTCTGGACAAATGTAAATATGTCTCCAACAAACATATTTTTGATGTTGCATAGAACAATAAATAATCTTACCCGGTATTCATCCTTTGCAGTGTTCGAAGAACTGCCGTCGGCAGACAACGCCAGCGGCTTCCGCTCGGGCATCACGTCGGGCCCCAGCTCCGCGACCACGACGCCGATGGAGCCGCCCGCGCCCGCGCCCGACACGCACGAGCCGTACAGGAGCAAGCTGCAGCGGACGGACTCGCAGTACTCGCAGGAGTCGCAGACGCGCGGCAAAACGTCCCGCGTGCTGGTCGCGTCGCGCCACCTGCGCAACGACTCCAAGACCATCCAGCTGGAGCCGCGCGCGCGCAGCGACTCGCGCCAGTCGCGCGACGCCTTCCCGCGCTCCGCCTCGCGCGACTTCCCCTCGCGCGCGCACTCGCGCTCCGCCTCGCGCGACCTCAGCCTCGACCAGCTCAAGCAGCTCGCCATCAAGAGCATGGAGAGCCTCGACCTCACGGCGCTGCCGCTCGGCAAGTGCGTCGACGAGGAGAGCAAGCGCCTCATCGACGGCGGCGGCGTGCTGCGCCACCGCAGGACCGGCTCCAAGGACCTCAAGCCCGCCGAGTCGAAGCACAAGCGGACCTCCTCGCACCACATCACGATGGAGCCGAACGAGCTGAGCCTCCAGATGCAGAAGGGCCGCAGCGTCGACCAGCTCGCCGCGTCGCCTCTCGACCCGCGGGTTTGAGATAGGAGTTATATTAACCTAATTTGTATATAGCGAAATATATTGAATACGTCTGAATCTCATCACCGGGATTGGAGCCATCGAATATCCTGATGACGTTATTTATGGAGTGTGATATGTGAACAGACTTTTAGTGAAATTGATTGAATGAATAACTTTGCAGTGTGATGAGGTGATAAATAGAACGAATAATTTCTATAATCTTCGCTTCACGGATTAAGAACTGTCAGAAGTGACTTCCAAATCGATTTAACTGCTAGCAGGCTATAAGAATTATTTCTTCTATTACGCTTAAATAACCGCAAGTGATTTCAAACCATATCTAAAAGTAGTATAATAACGCTTATCATATTTGGGGTAAAAATTATCTGTCACAGTTCTAATTGTAGTGATCTATTTTAAAATTGAGGAAGTATAAGTTTAATTTTGTGTTCATAGTTACAAGGCTATATATTAATGAATTTTAGTATATAAAAATACTCACATCACTATTGCTGCCACCGTTCAAACGCATACTTTTGCTTTCAATTTGGCCTAAAGTATTCTTAGATAGTATTCCTATAGTGTTTAAAATATAAAGCCATAAAAATGTGGTTAAAACTATTTACGACATCAATGTAACTGTACTTAAAATAACCAGTTATGAAAGGCAATATATTGCCATTGTGATACAAAATATTTACTAAACACTCATGCGAATATAAAACAGTATTTCTAAATCTAAAATAGAGATTGTAACAAGTTTGCAAGTAACAGAATGAATCTAATGTCTATCTCAACCATTTCTCTATTACATCATCTATAAATAATGTACAATTTTAATCAATACTACAAGTTAATAGCAATATGTGAATAATATAGTAATATTTTTGTAAAGAATAAAGAAATTTTTAATATTAATGTAACTTGTCATTGCTAGCAGTTGATACTTCTATTTTAAAAACCTAGTGATTTCATGGTAGTGTTGTGGATAAAAGCTGAAGGTCTAAATTTTTATTTAGAACAATTTAGAAAATCCCTATGATTTGTTTCATTAAAGATAACTATATAAATACATTACGATGTCTAAACTCGAAATTGTAACATTAACAAAGCCTCTGCGAAATTTTGAGAAAACTATATTTATTTTTATCAAATAGATACTTTTAAATCAAAAAGTATAATTAAAATCGATTGAGATCTGATGTGGATGTTAAAATAATATAAGAAATAGTAAAATCATTTTGTTTTAAAATATCTATCTAAGTACAAAGACTCAATAAGATGATATAATTATTCTTTTCAGTTTTTTTACACAAGTCCACAGTTAAATATGGATACATTTCAATTAGATTTCACCATTGTATGGTAATGGTTTCTAAGTTTAATAGTTTCATGTTACAGTATATCAGGATTGTGTTTGTTTTATCGATTGATTAATTATTGATCTCATGTGAAATAATCTTTATGGCGAGAAAGAAAAATTTAGATTGATTTGTTTCAAAATGAGATCCACATTGTTTAAAAATATCAGGAGGGTTTCATGAACACAAGAAACAAATGATTATATTTAAAAAATTGATTAATGTAGTTAGTTTTAATTTAAGACTATTAGAATAATAATACAACTATGTTTTAAAAACTACATTTACTTTTGATTAATACATAAAAGTTAAAAGTTGCCATATTTAAGTTTGTATATTGTTATTAGTGTTCTTCAATTATAATAATATGCACAAATAGCACCAATGAAAAAAGCTACAATTCAAATTTATTTTCATTCAGGACTCACTTATATAATTCCATGAAATATAATAAGCAGTGAAATAATGAAAGCCATTAAATATGATAGCACATTTATTTTTAATATAAAACCCTCCTTTATACCTACAATCCATGTATGTACAATCATTTGTATTGTTTTAATAATGTAAAATAGTGATCTAAGAGCTAACAATGTTAAGAAGCATATAATTCTGGCAAGATTTTTTACATATCCCTTCACATATTATGATCCACTAAGACTGAACTGTATAAACAGCCACAGCTGCTACACAGAAATGTCAGTGTAAATCCAGATTTACTCCAGAGTAACATTATTTTTAGGTCATAATTAACAGATAATATATACAAGTCATCCTCATAAAAAACATGTTGAAATGTTGCTAGCTCTTGGACCACAGAATTAACATTCTGCAAAAGTAATAATTTGTTAACTATTCTTTTTACATGCTCATTGAAATGTCAATTCATAGGCTGCTGTATCTAAAGAACTCAATTATTACTGTAGTAATATTATTTTAGTATAAAATATTTTTAAAACAATATTTATCTTGTATATTGAAGAAAAGACAAAGCATCAATGTAAATTTTTGTCATATATTTGTTAAGAGAGAAATAGTTTGATATGAAGAGTGTTATATCTAAAAATGCCTTATTACAATAGATTTTAAGACTTGATACTGACTTAGCTGTACTTGGAAAAGTTGTTATGTCGATTGCAAATTGATGATAGGTTTGATGATAGCAACTCCTAAACTAATTTGTTGCATTTAGTGAATAATAAAATTGCATACACATTTTGAAGTTTATTTTATTTATATTTGTTATTTCTACTCTAATTCAAATAATATTGGCATCCATCACTTTTTTCTCAACATAAATACCTGGTAAAAAAAAAACTAATTCAGTTTTTATGAACACTACACACTAACTTAATAAAAATTAGTCACACTTCCCAAAAAAAAAGTAAAGCAACTTTTTTTTAGGAAGTGTGCCTAATTTGAAAAATTAATACATGTAATTCAATCATATAATTTTATATATGTAAAAATTGAACAACTATTTTTATATAAATAAAAAATAGAACAGTTGACAAACAGACAAAAATCTTAATTAGGAGACCGAGGACATTTTATTCACTAACAATCACAAGTTTAAATACTCACATGTTCCTGTAGTTTTTCAATTGGTTATGAAATTAGGTGTGAAAAAATACTTAGGAAGAAACCTATATGTAAAGAAAAATTCCATAGCATGTAACAATACCAACCCAAAAGAGGAGCAATATAATGAATTAAACTCCTATTCTTTGCCTAAATAGGAGACCTTGACTTTTTTTTGTATTACAACCTATTTTTCAACTTGCATTGTTACTAAACCGAATAAATACCAAACAAACCCAACAAAAGATCTACACTTCTACTTACATGTTACTAATAAGTACAGAAATATCTAAATAGATATAATAAAGTGTAGAATTAAAACAACAACAAAATGTATCAACATACTTTATTAACACTTACTATCTATTCTATAATATATCAGCAGAAATCCAACTTAATTCAACCTCATTATACAATATACTCAAGCAAAATTTAGTCTAACTCACCACATTCAGAAATAACAACTTTCTTTGATGTTTTACCACTTCTTGAACCGAGATTCTCCATTTTCCTTACAATATCCATACCTTCAACAACAGCACCAAAAACAACATGTTTTCTGTCTAACCACGGTGTTGCAGTCGTGGTTATAAAAAATTGGGAGCCATTTGTGTTGGGACCAGCATTAGCCATAGATAGGATTCCAGGACCAGTGTGCTTTAACTTGAAGTTTTCGTCTTGGAAAGTTCTACCATAAATTGACTTCCCACCAGTACCGTTATGGTTAGTGAAGTCTCCACCTTGACACATGAAATCTGGAATAATTCTGTGAAATGATGATCCTTTGTAACCAAATCCCTTCTCTCCTGTACACAATGCTCTGAAATTTTCTGCGGTTTTAGGAACTTCGTCGGTGTTTAGTTTAATAACAATGCGGCCTAATGGTTCGCCGTCTGCAGTAACATCAAAGAAAACTTTTTTTTCTGGTTGAGTTGAAGCAAATCGCAGCGCCGCAGCGGAATACACCGTGCCATTAATTAAGGTGCGACGTAATATCGCAGAGATAGCCATCGCTCTATTTACCTCTTGGCTGTAAAATATAAATTTCACTAATTGATTCAATAAAACAATATAATTCGTACATAGATACATATAAGTCTTATAGGTTAAGTTAAATGTATATATATTTTTTAAGTTAAAATGTGTATAATTTTAAAATTTTAAAGCTAAATAAGCAACGGTATTTAAAGATTTACTAGAAAAAATAAACAAAAAGGAATTGCATATTTATTACAAACAGTTAAATTTGCACTAACCTCGCAGTTCAATTTCAATACATTTAGAATTTTACAGCAGAAAGTATAGATTATAGAAGATAAACTGTCAAAATAATTTATTACTTTAATAAATAATTCATGCACATCACTAGTAATCGACTAAGGAAACGAAATGATACAGCCGCAGAAAATTGCACATTTGAAACATATGTGAAAATTTTTACTTTAAGCTTTTATAAAATCTTTATATTCAAAGCGATTTATTGAGAAACAACATAATTAAACAATATCTTTAAATACATAAACCTTTAAAACTCTAATTTCTTTACTTACTTTGCAAAATACAGAAAACTAAATGACGAAACAGGATTTGCATTTTTTCCAACAAAACTATGTTAACTATTTGAATAATAACGATAATTTTTAGAAAGTATATAAGTATAGTTATAACTATTAGAAAAAATAAATCAAGTATTGCTAATTCTTTAAATAAGAAAACTACTATAAAAACCGTCACAGGCATAACATTAAATAGGATCATTTGTTCAAATTATTTTAATATAAAATTTAATGATTATTAAAAGCAATTTTAGTTGGAATAAATAGTTTATATACATACATAGTTTATATGGTATAAACATAAACAGACGCTGAAAAATGGAGTTGTACCATTTACAAAGTTTAAAACCAAAATAGGTTTTAGTGTAATACAAAATACTTCCGTAGTGTGATTTTATAAGAAATAATCGGCTTGTATCTAGACCATTACGTTTAATAGTCTAAGATGGTAGTGCATATTTTTCGATGGCTATTTTTTTTTTCGTACATTTGATTACATTCAAATATTTATGCCAAAAACGATCTGTTATATACATACATAAAAGATAAAATTCTACGTCAACTAGGTTGATGGAACCAACTAGTTATAAATAAATTACAGCGTGTCCACATTTCACTACAGTTGCAGGGCTCATCACTAAGGCGCTTTTATCTGTCAAATATCACATGTATATCTGTCATGTCAAATCGAATATTAAACCTATTAAACTATAGAAACTATCATATAATTTTATTGAAATATTAAATGTTGATTATAAAAATTGAAATATATTGAACATTCTAGATTAACATGAGTTAACTTTTTTTTAAGTATCTCATCTTTCAATTTACATAAGTAACAAATTTTAATTATGAATTATTTGAGATCGTTTTTATCGCATGTTCGCCGACCTATATTGAAAACAACTCTTAATCCCAATCACAATAATGTTCAAAAACACCTTAGAATACAAAAACGACCTTATGTGTCACAAACAGAAGCTGAGGATAAAACAGGTATTATATTGTTTATTATAACTTTTCTCTTATTGCATTATATGGCTCTGTGTGTTTCATTTCTAGGGTGAGCTTAGTTTTCAATAACACGAAATTGGTGAAAAAATTTATGTGGGGGAAGGGGGGACCCCCTTAACACGCCAGTAAACTCTCAAGTTGAGGAGATGCAAGAATTCTTTTTTATCTCATGTTTCATAATAAGTAATACAGGATGACTAATTGCAGACTATGATGTAAATAATAGTTTAAGTTGGTTTTTTAATCACTAGTCACTTAGTTTTAATGACAAACTATATATTTATTATATTAAATTGTTAAATTTCAGTTTAATATTATATTAAAATGAAATTTAATATGACTTAGTAATTTCAACGAAGCACAATGAAAAACAATGTCTAAACATTTGTGATATTATCATATTATAATATGTATTCATATTCATTTAGAGCAAATTGAAGTCAAAATCTGAAAATATGACTAGAACCAAATTAGTTAACCCTGACTCCACCTGGTACTAGTCCGTCTTACCCCTAGGGTGTTTTTATAAGTCCAGAGGCACAGAGGGGGAACAGCTGCCGCCTGCTGTAACAAAGCACAGGCACTATGCGAGCCATAGCGGCTGAGGCTGGTCGCTGAAGACGACCAGCAAGCCGAAGCTGCATGCCTGCGTTTTGTTACGCTAAGGTCAACAAGCTGCTCATCCTGCAGTGCTGGAGACGTTCCAGGATAATGGTCATTAAAAAAAATAAATATTTTTATTTAAAAAAATTGTTACTTCGCTTGAAAAATGTGATTAAAAAAAATTGTATTTCTGCAACTTGAGAGTTTACTCGTTAAAAGGGGCCACCCCTTCCTCCCCACATAAATTTTTTCACCAATTTCCTGCTGATGAAAACTAAAGCTCACCCCATTTTTATTACAATTTATGGCTTAAAATACCTAAATAAAAAATTATGTTGAATAAATTAATGATAAAATAATACCATTATCTTTGTAACAATATTTATTTTCAGAACAATATGTCACTCAACTTTGTAAAGGCGACAAAGATTTGGAAAAGAAATTTAGGGTATTGATGCTAGAAGTTGAAGTGATGCGACAAGATGGTCGGTTTGCTCCGGATCATATTAAATTAGATCAATGGCAACATTTATTAGAACTTCCCAGTAGAAATCAAAGATCAAATTATCTCACATTTCTTTGGAAGACTGAAAAGAAAAAAGAAAACCAAAAAGTTTGTTTTAATATGCAATCTTAAATTTATGGCTTATTTATTTCACATGTTGGAATTATTACACCTAATAATAGCTTACATTTTCCATTGTACTGTTATATTTATTGTATTTTTAATTACTAATGTGACAATTCTTTCCATTGTTGAAAATCACCAAAATTATTCCCATTTTTAAATGTAGAACCCTAAGAGAATGAAGTTATAAAAATGAACCTGCATAAATTATTACATACTCTTTACATTTACTTATTCTAAAATCTAAATGAAATAAATAATAAATTATATAGGTAGCAAAACAATTTCATATTAAAAACAAAAATTTGTTTCACAAATTTCTATAATTAAATACTATTAATTAAATACTTCCAATAAAATTATGATCTTCCTAGATCATAATTTTATTGGAAGTATTTAATTATTGTTAAAGCATCCGATTTTTTCCAGGCAAAAAAAGTAGCAAGATCAAAGGAATTTGAAAATTCACCTCCGGAAGAAACGAGGGAATACCCTGATGATCTTTTATATGGGATTAAATACCAATCATTGTTTCTGCGGATCAGAGATCAGTCTATAAACAATTTTGACAATTATAGGTTAGATTCTTTCAATGAATATTAATATCATAAAAGTTATATAAAATAGAATCCATTTTATATGTAATATAAATATACATCAAAAAATTCTACAAATAATTAAAAAAAATTGATAGCAAAAACTATAAAAAAAATTGTGATACTAGATTTAATTTACTTTTAGGGCACTCCAAGCTATTATGTATGGACAATCAGTTGTTATTGATTGTTCTTATGAAGAACATATGGTGTGGAGAGAAATTGTGAATGCTGCAAAACAAATGACATTTGTATTTGGTGATAACAGAATACACAAAGATCCATTTAATTTACATATGTGTAATGTTAATATGGGCGGAGAGTTTATGAAGCAGTTTAAGAAAAATATACCATCTATAGATGAGCCTTGGTTTCCAATAAACATTCACACTAAAAGTTATTTAGATTTATTTCCTAAAGAAAAACTTGTATATCTTACACCTCATTGTCGTGACGAGTTAACAACATTTGATCATGATAGCATTTACATTATTGGATGCATGGTTGATAAGGTTTGATTTTTTTACATATTTCTTTTATAATAAAATGACTAAAAATAAACTGATTTATAATTTCCTATTTCAGATGAATAATGAACCTCTGTCACTAGCAAAGGCTAAAAGAGATGGCATTAGAATGGCTAAGCTACCACTTGACAGATACTTGGAGTGGGCCCCGGGATCTAAGAAAAACTTAAATATAAATCACATGGTGCCTATTCTTTTGGATTTGAGATTGACCGGTGATTGGGAATTTGCATTACGACATATTCCGAGAAGGAAACTTATGGAGACAAAAATAATGGCCATGCAGAAGATGTTACAAAATACTTCTTTAGGCAAAGAAGAGATATTTAAAAAATTCCAAGGAGTAGTGCGTAAAAAAAGTTATATACCTCGTGATGAAAAAAAGTTCAAGTCAAGAAGAACACTATATGATGATGATAATATTTAAATAAAAAATTGAAACCATTCATGTTTATTCTTTATTTCATATTTTCCTTCTTACTCTTAAAAACGTATATTACTCTATGATAAAGGATTTCTATAATTCATTTCCTTAAGTATTAACAAGTCTAATTTTGTACAATATACAAAAAATAATTAAATCATAAACACTTTATGTATATGAGATGCATACAATTATACATGTTTAACAATCTTGGAAATTTCGTAACATGCACCATTATCATTGTCATGAACACCTTATTGTGAAAACGCACAGATTCATACAATAACAATATGCTTCGCATATTCCAAAGTTTTTTATCGAATTTCTACCATTATTGTAGATTCACTTATTTAGAGTCTCTATTATGAATTGCAATGAAATATTGCCGTCTACACATTATTTCTAAAAACTTAACTCTATACTGCACTGCATAAAATGAATTATTATTAAATATAATGTAAAAAATATAAATGTTTATATTAAATATAAAAATTAAGGCATAGGTAGTGTACGCATGTCGACATCCGCGGTTGTCGTTTCAGAGCGCTGCTTTATTGTGGCAAGAATCTCTTGAAGATTCGACGGTAATGCTATTTCAGCCAGCGGGACCACCGGTGGAGGTGGCGTCAAGGGTCTTGATGGCGAATAAGCCTCATTCTGTAATCAATTCAACAAAATACTTAAATTAAATTGACACATTCCAGCATTTGCATAAAGGTCACACGTTTCTTAAAATACCTTTATAACATTTAATAAACTTTATAAAATTAAAAATAAAACTTTAAAAATGTTCCTTCTGTTCAGATAATTTGTGACACCACTTGTCACATAACCATTTTGGTGAAGAAAGTTGACCTAGAATTATATGATAATTAAAAAGTTTCCTGTTTTGCGACGATTTTCCTAATTATACAAGTTTGATTACTCACCTCTCCTCCCACTGAAGAATCTGCTTGCGTCATCTTAAGGATTTGTTGCTTCTGTTCCTCAATTTGTCGGTTGAGTTCTTCCATTTTACTTCTTAGCGAGCTAGAGTTAGGCGGAAGTGTCGGCGCCGAAGTACTGTTGCTACCTGAAGAGGATCCCGGGCTGTACGCTTCTTCATCGTCTGCACAGGCTAAAATTATAATTATATTTAAGTTAAAAAGACTTTTTCAACAGAACGTATATTTTAATGGCTATATTTACAAAAACAGGAGTCGCGCCTAAATCTTTTAGTATATTCCACAACAAGCCATAGCGCTGCACCAACCAGTCATCCAAATATTATTTTTATATATATTGAGAAATAAAAGATTATTACGTTACATGCATACAAATAATGTGATCAATTGACAGTTATATATGTTAATCATTTTTAATTTAACGAGATGAGGGTAACTCTCAAATGCCTGTGTTTCTTACCCAACGAGGCCGCAATTTTGTCCTTGACAGAGTTTGAGAGAGCGGAGGAGGGGAAAGCCGGCATCGGCAGCGCGCGGCGCCGCGGCGACAGCGGCGGCGTGTACGACTTCTTACGCGACTCGCGCGCCACCTAGTGTAAAGTGTCTATTAAGTATACTGTTATATATTTATTATATATTATTAGATATACGTAAGTTATTTCCCATCGTTTTGCACATGAAAAAAAAATTATATTTAATCATAATAATTGACGATTTGTTTCAATAAATGATGACAGATTGAAATATATTGTTTGTTTAAATTAGAAAAATAATTATATATATATATATAAAGATTTATAATTGATTTATTATTATTAAAAATATTAAAAAAAAGTACATTTATGTATTTAGGTTCAAGGTTTATTGCATTAAAAAAAATAGGAAAGATTAAATTAGTGTGGATGAAGTTATATAAAATACTTTAAATATTGTTAAATATTTTACACATGCATATATATACGTTTAATATATAAATTTATTTCATTTAATAAGACCATATACGTTTGATTTAGCTTTTAAAAAGGTATTATATTTGGAATATATTTTTTTTGTTTACTTTATTTACAAACAATATTATGGTAAATTAATTATATACGGTTATCATTTGGTTCTTTTAAATATAAGGTTTTTCGCTTTTCTTTATTAAATTTAACTAAACATGCACTAAAAATTTTTGTTTCTTTATTTCTTATTTTAACCGATAGTAGTACATTTTATTTTTTACAACTTACAATTCTAGAAGAAAACAATATGACAATGGGTGTCCATTGGTTATTCTTATCATTACACAAATAAATAAATTATATACACTTTTCTTAACAATATTTATTTACAGTGTCATCTTGAATATTGCCTCCAAGCAATGCTTGCTTAGTATCACGTTAACTGACCTTCGCCGGTATTATGTCTTTGGGAATATGGGGAGCTAGACGTTTCTTTCTTTGTCGTATTATGATGGCAATGAGAAGATGTGTCTTCACTTCTCCGAGACCGGGTCCGTCTAGTGGTAGCAGAACTGGAGGTAAGGAAGTATTTGCTGGTATTGGAACAATGTAAAAATCTTTCACAGTCGCTGTGTTTGATACTTTTACTACTCCCAACCTGCAAAAGTAAATTCAAATAAATTAAAAAAAAGGTTACAATTCTAATGCCGTAAGATTTGAGGATCTATATAATTATAGAAGACTAACCTATTACGACTACTAAGGTAGCTATACAATGCAATATACTGCATCTTTTCTTCATCATTTGCTGCTTGGAGTTTTAGAACGATAATGTCCTTATTACTAGCTCGTTTCATCTTACTAATGTAATCCCAAACTGTGTCTGGGTTTATTCTACCCACTATATCTAATTCAGGTGCGAGATCATCCTCCAAGTCAATAGCGTTGCCAGATACCTTAAAAAAACACTATAGTATTATAAAAAAGTAGATGATTAAATTTGGTACCGTTAATTACAAAACTGGTTTGAAAATTTACCTCGTGTGCTGCTACATAGAACCGAGCTACATCTACCATGTTGATACAACCATTCCACACTGTTGCCGCTGAATGCTCTACTGTGCTACTGGGTTCTTGATCACTTTCTGCTTCTGGTATAAATAAATAAAAACGTTAGAAATGATTTAAATAATATAAATTATATTTGAAATACCAAGTACTCACCGGATTTGTCTTGTTTTTCATATTTAGGTGGAGATAAGGTCACATTAGCATCAATGGAGAATGTTTTAGAGGGATCATATTCCACATTTCCATACTCTGATATTTCGTTCTTGTAAGTGTCATCGTATACGTCTTCCCTCGATTTTCTTAAATCCTCTTCTGAAAATGCTGATGTTATCATTGGTTCATGGGGATCATACTCAGGATGCGTTTCCTTCATCATAGCAGATTTCGGTCTTTCAACTGAATCGGAATCTGTCGAGCTATAAAAAAAAACATTAAGGTAAATATACATATGCGTATTTAATGTATAATGAAAGAGAGGTTGGCGCAGTGGTCGCTGAAACTTATTGAAGCGTTAAAGGCCGTGGGTTCGATCCCCACTTACGTCAAACATCTCTATTGGATTGCCATATTGGATGTTTGTCTGTGGTCTTGGTGTTGGTTTTGTGTGTTTCTGGCCCTCCAAAACAGAAACATGAGATCTTAGTGCGGTCCGTTGAGCGTGTGCATTTATTTATTACTAAACAATAAAAAACATATGTATAATAATTATGAGGTGCATACTCATTCTTGTTCTTGTTGGAAATAGTCTCCTGCGACTTGGATCGATGTTTAAACTTTTCGTCTGAACTTCTACGCGTCGAACGTGAACGAGCGTCTCTCGAGTCTCTTCTTTTGGCGCTGTCTCTGGAATGAGATCGTAGCGACGAACGTCGTAAGGAACGCGATCTTTCGCGTCCTCGCGAATTCGATCTGGAATGTTCTCTCGATTGCCGTTTTGATTTTAATTTTGACCTCGATCTACGCCTCGAACGCTCGCGAGATTCCGATTTTTCTTTGATAGATTCTGTTTTAGATCTCTCTTTCGACTTTGATCTCGATCTGGATTTTTTAATCGATCGTCGGGAAGATCTGTGTTCTCTTTCCTTAACATCCGACTTTCTTTTAGAAGATCTCGAATTTCGTTTTTCGGAATCCCTTTTAGATTCTTTATCTTTTTTTCTGGAGCTGTTACCCTTTTCTTTTTCTTTTTTCTTGCTAACGCCATGTTTTTTGTGCGAATCTTCTTTTTTCGTTCTAAAAATATGAGTTAAATTATTTAAAAAAAAACATATTTCAAAAAGTTTACGATTGCAAATAGTAAATCTTATTTCGAAACATACTGTTCTTGAGGCTCAGCTTCTGGTAAACCATCTCCAACAGCATCATTTAGTACTGTTACCAAATCCTCCACTGCTACATTTGGATCTAATTCTGTTGATACTGATTCCTTTGTTTCCATAACCTAAAAAAATATATTAATTAAAATGATAAAAAATAGCTCAAAAGACTAAACTTCTGATATATTACGCCCAGATTATACATTACCTCTTCCCCTTTATGTGTTTTTAAAACATATGTTTTGCTTGCAGCTAAAAGATCAATTTCAGATTTTTTAATTAATTCTAATTGATGTTTGGCTTCTTTATCTCTCCATTGTGCCAATTCTTGACTTGCTAATTCTTCCGGAGATAATCGTACCTAAAAAAATAATGGTAAAAAAATTAGTAAAATAAAACGTTTGAACATTAACAAAAGCTATTAAAAACTAGTTTCATTACCAGTTGTTTAGGAGTAATAACTCGTTCACATATCTTTTCCCAGAGTGATAGATTTTTGCGATCCTTTATATTAAACATTAGTGACCTGTATTTAGCTTTATATTTCATCCCCACATCACGATTGAAAAGTTCATGTAGTTCTAACTCTGTATCATTTGCAAACTGTTGGATTTCTTCTTCTGTAAACTTGGGCCCGTCACTTTCCGCCATGCGAATCGATATTTGCTCTTGTAAAGCTTTTCTAACATTGTCTCTGATAGGATCTTCGGTACTCATTCTTGCCCTCTTGTCTGGAGTGTCTTTCCGTCGCGACGTGGATGGCGAAACTACCTGTGGCTGCGATAACACAATTGTCGTTAGTACGCTAAATTCGGCTTTAATCAATGTGTAAACTATTCAAGGTTACATAAGTATATCTTTATAGAATTTTGTACATTAAAGTGATTTGTTGATCGCCGACTATATTTTTATAAAATTAATTTAATTATCGTTGTCTTAGATTTTCGCGATTATGAAAATAAAACTATTTTTTCGACGTTTCGACAGTCTACCCGTGCCCACGAACGCTGCAAAGTACTCGACAAACGTTGGGATGATAAAAATAATTAATATACGCGATTTAAATCCGTTAAAATAGTTTTATTTCAATTAATTTAATTCCTTTGCACTTAAATAAAATGTTTGAAAAATTCTTAAGCAGTAAATTAAAATATTAACCACAAAGAAAGTCACCAAGATTAATATTTGCGTAATAATAGCGCGAAAATCGAAATATTAAATTAATAATTTAATTTAGATTTTGTAATTCTTTGTCTACCGAAACAACCTTCCTTCACATTTAAAGTGCAAAATAGAAATAATGGGCATGGTACTCGAATAATTTTGTTACCTCTTAATATGCTATCATAATATTATTGTAACTCTTACAGCACTTTATAATAGAGTCCTGTTTTTCATAAATGCTATTACATCATTTTGTATGAGGTTAAAAGATGAGTCACCTTAGATACTGCGGAAGTTTACCATATACACAAAGATTAAGTTTTACAATCTTCTCAACACATATTGAATAACAATTGAGCACTATATCAATAGGTTAAGTAAATGCATGTATGTGCGGCTGCATATTTTGACCTACTGTAGATTTTAAAAAATAGATAAAACAAGTACCTTTTCAACCAAAGACTGAGATCTGCTAGAAGTCGCGCGAACAGGTTTCTTTGATTCAGTGTTGACTTTAGTAGATTTGGGTGTTTCGAAAATTTGCTGTTGTTGCGACTTAGGTGTTACTGGGGTTTTTGGTTGAGGTGGTAATTTAACCTCCTCTTTGGGAGATGGTAAAGCCTTCAACACTCTTTCTTTAGGCTCAGATTGCGGAGTTTTAGGCTGTATAGTCTGTTCTATAGTTTTCTTAGGAATTCTTGCAAAATTAAGTGTAGTTTGGATTTTATTAGACTCATTTAAGGATCTCTTTCTTGGTATATTTGGCTTAATAGCACTTAATGTCCCCGGCCTTACAACTTCAAACGTTGGATTCTTTTGCAGCCAAGTTTTTAAATTTTCTGCAGTTGGAGCATTTGGTCCAGCCAGAAGTCTTCCAGATTTTCTTTCATAAACAATAACCTACGAAAGAAATAAATTGTCACACACATCAGTGTAATTACAAAGCTATGGTGCATTGAAATTAAGTAAATCATAATCATATAATCAGTGGAAGCTTCTTTTGGTATGCTTACCCTAGACTCGGAGTTAGGTTTCTCAGGTGCTTTGCCACTAGCATTTTCATTTTTAGAAGTGGGGGTTTGACTCCCTAATGAGTCTTGTGCGTGCTTAAGTATACATGCATCACTGCAATAAATACTACTGGCTCGTGCAGGTTTCTTGCAAACTATGCAAGTAGTTTTTGAGGATAATTCTTTGGTGATAGCAGGCTGTGGTGTACTTACTCCAGCATTTTCCTTTGGTGTTGTAGATAACTGTTAAACAAAAATTTTACTTTATAATAATTTATCTATTATTTGTAGGTCTTTATAATTAAGAACAACTTATGAAATAACATTGAAAGTGATTTGACAATAAAACTGTGGATATGATCGACTGCAGTAACAAAAGTGTGTCAATAGGGCTACTATGATTTTTGTATAATCCAATTATAATTTTATATTATGTAAATATGTTTAAACAACACATTAATTAATCAATTTGTAACAACATATTAAAACCGGGGCCTTTAAAAAAATACTTTTTGATTACCTACTTTTGAAGTTTTATACAAACATATGCCATGTTTATTACCAATTTTTTTATTACTACTTGTTGCTGTATTTAATAATGCTTATATTATCTATTTTAAAATCTTGGGATTTGTAAATCCACAAATTATTGTTGTACATTCTAATATACACCTAGTAACTGTATCATAAAGTCACTTATTACCTTGGCTGCATTCTTAGCAGGTGTTTTAGTATTTTTGACACAGTTAGGACATCTCCATTCAATCCCTTGTTCTTCCATTTGTTGGCCCATAGCTTTGGTGATGTTGACACACTTGCCATGGAACCAGTCTTCACAGCCATCACAACATATCATGAATCTGTTGTTGTGTGGTTGTTTACAGATACACCATAATCTGGAATTAATATAATATTGATCATCTATCTTTTATTTGCCTAATATCATAAGGCTCTATCAAGAATTATCTTGATTGTGATCGTGATAAATATAATTTCATGCAATATCTTAGTAAAAACATATGTTACAGCATAATATATAATATAAGTACCTATTGGGATCATCTTCTGAATTCCAACTTTCTTGAGATTCTACAGATATCTTTTCAATCGCTGTTGCTTGCACTGTTTGTTCCTGTTTTCTATTGGTTAATTTTTTATTTGTATACTGTTTGGAAACATGTTGTACTGGGGGTTCTGGAGTAAGTGAAATATTTTGTTGGATTTGTGGGGGAACTGCTGAAGCAATGGCGGAGTTATCCAGTGTATTTGTTGATTCAATTTGGCTCTTTCTTTTAGATGATCTTGTAGCCGGTGCCTCAATGGGGGGTAATGTAATGACGCGGCCATCACGCCTGACTATTTCTATTGGATCTTTACGAGGAACAGTCGTTTTTACTGTCGCCTTTAAAATAGGCGGTGATGTGTACAGATTACTAGGTGTTGGAGATTGTTGATAAGGCAATTGCACTGGAGTTTTAGGGGGATCTACTTTACCTAGCACCTGTTTATCTATAACTTCTTGTAAATTTTCTGAACTTTCAACTAACTGAGCAACATGCATCAATAAATCTTCAGTCAATCCATCTTCTTCTGGTTGAAGGCCACCAAGTAAATCTAAGGTTGGTGAGAGTGGCCCTGCCAACCCAGGGCTATTTATAACATTCGCTGCAATGCTGGGTTGAACTTTCATTGACTGAGGTGTAGTATCCTGCAATATTTGTGCTAAGCTTGCATCGTCTAGTTGAGGCATAGGATCATAGTTTTTGGTGCTCTTTTCTGCTATATTTACAAGCTTTGTTTGTTTCAAATATGTTTTTTGTGGTGGTAAAGCTTTGATATCGTCTGTAGTGTCTGTCTTAGGCATAACTGATTGAGAAATTGATTTAACATCACTTGAATCAAGAGGTTTTATAACATCACTGGGTTTCTTTGTTACGACTGTAGGTTCTTTGTCAGCTTTAGTTGGCAATTTATTTTCAGTTGACACTCTCCTTATAACGTCAGGTGTAGAAAATAATGATGTCATATCTGATAGGAGAGCAGTCATGTGAGCTGGAGTTTTCTTTTCCTTTTTAACAACTTTTGTTAGAATGGGTTTAGTTGCTGACTTTGTTTGCTCTGCAACAGCAGTAGCAGTACATACTTGAACTTTGGAAACAGGGCTTAAATTGTCCAAATCCAATTGCTTCTTTTCGAGCAAAGGATTCTTGTTTAAAAGTTTTTCTTTTATATCTCTCTTAATGACGTTTTTGTTTATTTTTAGTTTTGACGCTATTTTAGGATCAACTTTAGCAGCTCTTGCCATATGAACACTTTTCAATATTCTTGGTTTTGCTTTCAGCCTTCTTAATTTTTGTGGACCTGATTTATCTTTTGTTTCTTTATAATCAGAATCAGAATCTCTGTCTTGTATGCTATCACCAGAAGAGCTAGCTGATGATGATTCAGTACTTTCCTCAGTTTTGCTTTCTGATTCAGAAGATTTTGCAACTTCATTTAAAAGTTTTGATTTAGTTAAAACCGGTAAAGGTTTAGTTAAAAGATCATTTCCTTTCAGAATTATTGATGGTTCTGATGCATTAATAACAATTTTTTTCCCTTTAGGTATTATTTGTTGCTCCAATATAGTAATCTTTTTAGGTGTTGCAACTGGTTTTGGTGGAGGAGTGTGAGTAATTTCTATAACAGGATCATCATAAGGTGCAAATGCTTCACTCTTTTGTGGTAAAACTTGACTTGGAGATGTTAATGGTGTATAACAATGATCATTTTGAAATCCAATTAAACTGTTCTCTCTTGTTTCTATTCTTAAAGACTGTAACATTTCTGCTCCACTATCTGAAATTTATAATCAATTAATGGTACTTTAATTAACGGTTAATACTTAAAATTCTTCATTATACACAATCTAAATGTAAAAAGTGCATCTTATTAATAAACTAATTTATATTAAGTACTATGTATTAAAATATTGAATG
The DNA here is from genome assembly GCA_037950945.1 of Hypolimnas misippus. NCBI lineage: Eukaryota > Metazoa > Arthropoda > Insecta > Lepidoptera > Nymphalidae > Hypolimnas > Hypolimnas misippus. Next base: position 6,675,124 of record JBBEEQ010000017.1, read on the forward strand.
ACGTACCATACTTGATAATACTATCCGGCTCATTATAATAGCTATCGACTGACAGAGTAACATGAGGAACTTTATCATCCTCATTTTCCGAGTCGGTAGCATCATCAGGACGTCCCTCATGACCCACGCGCACTACACTTATACCAGCAGCTTGAGATCCATCACTACCTAGAAATATCAAAGAAAGCTTTATTTAATGTTACTATTAAACCTTGATTTACCTATAATATACTACATATTAAAACTGTTGAAACTGTACGAAATAACAATTAATAATATAAATTATAAGAAATTTGTAAGATACAAGCTTTAGCTTGTACTTTAGTACATGGTTAAATTCAGAACAGAAAATTGAAATGCACTAAAACATAATAGCGATTAATATTACTACACTTCATAAGATATTGCTGGTTATTAAAATCCAAGGAATAAGAACAAACTACTTACCCATAAGAGTACCCAGTAAATTCTGGTCGACTGACAAGGATCCATCCTTGTTTACAATAACAACCACAGAACTATCGGTTTTGGTTGATGGTCCATTAAGGTCCGTATAGTTAGTAATCACTGTATTGGACATTTTTCATTACAATTTATGCAACTAGCTTCATGCAAGCCCTCTATTTTTAGCCTACTTTGAACACACATGCTATCGCGTCTATCTATAAACACATTCGACACTTGACGCCATTTTGAAGACAATCTAACAAGAAAGGGCGCGCGTTGGGTTCATTATACAGATATTGTAGTACTTAATGTAATATTCACAAACCGCATTTTTTAATTACAATAAAGACTGCAAAGAAATTAAAATCTATGTTTATAAGAACTGTTATATTAATATTTATATCCTAAAAGCAAAATAATGCGCACACCGAATACGATTCACAGATAAACATTATTGAAATTTAAACTTGACGTTTAACAACAGAATAAAAATAATCACTTAACAAAGCAGAATGTTAAAAAACTATATCCCGACTATTTGAAATTTATTTATTTGGAACAAACAAGTTGAACAATTTTATTTTTATAACACAAGACTATGAAAATAAATTGCGTCATATAAAAATTTGATTAAATTTACCAAAATAATTATCGTTTCCTTTGAACTTCTCCGTAGCCGAGTAAATACTAAAATTTGTATAACAACACAGATCTAGAGTCCGTGAATGCCGTGAAGACCTTCCTTATTATATAGAGGTTGAAAGTTTCTCAGCGAATACACAGTGGCCAAATTTACTAAAAAGTTGGCAAATTTGTTTTAAAGATGTGCCTAATAAGTATGATTTTATGCGAAACAAGTTTGAGCCTAAAATTATTCAAAAATATGATTTGAAAAATATGCAAACAACTGTTACAAATTTTATGTTACATTAGTAGACAATATTGTATACTTCTAAAGAATACAATTTACTTGTCAAAATTGAGTAGAATATGATACTTTTTGGTCGTGTTTACGTTACAGAATGTGATAGAAACGATTACGTTTAAGTAAAAATACTTATAATTACATTATAATATATAGAAATTATTGTAGATTCTAACAAAAAGAACCGGTAAGAAACTCTTTTAAAATTTTTGGTAATACTAAATTTAGAAATTACAAATATGTATATTAAACATTCTGTTTGAAATCAACGCATCAGTATCATCTAAATAATTTGTAGAGAAAATAAGTTTGATTTCGTCTAACCATAAAACGTAATATTTTTATATTTCCTTTGAAAAAATGTTAGAACCACACTAAACGCCATATCCACACTTTTGTGTTTGTGTTAACGTATCGTGAATTGTTAAATGTGTAGACCCAGCATTATATGGTTTATGGTTCTTTTGGGCTTGTTCATTTATATGAGTTGTCATGTTTTTCTGTAGTAGTGAGGTTGTGAGTCGTAAGCTGTCACTAGTTTGAACACGAGTGTATTGGTTATTAAATTTTTGGAAAGTTAATAATTACTGTTGAAACCATGAGTTATTCGAAATTTGATTTGACTTTTAAAATAGGACAATATTTGGATAGGCATCTTGTGTTTCCTTTGTTAGAATTTTTAGCAGCCAAAGAGGTAACGTAACAACTATTGAATTATCATATAAAACTTTTGAATTATCTCTTAAATACTCAAGAAAATCAACCTAGATTAAGTAAATCTTTAAAGGAATTAGTATATTTATACTAATTTTACTATTTCAATACATTCTTATCTTTTAATATATTTACATATTGAGTGTTTAACACTTCAGACATATGACCAGTCCGAACTTCTGCAAGCTAAATTGGAGATATTGAGTAAGACAAACATGATAGATTACGTTATCGATATAAGAAGCATGCTTTATCCAGATGAAGATACACCCGAGGTAAGTTTAAGACTAGTACCACCCCCCAGCTTCTTTCGCATGGTATGTTGATAAAAGCCTATATGGTATTCTGATGTAAAACTATACTACTGTAATGTTTCTTCAAATCCTGTTCAGTAGTTTTTGCATAGATGAGTAACAAGCATCCATTAAAACTTTCACATTTTTATAAAAGTAATCTAATTACTGTTAAAATGAATATTTACCAAATTTTAATTTCACATGATTGACGAACTCCTAATAAGTTGTAATTTTACAATAAATTTTTCTGTTGATTTAAATTTAGTTAAATGGTTCACTAACTGGTGAATTTATTATTTATAAAAATCAAATACCAAATTGTTTATTTTACAAAAATTACTAATTATTATTATTACTTACTTCCTACTACAGGAAATCATGTGGTTTTCACAGTTTTATTGGTACTGGGGTATCTGGCACCTATTTTATTTTCACACTCCACCTATAAGCTGAGTTATCTATATATTCATGTTTAACATAATGGGTCTTATCACGATAACAAATAGTAGTAATACCTTTTTATTGCCTGATGTTTCTTGGTCATGAGCTGACAGTCAGCAGAAAGTTTAAAATATATTATCTATACAGACAAAGTTACAATCAAAAGCAAGTATCTATATAAACTCAACATATCACTCCCAGAATATTAATCCATAAATGCACGATTTAATTTTATTTCAAGTGATGTATAATCTGTCAAAAAAAGCAGCGTCACCAATTGATTTAGTAGAATTATTCTTAAGTTTATAACAATAATAATGTAATGATTAAAAAAAAATGATTCTTAATAACATTAAGTATAGACTAGTAAGTATGCACTTTTTGTTGTGTCATTTAATAACCACAGTGCACTTTTGAGGGTTAACACTGTAGTATTTATTATGTGATGGTTAATAATATTAAACAATTTATTACATATTATTATGTATAACCATATATGGTACATAATAAAATTAACATTGAATCTTATCTTTTACTTTTAGGAAATTAAAATGAGAAGAGCAGTTGTATTGTCACAATTACAAGAACTGCAAGATGCTGTTGAACCAGTGCTCAAACTGATGCAGCGGGATGATGTTATGAAAACGGTGGAAACTATGAGAGATCCTAAAACTCTTATAAACTTTCTAACCACCAACAAGGAATTTGAGGTTTATAAAATTATATAATATTATAGTTCTTTTAAGGATTTTATACTTAAAGTGTATCCTACAGGCCTCTACTACTCCACTGTCTGTCTGATTGTCTTTCTGTCAGGGGGCTATATCTCATAAACTATATTAGAAAGAAAGTTGACATTTTAAAATAAAAACTGTTTAAGTAAGAGTCAGAATATACAAACTTTAATATATTCCTATAGTGTCTCTCTTGTATCTTTTAAGAAAGTATTTAAAACTTTACACAGAGTATGATAGAATGGATACTACTCTTCATGTAAGTTAGATGTTGATTCTAACTCACATATTTTTATGTAAAACAATCATTTTGTTTATAACAAGCTTTTCAATATTTTATTAATATGGCAACACATTTCAAACTAACAAAGAGATTAAATGCTAAAAAGAAATATGTTGTAAATATCATTCAATATGTTTTATAACTTATTAATTAAAATTTTTTTATAGTTTAAAATTGAGATGATCGATAGTATGTATCGGTTGGCAAAGTACCGCTACGAGTGTGGTAATTATGTTGAATCTGCATCGTATCTCTACTTCTGTCAGCTAGTGATGTCACCTACTGATAAGGTATGTATAGAATATGTTTATGCTTTGGTAATACATACTTAAAATATACATTTATGTGTTATTAAACTTCCAAAATTCTAAAAAGTCCCTATAGGCTAGGTAGAAGTTATTTTTAACTTTAATTAACTTTTCACTCACTAAGGTATTATAAAATAAAATAAGTTGTTCTTTATTATAAATTTATTACATTTTAAATATAGCATTACATTTTTCTTTAATATTTCAAGCTTCTGACCCTGGAATATCCTGCTGAAAGCATAATAGGTATAATTAATTAATTATTAGCCCAACTGAACACTATTAACTGGCTACAACCATAAAAAATGGAATGTATTTTATGTATAAAATAAACTAACAGTATTATAAATAATTCCACTGTTGAAGGTAGAATGGTACTGGTTCCTATGATCTTGAATTTGTGATATTGCATTGAACCCCTGTCCACAAATTTCACATTGAAATACATAGTTAATGTCACCATTTTCAGATAATTTTGGTAAAAAGTGGCCCACCTTGTATCTAAACATAACACAATATTTATAATAATTATTAAAAAATAATCTGTTTTATAAAGTTAATAATTTCTGATAATTAAAACAGTTTGTTTTTTATAAATAAGACTATAAACAATTAGTATAGTAAATGTCTGTTTAATCGTAACAGTCTTACCTGTGATTGTATAGCTGATCATAATTTCTAAATTTTCTGTCACAAGCATTACAAAGCAGCATTTTTGGCAAAGAAAACTTGTAATACATTTTCAACCATAAGCATAATGCCCAGTGTTGTTCTGCAGTTCTGTAGCACGAAAATGCAATGTTACAAGCATTACATTCATAATTCTTCATAACACCATGCGTCTTTACATGTCTAAGCAGTCGAGGTATACTTGTGAAAACTTTTTCACAGAATTCGCATTGTAATAATGAAGATGTCTTTATTTCTCGAACACACTCTGTGTTATCTTCTTTACAACATTGGCTCGCGTGTTTTAAGGCCAAATCTTGTCGTGGCCACACCTGAAAACACTCAGTGCAAGTCCAAACAAACTGCCAACGTGGCTGCGTATCTAAACCCGCATGTCTAACAGTATAATGTCTACGCAGACCAGTTTCGTACACAAAACATTTACCGCATTCCTCACAAGGATATGTGCGCAGTAGTTTCGGATTATTGATACCTAAAATCTCGTTCTTTTTTGTGTAATTTAAGGTCCTATTGAGCATGTGAATATTTTCCATGATTCGAGCGTTATTTTCTTTTACTTTCTCTAAACTATATTCAAGCGGATTTAATATTGTTTCTTTTTCAAGTTGTCTCGAATGTTTTTCTGGCATTTCACGGTCACAATTTATAATAAAATTCTTTTTTTCGAGTTTCATGCGTTTGTTTGTTTCTCCCGATATGTGCTGAAATTGAAGCTGCTCTTGTAAAGTATTCAAGGAAATTCCAGATTCCTGAATATTTCTGGCGCATGTATCTAGATCTATATTACTGATCTTCCCTTCGGAAACAACTTTTACGATCAAACGGGGCTTATCTTTTTCTTTCTTTTTAGGACCTTCCATATCAACATACCATGTACCAAACGTTGTTTTATCATTTTCTTCAATAACTATTCGTAATGTTTGGACATTACCTTCTATTCCATATCTATGAATTATTAATTTTTCTGACATCTTTTGTAAATGACGGAAATAAATGTCAGATTAGAAAAAATATTATTAATAAAAAAAACTTTGAAAGTATATGCCATCGTTATTTTACACGGTGTATACAACTCCTTGTCTAATATTAAAAATTAATTAATTTGAAATGTTATGAGAAATCATTATCTAATCTCATAATTAGCATTTCTAATATAAGAAGTTTGATAGTCGGTAGTGTTTGTTTAAAATAAATAACTATGTGGAAAATGTTACGATGTAATAATTTCCATTGTAAATTCATTTCAAATTTTTATGAAATTGTGAGAAAAATAAACGAAACTGACGGAACCGGGAATGGATTCGAGGTATTCCAGGGAATAATCCCGCAATGCGCCCGTAGAGGCAACTGTGAGGTGTATAAGATATATATACTTATACACCTTACAAAGTTTTCTTAATTAAAAGGATACCTCCATACATTACAAATATTATTTATGGGTGTCATAATAATCCGTTTTTTATCGCTCAATGAAAAGCATACAAGCATCTGAAAAAATCACTCTCAAAAACAAAAGCTTCAGCCATGTTGAAGAGTTAATTATATTATTTTTTTTAGAATTATTTGTCCGTCCTCTGGGGCAAATTAGCCAGTGAAATTCTGGTCCAAAATTGGGACGCCGCCCTAGATGACTTAACAAAGCTACGTGAATTCATCGACAATGGTGGTGCAGGCGCTACCGCAAACAACATGCAAGCACTTCAGCAGCGCACGTGGCTCGTCCACTGGTCTCTCTTTGTCTTTTTCAACCACGTCAAAGGCCGTGACCTTATTATTGAGATGTTCTTGTACAAACCGTTGTACTTAAACGCAATTCAGACTATGTGTCCACATATTCTCCGCTACCTGGCCACTGCTGTTATTATTAACCGATCACGTAGAAATGCTCTCAAAGATCTCGTCAAAGTAATTCAGCAGGAAGCCTACACATACAGGTATAGGTTGATTTAATATTAATCAGATACAGATATCTATTTAACACCCCAAATATTTGTAGTAAAAGCTTATTTATACTTTTTCAGGGACCCCATAACTGAATTTATTGAACACCTATATGTTAACTTCGACTTTGAAGCGGCTCGAAGGAAGTTAAACCAGTGCCAGGCGGTTCTGCTAACAGACTTCTTCTTAATTGCCTGTTTGGATGAGTTTGTTGAGAATGCTCGTCTAATGATTTTCGAAACGTTCTGCCGTATTCATCAAGTAATCAGTATTGGGTACGAAATATATTATATTTATAAGGATTACAATACTTTAAAATGTTCTGACACATTGTATTGCATGTATTTGATGTAGTTTTAATAACATGGAATCTTAAATCGCTAAGAATATATATATATATTTTTTTTTTATTATAGAATGTTAGCAGAAAATCTTAACATGCAACCAGATGAAGCCGAATGTTGGATTGTGAACTTAATTCGTAATGCTCGTTTAGACGCTAAAATAGATTCTAAACTGGGTCACGTTGTAATGGGAGCTCAGCCTCTGTCGCCGTACCAACAACTCGTTGAAAGGATAGACTCTTTAGCAGTTCGATCGGAAGCGCTGACATCTCTGGTAGAAAGGAAACAAAAAACTCGTAATCAAGATGTAAGTTTATAATGAATTGAGTATTATGATATTGAGATAATTTTTCTATGTTTTAGCAAATGGTACCATTAATAATTAATATAAATTGGAAGCTGTTGCCCCAAAAATGCCAGCTTTAAGTCTAATAATAATAATAATAATCTTTTTCCTATGTTCTAGATACGTTGGGGCGCACAAGAATTCTAACAGACCACCTCGAATTGTTTGTGAAATACATCTACATATTTTGTAAATCAAACATTTTAATAAACATATTAAAAAATTATGCATGGTTTCTTATTGTACTTTCTTTATATTGTGTTTAAACGACTATTATATTTTTATGACTGTTAGGAATATATCATAAAAGTAAATAATTCTGTGTTTTGTCTACGGTACCTCGTTGATAAGTTAGTTACTATTATATATCGGCCATACGCACCCTCCCTGTCTAGGATAGATTGCTCGTCTTTACTCTCAGAAATATATTAATAATTACAAGTAAACTAGTGTGAAGTGCCTAGAACCCTAGACACAACAGTGACATCTTTTGGAAATGATGGAAACTAGCTGGTACCTGCAATTTTGCGCATGCTTAGTACCTAATCAAAATTAGTTCAGCGGTTTAGTCGTGAAGGACAGACAAGGACAGTCATTTAGAGAGACCCTTGTTTTGATAGAAGGCAAGGGCGGATCCACCGTTGTGGCTAGGATGGGTGTGCCTACAACCCTAATAGACTTGTGGCGTCACACTTAATAAAATAAAAAAATATCGCGCGTAATTGAGGACTCAGTTTTGACAATTTAATAATATTTATAACTCAATCCATATTTTACTGTGCGTTGATGTCCAAATTCGAAACTTTTAGGATCACCAAAAAATATTCAAAGGAATCTCGGGGCCGATTTGGATAAATACTAAAACTGCATAATTAGTTTTTTGAAAAATTGAGTTTTCTAGCCAGGGATAAAATCTGCTAATTTGAAAAAACACCTGTATGAATGACATGATGCTAGTTTAGTTTTTCGCTAATTCCTATAGTTACATATTTGGCCTTCCACGCCCAGTTATAATATTCAGCTATACACTGTACATTAATTTTAAACGATATTTAGTTAACAAATAGAATCATCTCCATTCTTTTCCAAGTAATTTTTCACTAGATCAGACTATGCCTCCTAAATGTACAGAAAGAACCTATGTATCGACGATAATAATTATCAACGCTACGCGAGAGACATACGTTTGAATAGAAATATTTAAAATATTATCTAAAATTGAAAAAAAATTCAAAAAAAAAAAATTACAATTTATTAATTGAAACTTTCAACGAGCCCCAACTGTATGATTTTGCTGTAAGTTGAAGAGGAATTGTGTATCCTGCTGATGTGCAGCATCAGGTCAAGAGTGTATACATAGTTGTGGAACCTTGTCTAATAAAATATATATTGAAATACAAGTTTATGACAAAAATGTATTATCAATCTCTAAGCACAATTTTATTATAAAATTTTATCATATAATGTAAATTTACAGTTCTTATCGACGATCCTATACTGTTGAATGTACAAATGAGTAAACTTACACTAAATCAATCAAAAAATAAATAAAATCTGTATCTCCAATATTTTATAAAGCTAGGGGTTTCTTTTTAAAAAGCTTATTGGTATATATATTTATACATATATTTTGTTTATTGAGGAAGGTTATAGACTGTATGTATGAAGTGAGAAAGTAACTAAATGTGAATCAATCATGGAAGTAATGACATTGAATCCCAGTAAACCTTATTGTTACTTAAATAAAAACATAAAATGAGTCAAATTACCAACTTTACAAAATAATGAGAAAACTGCCTAATTGTATTGACACCTTTATGAATTTCAATACTCCTGGTCATATTTGAAGTCATGAATGGACATCAGTCAATGAATTAAATGATTGCAACCACGGCCTCAAATTGTTTGCGAGAAGCATCTACATAGTAAAGTTGTTTTGAAAATTTTGCAACCCAATTAAATCATCATGAATAAAAGAAAATGCTGAAATAAAAAAAAGTCATACATTTCTAAAATTAACTTTATTTGTTATACTACATTATTCTACAGGTTTTATTGTTATGTATCTAGAAAGAACAAAGGCCACCAAAATAGTGCAAGAAACAAATATTGCAACAAAAATATAAAATGTATCTTCAGAGAATAGATCAGTGAATGCTGGTATTTGGTTGTAAATTTCTTCCACAACTTCAAGGTTTCCTTTATTTGATTTTGTCATTTTCAATCACTTCTTTTTACCCTTCTTTTTCTCTAATTTTGTTTGAGCAGTATTTGTTATCTGCTCTTGTGGTGCTAATGATGATATATGTTTGTTTAATAATTGTAACAGTTCTAAACAAGTTAAGTTACCAGATTTAAAAGTTACTTTATTAATTTTAGCTGTTTCTGAAAATTAAAGGTAAGTCAATTATAATATAAATATTAAATAAGTTTGAGAAGAAAAAATGATTATTTATTTCTTACCCGCAATGGCAGGCACAAGAGTGATATCAATTGTAGGATCACTCCTATCACAAACAATCTCTGTTTTAAGAGTGCAATTAGGATTTGTTAGAGTTATTTTTGATGAGCTCAAATAATGCAAAAAGTTCCTGAAATAAGTAAATTTATTATGATGTATGTTATATTTCTAATCTATATTCTAAAAATAAAACAATTACATGATATGACCAAACATCAGAAATTAAAAAATCAATTATTGTACAATGATTTTCTAGTTTAATATTAAACACTTTACCTAGTGTGAGTAACATTTTCACCGAATGGATCGAATTTAACAGTTATTCGTTTTGCTGCTTTGAGATTAACACCCCGTAATTGTTTTCCAATAGCGGATACTACACCTCCAGAACGTCGTATCGTACCACTATATGGGATAGACATATTATATTTTCCTTCTGGAAAATGGGAATGATTGAGAAAATTGATCTTTACCATAAACAATATTTATTTTTTTAACCTTTCTTTCGATTTTGATTTTGATCGTGTATTTTCAGCCAAAACTTTTTTTTCACGGAAATTAGTATGTCTTTTAAAATAAAAAAGAAATATTAAAAAAAAACATTTGTTTGATTAATTGCAAATATTTGAAATCAATTTGGCTTTAATTATTTTAACGTACTAACTACAACCTAAAATTCCCAAGCTCTATATCAAATATCGATAATATTTAAAAACCTAAGATGATTCATTATGGTTGTTAACGTCAAAATAGCTAACTAAACGTCAATTTGCAGCATAGAGTGCAGTTTACAGCCACATTAATTTATCACATTGTTACAATTTTTAACACGAGGAATTTGTATATTCTTATTTTCAAGTTTTTGTTGTTTTAATAATTTACCAAGATGTACCCCGTTGGCCAACGTAAGCATCCATTTTTGAAATTGATATAGCGACTACTCGAAAGTCAGCATCATCCTTTGTTTGACTGCCCTAAATAATGTTCCAATTGGCAAAATGATTCTAGCTTGTTAGAATTCTTGATTTATAATTGTTGTTTAAAATATCTAGTTAAAAACGTACCTATATGATAGCTCCAGCGGGGGAGACGAGTGCTGGTGCGGTGGGTGTGTCAGGAGCTGTGAGTGCAGCAGCGGGCACTACGAGCGCAGCACCAGGAGCACCGAGTACTGCACCAGCCACAGGCACGTCTCCAGCTGGTGTGACAAGCGGAACTGGCGGCATGTCACTAGTCTCGCCAGCGGCTCCTCCGCCGCCTGACCTACCTGTGCTTACATGTCCTCGACGACCTAACTTAGGTCATGAAGGAAGACCAATCATGCTTCGTGCTAATCATTTTCAAATATCTATGCCAAGAGGATTTGTACACCATTATGATGTCAATATACAACCTGATAAGTGTCCTAGAAAGGTAATTTAGTTATAAAACCTCTTATAGTCTTGCATATTTGTGACTGTTATTTAGTTTAAATTATTTTTATACAAAATTTTATTATTTTTTTCAGGTAAATAGAGAAATTGTTGAAACTATGGTACACTGTTATAATAAGATATTTGGTGCTCTGAAGCCAGTGTTCGATGGCAGAAACAATTTATATACAAGAGATCCCTTGCCTATTGGCAATGACAGAGTGGAGTTAGAAGTAATTTTACCTGGTGAAGGAAAAGATAGAGTGTTTCGTGTTACAATCAAATGGGTTGCTCAAGTAAGGAAATTATTTTTTATTAAGATAATTAATTCTAAATTTTTCTTAGTGTAATATGCAAACAAGTCATAAAAACAATGCATAGTTTAAAAAGATGTTAATAATCATATCTATTTAAATATAATACCAGATAAAAAACATTTATTAATGTATTTATTATGACTACTTATATTTCTCATGGCAACATATCTAAATATTTTTGTTGCTTGATATTGAATTTTATTATAACTTATCATAAATAACATAGTTTATAAGATTAAAAAAAAGTGGAGTGTATCTTGTTTAAGCATATAATCATACCTCGCAGAGTAAGAAGTACTTTCTAACAAGGTAGTTAAAAAAATAAGAAAATTATATTCTTATAAAATATCACTGTGGCTTAACATATACTATGCACCTGCAAAAAAAAACATGAACCAGTACTTAATACTCCAAAAAAGTTAAATTGTGTTAGAGGTTCAGACTAATTTAAATTGTAGCAGCAACTATCTGAACCATAAACACTAAATGATAATAATTCAATTTCTTTTATATAATACAACTTTAAATTCGTCAGGTGTCATTATTTGCATTAGAAGAAGCATTGGAGGGTCGTACGAGACAGATTCCCTATGATGCAATCCTTGCTTTGGATGTTGTCATGAGACATCTGCCTTCAATGATGTACACTCCAGTTGGGAGATCTTTCTTCTCGTCACCGGAAGGATACTACCATCCACTAGGTGGTGGTAGGGAAGTATGGTTTGGTTTTCACCAGTCTGTGAGACCAAGTCAGTGGAAAATGATGCTTAATATTGATGGTACACACATTTTCATATTATTTTATTTATAGGCATTATATCAAAGAATTTGCTGTTACCATTAAGGAGCCTAATGCTAGTCATTATGACACACACTTGTCTGTATTATCTTGAAGGTTAACAGTTTTCTGAGTAAATTAGATAATTGTTGAAGTAAATTACATGATTTAGAAGTGATTAGGAATACTATACAAGTTTAATAAATAGATTATTATTGTTATTTCTAGATATATTGGATATAAATTAGAGATGTTATGAGTCTCATATTTTACGCATTCACAAATGCAAATGCAAGTGCGAATACAAACAGTAATAAAACACACAAAAATATTTTTACCACACCACTGTTGAATTGTGTACCCTTTTTTGGTGGAGCAAAACAGCGCATTTTTTTTCCAGTAATAGATAGAAAAGTACTATAAAAAGTAATATGTGAGAAAAATGTATTATTGTTACTCTAATTGCAAAGACACAAGTTAAAATTACCTTAATTTTTCATATATTTCAGACTATTCTTAAAATTTAATTCAAATTGTGATTATTATTAATGTGAATTAAATAAATAATCTGTAAAATTATAACTGAATTAGTAAAATTAATTAGTAAAATTTTCATAGGATTTGTTATAAAATATAATCCAACAGCAAGTGCATTTTTGTATTATGTAAAAAATATAACTTATAACAGTAATTGAACAATTACAGTGAAGTGGCATAATTAAACTATTACCATTTAAAAATGTCATGCTGTTTGCTATATGTATGTCGTATTTTAACACATTTTTGCTGACATAATTGCTTATCAGCGTCCATATGTGCATCATAAATAAATAAAAATCATAAATTTTACGAACTTTCGACACAGGTGTATTAAAATTTTTACATTAACCTCGGAAACCAAACAGGCGTTGGTACAATTATACACCCTGACAAAATGCCCTGTTTTGTTCCCTTGGTTAATAATATATTTACTGTAAATTCACTTTAAATCGTAATTCTTGATAGTGTAACAAGAATGCCTATGATTGGTGATGACTGTTTTGATTATGTGGACTTACACAGACAAGATATTGTGTGAATGCGTACATTCTTAACATCCTCAATATATATGTAATATACAAGGTGTTTCCGAGGAAACATTGGATATTGTAGGCTTGTATAGATATAGATTTACTATTATGGAAAAGAATTAAAATAAAATTTAGTTTAAATTTTTACTTTTAAATCTTGATTCTGCTAGCACTGGTGAAATATCCAACAAATGCCTAGTTGACACCTTGTATATTTCTAATAAATATATCTTATGAAGAATGTAAATACACATTCTGCAATGGTCAAAATAATCCTTTCCATTAAAACCTGAAACTGTTTTTATATTTAAAAAAAAGGAGCATTAGAAATTGTTTTGATATCTTTACATTCTTAATCCTCTTTTTCAGTGTCTGCTACTGCATTTTACAAAGCACAACCTGTTATAGAATTTATGTGTGAAGTGTTAGATATAAGAGACATTAACGAACAGAGAAAGCCTCTGACAGACTCACAAAGAGTGAAATTTACCAAAGAAATAAAAGGACTCAAAATTGAAATTACTCACTGTGGTACTATGAAGAGAAAATATAGAGTATGTAATGTTACTCGGAGACCAGCACAAATGCAATCGTAAGTTATAAGAGCATTTTTCAAATTTCCTGTTTGTTGGTTAATTTTTTTAGTATTATCTTTATTCCAATTATAAAAAGCACCTGCATGCATTGCAGAAATTGCGGCTTCAATCCTCGCTGTGTCGCAATTTTTAATTTGATATTGACATTTTATATTATTTCCTCTTATATAGATTAACATAGATAAAATCACAGCAAGTGAATCCCCCATTTTCCATTTAATCATGAACATTTTATTAAGTATTTAATTAACTAACGGACTTGACAAACTTCGTACCTCCTCAGGATCAATAAATGTTATGTTAATTTATTAGCAGGTCCATACAAAATGTATTAGGTAAGAAGGAGAATATTCTCTTCATTAAATTTTCCGATCAGGGCGAATACAAAAAATCAAAGATTATAATATCATAATGTCCTTATTAGACTCTAGACTAAAATTGCACTGCTTGTGACTTTAATTTTTAAACTTTAATAAATCTATCAACACATGGGTTTTTTATTATTTAGTGATTAATATTATGAATATTGTTTCAGATTTCCTTTACAATTGGATAATGGACAAACAGTAGAATGTACTGTAGCTAAGTATTTTTTGGACAAATATAAGATGAAACTCAGATACCCACATTTACCTTGTCTCCAAGTAGGACAAGAGCACAAACATACATACCTTCCCTTAGAGGTCTGTAATATTGTGCCCGGACAGAGATGCATTAAGAAATTAACTGATATGCAGACTTCTACAATGATCAAGGCGACGGCTCGCTCTGCTCCAGACAGGTAATTTGGTTGTTATATAATAATTCAGTCTTCAAAATCATAAATATTAGACCTACAATAAATTGTATTGCTTTATTGAATATGTAACAATTAATAAAACTTTAAACAGACAATTGTTGGGTTAATAAATAATTGAATATTTATTAATCATACTCCACTTTGTAAATATATCTAATAACTAATCAACCATAAATTCACTTCCAAATGTTTTGAGTCCATTGTAATATATTCATGATCAATCGCTAAAACAGTTAAGCGCACAAATGTATAAGTAAATCGTATCGGTCGCCAGGGAGCGCGAGATCAACAACCTGGTGCGGCGCGCGAACTTCAACACGGACCTGTACGTGAAGGAGTTCGGGCTCACCATCTCCAACAACATGATGGAGGTGCGCGGCCGCGTGCTGCCGCCGCCCAAGCTGCAGTACGGCGGCCGCGTGTCCTCGCTCGGCGGGCAGGTGCGGCGTTTAGAATTGTGCAGGCTGATCGGTAGACGCGCTGCTAGTAATGAATATAAAATTACTGAAAGGATTTTAATTTAGAGTGACTACTGACTGATTTGATATGACATGACATGGACCCAATAGTTTTGCTTAGGAAATCACACGACTATGCTAAGAGAGTTTAACGTGTGTTACTCCAAACAAAATCTAATCAAATGTGTGCATTAGATGTTTGGGCGTATCGCAATGGTTGTTTATAACAAATGCATAGGGATTGTCAATTTGTTTGTTTGTTTTATGTATATAATCATAAGAAAACCTAATTTTGACTAAATATATTTAAAAAGTGTTTATATTTATAATGCTTGTTTTCCCACAGCAAGCTTTACCCAATCAGGGCGTGTGGGACATGCGCGGCAAGCAGTTCTTCATGGGCGTCGAGATAAGAGTGTGGGCAATCGCTTGCTTCGCGCCACAGAGAACCGTCAGAGAAGACGCACTGAAGTGAGTCACGTACTTCTACAGTATTGATTTTACACTGTTTAAAAAATTGTGTTGGTCTAAATGTAGTATTTTTTTTTTTAGAAATTTCACACAGCAACTACAAAAGATATCTAACGATGCGGGCATGCCGATTATTGGCCAGCCATGTTTCTGCAAGTATGCGACTGGTCCAGATCAAGTAGAACCCATGTTCAAGTATCTCAAGTCCACCTTTGTGCAACTGCAGCTGGTTGTCGTCGTGTTACCTGGAAAAACTCCCGTTTACGGTAAAATTCTGATATTATAAATTTCTTTTCTGTCATGCATTAATATCAGTACTCAAAAGCTAGTTCTTTTTGGCTTTAATGGGCAGAGGTGTGGCCACTACAATATGAAACATTCTGACAGTATATCTTGTTCTACTAATATTAGAAAGAGAAAGATTTCTGTGATGTTATTGTGATTACAACCAACTGGTCCAATTATGTTTCTGGCTGCCTGTAATTAGTTTTAAGGTTACCTCTTTTTATTTATATCAGTAAATAATAATGATTTTTAAAAAATTGTATTTATTACCTCTAGCTGAAGTTAAAAGAGTCGGCGACACAGTGTTGGGCATGGCAACGCAGTGTGTGCAAGCCAAGAATGTCAACAAAACTTCACCACAGACACTCAGCAACCTCTGTCTTAAGATTAACGTAAAGCTTGGGGGAATCAACTCTATCCTAGTGCCGTCGCTACGTCCTAAGGTTCGTTTTTCGTTTCGTTACTTTAGAAATCACTTTATATGTGCGTTTTTTGTAGCCTATCATGTTTTCATTAAGAAGCCATCACTGTTATAATTAGAGTCGAATCGTCATTTATTACAATAATTATTAATTAATCTTTTTTTTTCCAAAACTTAAATAATTCTCATAAAAAATCAATTGAAATATGTAAATCTAATCTATTAAAATTATTTTAGCATAAACTTTAACTGTATTGAAAGGCAAAGTAATGTATTGATCACCGCAGGTGTTCAACGAGCCGGTAATCTTTCTGGGCGTGGACGTGACGCACCCGCCGGCCGGCGATAACAAGAAGCCGTCCATCGCGGCCGTCGTGGGCTCCATGGACGCGCACCCGTCGCGCTACGCCGCCACCGTGCGCGTGCAGCAGCACAGGTACTCCGAGCCGACGGAAGCACGGTCGTATTGACTCCTATACTATATACCGTACACCCTCTCGTCCATCGCGGCCGTCGTGGGCTCCATGGACGCGCACCCGTCGCGCTACGCCGCCACCGTGCGCGTGCAGCAGCACAGGTACTCCGAGCCGACGGAAGCACGGTCGTATTGACTCCTATACTATATACCGTACACCCTCTCGTCCATCGCGGCCGTCGTGGGCTCCATGGACGCGCACCCGTCGCGCTACGCCGCCACCGTGCGCGTGCAGCAGCACAGGTACTCCGAGCCGACGGAAGCACGGTCGTATTGACTCCTATACTATATACCGTACACTCTCTCGTCCATCGCGGCCGTCGTGGGCTCCATGGACGCGCACCCGTCGCGCTACGCCGCCACCGTGCGCGTGCAGCAGCACAGGTACTCCGAGCCGACGGAAGCACGGTCGTATTGACTCCTATACTATATACCGTACACCCTCTCGTCCATCGCGGCCGTCGTGGGCTCCATGGACGCGCACCCGTCGCGCTACGCCGCCACCGTGCGCGTGCAGCAGCACAGGTACTCCGAGCCGACGGAAGCACGGTCGTATTGACTCCTATACTATATACCGTACACCCTCTCGTCCATCGCGGCCGTCGTGGGCTCCATGGACGCGCACCCGTCGCGCTACGCCGCCACCGTGCGCGTGCAGCAGCACAGGTACTCCGAGCCGACGGAAGCACGGTCGTATTGACTCCTATACTATATACCGTACACCCTCTCGTCCATCGCGGCCGTCGTGGGCTCCATGGACGCGCACCCGTCGCGCTACGCCGCCACCGTGCGCGTGCAGCAGCACAGGTACTCCGAGCCGACGGAAGCACGGTCGTATTGACTCCTATACTATATACCGTACACCCTCTCGTCCATCGCGGCCGTCGTGGGCTCCATGGACGCGCACCCGTCGCGCTACGCCGCCACCGTGCGCGTGCAGCAGCACAGGTACTCCGAGCCGACGGAAGCACGGTCGTATTGACTCCTATACTATATACCGTACACCCTCTCGTCCATCGCGGCCGTCGTGGGCTCCATGGACGCGCACCCGTCGCGCTACGCCGCCACCGTGCGCGTGCAGCAGCACAGGTACTCCGAGCCGACGGAAGCACGGTCGTATTGACTCCTATACTATATACCGTACACCCTCTCGTCCATCGCGGCCGTCGTGGGCTCCATGGACGCGCACCCGTCGCGCTACGCCGCCACCGTGCGCGTGCAGCAGCACAGGTACTCCGAGCCGACGGAAGCACGGTCGTATTGACTCCTATACTATATACCGTACACCCTCTCGTCCATCGCGGCCGTCGTGGGCTCCATGGACGCGCACCCGTCGCGCTACGCCGCCACCGTGCGCGTGCAGCAGCACAGGTACTCCGAGCCGACGGAAGCACGGTCGTATTGACTCCTATACTATATACCGTACACCCTCTCGTCCATCGCGGCCGTCGTGGGCTCCATGGACGCGCACCCGTCGCGCTACGCCGCCACCGTGCGCGTGCAGCAGCACAGGTACTCCGAGCCGACGGAAGCACGGTCGTATTGACTCCTATACTATATACCGTACACCCTCTCGTCCATCGCGGCCGTCGTGGGCTCCATGGACGCGCACCCGTCGCGCTACGCCGCCACCGTGCGCGTGCAGCAGCACAGGTACTCCGAGCCGACGGAAGCACGGTCGTATTGACTCCTATACTATATACCGTACACCCTCTCGTCCATCGCGGCCGTCGTGGGCTCCATGGACGCGCACCCGTCGCGCTACGCCGCCACCGTGCGCGTGCAGCAGCACAGGTACTCCGAGCCGACGGAAGCACGGTCGTATTGACTCCTATACTATATACCGTACACCCTCTCGTCCATCGCGGCCGTCGTGGGCTCCATGGACGCGCACCCGTCGCGCTACGCCGCCACCGTGCGCGTGCAGCAGCACAGGTACTCCGAGCCGACGGAAGCACGGTCGTATTGACTCCTATACTATATACCGTACACCCTCTCGTCCATCGCGGCCGTCGTGGGCTCCATGGACGCGCACCCGTCGCGCTACGCCGCCACCGTGCGCGTGCAGCAGCACAGGTACTCCGAGCCGACGGAAGCACGGTCGTATTGACTCCTATACTATATACCGTACACCCTCTCGTCCATCGCGGCCGTCGTGGGCTCCATGGACGCGCACCCGTCGCGCTACGCCGCCACCGTGCGCGTGCAGCGGCACAGGTATTCCGAGTTTAATCTCGTTTATTTCGAATAAACAATTTTCTCTTAAATTTTATACGTACGTGTATGGATAAGCTTTCGCATGCGAATGTAAGTATATTTATACCTACCTTAGTATATTTAAGGAGTTTGGAATTTTGACGCTTATTTATTGCTTTTGGACCTAGAGGCCTTGACAATGCTATCGAGGGTGGAGGGGAGAGTACTGAAGCATTCTTAAAATTTAAACGACATAAATTAAACAGTCCTTTATATTTGCGGGCGTTTGGTGATCATAGTTACAATTGTATTGGTCTCTTTCATGTAGAATAATGAATAATTTAAAGGGCCATACTGGTTACTTCACTATGCTCCAAAAGCTGCTCTAAATTAGTATTGACTTTCTAAATTCCCTATTCAATTACTACTGTGTATTGTTATGATCGTGACTCTTCACAACATCTGGTGGGCAAAAGCAGACAGAGATCTGCTGGTAAAAATTTGCTCAGTGGTACTTTGGAAGGCCCAATAACAATTAAACATCCGCAAATAAGCTTGTTGGTTAGAGACAATTCTAATATAATAATGATTAAGGCTTTTCGTCGGCCGATAAAATTAATCTAGCAGGCCGGAATCGGTTGGCGGGTTGTAGCTTGGAGACCCCTGGTCTAAAGTATTTGTATTGTTGCAGGCAGGAGATTGTGCACGAGATGAGCAGCATGGTGCAGGAGCTGCTGATCATGTTCTACAAGAGCACGGGCGGGTTCAAACCGCACCGCATCATCATGTATCGCGACGGCATCTCCGAGGGCCAGTTCATCCACGTCCTGCAGCACGAGCTCACCGCCGTGCGGGAGGCCTGCATTAAGGTTTATATTACTTGTCAATATGAGATTCTTATTTAACCTATTTAGAGAACATCTTTATATTCTAAACATGAATTGATATAAGATCATTATAAGTGATCCGGATCGTTAAATGTGTATATCCTCGGATCCAGATCCATATACGGATATTTGGGGTCACGATCTGCGGATACGCATCTTAACGTTCTTACCTTAAAAAATGGTTCTAACTTATCTCCGTTACTCGAAATGATCGTCAATACCACACAGACATTTTCTGTGATAGGCAAAACGTGTTCCATGCATTGCGTTGGTCTTTCTTTTGTTTCGAATATCCGCGGATACGGATATCCGGCACATTACTATTCATTATTTCAAAAACTTATTTAGAATATCTATCAAATTATACTGATAAACATAAGTGGATGGAGATCTTGTACTATTCAGTTCGCTCTTAAACTGAACATAAAAACAGTATTTATTTCATGAAAAATGTATGTTCGGATGCAGCTGGAGGCGGAGTACAAGCCGGGCATCACGTTCATCGTGGTGCAGAAGCGGCACCACACGCGGCTGTTCTGCGCGGACAAGAAGGAGCAGTCGGGCAAGTCCGGCAACATCCCCGCCGGCACCACCGTCGACCTCGGCATCACGCACCCCACCGAGTTCGACTTCTACCTGTGCAGCCACCAGGGCATCCAGGTCCTTCTTTCAGACTACTTTTATTTTGCTTTAATAAGTCTTTAAAAAGTTTCTGGATTCGGTTCCGATCATACACATGATGAAACTGAGATTTCTATTTTAAAAGTGAACTAATTAGCAATTGAATAACGTAATGATAATATTTGTCTTATAGTGAGTTCACACGGTTTTATTTGGTTAATGCCTAAACCATTTCAATTTTAATATAAATAATGGAACAGGTTTTCAATGTAATTAAAGATGTAAAAATCGTGTCTTCAAGCTGGCTTTCATTATTTAATCAGCATACTTTGTGGCGCAGGGCACGTCGCGGCCGTCTCACTACCACGTGCTGTGGGACGACAACCACTTCGGCTCGGACGAGCTGCAGTGCCTCACGTACCAGCTGTGCCACACGTACGTGCGCTGCACGCGCTCCGTGTCCATCCCCGCGCCCGCCTACTACGCGCACCTCGTCGCCTTCCGCGCCCGCTACCACCTCGTGGAGAAGGAGCACGACTCGGGCGAGGGCAGCCACCAGTCCGCCTGCAGCGAGGACCGCACGCCCGGCGCCATGGCGCGCGCCATCACCGTGCACGCCGTCACCAAGAAGGTCATGTACTTCGCCTAGGACGCGCGCGCAGCCGGCGCGGCGCGGCAGTGCGCTGGCGCGGCGGGACTAACAACTGTTGTTATTGAATTTTAAATTCAGCTTTGTGTAATAATGTTATTGTTTTGCAAATGTAGCTGAATTTAAATTTGCTCGAGTGTTTTGTTTGACGAGTTCATTGCCGCATCTCGCGACGTCGCGTAAGGGTCAATATAAAAGTATTTTTGTCTCATCAAGTAACTTTTTTTTCATGTTGACGATTTATGCAAGTCTAAGATTTTGGCTTGGCAATGAACGCGTTAAGTCCGTGGCTACCACTTGTAATTTTTCATAATTTGCAAACATGTAATGTTGGCGTCGAAGCTAGCGCATTCGCCATCGGCCGCGTATGCCGGAGCACGTCGTCGTCGTTTGGTATAAAGCTGCTATCTACGGACTACTAATTAAAACGAGAGAGACATTCGTTTCCCGTATGAGTCTTTAGTCTTTACCTTGCGTCGGATTGTTGTCGTCTGTATTTATTTCGATCTCATTAAGCATTCGATTCGGTCGTAGTTTACGGAATGATACTTATTTTGCGGGACTTCGAACAGCTTGTCTCGAATGGATGCTACTTTGAGGCAAATAGGGTTATAATAAAAACCGCATGACAGCCTATTACATTTAGATTCGAATTTTTAAATATAGTGTTTTCAGTATGAAGTGAATTGTCAATATTTTTAAAGAGTATAAATATACGAATATACGTATAATCATAGTACTTGGTTGCATTTCAAGCCATTCAATTTTTTCTTGTCATTGAAAATATTCTCACCTCATACAGTGAGCTAATAAAATAGCCAATCATTCAATTGAGAACACTTCAGTAGATCAATTCAATTGAATAAAGCAATTGAGAATGGTCCCAACCGTAAAGGTTTATATTTCAAATAAAAAAAGGTAGACTAAATGACATTAGTAAACCGGCTACCAAATTAAGAACACATGAAATTTTGTTGAACAAAAAGTTTAATCGCTTTAATGGTATCTCGACATTTAATAAGATGCGCCATTATAGAACTTAGCATGTTGCTTATACAAGGGAGACAGCTGTCCTACTTTAAGCTAGATTTAAGAAAAACAATAAGTAAATGCCACTTATCTTTGGATGTTATTTATAAGAAATACGATCATGGGTGAATTATCTTACTAAAGAAATCTACGTTTTAAAATTGCGACATGTGTGTAGTTAATTCAGTGTTACTAGATTTCTAAATATTAAATAATGTTAATCATTTGAAATTTCGACGTAATTGAGCAGTGGGTGCTCGTTATTATTGCTATTTCGTTTCATTCGAACTATTCGTTTAACTATAGTTTCATATTATGTAAGGATTATTATTTTTCGTTTTATCTCTATGTTTATATTTGGCATAAAAATTAATTTTATAACATTATTTTTACTACAGCTTATAGTCGGTATCAAACACATTAAACAAGACAAGCTCGTAGTGTAATAACGGTTAGGATAATTAATAAATGTTACTTATAGATAAATTAATATAACACGCCAAGGCACACTCGCGATAGAGTCCATAAGAATTTTACTATTTAACATACAAAAATGTAAGAGGATACATGTGATTTTCAAAATAGTGGCACAATTTTGAAAATTTTATTACCGCCTATTATTACATTTGAGGTCAAAGGAACGAGCTATCAATACATTTTTTTGTAATATAAACAATGTTACTAAAAAAACAATTATAATTAGACATAGAATAGTTTAACTGACACCAAGAAGAAAGTTTTAAAATTAACCTGTTCAGTCATGCCAAAATATTGTAGTCTAAATGTTATCCTGATTTAAAATTTGCCTTAAAATAATTGTGTAGGTGTGATATAATTAGTTATAATAGTATCAATTATCATAATCAGTCTACAATCAGGCATGCAGGCAATAATGAAATGTCGAAATAATCATATAAAGGTTTTAATAATAATAACTTAAGTAGTCAGTGTTTTTTCGACGTTGCCTTCTGAGTATCTGTTGCTTAGTGACTAATATCAACCATTTGTCACTGTATTTTTTTAATTAAAATCATCAAAGAATTTATTTAAACTGCAACTCTATTTAGCTTGACATTTTATCATTTAAATGACACGGTTATTTCAGTTATTTAAAAAAATAAAAGAATATATTAATTAGAACGATCATGTCTCATTACACTTGTATTACATATAATCAGTAAATATTTAAGAAATAGTCAGCAGGTGTAGCCAAATACCTCATTTCAAAATAACAGCATTGAATTTTCAACGCACGATACTATATAAGTGCTCATTTTCGCTTAAATATAATAACTAGATAGATATAGTCATATAATTTATTTTTTAACATGATTATAAGATTCTTGAACAAGGGCTACGACGATATATTAGATGTAAGTAATTTTAATGTCTTTTTAATCAGACGATCTGGTAAAAAAACCCAATCAATATTAATCTTAAGTGACTCTATTATTTTTCAAAATTATTATTTATTCTAAACGGATGTAATACCTATACGATTAATTCCTTCGAAATATTTACACCGTCGAATCGATGAAATGTGACGATAGACTTTAAGTTCGCTTAAAATCGCATTGAATTAAGGGGCAATATTTTTATAAAGTTATATTATAATTATTGTAACATCATTTAAAATGCATGTATCCGTGTTTACCTCACATGTTAGCGCCGCGACGTAGTCAAGTAAGGTCCACGTTATGTAACGTAAGATATTAAGCATTGTAAATTATCTTATTCATCGTTTATTCTCTAGAAGAATTAGACATAGAAGGTAACTAGAAATTTTTCTACGACATTAATGTTTAGATTTCAAATATATTCTAAAATAGTTTAATAATGTATTAATCTTTCGATTGTCTGATTCTAAATAATAAGTGCCGTCAAACAAAAATAGTTGGTAAAAAACCTACTTGACTATGTCTAATGTCTAATTAATTATATACATGGTTTTATACAAGGACGGTTCATGGTACATTTCAAATTATGTCGTATGTTGCACTAATTGACGGCTTTTCTGTAATACGATTAAGTGATAAGTATATTTTGTTTTTTAAATAAATATGATTTATTTTGTATAACAAGTTCAAATATGTCTTTCAAATTAAATGTCATAAAGCATGTAGTAGGTAAATAAAATTTTAAATTGTCATAAATCATCTCGTAAATGTAGCTTGAAAACTGTTAAAAATCATCTTTTAACATCTATGTGTGGTTTCGTATTCTTAATAATGAGGCGCCAATTTTATTATACCGAGGATTAAACATAAGAATTAGTGATTCGAAACTTAATTTTAATAAGTACTATAATTATTAGAATATTAGTTCAGAGTTTTTCGATAATAATATATTCATTTCTACACTCCGATACCAAAAGTATGTTTCTGTTTCTAATATACCGCCTTTAGTTTTAAATAATTATTAATAACATTTTTCAATGTACACCTTTTTAATATAAATGTCATTTAGTGGACGCATGTAACTATTAAACAATACACTATTTCCACAGTATCAATGTCGATAATGTAAACCTGATGATGCAACGTCGTGGAACAGGTCGAACGATACTAAATAGTAATTTGTGAACTGTTTTTTTGAGAACTTAAAATTGGACCATCGTACCGCCATACATTTAGTAATAGTTGTAGTAGATAGCTTATAATTTTTCTATATTGCACACAATTTTTTATTGTGTAGAATCCACCAATAATATAGATTGTAAAATGATTTCCAAAATTTCTTCGTGCAGGGTATGCGGACATTTAAATATTGTAATTGTTACGCTCAATTTGCGTATTGAATATACTGTTATTTATTCTTTGTAATAAGTAATGACGAAGAAAGTGTATTACTTCTAAAATGTTATAGTTGGAGATGAGTTGTGTTCGCGCATATGAAATAATTTACCATGCCGTGGGATATGATTTAATTTTAGTCGCGCAATGATAATATCTAAATCAAAAATATTTTTATACAGATCCTAGAACGGTAAATAAATTTGCGCGTTCATAATTTGTTCAGAATCGTAGGCAAATTTGCTTGTATTTGTAACATAACCGGTCTACATGTGCTTAGAGGTAGTGTAATAGAAACTTTTTATCCCCGTAAGGTCACATTAAATCAATTGTAACTGCAGTAATCTTTATTTTATGTAAATGTGTAAACTCTTTATAATTTTATACCAAGCTGCTTCTAAGCTAACTTTAGTGTGATAAATCAAATTTTAATTATTTAGTGCATTAACATGACCGCTATTTGTATATTGTAAACAAATCCGCCTTCTTTATTCTGAATTAAACTGTACTCGTCCGTTAATACGTTCCCCTAGAAACTATAACATACATATCCCTAATAAATCGATATTTGACCAAAAACTTTTTATTATTTGACATTTGATTCTAACTGAGGAGGTGATAGTTTGTAGGGTTCTTTGATAACTTTTCTTTTCGATTTTAAATTTCGTCATTATATAAATAAGAAATTAAATTAATCGATGTTTTCTCTGATCGCATTAAATAGAATTAAATATAGTTTTTGTGTTCAAATGATGTTATGAAATAAGCACTTTTAGCGGTACGTAGTTTCTTAACATCTAATAGCTTTGTGTATATACTTTTAATTTCATTGTTTCTAATTATTATCGTAATAATGACTCATATATTTATGTATTTACAATTTTATTATCTATCTTAAAAATCGGAAATTTAACTTTTCTTCCTTGTTTTTCCACCATTATTTTTCAAAGTTTGGGAGGCTATAGTTAACTTCAATTTTGTAATTCATATTCTTGACTTTTACAACAATCATGTTCAGAATTATACTCGACGAGCAAATGGTAACAGCTCCTTAACATGCAGCATCAATGTGCATTTAAAGCATCTATCAACTTATAATAGTATAATATTAAAATTGTTATTTTTATATTAATGATTTAAACGTTAATATTAAGACAAAGTAGAAGTAATTTAAATTGATTAAAATCAAGAAATTGTGTATGGGTTCAAATACATTATGTTTATTAAAAAATGTTTCTTTCCGTTTGGATTTGAATAAGATGATGTCCTCTATTACGAATTATTTTGTTAGTTGTAGAGGTTCCAAGTGCAAAAATTAATACCATCTATTTTTATAATTATGTAATAATATTAATAACTAATATAAATGTGAAAGTTGAGCTTATGTAAACTGCATGCATTTTATCTAACTATTCTTACAAGAAATATTAGAATCTTAATTATGTAAATAAATCAAAATAAAAATTGCCAAAAACAGAAGGATTTATTCCTGTTCTTAGCGACTGTTGCGGTCTGCCAATTAATTAATCTACGTGTTTGCGCACTTACAGTGATTATATGGATGCTGTTTAGCAATAAACAGGAACTTCATTTAGAGAAAATGACGTCTGAGGATTCTATATAAGAAACCTATTCTTAATAAATTAGTTTGAAGATGTATATGAAAATATTTTTTCTATTTTGATAAACGTTCGATGAATTTAAAGCAGATTGGCATAAAATAACAAAATCTACAATCGGTTTTTTGTATATTGTAAAATATGGAACACAAATTAATATTCATAACTTTAAATTAACATTTTTTTCGCACTTATATAATTAAGATTACTTTTTTAAAAAATGTTTAATATGTGACGCATCATAACAATACATACATTTCTACGAATTTGACGTGTTGTGGATTGACACAATATTGCTGATCAGCATCTATATATCCTGGATAATTCCAATGCGTCTAATTTTTTTGATATGATTTTAAAAATTGAGATACTATTCCCCAAAATTTGTATCAATGCAAAATAATAAATTAGATAACTACATATATGTATACACTTTTTTATTAAACTTACAATTAGCCTGCTGCGAGACCATTAACATTTCTAACTTTACATTTTTATTGCATGATACGTAGAAAATTTAAATCTTAACTGCAAATCTTAAATCTTTGCATGGCAAGGCTGAGGTTTTGAAGTGCTTTTATGTTTAATTGTGTTTATGATAGAATACGAATATGGGGAAATATTAGAAGAAAATTACCTTAGACATTTACAATTGAGTGTGGTGGATGATAATGATGATGAATTTATTAATAACATCAATGATATTTTAGAACTCTAAAAATAGGTTTATACTATTTTATTTTAAAAATCTGGACCTATTTCCATCTTTGAGAAGCTTGTCAATTGACTTGTTGATGCACACTCTCGCCTGAAATACTTAATCACTAGGTAACGTCGCCCAAGTGGTCGGAATTCTGGATGCCAAAATACATGAGCTTACAGTTATATAATATATATTACAATATAAATAATTTATTGACTAATAAAAAAAAGGTTAAAAATTTAAGTGTTTGATGTGTTTCACAAATCTAAGTTACAGAATTAAAAAAAATGCATTTTACTAGTGATAAAACTTAATGTTAGCTAATCTTAATAGATATATAGAACGGCAGTTACTTTACTGCCAAATATAAATTACTGTATTTCTGATAAGCAACTGTGCACCAGCGTCGTATTGACATAGAAATTTTTGAATTATTTCTGGATTGTAAATGATAGTCAATTGTAAAAAAAAAAACACTGATTTTTAATACATAAATTTATTTACCAATTTAATAGGTATTTTATGTAAATAATGGAATTATTTTAAGTAAAGGAAAGCGAAGCATCTTATAAAAATATCTTCTTTTAAACTGGACTTAACAGGCTTCGGCAAGTACATCATACAAAGTCTACTAGTTATATAATTTACAACTTTGTGAATTCAACAAGTATATATTTATATAAAAGTGCTCTCCGCGAAGCGATATAACCATCCCTTACATTTTCCATCACGGAGCTCGCGTAGTGTTTCGACAAACAATCTCGATATATATGGTATGGAATGCCATGTTAAGAACCATAAATTGTAGGTGATACAATTCAAGACAAGCATATGAAGCTTTCGTCTAGCAATACCTTATCTTACTTTTATTATATTTTCCACGCCGCGTTTTATGATTCAGACGCAATCGACTGTGAAAAGAGCAATTTAAATCTTAATAAATAATAATTTTTAATACTTTTCGATATCTTCTATTTGTATTAAAATTTCCAAAACGTTTTATTTTCAGTTATTGTTTTAAACCAGCATCGACTAAACATGGATTGACAATAAATAAAAAACGTTAAGTACTTAATAGACACCTATATAAGACCCTAAAACGCAATAACCTAAAATACAAGTGACAATTATTGCGGGGTTTATGGAGTTCTATTACTATTGCTAGTCTTAATACATCGATTAGATAATTTGATAATGAATTCAAAAATATAGAGGAAGCAAGTGAGGAACGATTGACACTGGGATCGTTTACGAACAGCAATATGAAGCATGATGTTGATTTATTATTTGAATTTTTCGTGAATATTACTTTTAATGAATATAAATAATAGTTTGCCTAGCATTGTGTTCGTCAATCCAAAGAGATTATCACAAAATTCTTTACAATGTGTAACAAATTCATGTCCCTGTCAACTTCCCTTTATAATTATAATGGTAGCTAACACTGTTTAGTGCAGATAACAATGCGTTTACAAGTACACGCTGTCTATAAAGGGGTCATTTAGTTATATTCGTAATATATCATTAAATACAGATCTAGACTGAGTTTTTATTACACATTGCATATTTTTTCTAAATTCTATAATTATATATATTTATATAATCACATTCGATATAGGAAAATGATACTCGACAATCGTCATATCTATCCAATTTGTACGATACATAACGTAATCATTTTAATACATAATTTCATTCAAATTCAGTGAAATATAAGATTTTTTTCAATTGAAAGCCAAAGTCACGTTACGAAACTAGTGTCGTGCGTGATAAATTAATTTAATTTAATTAAATTTATTGCAGTAAAACAATAAAAAAAAATGTTTAATATCAAATTCTTAAACTGTAAAATAGTAAAAATGTGTCGTGAAATTATATTTTACCGCTAATACTATATCAACATATTTTATTTTGCAATACAATAATACTTTCGCGACACTCGTTTCTCGTTTCGATTACACCGTGAAATAAGTTGCATGAGATGACTTAACTTCAACAAAATATTCTGCATGACAATCTATTTCAGTGTCACGAAACTAATGCACGCATTGTAAAACATAACATTACTGATATTATCGTCTTCAAATAAATTTCATAATAATTTCGTAACGTAATTTATTTAAAGGTATCACGATTAATATAGAAGTTTACATTCAAAGCAACTTGGAAGATGGTCTTAGCATAAACTCTTAAGCTCTAGTGTCGTCCGCGGCGTGGTGGGGAGGGGACGACGACACTAAGGCAGACAAACTATTCCAGTGTCACGAAACGAATCCATGCATTGTAAAACTTAAAATGATTACAGAAATTATCGTCTTCGAATAAATTTCACACTAATTTCGTAACGTGAATTGGTTTCAAGGTATCACGACTAATATAGACGTTTACATTCATAGCGACTTGGAAGATGGTCCTAGCATACGTAACGCTTAAGCTCTGGTGTCGTCCGCGGCGTGGCGACGGGGCACTAAGGCAGCGGCTTGTTCTCGGGGATCGTGGGCGAGGTGGCGCCGCTGGCCGCGCGGCTCGCGTCGCGCAGCGCCTCGTCGAAGCTCTGCGTCGAGTTGGACCGCGACGCCACTTTACCCTGGAAATATACACAAGAATGGATTAAAAAATTTACTTAGTTAATCTTTAAACGTACCGAACCCATTTTAAGGAATGAGATTTAATAGATTCGTAATAATGACCCCGGTGACATAGGCGAAATAAATTTAATCAAAATTTTACGGAATTTATTTATGTATCGTGATGATTTTTTACTGCATGTCTTGTCTATGAAAACTGTTAAAACTTCTACTGACGTTTAACGATGGTCATAGAGGCACGCATGTGTAGCTGTATTCATGTAAGTGTGATAGTCTGAACTATGCACATTACGCTGCGCTGAACACAAAATTAAGCACCAGTACAGTCGTTTTAACATTTCTATTATTAAAATTATTAAATAATTCTTATATATTCTTATATCTATGTCAAATGAATATGTTTAAACGATATTTAATAGATATTATTGATTCATAGCAGTTTTAGTGAAATTAATAGTGAATAAGTGTAATTGTTCAAAAATGCGTGATTTTGCTCCGCGAAGTGTTTATTTGCAAAATAGGTCGAGCAAAGATAAAGAGATTACAAAATTATTGTAACAGCTGAGAATATTCAAAACCTTTATAACAATATCATAGATTCATTGATTTAAGCCTTGTTTACGCAACTGACTATTCAGACCATTACATTTACGTGAATTGTGGTATCTTCTAAAAATCCGATTTTAATCGTCGAAGACTTTCCGCAATTTTTTGTAGATTTTTTTTTTTGACAAATCACTTCAGCAGTTGGGTTTTAATATCAAAATAACTGAAATAAAAATATCATCCAAGTAAACGAAAATATGTATTTTGCTTTTGAAGCCCGCTTCCGTCAGGTTTTTTAAATTTTGTACAAAAAAAACTGTTATGACAGTAATCTTTGATTTCGTGTGGCAAAGTCGTTTCGTTTTTTTATCCATTATTTTGATATTTAATATTTTTGTCGAAGTATTTAATTTAGCAAACTCGATAAAGTAGATATTACATACTAAGTCTCTAATCCATTTATCATAAAACGTGATCTTATTGTAACGCCAGCGGTGTTAACTGGAAATGTTTTAAATTATTATAAATGAAAATATATTTCACGCTCAACATGACGCAATCTACGACTATTAACATAAAAACCACACGTCAGGTGTTGCGTGCCAATTATTTTTTTTTACAGAATTTTTCCTTTTAACCTACCCGTTACTATTAAACTTAAAAGTATAAAACGATTCTGTTAACGTAGAATGGTGTGGTGGATGTGATATGTTTATTTAGTGTTATATAGACGTAATTTTTTGCAGTCATAATTTACCTCAGTCAAGGAATAATTTGAAATATTTTAAAATTTTAGTGAACGGATCCATTAGAAAGCTACAACTGGATACAATTGCAAATCTCTCGCTTACGTTGTTACGTAAGCGTTGTAAAATAATTTGGTGATTTATTGCACGGGCGCACTACCGCTATACCTAGCAGTCTTGAAGTCGTTAAAAACGTTGATAAAAATATATGCTAACGTTACAAATGCGAAAGTAATTATTTATTCGTAGCTTTGGATATAGATTGGAGATATATTCTGAACTGTTTCTATACCTAGATTCATCTAAGAGAAGGACATAGGGTACATTTTGTCGCAGAAATAAAACGTAAAATATGTGACGTAGGCGTTGAAAGTTTCTATGCAGGTGAAGTTTCGAGGACCAACTGGTTTTTTGTTTTTAAGGGTGTGTTTATTGTATTTTGATTAGTAGTTATACATAAAATATATTAATTATTAACTATGCATAAACCAAAACAAAAGTTCCACTTATTTGCATGTAAGTATAATATTAGCGACGCTCGAGTTCAAAGTAGATTTTCATGATATTATTTTCTAAAATTTTATGCATATGGAATATACACTTATACATATGTATATATTTTTATCCCATCTAACGTTGTTTAATAGTTTTAATTTTTTTTCCGCACCTAATTATTTTTAATAATGATGAACAATATGTTACATAAAGTCCAGTTAGATAAATTACAATTAAATAATGGCTAGTTTTTAAATTGGTTGCTGGTTTCTAATTATGCGTATATTAGATTAAATTAACATAATGAAATAAAACTATTAGTACGACAGAGCATTATTAGTTAAGACTAGAGTAATATTTCTTCAACTGCACTCTTATAACATTATATTCGTTAGTCGCGAATTACACTTATAAGTTTTGCTTTTAGATTTTCATAAAGATTTACATAAGTTATTTCTCTTGCAGGTATAAAACCTAAAATAATTTAGTGTCAATGCCTCATTTTTGACATTCACGGCTTCCGCAACTACTTACCATGTATCAGTTACTAGGTTACAACTGTTTTATGTCGCTCTCTAGAGTAAAACTTACTAATGTAATTCTCGCCTTATACTACATAATACGAGTAGGTGATGAATATAAGATTCAGTTGATATCAATTTCGAATATAATAACTATTAACTTGATAAACAAATTCAATAGCAAACCATGCATATCCGTACAAATATTATAAAGGTGAAGACTTTGTTTGTTTCTTTAAACGCGCTAATCTCGGCTACTACTGGTTCGAATTGAAAAATTATTTTTGTGTTAGATAGTTAATTTATTGAGGAAGGCTATAGGCGATCATAGGAGTAAAGCAGTAACCAAAAACGCGAGTGAAACCACAAGTGACAGCTTGTATGTGCGATGTAAATAGAAAAAGTGTCTCTCACACGAGTAACTCATTTCGAACTACCCTCTGAAGTACTTCTGTTATATTTAAATTACGCATTTTGTGTTACGCACATTAACTTGCGCAGAACACAATATTAGGCACTAGGATTCGTTTAGACATTTTTTTAATTTGAAATATTAAATGCTACTTATATAATTATATATGTGAAATGAATATGCTTAAATCATTAATTAATAGCAGTTTTTAGTAAAATTCATATCGAATTTTATTTCTCAAATTGTTGAATACAATAATACTTAATCAGTGTAATTGTTTAAAAACTCGTTAATTTCCGTTCCGGCTTGTGTTTATTTACCAAATAAGTCAAGTAAAGATAAATAGATTATACGTGTACTGAGAATACTCAATAAAATTATAACAATATAATATACATTCATGTTCTAGGCCTTGTTTACTCGACTGTACTGTTCGTATTCAGACCATCACACTTACGAGGTACATAATCAGTACAGTCATGCTCACCTTGACGTTTTCGTAAGCGGTGCCGACGCGCTCCTCGATGGAGCGGAACGACTCCGAGTTGCGCATCTGGCCGAGCTTGTGCGACACGCCGGCCGTGATGCCGCCGAGGATGGACGTCGTCTTCTCCGCGGTCGTTTTTATCACAGATTCAGTTTTTTGGTATCTGTTGCGTTCATACAAATTAATCGTTTTCCGATTAGTAATACTTTTCTTGTGGAAAAAAATTTACAATATGTTAATGGATGTCAATTAATAATTTAACGTCTAAAAGAGGGAGGAGGGACCGGGAAAAAAAATCACCAAATATAACAAGGGGGAAAACAAATCACCACAGAGATGGGGGCTAAAAAGTTGCTAAAACATCACGTGATTAATGGACAGCCTTTAACGATATTTTATAAATAACACAATTTGTTGAACGAATAGGGCATGAAAGTTTATTAAAAGTATATTATTAATAAAACAAAAATCGAAATTCGTTCACATAACTATATCGGAAACGGAAATAGAATTAAAAACTACCATCACCATATTATCACACAGCGTGAACGTTAGTTTTCACAAACACTTAGTCATCCACTCCAGATCAATGAGTCTAATCGTGACATCCATCGTTATCAAATCAAACGAACTACTTTATATTAAAACCGACGTGTGTAACATCGAATTGCTCAACTCTATCAAAAATAATATTATTGTCTTTATAACTGGCACCTCAATTTCGTGATATTCAGTTAACCTGTTATCAACACAAAATGTTAAAACTGTTAGTTACAGCGCTATATATATAACTCAAAGTACAAGTTTGGGCAATCAATAATGATAATGTCACACGAATTTCGTATGATAGTTCCACTTAAGTTAATATTTCGATATAAGTATTGTACAATCTGATTATTGATTAAAAAGTAAGTTAATTGAATGCGATTTCTTTCGGGTTAGAACAACTAGTAGTTACGAAGCGCTACTGCTGCTAATACTACAATAGCGACTAGAATCAAAGTACCAAGAAATATAAGAAAAAGTACAATACAGTATTTTATACAGGTGGTCTAGAGAGAGTACAAAATCTTCGAAGTACTTACATTGGTGCTTCAGTCACAGCCTGTTTAAGCGCAGCCACGCGAGTTTCTATCGTTTGATAACTGTTATGCAACAAATTGAAAATCAAATAAAAGAAACTATAACACGCCACCCTTCTACAGTACGTAGTGACAAAGCACAAGCGAAAATAATACAGCGAGCGTGCCATTGCTCCTAAATACTAATAGGTACAATGTTCTAACCCTCTAGAAAAACTATTGATTTAAAATGTAGGTGCGTCAATGAAATATATGTAGTTAATATTGAACATCGTACTCACACTTGGCTCTCTTTAACGTTTTTTAAACCCTGATTGACGTCTTCGGTTATCTCCTTCCAGACTGTGATGCCAAGTTTCCTTTTCAAATCGGAGCTTTGACGGATCTACAGGTACATATTATTCATAATTATTTTCATACTTAAGTTTGTTTTAGAGTTTCGTAACAAAAACGAAATGGTGCCAACGTGATCCTAATTACTAAGGCTACGTCGTCCGTTGTTTCATGTTAAGTCTTGAACTTAGCCGGCTTATATTTACTTGGTTATGGCTAGCTTATAAACACATTTATTGTACTTGGAAAATAACATACAACGAAATTTATCACACAACCTTTGACATTTGCATGCAAAATATTAATAACCTTTGTGCTCATTGATATACCTAAAATGTAAAATATGAAATTATATTTGTAATATCGATTTCGTGCGTTTTAAGTTCTACTTGTTTTAATATATTAGCATACTTGAGGATAAATACACAACATCTTCTACATCGTAAACGATTCAAAAGGAAACGTCACAACAGTAATTTGCACATATAAATAATTATATAATGTACATAGTACATTCGTTTCTCATTAGTAAAAGCGGTCAGTCTTCTTTGCGAATCCTTTATTAAACCACTTGTTATTTACATTCTAGACCAAGTGCGGATTGGGAGCGGAGAGGGATTAATGGAAACAATTATCTCCATTAATACCTCTCTCCGCCCCAACAATTGGAAAGAGAGTTAAAATTAAGTTCATCATTTACATTTAATCAAAATTTTGTTTTACCTAAAATACTTTTATCTTTTGTCCATTGAAAAAAAAAAGTTAATGTGCCGTACCTGCACTAAATAGATGATTTATTGCGCAGTAATTTAGATTATAACTTAAATCGAAATATATCGTCTAACGACCTTTCAGATATCGTTTAAGATAAAAAAATAATGGATCAAGGGTTAATA
The DNA here is from genome assembly GCA_037950945.1 of Hypolimnas misippus. NCBI lineage: Eukaryota > Metazoa > Arthropoda > Insecta > Lepidoptera > Nymphalidae > Hypolimnas > Hypolimnas misippus. The sequence continues at coordinate 6,710,738 of JBBEEQ010000017.1, forward strand.
TATAAAACGTTAACAGTCGCATAAGTCACGCACAAAAAGCATAACATTGAATTTAACCTAGAGAAATAAGATGTTTATTGATTAAGCATATTTGTAATACGTGATCACCGATGTTATTGTATTCTTATTCGTAAAGCTCACGAATGACATAAAATAAAACAATGACAAAGGCTGTTATTTCTTTTTATGAATGCTTGTGGATATATGTTGATTTAGCAAATGCTTAATTATTTTATATTTATAATAATTTAACAAGTGTATAAAAAAAATTAACAAAGAAAAGTCCCGGTGAGTTTCTATCGCGGTTTGTGCTCAGGGTTAAGGTTTAACTTTTCCGAAATCGTGGAAGATTCATTCGGTTGACGTTCAAAAGATATTCCTAATTTTAAATAAAAATATTGTGATTTCGATTGATTGCTTTAAGTAACATTTAAGCGATTAAGTGTTATGGTTAGTAACGATTAGTTCTTCCTTCATAATAACATTACGTAAATATATAAATAAATGAATATAGTAAATAAATGAACATTTAGATAATTAAGGTAACGTAGGTAGCTAGTCAGAATAAGGCTATCAATATTAAATATAACTTAATAAATCCTAATAATTTTAATAAAAAAAAATATAAAAGACAAGTTACTTTGCTCTGCAAAACTGTGCGAAGCGTGGCGATCTCGTCCTCGACACGTGCTAACTCCCGGCTCCACTCCGCGCGGAGCTGCTCGGCCTGTTCGGGAGTCAGTCCCGCAAGCTCGTCGGGAGTGTTCGCGTCCCCGGCACCCGCGCCCGCCATCGCTTCCTCCGCTAAGATTTAAATGTTTATTTACATTACATTAGTCTATTTTTTTTTTCAGAATTTTGTTATAGATTTCTATGCCAGTCAGGCCGTCGTGTCATATTAGGAAAATGGCAGCCAAAAACTGTTAAAAGTTTTTTTTACACATAGCACCCATTTTGTGCGTTTAATATACTCGAAAAATATTAAGTTGAGGAAAAAGAATCCAATTTTTCACATGAACTTCAAGACTTTATTTGTGTTGTATAAATTATATCCAATCTAAAACATTAATGTGAAATGAGAGCCAAGTTCAATATTATGATAAATGTCTTGGTTGTTGACTTCAACGACAAAAGAAATGAGATCTAAATGGGTAACAAGTTCAATGGTCAGTCCTGAAATTTATTTATTAGTAACAGAATAACATATCATATCTTCTTATAACATAAGATAATGTATTGTAGCCTAAGGTCTGTCTTGGCTAGTTTTTATAAACCTACCAACGAATTATTATGTTCGATCGCTGGTTCCTACCAACAATCCAAATTTTCGGAATTATAAAATAAGAACCGAAAATACTTGTAGGTTTAGAACTTGCGAAGGCTATAATTCATATATGAAAAATGTTGCCATTTTAACGGTGGTGTCATAATGATGTTCTTGTTTAAATCTTGCTTCCTATTGCCGAAAAACTCTACTCCTCTAATTTAAAATATACCAATTTCATATTACTATGCAAGATTTGCAATGCAAAAAAAACATGGGAACGGCTTGATGCCAGATGCAGATTATTAGCTGGATATATAAAAATTTGCTAAGACAACTCCCTTAGGCGAATCACTATAGACGCGTGGCAAGAGGTTTTCCTGATGGAACACAACATCACTCTTGTTGACCAACTCTGACCGTTTCTAGCTAATCGCTAGCTTCTAACGGTCCAGTTATTGATTGTAGAGATCTGAATTTAGTGTTTGACTATATAAAAGTACCTTTTAGTAAATAAATTCCTTTCCAGTCCCACCAAATCCACAACAAAACCTTCCTTGCCTTTAGACCCGATTTGGTTACTGGTACTCAAAAGCGTTCACCACACTTTGACCACGATCATTTTCATATAATATTGTCGTTTTTGATCCATTTGTCACATCCAGTCACCATCCATTTAAAAAATTGGTTAATTTTTCTCTCTTTTTGACCAAGGCTTCGCAGGTAGATTGATATAATTGGTTAATAGGTATGGCACCGAAGCATCGATTGGATCCAGCTTTGGGCAAATAATTTAAAACTGTTTTACAGTTGATCTTTAGCACCTGGGCGATAATACGATTGCTAACATTACTTCTGTGACTATGTGTGGATATTTTCGATGACGGACCTACCTTTATAACCACAAATTTCTGAATGGATTCGACGAATCTAACATTGGAAATAATTGGCTGTTATAGAATCGGAATTTTGAATGTGAAGGTGTTTAAGCTTTCACAGTCACAATTTCAGCCGCCTGGCTTGCATTTTAGCTTTTATCTAGACAGCCTCTTAAATATACCGAATTTTCTCTGTTGATTTCAATATTCAATACGTCAAAGCTGAATTGACGACTAATAACAAAAACTAGTCAACGAGTCACACTTTTTTATGCTTAAAAAGATTTTTTGTATACAGTAGAATCGATATAAAATATTGTTTAAGACTAAACACTTTTAGGAGTCAGGACGTCTATGAAAATGTACCTACTAGTTAAATTTTAATTGATTGATGATTTACGGGAGTGAACATTTAAAACTAATCAATAACATAAAAGAACTAGATATTTTTTTTAAGTACATCAAGACTACTGATTAGGATAATATACATTTGAAATTGAATTTTATGTATCTTATTCTAATACTATTATAAATTCAAAAGTTTGTGATGATGGATGTTTGTTCCTCTTTCACGCAAAAACGACTTAATAGATTTCGATGAAACTTTACAGTAATATAACTAACACATATAAGAAAAATACCGGCTACTTTTTATCAAATTACTATGCGGGCAAAATCCGTAAACGGAGTCTAGTTAAAAATATATGTGTTATAAAAAGTTTGGTATCCAAGGTGTTTAAAATTTTTATTTGTATTGTTTATAAATTGCTTATCTCGATTAAAAACCCAGGGATCCTATGTAATATAATAAAATAAGAAAATATAGATATGATTAATTTCGTATGTAGCGTTGCTCTTGCCGAAACTACTTTTGCGATACATTACACTTAGCACGCTCTAAATTAGATTTTGAATGCTTGCTTGAGTAATAATCTTTTGTGACTGTCATCTAGCGTATATTGTGAAGGTTTATGAGCAGGGTCGGAATCAGAGGTATTGATGGAAGGCTATAATTATTCAATTAAGTGTGTTTGTACAAGTGGGTGAAATGCGAATAAAGACTGCAAAAACCGTAAAGTTATTGGACCCGTCAAAATTGTTTTTTTTTTTTAATGTTTATTGTGCGTTCTCCTCCCTTTTAGGAACTACAGCCCCTCGAAATCCGGTCCTGTTTAAGAGACAGATCTAGGGTCTTGTTTTATTAATGTTAATTCTATACATTGCCTATTTCACAACATTAAATAATTTGTTCAACAAAAATAACGATAACATTCATTTTATTGTCCATAAAACCATGAAAAAAAAATGGAACAGCCTTCAAAGGTAAAATACATCATTTGAGCAAAATTTAGTAAGAAATTTATTCCATTTCTTTGACGTTAAAACTAAACTACTGAACTGATTTTGATGACAATTCTATACTATAATTATATGACTAATTCTATGAAACCAATGGGATGGATACACTTTCAAATAACTTAAAATATTCATATAAATTCCCCGAAACAGTCCAGCTGTTTTCGAGTATAACGAATTGAGAACCTCCTCTTTTTTTAGAAGTCGTTTAAAAATACTAAATCAGTTACTTAGTGTTGTATACGTAACAACATAGTTAGGTGCAATACACAAAAATATGTTATTTTATACTGATTTAAATATTTTAATTCTTAGTAACATAACTAAGAATAAGTTTTTGGCACAAAAGAAATAAATTATTTAAAACTTATGTAAAGGTCAGACGTAACATAAGTATGAGTTTATTCGCAAATATAGAATATATGTATACCTACTATGTTTACATCATTCAATCAATCAATTTCATGTTTTGCTTAATTGGCATAACAATATCAGTTTTAATCGTACTGACTATAGGTGATTTTAAAGATTTCTTTCTAATGGATAAGTTGATAAATTTTGTAATAATTTGCGTACGTAGTGTTTAAATGTGTACATTATAAAAATATTAATGAGTTATTGATTTTATTTTAGAGGTAAATGTCTAACTAAAATAGCAGGACACTCAAAAAATGTTTAGTTGCCCGTATTTGATTCCGTGACGTGTTTGTTTATGTTATAATTAGATGAAATAGACAAAAAGAAAAATAAAATCCAACAGTCGAGTTAATTTGAAATTGGGTCAAATTTTTACTCGAGCCGCAGTAAATATTAATTCATAACAAAAATGTCCAATCAATGAATTGATTTACGAACCTCCTGGAGTGATACCGAGGAATTTTTTGTAATTTGTGTGGCTAGAGACTTTGGCAAGATACGGTTTAGACAAGTCCTGAAATGTAACTCGAACTTCCCGCATTTTTTTTCTGAATATCCGTAACCTGCGACGGCGATTATCCATATAAAATTCTGTTTCGATGCAGAGAGCGGACTCGACAAGGTCGGGCAGCGTGCGCCAGTCAGCTTCAGTGTCATCTTGCGGCCAGCTGACTAAGTTTTCCAACTCGTCTAACTCGTCCACAGCCACGTCGAAACTCGGCGTGGAGTCGTCGTCCGGCGGCAAGAAGTACGGATCCTCCATGTACTCCAAACTAGCTGGCTCCACGCTCGTCTGCGCATGGTTCGCCATTCCATACGATCCCTCCGATTCATCTGCCGCGAGACTCTAACATATTTCAAACAAAACGAGCGAACAACTTATTTAATTCGAATACTATTGTGAAAATGTTAAATGATAAGCACATTTGCGAAACTAGGTTTTACAATCACATCGAAACTAAAACAATATATAACCAATTTATAAATATTTTTAATTCACTTGACAGTCATTATTAATTGCGGATCAAAAAAAACACAACAAATTAATTTTGTTTTGTAGCGCGTAATGTGTTTTCGTCTCTTCCGCCACGTCGGGCCCCGCTAGCACGACCACTCGCGTTCGTTTCGCGCCGCCTGAGTGCTCGTATTTGCCACTTTCACCGACAACTTCGCGAGCTGGATTCTGGCAGTTTTAATATATGATCTTGACCCCTTATTGAGATCATTTACTTTTATAAAATAACACCTTAGCTTTCAAATTCAAGAAGCGGACGGGGTAAATATAAGCCAGTTAGGTGGGATCGTGAGCGCGTGGACGGAACATAAAACAACGCCAAAAACCAAGTTCGCCTCGTGCGGCTAAAGTTTATTGACAGTGCCGCCAGCGAGTGAACGGCGCGGGCGCTCAGCGCTGGTCCATCGACTTTGAATACAAGAGTTATTACGTCATCTCGGCCTGCCGATGTAACACAACAAAAAAATACCGATTGCACAAATTTTAATGACTCATAAGCATTGCCGTGCTGCTGCGCGAAATATTAAACACCACAACTTGCCACAAATTGCTTTCTAAAATATAAATGCTAAGATATATTTCGTTTCTTTTTTTATTTAAGTTGATAACATTAATATAAAGAGAAATAGCACAGTGAGTTACTTATTAGTTTATAAACAACATTTTTATAAAAAATATAAATAGACCAATAGGTCTCTGATCCTTATCAGAAAAGAATATAAGAGAGGGCAATAGAACCTAACATGTTCACAAAAAATCAAATATACCAATTATAGCTATATAAATAATAACACACAATCTCTAATTGAAGAAGAGTTACATCTTTGACTTGAATTAATTATAATCAAGCTAGATTTTTCCAGTTCCAGTCTTTAATATTTTACTAATTAAATTGATAAAATAATTTTTATGTGTAATAACTTTATATATTAAAAATTGCAATTTTATTGAACAGATTAATTAATATTTTTAAAAGTCAGTTAAAAATTGTTACACATTTACCTATAAACAATACTATCGGTTTTTGACAATAAACAGCAACTCATAAGCATATTATCTAAAAACATGAAAATTTGCAAACAAATTTCTATAATGTCAAGGATATACACAGAAATAAAGAAGCAATATGATGAACAAAAGTTTATATGGACGTTCATTATGTTCTACTTATGCCTAAAAAGGAAGTTGCTGATTTAGCCAGATTATCACCACATTAAATTGTATCTTATTGTTTAAATATCCATAATAAGTAATTATTTTTAATAAGTAATAATAATTATTTTTAAATTTGAATAATAAAAATTCATGTTTAGGCTTTTGAGATGTTACCAATGAGAATTTTTAGTGTGCATAGTACAACTAGTACTAAAATAACTCAGTGTTTAATGTGTTAAAAAATACTTACAAGTGAACGTAGAACCTCAGCTTTTTAAAAATCGGTTAGAAACAGGTTTTAGGTATAACGAAGTTTACTTTGCACGTATAACTCTCTCTTTATCATATTAGTATATAAACAATGACAACAATTTGAATGACATTGTATGATTAATTATTGTGTTATATTTCAAGCTTATCTACATATATGTCATACATGTGAAGATACAAGGGTCCCGAAATAATACCACTCAGGTACTAAATAAGTACAACTATGTAACATATTCCTGTTACACATAATTATAGATAAAAGCTTAAATAACTGTCAATTAAAGGTATTAAAACCTTGTAATTGTGTAAACTAATAAAAGGTTATCGGTAAGAATTAGTAAAAATTACAAAAAAAAGTTATGTTATTAGTACATTATGATGTAAATATAACCGTTTGTTACAATTAAAATAAGACTTAGTTATTATTAATATAAAAACATTAACAATTACTGAAATTTTAAGTTACAGTATGAACTATGTTAAGAATGACTCATGTTTTGGAAGTTGAATTTGAGATGTAGCAAAAACAATGATACAATGGCATATTGTAATTTTCAAATCTGTACGTTATTTCAAGGAATTTTTTAAAGTTACGACACCTTATTCACCCAGATAAAACTTATAAGAAATCTCTTAATCTATATAGGATAAAATATAGGCACATGAATATTTAACGTTTGTTTTATAACATTTTGAAAACACTGTAAGGTATCTGATATATGTTTGTAGTCTATAAATGCATACCGATTTTAATATGATCTTTCTATTTATTAATTAAGTGTAAATAAAAATGACTGACCTGTTTGAACGCCGCTCATTTTGTTGATCAAGGAAAATACAGTTTCAGTCTTGAACACGAAGTGAAATAATGCTTATAGTGAATAAGTTTTAGGCGATATACATATAATGCTATTACATCAATTAGTCTAGTTATACGCAATTCAATACCGAACAATTCAACACAAAGCTAAGTTTCTTTATACTTTTCAGGATTCACTAAAAAAACTAACAAAGTAGATTAAAATAAAGTAGGTAACGTAATGTGGCAGCCACTCGTTCTTTACTTTTTTAAATATAAAATTAAGTAAGGATCGCCATACACGATCCGAAATACGATTATACAATGTCAACTTAAGATATAAAAACATAGAAAGATGATGAAAAACATGATTAAAAATCCTTACCTTTAAATATTTAAGTACTGTTCTGTATTATAACAGACTGTAAGTCTTCTTTTCTTTTAAGAAGTTAAGTGCTAGTAGATGTGTAATTTTTTTTTGACATATTTGTTGGTCAAACTTCACCCGCCTACTATGGTTAGAGCACTGGTAGTGTTCGTTCACTGTTTGAGATATGCCTCATGCATGAATATCCAATGGTCGCGGTTTTGGACTGCATAAAACTAGCGGCTCTCTGCGTATCTTTTGATGTAGTCGGTCCGCTTAAAGGGGGCTACTAACGATGTGCATTCCTGGTGCGGGGTCACCATACCCGCAGCTTCCATATTCAACGACTGTAGGTTTTCCGAGCTATGTGCCCGGTCTTTTGACACTTCAACTTCATGATGCATTTAGCTATGTCGGTTACTCAGTTTCTTGTAGGGATCCCCTCATTTCTGATGCAACCACCTAGAGACACACCGAACATACCGCTTTCTATTTCACGTTGAATAACCCTGAGATATTTTATAAGGGCAATAGTAAGTAACCACACTCACTTTTCGATTTATTTTTTATTAAGATACTAAATAATTTTGATTTCTGAACGGTGCCCAGTCGAGATAGACTCAGCGGTTCACCTCTTTCTTGAAATTAGATCTACTCAACTTGACCATGTATCCAATGTAAATGTGTTCTTTAGCGCGAATCGGAACATAACCATTAATATCATAATCTCTGTTTTACTCATGTTCATTTTTAAGCCTATATGTTGAACGACTACTTAGGTAATTTAGCATTGTGTTTAGGTCTCCCAGAGTTTCTGTGTAAATGACTACATGGCAAACAGAAGGTGAGCATTGTATGCCGTTACTATTGATACAAAATCAGTTTAAACCCAAAAGCCAAAAGATGTCTTCCATCCAGCGGTAAAAAGTTTCTGGAGATAACAACACTTTATTTTACACCTGTAGTTGGATTAGTCTCATAGTTTTTGTATGTTTATCAACTGATATTTACCGCAGTGCAGCTACCTACCGCAGCGTGATACTAAAATCTTTTCGGAATTCGGCTCGTTTTGGAGACTGGAAATCGTTCAACCTACGAGTGAATATATTTTTAATTACAGTCAAAAACAACTTGTAGACAAAGCTCAACAGTGATATGAGTTTACAATTCTACGGCAAAGTATTATCACCTCATTCGAAGAAGAGAATCACCACGCGAGTGCCACCCCTCCGGCGTTATGCTCTCTTGGATAACTGAATTGAACAAACCCTGGAAGACTTTGAGGACCGTTGTAACACCTGCTTTCAGAAGTACTACTTTGATTCTGTCATCACCGGGTGCCTTGTTGTTCTTTAGATGTTCGTTGTTTGGGAGCCATACTAATTTAGTATTGGTTTACGGACTACCGGGATATCTTCGGACTTGTGTCGTGTAGTGCTCTTGGGTCTTTTGTTATCATATCATATGACATGTAACTTGACGATTCGAAAGTGCTGTTAAAGCCCATTTGAATAAAGTATATTTTGAGTTTGAGTTTGAGTTTGAGTTTATCATAGAAAAATAACTGGCATATGAGTAACCTGTTGTTAAGTGACTACCGCCGCCCATGGACACTAATCCCTTGTCAGCTTAAAACATAATTATCAAGCGCATCTTATACACATAATTCTGGGTCACAGCAGCGACTTTAATCGATGGCGACTTGCTAGAGTTTAAACGACTACAGCAAGTCGCTATCTATTAACGTCGCTGTCGTGTGGTTTCAGTATAAGACAAATAAGAAAGATTTTTTGTGGAATTCATTAGTTTTAGAAACCATAGACAATGCTTATAAAAAATTATTTTATTTTAATTTTTATTAAATTTAATATTATGTAGAAACGAACTGTGAAAATAGAATAATATTTAAGAAATATATATTGGTCATTACTTTTCATTTCATGTCATGGCATAATTCTTCGTACCTTTGCCGGTATCATTATGACAACATTAAAAGAACCTCGAAATAAACCAAAATTGTCTCATCATTTCTCAAATTCTCCAATCTCACTTTTGTGTTAATATTTTATAGATTAGATATATTCGAGGTATGGACAAATATAATATTTCATTTTAATTCTATCTTGGCTATCTACATATTAGAATAAAATTATTATGTAAAAAATAATTATATTACTATTTTTAGTGAAGTTATTGTTACTTATCGACCATCATGTCTGCAACTGCTTTATTTGGGAATACTTCTGGACTTGGAGGCAGTTCTGGAGGAAATAAACATATTGTTGAATTTCGGGCCGGCAGGATGACTCTTAAAGGCCGCATGGTTCATCCCGACAAAAGGAAAGGCTTGTTATATGTGTATCAGGGCGAAGACTCATTGATGCATTTTTGTTGGAAAGATCGTACAACTGGAGAAGTAGAGGATGATCTTCTAATATTCCCTGATGATTGTGAATTTGTTCGTGTAAACGAATGTACTACAGGGAGGGTCTATGTACTAAAGTTCAAGTCTTTTTCGAAGAAATATTTCTTTTGGATGCAGGTATGAAGTTATTTTATTATAAATTTGCTTAAAATTAAGTTATATATCATTATATATTAAGTTACAAATTAAATGAACTGTAACAACAACAATTTGGTATGGGCATAAAATAAAGTAGCCTGATTATTTTAACAATCTCTGTTAAGGAGGGGATTTGGTACAGTATAAGAATGCCTAAAAGGGTCTTGCCAAATATTCTAGATCCTCATAGTAGAAAAATGCTTTTGGTGCATGGTTGTTACAATCATGCATCAAGTGCCAGGGTAATTTTGAAGAAATGTCAGTTTTAACAATACAATGAGGAAATAAAGTCAAATAAATGTAATAAAACATATGTGATTATCTAAGAGATTAAAAATTAATTTGTCAAAATGAGGTGTGAGATCCAAAAACTCCACAAATGATAGATATGACAGTTTGGCAAAAAAGAATAATAATAAATAAAATATTAATATGAAATACCTGAATTATAATGCAAGTATTACATCTTTCTACAGCAATGGTAATCAGTAAATTATCCATTTTATTTTATTTACTACTAAATTAAACTATTTTTACTTATTGTTGTTTTATTGTTTTTTAAGTTGTAGAATTGTGTTATATATCCTATTTTTATTTTTAATAATATAGGATATCTAATACAGTTTTTTGTTTTATTTCTAAGTTATGCACATTAAAATTAACAAATTTCAGTTTTATATATCACTATATATATTAATGTTATTTAGTAAGTAATATTACTATATTTACTGAAACAAAGAAAAATATTAAAAGAAGTAAGGATGAAAAAATATACCTTATATATAAGTATTGTTTTATATTTTAGGAACCTAAAACTGATAAAGATGATGATTACTGCCGTCGTATCAATGAAGCTCTGAACAATCCACCAACATCAGGGGGCCGTGGTGGTAGTAGCAGTGGGGGCCAAGATGGAGAACTTCAGAATCTTCTGAATAATATGTCTCAGCAACAGCTGATGCAATTGTTTGGTGGTGTAGGGCAAATTGGTGGCTTGTCTTCGCTACTTGGTACTATGGGGTGAGTAATCTATAGTATAAAAATGAATCTATAAATATATGAATGTGTTCCTAAACACTAATCTCGAGAGCAGCTGCGGATTTCATTAATTCCTTTTTAAAAATAATATACCTTGAAGTATAAGGATGGTTGCTATGGCGAGTAAAATTAAAAAAATTGTCTGAAACAGTCTAAAAACAGCACTTTTCTATACTTCTATACAGAAGATTCTTAATAATAATTAAAAGAATTTTAAGTATTTCATACTTTTTATTTGTTGATATAACTTGTTGACTTATTACCTTTCTTTTTGTTTTTTCTTGAATGGCAGATAATTAAAAAAATATATAATTACTGTTAGGCAGTACGAAGTTCTCCGGGTCAGTTTGTTTTATTATAAAATCATCTGTACTTAAATAGTTGTTAAGTGTTTATTGTACACAGACTTATTAATTTCTCAAATGAATTTATTGTATTAGTAAAGTAAAACTTCATAGATACTCATACATTTCAATACAAAAAAATCAGGTTTGTCACATTTTTTCATTTAGTATTAAATATCAAGAACAATGTGTCTTCCCATTTATTTGTATATATTAGTAATACATTATAATTATATAATTTATTTTATTTTATTATACTGATATATTGTATACCTGCATGGGGAGGAGCAGCAGCCTCGCATATGATTGAAGTAGAAAGAGCACAGAGAGCTGTTGTTAAAGTCATGTTTAGTAAACCCAGCAGATTTCCTACGGAGGAAATTTACAAAATGTCAAAATTACTAACAGTACGCCAGCTGTACATTGAAAGATGCGTCTGTCTTTATCACCGGACAGATTCAATCCTGCGACCTAAAGAGACCTCCAGAAGTCAACCTGAAATACATGTTCCCCGAACAAACCTTACATTTGCCAAACGCCAATTTAGTTATATGGGACAATGTTTATATAAGAAAATTAATAATACCCTGAAAGTTATGCATTCAAATAGTTACGAGCTTAGAATTAAACTTTATAGTATATAGAGTAACCTCAGTTATGATGCTACTGAAAAACTAATTCGTTAATACTTCATATATGACTCACACACACACATACACACACAATTTTGTTAGCACGCATATAAAATGTAATTAATGTTACATACCTGTCTTATTATGCGAAGTATCCTAAATAGGCAAATAGTAGATATTCTTTTTACCTGTTCCTATATTGTATAGTCGGGAAGAGACTGGCCCTCACGGACCCCACTGACACGGGTTATCCTAGTTTGGGGGTTCAGAGTAATTTAAGAAAAAATGTACTTACTGTTATTTTTGAACAAATAAAGATTTATATTATATTATATTACTATTTAAAACTAGCTTTTGTTTTGCGACTTCTCTCACTCACATCTCACAATAATGCACATGTATACCTGAAACATAGCCTATAACCACTGGAATAATATACCCTTCAAACGGCATAGTTTTTAAAATAGTTTTTGTGGTTTATGAAATAATTTTGTAGTTCATTATCTATGATAAAAAAAAAAAGAAATGACCTATCTATCTACATCTTGTGACACTAAGTCCATAGTGGTATACATTTTTGCATTTTGGTCAAAATGTAGGAAGGGTTTTTGATGAATTCGCTCTCTATTAGGCGAAAATTCATTATGTGAACTATTTAATTGTTTCTGTAACTTGTACAACATTGCTAGGTTTAAAGAACTGTAACTGAAATATAATAATTAACATTCGCTATACCATAGTATTAAGTTTACCCACTTTACGCATTACTTTGTAATATATTGCACAAGACGTGTTTTAAACGCCTTCTGTCATACTACAAAAGACGCATTAAAACCATGTTGAACACGTGTCTAGCTAAACAGTGTTTAAGATTTAAACATTGCTTAAAATATTATCTAAATTGCTTAACAGCGAATAAACTCATAAAAAAACTTATTGATAAAATGTTATACGTTACATTTGACAGCAAAAATAGGTTTTAAACATCTATTAAACTCACTTTAAACGTATATTAATCTCTGTCTAAAGCATGTTTAACTCAAAACTGTCTTAGACGCGCGTTTAACGTCTGTTTAAATCTTTTGTAGTAAGGCAGATTAAGTTTGTGCGCGTTTTTATATAAGCAAGTTTTTTTTTATAAAGCTGTGCTCTTTCAAAGATCAATTTTTTGCCATAAATGGTTCAGGGCTTAGTAAAACCAAAAAGCTAGCTTGATTGTCCCAACAATGCTATAATACCAGTTGTGAAAGTAAAAATTACAAGTGTAATTGGATGCTGATAAGCTATACTTTATCAACACACACACCACACGCACTACATTTTGAGAAAATGGCACATAAAAATGTTCAGCCTTTTCTTAATATATATGTTTGAACAAGATTTTCAAATATATGAAATTATTATATATGGCAACATATTGAACACACTTCAATATTGGGAAAATTAAATTAAGAAATATTTTTCCTAATAATTTTTTAGATGATTTTTGATGATTATTATTTTTTTTTGATGATTTAAATACTTTTGAATAATAATAAAAATGTCACTCATTATCAGAATACATGAATTTCTCCGAATTTGACTTTTTATTGGGTGACATATTATAGCTTATCAGCATCCAATTTAGTGTAATACTAAGCGTGCAATGTGCTACACAGCAACAACAGCGGCAGCGGGTCGACGGGCGGGAGGACGTCGGGCAGCAGCGGCAGCAGCTCGCGCGGCGGCAGCGCGCCCCGCAGCACGGAGGCGGCGCGCACGCCCGCGCGCCCGCGACACGCGCCCGCGCCCAGCGCCACGCCGCCCGCCGCCGCGCCTGCTGCTGCGCCCGCCGCCGCTGCTCCCGCCACCACCACGGCCGCTGCCGGTACACCACGCTTCACTTCACCTCGGCTTAGGCCTCGTTCAGAGAGACGTGTGGCGTCTCACGATCTAATCGAACATATTGTAATTAACTAGCTGGTGTCCGCGACTTAAAAAATAAAATAAAGATAATTTCTAAAAAGAAGAGTCGCCTAAGTTACTCCTTATTTTATTAGCTATCTGCTAGTGATAGTTCGGTCAAAATCGGCCCCACCGTTTTAAAGATTAGCCAGAACAAACAGACAGACAATTTTAAAAATTGATTTTCTATGCGAGTACCGTGAGTATATTAACATGCATTTAGTGAAAAACTATTCATTCGAAATTACAAATAGACACTTTAATTTTATTCATCAGTATAGTTGAGTGTACTGAGACGCCACGCGTCTCCCTGAACGAGTCCTTTTATTAGTAGTTATTCTTTGGCTTCTTAGGATTGCGGACTGTCAAGTTATGGGCGTAATATTACGGGTGTCTAAGCAACTTTTCGTTATCGGAAACGTTTCTCAGAGACCGTGTCATACAGTTGAGTGACGTCATCTGAAACCACGAACCTACTAGCAGCTGCTAATTCACAGGCAACGTTTTCCTAGGACACCAAAAGTTTTTTACTTAGTTGCATGCTTTATAAACTTGCGAAGATGCCTTCATCTCATAACTTTTGATTCTTATTGTGGTCGGTTCCGTAACGTAACTTGACGCCCAGAGTAGTACCGCCCAGTGTGCCCGCAGGCGGACAGATCTTCCTGTCGGACCTGCAGCGCTACTTCTCCGGGCTGGGCAACGCGCCGCCGTCGGGCTCGGGCGCGGCTCGCGGCGCGGCGCCGCGCGTGGACCTGGGCGCCGCGCTGGCCGCGCCCGACGTGCTGTCCACCGCCAGCGAGCCGCCGCACGCGCAGCGCCTGGCGCCGCACCTGCCGCCCGCCGCGCCCGCGCCGGACGATGTAAGGACCACCCTGCTCTCACCGCAGTTCGCGCAGGTGAACCCTCCGTTGCGCACGCTCCGGCTCGTACGCTTGGTTTGCATGGACCGGGGTGTGTCGTTGGAAACGATGCGTTTAGGAGCTTTGCTGTCCTGGTTAATTATGACAGTTGGATATTGGCTGATAAGCAATAATGTGCCATAAAAAGTCAAATTCGGAAATATTGATTTATTCTCATAATGCGTCATATATTTCAGATTCGAAACTTTTCAAAAAGTCATATAAACTAAATAAGTACACAAAAAAGTTATAGTTATGTTTGAAAAATATACAATAATAATATTCGAAAAACTTATTATAAGGTAGAACTTAAATTATACCAATCTGATTTTAATTCATTATATCTTTTCTCAAAATAGAAAAGAAAAGATGGAGATATACTTCAACAAACAGATGTATAAAGAATAGATCTGACATCTTTAGACGCCATTTTGCTTATCAGCGTCTAATTATACCTCGATTCACGTAAGTGTTGGTCTGAATAAGAGGCGAGTCGGAATTCGCGCATAGTACAGTTGAGTAAACAAGACTTAAAAAAATTGAATCTATATGATATTATTATTATTTTTTTATTATTAGTATTCTCAGCCGTTATAAGAAATTAATATTGTATTTATCTTTACTTATGTTATAAAAAAACACATCCCAGAACGAAAGTTACGAGTTTTCGAGCATTGCAATTACATTGGTTCAGTAATAATTTTTCAATTATTTGAGAAACACACCCAATATTTTGCACTAAAAAGTGCTATTAATTACTAATTTAAACACATTAATTTCACAAACATAGTTATATTAGAAGTATTTAATAATTTAAATCAAAGAAATGTCTAAACGATTGTCTAATTACAAAATTAAATTCTGTGCAGCGTAATGCTTCAGGCCATCACACTTAAATCGAGGTATAATTAATAATAATTTCACACTGGCGGATTTTCATATTTTGGTGGTGGATTTCTAACTCCCAATATATCTGTAAAAGAAAACCGTGACAAACTGACTGATGTAATAACGCACAGGTGAAAACGCTAAATGAATTGGATTGAAATTTGGAACATAGTCATGTTGTGAATATCTACTAACAAACATTTTTAGTAATTCAAATCTTTAAATAGCAAACCGCTAGCGCGACGCAAGCTAAAGATCGTTATTATATCTAATAATTAATCGATGCTTGATTAGACTACTAGCTTCCGCCCGCGACTTCGTCCGCGTGAAATAGTTACTTTGGGCTAATAATGCATTATTTTAGAACAAATTTGGTTAGCATAAAAAAGGTTATAGTGAGCTAACCTTAAAAGTTAGACATATGCTGTCGCGGAATTTTTGTTTTAGAAGTTTTAAAGGGGCACAATTCTGTCATACATGATTTTTGCGAAACTTTAACCGTTTACGCAGCGCACGCACCGTTAACTCTCACAATAGGAAAATATCCCCCGATTTTGAAATATTCTTCATTGGTGCTCCGCTCCTTTTGTTCTTAGCGTGATAATATATGTATAGCCTATAGCCTTCCTCGATAAATTAGCTATCTAACACTGAAACAATTTTTCAAATCGGACCAGTACTTCCTGAGACTAGCGCGTTCAAGCAAACAATCAAACAAACTCTTCAGCTTTATATATTCGTTTAGATAAATAATAAATACATTTTCTCAACTATCAACTAAAAAAGTGATATATTCTTCTTGCATGATCACAAGAATGATGGGTCTTACACATTTATTCTGTAAACTTATAGTCCCCTTAAAAATGATATAAAAAAAGAATAATAAAAATTTTAAATTTTCAGGCTGCGAATCAGTTTTCATCGGCATTGACTTCTGGACAAATGGGTCCCGTGATGTCTCAATTCGGCCTCCCAACAGACGTTACTTCGGCAGCTAACACTGGCGACATGCAAGCTTTCTTTAAAGCATTAGAGAGCGCATCTGGATCGGAAAGTAACAAATCTCAAGAAGGTGATACGAAGAAAGAGAAACAACAAGATGATAAAAATGATAAGAAAGACGGTGATGCTGGAATGTCTATGGAATAAATTTGAATCAATATATATTTTTAGTTGAGAACCTTTATTGAGTATATTATGATTCTCATTTAATATCATACAGGATATCTATTACTAATTGTAACAAAACTGAATTCTCTAAAATGCATTTGAATAAATCTACTGCAGAATAACAGACATAGTTAAAATGATATACACTACTTAACGTATTGCAAGCTCATTTATAGAACTGAAGTTTTATTAAGTATATTGATGTATCTCAAACAAAAGCTATAATCAATGTCGAGAAATTTATGTTATTTGAAATATTAGTTTTTCTCCTAAAAATAAATAATACAAACTATATAAATATGTTTTTTATTATCATTTTCTCCTTTTATTTAAAATTAAATGAAATTGGAATTAATTAAACATAGAACATTAATAATTTTATATGTAGTTACTACATACATACATAC
Organism: Hypolimnas misippus; assembly: GCA_037950945.1. Lineage (NCBI taxonomy): Eukaryota > Metazoa > Arthropoda > Insecta > Lepidoptera > Nymphalidae > Hypolimnas > Hypolimnas misippus. The sequence continues at coordinate 6,728,147 of JBBEEQ010000017.1, forward strand.
ATGCAATTTACAGGTTCAAACTCAGTTTTTTCATTTCTCATTAATTTCTAACTACAATACAATATATTCTCTTTGTAATTCCTCTAGGTTAAACATCTTTAAAAACCCCATGCAAGTGTTGTTTCAGGTTGTATAAATAAGAATCTCGTGCAAAGTTTTATGACTCAATCCACAGGTTTTGGCTGTGCATTTGTTTGTTAGCAAATTGGAGATTTTTTGGGATACTTATGCAGTATTATTTAACCCCTGACAAAAAAAGACGGGTTTTATAAGTCTAACGGGTGTATCTGTGCGTCTGTCTGTGATATCGTAGCTCCCTAACGATTTAACCGATTTTGATGCGAATTTTTTTTTTATTTGGATGCTGATGTCTTCGAGCTGGTTCTTGGCTATAATTTATTAAAATCTGACCGAATGTTTCTAGGTTTCTAGATGTTTCTAGCTCTTTTCCTAGTTGAAACGATTTGAGCAATTTCTAGTGGTGTAATCGTCCGAAATTTTGTTATGCTATGAATTATATTAAAATAACATAGTTGCTTAATTTTGAACTGATGCTGCACCATTACCAAGAATCGGCAGGATGCACACCTCAGCAACTGACAGTAGAAGCATCTTGTTGGGGCTAGTTGAAATGGTCTTAATAGATATTTCTATTTTATATTTTATTTATACCAGTAATATAATTTTACAGCAAATTAAAAATTTATCTTAACAAATAAAATTATGTAAAATTTAGATACGGTAATGATTTAGAGTTAATTTTATTAAAAAAAAGAACAAAATTAATAATGGATGATAATTAGACTCGCTTGACAAACGATGTTGTACACCAGCGCCAGGTTATGGTTGCGCGTGACCTCGAGAGGAGGCGCGGGGAGCGAGGCGCTGGGGAATCCTTCTGGCGCCAGACCGGCAGCGGCGTCTGTCCGTACCCCGCGCCCGCTCGTTGCCGCTCACTCGAAATAGATGCACGGTGATTTACGCCTCAGGCGTATGAGTAAATATGTTGCTTGCCTGCCTGCCTTGGCACGTCCGCCCGCCCCCGCGTACCGCGAGCCGATCCGCCGCACACCTAGCGAACGATGTCGCGCTTAAAATTTGAATGTATTGCGCGCGAGTAATCGCGACCTACCACGTCTCGAACAGAATGCATGCGTGGGGCGTTATGACGTAAACAAATCTTTTATATGAACACAGAAGCAAAACGGCGGTCGCTGGCAAGGTGAATATGAATTTAACTTTAATTATACATTGCTTGCTGCAGATATAAGTATTATTCAAATACTATCACTATTAATATAATAGTTTTTTTTATATATTTTAGCTCATGAAATGTTTTCCAAATAAAAATAATAAAACGCTATACGAGTAGTGAGAGTTCATATCAAAAAGTGAATTTTCTGGCATATGTTCACTATTTGAAAAGTAGTAGGTAGTCATAATTGGCTAAATTACTATTTTATAAAAGTATGTACACACGTAGATACAGGTGTACAACACAAAATGATCGTCTTCATCGTCGTACACGTTACATTTCTTACCACAAACACAAAATTTAAACACGTAGGTACTAAGATGTGAACTCATGTTCGTAGAAAGTATATGGCATTATAAATTTTCAAATATTTCACAGCGGTTTTACTTATAACTTTATCTTAATCTAAACGTATCACCTGTTTTATAACGAAAGATATACAATTCGCTGTAAATGTTATCAAAAAATAAGTTTCACATCATACGTCATATTATTTATCAAATTATATATATATATATATTTTTTTTTAATATGTGGTGAATGGTAAAATTTAAAATATGTACAATTTAAAATTAACTGACAGTTTCAAAATTTTACTTCGCGGAAAGTTCGACACAAATGCGCTCAGGACAAAAACTGACTTCGTGCGACCGGTCCCACAGGTTCTTTAAAGCTTAGCGAAGTTCTTTCATTCATAGCGTTACCGCATACAATTGATTAAAAATAATGTGCATACACTTAGTCTTGCGACTTAGATAGATTTTAATTACATTTCAATTCAATTCTTTGGATAATGGATTTTGGTTAGTTTTTAATATCTGAAAATTTGATAAGTAGAAAATTCGGTGAATTTCACAGCGACTGCATTGACACAAGTAATTGGCTATATGATAAAATATGCAAGTTATAAATATATATTTACAATATAATCTATATCTGTATCTAGAAACTACAAGCTAACATGAAATGATAGTTTCATAACGTGATGGTAGGTAATTTCAGCTATTATACTTTATATATCTCTTAAGTATTAAGATGAATAACACTTTTAAAGCTGCCACTACATGGATTTATTTTTCAAAGAGGGGCAAAACCGTCTACCGATGATATCCAATGTTAAGTGATCGTCTATGGATGTTTACAGCGCCAAAGGAATTACCAATGCGTTAATAATGAATAATGAAATTGGAATGAAAGATATGGAATAAAGCGTTCGTCGCGTTTTTTTGTAATAAGTGTAAAACGAAAAAATAGATAGGTTTGGTAAACATTTTTCTGTTTTTTAGATCATATTGTTAAAGACATGAAAAAGTAAAACATTATGTGAAAACATTATGTTTTATAATCTTTTAACAACTAGCAATAACCAGTAGATTGAGATTCATCGAGTCATTTTTATGTTTAAGAGGTATTTCCATTTAGATCTAGGGCAAAAGGAATCATTAAAATTTCATTTTGAGAACGTCGTCTCATTTTTAAATCGCTTAAAAATTGTGTATAATAGTTACGTGAAACAATTTTATTAACAAAATTACAGATATCTACGTATATATATAGATATATTTTGTAACTATATGTAACAAATAGTTTGGACGCCGGCCGTTGCAACAGGCAGGCTATGTGAAGGCAGGTGCACCTTCGAATGTACTGGTTTAGTAACTTCTGCGAGCCAAAAGTCAATGTGCTATAAATTGCTATACATTTTCATTCTTATATACATTAAATAAAGTTATTAATTTAAATTGACTGCTGAAAAGTTATTATACTTGTACTTATAATAATATTTAATAAAAATAACTGTATATAAAAAATAGTTGTTTGAACTTACTGGATGGACTATACTAGAATTTAATGTAAAAGCTTACCTAACCAATGTTTTTCTTTAAGTCAAAATAGGAAATAAATGTATAGTACAAAATCAAAACAACAGTATTTGCATATCAGACGTCAACGACAGAAAAGTAGCAGGTACAAATTTATTATTATATTGTAGGTAGGTACATAATATCTGGCCTTCTCTAATATGCTAACGTATTCGTTCGCGTACACGTAATTAAAAAAAAATTAATTATGCAAGTATCCTAAAGGTTATTGTAATACAATGCTGAATGACCCTTATAGAATTTTGCTCGATAACGTCAGACCATGCCGACTTTTCGGGGTGCGACTAATAAATAATTTTTATTTGTAGTTTTTCATTTATTCAAGTGAATGTTGATAGTGGTATAGACGAATTTTTTTTTTGTTTTTATACAAAAACTTTATTTTCTTTTACCAATACTACTGGGTACATGGGTTCAATTCATGGATAGAAATAGGGTCCCTGACTTTTATTGTTTTTCGAAATTCCTCGAATAAGTACTATCAAAAGTATTGCTTTTATTTTTCTTATCGGACGATGAAATTTAGATCAAATATAATTTAATAATATTTAATGACTCATAACATTATTTTATTTGACGTCATCGATCTGACGATATCACGATGTTATTACTAAATGTTCGATAAGACTCAAATATTTTTCAAATAATTTGATTCGCAGCCAATTTGTGAATTATTTATGTCATTATCAAAACATATCTAAGATAACAATATATATATATATATATATATATATATATATATATATATATATATATATATATATATATATATATATATATATATAATAAATTACTCCAAATTAAGCGATCTGCAGATTAATCGTTAAGCACTATCGCTATCTATTTAGATTTTCTTTTGACACAACATACATATCATAATTATGAAACATTTTGACACTTAATCAGGCATTGTAAGAAAACATTTACATTGTAAGAAATGTCCGTTAAAAATTTCATACGTAATGTGGATAGGATAAACAATCAACCAATAGGGATGGACGATCTGGCAAATTTCAGACAGTCTGGTTCTAGTAAAAAAAATGTAAGAGTAGACTGTGTGAACTTTAAGTGTTAGTGTTACATTATAATTTTTCTAATAGAAATTACTTATATTATGTAGACGAGCTATAGGCATTATTTAATGCAAAGTAGAATGACAGATATGTAACAACTTATAATAATAGGCCTATGTTTGACTGTTATAGCCTGCTTAGATGAGCAACTTTGTTCGCTGACTTTTGTTGTTCACTAAATGACTTTTGTTCAAGATAATTTCAGTCCTTCGTGTACGTTATGGGATGTAAAGGGATTAATTAAACCAATTCGAGGGACGAAAAGTATCCCGAAAATAGTGCCTTGTATGCACAAGCCTTTACCTGCCTATTCGCCCTCTGACAGGTAGGCACATCCACAAAATCATACACATAATATAACTGAGCTATGTATTAAAAGTGTAAGCACGTACTTATATTGTTTGCTCTGTCTGTTGGATATTTAATCGCATGTCTTTACCCTATTTAAAGTACCCATTCATGAGGGTCACTATGACAACGGTCCCGAGGTTTGCGGGCGCCAAATGTCGATAGATACGTCAATTTCATGTAGATTTTTCTAATATTGTAATTGTCTTAACTATTTTTCTTTTCCATCAAATAAAGGGTTATGCATTGAGCCGTCTGTCTGTGTGCCTGTTATTTATATGTGGCTATTTATTATTAATCACATATAATTCCAAAACATTAGAAGTGTAACAAAATATATTTGCTTATAAAAGCTACTGGTGAAGCACTCTATCTGATCAATACAATCTAATCTCCGACATTAATACGTTCATAATATTTCAAAATAACAACGTTAGCGAGAAGCCAAGTCGATTCCAGGAAATATCAGAATGGTAAATGAGAAAAAGTTTGTAACTTGGGGCGGTGGGAGGCGGGAGGCGGCGGCGCGTGCTAGAGATTCCGAGAATCGTAACACCGGTTCAACACAACTTACTAATGACGGCTCGGCTGTGTCATTGTTTGCGATGGTGCCACTATCCTTATCGACAACACTTGCTATAGTTTTACAAACGGACAGCATCACGCCATTATATAACATTGATAATCATTTTACAATATTCATTTATAGGTAATTATTGTCATTATTATCACAATTTAATTCAATTATGAATATAGCCGAAGCTCATTTATTCATAATAATACATAAACATATTGTTATTTATTTAAAGACAGGCGGCCTCATTTCGTAAAGCTATGGTTGCCGTCTTTAAAATTTGCTAATCAGGACAGGACGCGTAAAAACCCCGAAGTTTTAGAGCCCAGAACCCAGATACTTCAACACTTTTTTTTAAACATAGTCAATGTTATCAAAAACAGTTGAAAATGTCATAAATCACCTTTATATTTATTTTCAGGCCTCAAAATTTGATTTAGTAATATTTAATTTTAAATGTACCAAACCAAACAGAATCTATTTAATAATCAGATTTTTCAAAGCCTGTACTTAAATTAAATCCGCTCCTGACGCTCTCCGGATGCCCTCTAAACTAGGACAAATCCGAGGAAACCTGGACGGACGGCAACCCTACGTGAATCCTTCTCCTCGCAATTACAGTGCTCTGTAAGCTCTAACTGCTTTAATAGTTGTGTCGGTAAAAAAAATACTAGCTCTAACAATTTCACCTACGTACCATATATCAATATAGTAGTGGGATAAAAAATTGTTCAAAGTCCAGTTATGTTTTTAAATTGAAACTTGAGTGTCGCGTGTTTGCAGTTTTATTTAAATCAAATGTAAAATTTTGTAACGTACATTATTTTAAAACTTATACATATAATTTTATGTCCACTTAAATTTTTTGAATTGATTTTATTATTTAGCATTAAAAGGTAGTTAAATATTAACTTTTTCGATGTTATAACATGTGTACATGGAAATTGTTAAATGCAAAATTCCATCTATTTAATTGGGGTTAGATCGTCATATGATGGATTTGCCCAATTTTAGATGTAAACATTGTTTTCGTTTTATATTTTCCTTTGTTTATACAAACAAATTTTTTTTTTGTTTGTCTATACAAATGATTACTATATCAGCTAAGTATATAAACGAATGTTCTTACAGTTACTTCTACGATGAGTAACTGTATTATTCTGATATTTAATTTTATTAGAAGTTTTTGAGCATTTATATTCTATTAATAAATAAGATGTTATAAAAACTAAATGCGTACAACCCCTACCTTTTTAAAAGAGTCGAAATAGCCCAATAAACAGTTTTTTGACTTGTAAAACGTGACCAATACATTTTTAAAAAGGTGTAAGCATATATTTAATGATTTTTAACATATCATCAATAAATCATTAGTAATTTCGAACAATCTAAAGATTATATTGAATTTTCACGTAAGATGTTTTGTCATTTTTTGACGGACAAACCGACCTTGAAAATAGAAGATGTTCTTAATTCCTAGCGTGCTTTTTTTATTTTGTTACCTCATAACTTCCTCATTTATAGCCGATTTAAAAAAAATAGAAAATACATACTTTTAGATTGGTCCAATAGAAATTTCTTCGAAATTGGTTCAGTAATTTGGTTATAAAATTGATATAAGTGGTAAAAGTGTGTCGTCAAAGTAAACAAAATTACACTTGAAATCGGTTTCTTTTTTTTAAAGTATTAATTATAATCAAAATATAAAACACCAGACAAATCGGCGACTACCCACTAGACGGCTATATCTTGAACCGATGTAATAGATACTATTTCTGGAAAAAAATATACGATTAACAGACATGTATGTTACTCTGATGTAAGAATATAATACCTTGAGTAGGTAGACTTTTCTGAAACGCCTCTGTTGCTATGTTGTGAAAAATGGCTATCCCCTGGGACAGTTTTTTCAATAACTTACAAAGAGTTTATATTCGCAATCGATCTCTTTATATTTAATTGTTAAGGTTAGTGGTTTGGGTTCTTGACCTAATTTACTGTATATTATTGATATATTTATGACAGTGAGGGCAAGTAATTTATCCTAGAGAGATGGAGGATGTGTACTTACAATATATAGTTATAAATAGTTTAATAATTTACTGATCAAAGAGTTTTCCTTAGACAAAATATCTATATTTACTTTTATAATATATTCTTAATTTAGTATCAAGGTAAAAAATACAAAATAATTTTAAGAGTTAAAAGTCGACTATAAATTATGAAATTAGTATGGATGCCTGGTGAAAATTGACTTGAAGTCCCCATCGGTTATTTACCAATGGTCATTTTTAAACAAGTTAAATAAATATCTTTATTAACCTAAGTTTGTGTACCTGAAATTGGTGAATGTTACGCGAACATCGGTACAAATCTTCTTAAACCATTACAATAGCCGCTTCAGTTCTATTAGTAAGCGCATAGTACGTTACAAACCTATTGTTATTTTACCTGCTTCATTTTGGTGTTATATCTTACAAGTTGTGATAAGCAAAGACTTATATTTAATTTATGTGAAAAGTTTAAATATTTGCAATGTTATACTTTTCACCATGATAGAGAGAAACATCCATATCGATATATAAATTATTATTGATTACTTAGAAGGTACTAATTATTCGATTTATAGAAATACACTCTCGTCTTTCTCAGAAAAATATGTAATACATTATAGAGTTTAATACCTCAATCATGTAATACGTACGTGTATAAGCAAAATGTTTTATTATAACGCAAAATTTGCTACGCCAGATATCTATTGTTTTATAACACGTTATCTTTTATCATAACTTATCATTATCAACGAGTAGAGTAGAAGTTGCAGAATTATACCGCGAAAACGTGACTTTTTCGTACTTATGTATTAATAATACTAACAACTATGTTTGAGTACATCTCTTTTCAGTTAGTTACATTTCGTTTATTAATAAATCATATATATCGATATTATTATAAAAATTACTTGTTTCGATGCTATTCATAATTACCTACTATCACTAAACGTTAAAACATGATGTAAGTAAGCATTTAAACAATAAACGTTGCAGTAATATCGTGCGATCGTTTAGGTGACGATTTATTACACAGTGTATATTTTAATAGAATTTTGTGTAGGCGTGAAGAATGCATCTCGGAAGCAGGAACACCTCACCAAACTCGAAACTTTGGCAAATTACCAAATGTTAATCCTAGCTCGCTCTACTGTCACTTCGACTGTATTTGTAATGAAAGAAATACACGCCAAGTCTATTTAAAGTACTTAGCATTTCGCTCAAAGAAAAAATTACAAACTCCCAAGTCATTTAAATGTGCGTTGTAAAATGGTGACGTAGTAAATCCCTCGCGCTTATTAACTATCAAATTACAAACATCATCGTTATTTCATCGTATGCAAATGGCAATGAGCGTCATTGAGGAAAGACTAGCAACAATTAATAGTTATTTATTTGGTCAAGTGGTGCTCAGCGCCGTTGACTCGCTGACTCACGAATATTATTACCATATCCACGCATGTGTATACTGTAGGTATTTATTATGTGAAAAATATTCCGTCATTCTACACGTAAACGTTCTACCTGCATTGTTTTACTTGTTAACAAAATATTGTTAAAAATACAGTAGAAGCAGATCATTTTCTTTTTTTTACTGACTTCAAAAGAATTCTGAATTTTTTGAAAACATTATTTATTTATATATATTCCCAGATTATTCGAAAACAACTTGACCGACTTTTTTTAAAGATTTAACTTTCCCGTTAGTCCCTAATGGTTATCTTTAAAATCTGGCAACCACGAAAAGACACGTGCTAAAAAGAAACTTTGAATTTTAAAGTTTAGTAAAGTAGTAAAATTAAGAATACCATTAATTTGTATGTATTTACTTTTTAATTAACAATTATACAATTAGAAACTAAATGTAGTCTTCTTAAGATAGAAATCAGAATGTTCTTAAAGTCTTAAAAAATTCTATTAGTCTTTAAATTTTTCATTTCTTTAAATGAACATTTTCAAGCCCGGACAACAAATTAATTTTTGTACGAGTACATATACAATTGTACATACTAACATGATTAATGAATTATGTATGTACATTTCCATGTACCCGTGTGCCGACGAAATTCTAATTTATAAAACAAATCACTATTGAAACTCTTACAGGGGATGAATTTTGTAAGATTTTGTGCTTCAAAGTCGACTAATTGAAGCTATGAGTTATCTAGTCATCAATGTTAGTTATATAAATTGGATTACCAGTGAATGATAGGAAATCCCATAGGACATATGGTCAAAGTCAGATAAATCTTAATTTTTGTATTTATTAATCTCAGGGGGTGAACATCTAATTGTGAATTCATGATGCTCGCTTACTTTATACATATAATGTAGTTCCTCGTAGGATTATTCAACGAGTTAAGGCGTTGTCGTCCAGTTAGTGTTACATTTTGTAAAATAGATGATAACATGAAAGTCCAACATTAGATCAAATAAAATTTAAGATATTATTTAGTTTTACAGAAAAATATTAAGTTTGTTTATAATCACTAAAATTTACAGACATATTTTTGGCAATAATCCGGCATGCCCGCATCGTCATCAGAAATGCTTGTCTTGCGTTTCATCCTGCTTCGGCGAATTTATTTCTGGAGGAGAATAACACTTCGAAACTTGAATAACCCGAAGGTCGAAATTACTCGCCGTACAGATTTCAAATTTCAGAATTAAATTCTTGCAAAACGAATAAAAATGCATAATTAATTATTATAAGTACAAAAACCATCCTAGAAAAATAAAAACCTCTTTTTATTTATACGTGAACTTAGTACATACTTTTAGTATATATGTACATATATATAAAATCATAGCCCATAATGATTTATCGCGACAAATTCCTAATACAATTAATTAAACGTAATTAGTAGATAAATTGAGCGGGCTATTCTTTGGTTTGTACTAAGTGCCACATACTTTTTGATCCTGATTAGATATATGTCTAAAACTTTCATTAAATTCCTTTGCGTTTGCGTGCCATTCATTCGCTATCGATTAGTTTGGTATAAATAAGTAGGCGTTACGTAGCCAGTGTACAGAACTACAGAACACCTAACAAGGCGACCGGTAGCGGGGCGCGGTCGAATAGCGAGCGGCCCGTCACAGCAGCGCGCCGGTATAGCGGTCAGGCCAGCCAGCCGATGACCTGGTTCTAAGGGAAGCCCGACTAGGGTGGGGGAATCCTTGTTACTTCGAGGCTTTCATTTGGCAACTCTTCATAGTCTATAGAATTCTTTACAAATATACATATGCATATCTATGAATATAGTAAATACGTATTAAATATAACATTTTCTTTAAAATATTTCTTAAATAATATGAAGTTAACAAATTCTATTTATCTAAATAAAAATTGTCATCTTAAAAAAGAAGGTATACAAGGTAGGCGCGCAACATCTATACATGTGTATTGATTTCAACGCTCGCTTCCAAGACGGGTTTCCCGCCCACGCGACTTTATGGCGCCTGGCCGGACTAACAATTTACTCAATAGCTATGTTTCCAACGACTCAGCGTTTGTTGTTATTAAAGATCGGGTGAATATTTTACATCAAGTTATTCATTATTATGTTATAGTTAGTTGTTGTTTATCTCTATTTTTATGATACCCTCGAGAGTTATTAAATGGTAATGGCTGAAATTTTAGTACCTATCACAAACAACTCTTATAGCACGTGCTTCAAGGTCGCGATGTGACGTGGCTAGTCAGCAACAGGCGGAGAACGTCAAAGAATCAGCGCAACAAGTGTTCTGCACTTCGATGCCTCAGCTCCTACAAAAGAACTTATTTTGCTCCTTAATGATAATTGTTTCCAAATTATTGTTTTAATAGGATTACCAGTAAGTTTTAAAATAATTGACCGATAAAGCTAAATTTTAAGAAATGATTACATTTTAATAGATATCTAGGAATATAATTTGTATGTATACTTGGCCATGTAATTTTGTTTGTCTCGATGTTCAGTGTACCACTAGTTTCCTGACTAAGAATCGAGCGACAGCGCGCTATCGACATAGCGCGTGCGTCATCGCCTCCGCACAAGTGATAAGCGCCTTGAATTATCATTGCAAATAATGTGTTTATACATTCATATCTGACTCGAGTACTGAGGAGTTTCTCCACTGCCGCTTATCATTTACAGTTTAGTAACTAAATATTAAGATAAATACCCACGATGACGCAGCCTTATTTGTCTTCGAGCAAAATAAGTAATATAGGTACTAACAATTTGATAAAGAGGTCTTAGCGATAGCGAGTTCAGGCGATAAGTTAAATATAGGAAAATGCCAGTATATTACTACTTATTACTTAAACAATATAATTATAATAATATTATAGTCTGCAAATCGGATATAAGTACCTACCACATATTTAATATTTAAATTATCCCAGGTATTTTAATTAATTAAATATACAATAACTATGCATATTAAGAATAAAAGCACCTCTGTTGATTTATATAGAGAATGTAAAATGAACAGTGGCACATAAAGCCAATACCCGTTCTAGTCGGGCGCAACCGTTACGAAATCACTGCTGCATTAAAATTATACGAATGAAACTACCTATAGTCAATAATAATTTCTCGACTTAAACAACTACATAAAAGGTAATTTATGACATACTAACCAAATGCAATTATATAGTATAAAAATAATAAGTATGTTTATATGTTATGTTTATTTATGATATGTATTTATGATGTGTACTATGATATGTATTCTTTAAATTAATAAACATAAAAAGCAAAATATCTTATCTTTTCCAAGTAACCGTGGCTAGGCGAAAAATGGTAACGGAATGTGTTTTTTTCTGCTATACCTTAGTACCGGAATCCTGGTAAGAAAAGGGCTGATCCTTTTTAACATAATTTTATTATACGACTATGTTTACATATTGTAAAAGTTTTAATGCAATTGAACATAATTATATAGTAAATTTGTAAAAGATGGTACTGTAATCGCAGTGTTAAAGTCCGTGCATAGATATGTATAAATAGATTACGACGAGCGACCGATCCGGTTGCGGTGAAGGAAGGAGATAGATAGAACGCGCCATGAATCACTTCTTTACAGCGAGCGCACACTCGTACAGTCAGAGAGGCGCGCGGAGAGATCGCGGGCTAAGGGGGGGTATTACAGCCGAACGGAACGAAACGATACGAACCAACGACAAAGTACAACTAAAAACAGTTGAACAGTCAACCGCGGCGCGGTAACGTGCGTCGCTCGTTTCTGGAATGTGCGTTTGTCAGAAATACATTCACGGTTCATAGATAAAATAGGAAATTACGTACACACCAATAATTATCATACGCAAAAAGAGAGTGGTGTTCTTCTGTCGAAGTGTAAGTGACACAAGTGTGACGATACAAAAGGTGTATGTAAGTGTGTGTGTCGTGGCGTGGATCGTCGCGCAATTATTAACGATGATTCACTTGCGCGCGGGTGAAATGCAGCCTATCGGACTTGTTGACATATGTTCAGAAGGAGTAAACAAATGATATCAAGAATACTCCCAATATAATGGTGGATTGATTCATCATCCCGCGGCCGGTGAGATGATTATTTTACATTAATTTATCATTTAGACTACATTCATACTGCGAAAATAATAAAAGGCAATATCAGTATCTTAAAAGCACAAAACAAATATTGTAACGTTTTAGTTGAATGTAGAACCAATTACTCAATATGTAAATAGCTCATGAACATTATAAATGACTATATCGCAGAAATTTTATGTACTTTAACGTAAAAGTACTATTTCCCAAAATTTTTTATTATAAAAAAAATTATGGTTTCATAATAATATTTTAGGTATAAAATATTTACATTGAATATATTTTTGATACTTTTTCTACGTTATCGCATTTTATGTAATTGTTTATGGACATTTTTGTAATTATTAATTACCCGAAATTGCATATTTTTTAAAATTATAAATTATTTTATTAAAACAGTTTCTAAATATTTTATTGGTTTTTGAATTACGTTGTATTTACAAACACACTTTTTAACTTAATTACCAAGGAACAGAAATGACATAAATGTGCGGGATACATGGATAATGTTTAGGAATAGCTTAAGTTTATTTATACCCATTGATTTATTTCGATGGGCAGGTACACTTCGGAGTATACTAGGTATATGAAATTATGTAGGGGCAAAACAGGCCGGCGGCGTGCTGGCGGCAGACACAGGCGTCGCCAGGGCCGCCTGGCTTGGCGCCAGGCCGGCGGGCGGCGGCCGACCATCGGGATTCCTTTGTCTCTACTACATCTTTTTTCCAAAAGCTAAAATTATTACTTATATTTTTTAAATTTCACTTTGATGTATTTTTTTTAATTAATGTTAAATAATTCATAAATATGGACAAATCCTAGTGTATCGAAGTTTTATAATATCATACAATCACGATTCACTCGTTAATAAAAAAGGCACACAACTATGAAGCGAATCGTAGTTATGTACCGATCTGGGCAACAGAGCAATCGTTTACATTTGTGTGCGTAATGCGTACTGCGCTCATTTGCTCGTTCGTTATAAACGAGCTGAGCGGCTTGCTTGTCTCCGGTTCTCAGAAATTGTAACGCCTTCTCGGAACGCAGCAACGCAGCCCTCCTCAAATGCCTCGAGTGAGCGCAAAAGCGAGGTCGTCACTCGTACAACTACATGTATTTGGATTGTATCTAGATGAACACCCACACTTGCATTTTCACATCTCGCTTTATGTTGGATATAGAGATATATTTCTTATTAATTTGGTACGTTGGTAGCTTTTAATGAAATATAATGAATACATAGAATTTATAAATTGTAATCATACAGCAATTAGTCATTTCTAATTGTATATACCAAATGTTAAAATTAAACCGATAAATATAAGATGGCAGATAAAAATTCTACGAAAAAACGGGGATATCCTCGTTTGTAAAGCGCAAGTTCGTGCTTACGTCATGATGATGTCACATCATAATATTCGACATAACATAGAACAGCACATGCGCTCTGCGTCAAACAGTTGCGGAATCGAGATGTTATGTTTATGTACGCTTACTTTTATGATTTCATTGTTTTTCTTCAAAACCATAAGTTTCACGAAAATTATTTGTAATCGATTTTTAGTTTTATTAATTAATATAATACTTAATATAATAAATAATCTATAGTGATTAGGAAAGTAATAAATTAACAAAATATTTTAAAGAAATAACTTGTAGAATATGTAATTGTTATTTCATTTGAAGTTGTTTACTTAAAATTTTACGTTTTGTTATTATAACAAAAAGACGGTCCATAGTTAAATTGAAAATTACGTACACACCAATAATTATCTTATCTATTACTATATATAATTCAATATATTATCATGATTTATTTTCACAAGACTTCAAAAGTAAAATACAATATTTCGTACTTTTTTTCGTTACTTGCATGATATTCGTATTCCAGTTATTTTTTTTAAACCAAGCCGTATTTAATGAAAATTTACATTTTGGGAGAGACCCTCTTATACAGAATTAACTAACTCGGTTAAGCCATTTTCGAGAAACCTGAAAATATACATAAATAAAAAAAAGCCCCCAATAAAATTGAAAAGGAGAGAGCCTGCTACTTTTTTGGAAGTATGTTAAAGAACAATCCGATTAGTTATGAAATGTGTTATAATTTACATTATAGTCGTTTTATTATTGTATTGTATTTTTTCTTTAAGGAATTTATAACAGTAGCGACTACCTGTTAATATTTATTTAAATCATGTCTTAGTTCTTGTAATTTCTTGAATTGAAAAAATATGTGTCCATAAAAGATTTACCTTACGATCATAATTTACTTAATTTTATTTCAACATTGCTTTCAGAATATTTATGTAAGTAAAACGTAATTCAACAGTCACAGACATGAATACTTTGAATTCTACACCATATCATTGTTTAATTACAGCACAATTTATTTGAAATAAATTTGAAAATAACAATTGTTCTTATTTCAACTTGAAATCATTTTTAATACATAATTTTATGTTTTTTTTTATAAAATTTAAGTAACTTCTTGAAATTTGGTAAAAATGTTTCACGATAAAAAATAAAATTGTAATAAAACAAATTTAAAGCAGAGCTTAATAAAGAACGATATTATTCGGTATTTACAACTATTAAGATTTCCGTTTTATTGTTTCAGATATAAAAGTCGCGTAAAAGATGCCACTTACACAAGAAAAACGTTTGGATAATAATTTTTCCAATAACAATGACCACAGTTATCTTCATAAGAAGTTCAAAAAAATGGCATCAACATTGTCGATGATACCATCAAATTCCATCAAAGGAGAAGAAAATGGACAAAAGGAATCAACTCTTGTACATGTTACTTGTAGTTCTACTATTACGAATGGAAGTATTGCAGCAGCTCATCCAGAGATAGAAAAGATTAAAGATAAATATGATAAACAAGGCATGGACGTGGAAAAGAATGTACAAACTAATTATAATGATGAAAATTTTAGATTAAGTGATGTAAATAATTTTGTTCAAATATCTGGTAAAACCAGTTTTTCTGAAGAATTTTTAAATAAGACTGAAAACCTTGAAAATGATTTTATAAAAGAAACTTACAGTGGAGGTTCTGGGCGATATGTATGCCCTTACTGTAAATTATCATGTGCCAAGCCTTCAGTTCTACAAAAACATATCAGAGCTCATACAAATGAGAGACCGTATCCCTGTATACCTTGTGGTTTTGCTTTTAAGACTAAGTCAAATTTGTACAAACACCGACGATCAAGAACACACGCGCTAAGGTTACAAGGCGCAGATGTTACTGCTGCTATTAACGAAGAAGACTTATCAGGTGGTTCGGAGAGTGACACGTCAATGCCACCCACTTCATTATCTGATCCCGGTTCCGATACTAACATTACACGATTAGATATTAATAGGCCTAATGAATTTTCTTCTCCTGAATTAACAAATGATTGTAACAGTATTTCGATAAACGCGTTTTCTTCTTTAAATGATAACAAAAAGTCAAAAACAATTTATAAACCTAAGTTTAGAGCAGCTTTTTATCAAGGAAACGATGAAAAAGATAAGATAAAAAAGACTATTTCACAGAATGCTGATTTTCTTACGGAACATATCTCTAAAATTATATCAGACAACGAGGCCATAGTTGATGTTATTGAAACCCCTTTACAAAAAAAATATGGTAAAATTAAGCAAATTGCAGAAAGGAAGCAATTTATAAATGATTTAGAGATAAAATCTGAAGTGACACCTTTGAATTTAACAAAAAATATTTACGAATCTGATAACTTAGTAAGAAAAAGATCACATTCGGAAAGTTTTGCTCAGATGGTTGAAGAACAAAAACATCCTTTAAATCCCGAAGGGTCGATAATAAAAGATCTTCTCCTTAAAACTAAAGCCAATGGACTAAACACTGCAAGTGAATTAATTGATGGGTTAGGACCTCTTTATGTTTGTCCTCTATGTCAAATAGTTTATCGGAGTGCTGATAATTTAGATATTCATAGATTGTATTATTGTAAAGGTTCTATTTCCAATAGTTCCTCTTTAAGCAGTCCCACTCAAAAGGATATAAAAAGTGCAAGACCTGATAATATTTTTGTAAGAAGTAATTCAGTCAATGTTCGCCTACCTGAAAATTCAATGACTCCAGTTTCCAGAATGGCTATGTCTACAAAATCACCTCCATTAAAGAATAAACCAGATAATCTTATAATTTTAAAGCCAGAGTGCAACGACATTGTTGCTCCTTTGCCATCTCCGGGGCCGCTACTTGGTAATACCAGACTTGTGGATACCCGAATACCATCAGAGTTTAATAGAAAGACTGAAAGTTTAAAATTAAAATCCAAAGAATCGAGCCCAAAACGAAGGCTCGACAGCAGATCAGATACGTATAGTCCAAGACCACTTGATAATATGTCGCCTCGCTCTAGTGACTTGTATCCTCAATCTAAAATAAGGTGCTTGGAAATAAACACATCTTCCTTACGGTCATTAGAAGAAATTTCACCTCACATACGAAACAATTCAACATCTCTGCAAATGTTTGGAGGAGAAGTTAAAATTGTTGATCACTCGGGAAGTACAACCACTTTGCGTATTGAACCTAGTAAAACACAATTATCTCCAATTTTAATACATCAAAATCTTTCACCTTCAAAATATGCTAATGATTCTGAGGCAAGCAGCGTTGTTGTAAGATCCGGTCTGCATTCCGGTGGTACTATAGTACATAATCCCCCAACACCAAAAGAAGCAATAAGTACACCTCAAAGTCAAACTCCAAGAATTTCAACGCCCAGTGGTCAGAATGGCAATTTGATTAATATTCACGATATAAACCATTTTCAATTTCCCCCACTTAGTGCGATTACAGCGTATAATCCTTTAACTTTACCTCCTTTAAGTCCCTCGTCCTCACCAAATGGTGCAACAACTATATTACATGGAGGAAAGTTGATACCTCATGTACCCGGAATACCTGGACCTAATACACCAGGATTATTTATTGGAAATTCAAACGCTCAATTTAAAAACAATGAACATTTTAAAAATGTCTTAAAAACGTCGGAAAATTCTCAAGATTTACCTTTCAATATACCAACTGGAAAAGGAATAACTATATTAAATTACGATAAGGTTCTTAGAAGCCCTAATATAAGGTCTTCTCAAATGGAATCAGAAAGGTTTAACCAAAATAAGGATAATTTTAACATAGATACACAAAATGTACCAATAATAAAAATTAAGCACGCAGATGAACCCATGATGTCAAAATCCTTTTCACTGAATAATAATGTTAGAGCTACCAGCATACGAACAGACGTAGCTTTGAAAAGAAATTCAGACGGTTTTCCAAAACTAACAGTTTTTAAAGAAAATGAAAATTATTTACTAAGCAAATCTAAAAGTAATTCTAAAATTGATATCAAATTAGAGAACGATATGAAGAACTTCAATTTTGAGAATTTGATAACTAAAGCTGAAATATATAATAATCAAATCCACAGTTCATCAGAAGTGCAAAAAAATTGCAACGCTCAAGAAACCTGTCTTATTTCTAATCAAAATGAAAGATCAGAAACATCTTATTTTCAAAAAAACGAAGCAGCTAAAAGTAATTCCGAAGAAAGAAAACCAAAATTTTTAAGACCGTCAACTTTGCCTCTAAAACCTGGAACATTTACTCCGAAGCGGCACCATGGAATTACGCCTAATGCAAACACAATGCCATTAATATCTCCCGAAACACCTCGCCCGGCTAAAGCTTATGGTCAACTTTATTTAAATGGCAATGCGTATACATACTTAGGTCTGAAATGCTCAACAAAAGTTTTCTACTGTACTATTAATCGCCCACAGCCGACATATGTACCGAATCAACATTTTCTGTCCATGTATAGTAACTGGCAGGTAATTACGTTTGATATATTGAATGGATGTGATATAGCATGTTGTCGATTGTGTGGTAAATACATGACTATGTTTACAGTTATTATCTGAACTGACGCCAGACCCGCTGGGACTGTCAGCATCGTCTGCCATGTCTTTATATGACTCACGTCATCGACCGCAAAACGTGGCCGTCGCTGTGATTAAACAGGATCTCATATTGACTCATTCATCGCAATGGAATAAAAATTCGAAGGACATCAAACAGGTACAAACTATAATTTTTTTAATAACGTTTGATTAAAGTTTAGTTTCTATTGATAGTAATCATATTCTTGGATGCAATTTTGAATTATCATTATAATTGGTTATGTATGCTAGGTTTTATTTATTTATAAAAGTGATATTTACTAATATTATAATAAAATTATTGTAATTGATCATTGAACTCTTTGATTTAATTATTATTTTATTTGTATTGACATTTAATCTTTTTAGAAAACCTATTATACAAAAAGTTATAGTAAAAGTCGTTTAATATATTTTTTAAATGAAATATTGTAAAATAACGTCAATTCTTACAACACTCGTTTTATTTGGTAAATTATATAAAAAATATATGATTTAATATTAAAAAAATAATAATTTAAACTAACAAATTTTAAATTAAATATAAATTAACTCTCAATGAACAAACTTTTATGATTTTTTCGTAAAAATGCAATCGTAACTAAATCAATGGATGAATGGATATCAGTATCAATTTAAAGAATTTACAAATTCATTATTACAAAGTTTATAGTTTGTAGGTAATAAAAAAAGATATAATAGATTATTGTTTTATTTTTCCAGACTATACAACTAGTAGATTCGAAAAAATCTGAGGAATTAAAAAGTATTTCAGAAAATACCGCTACACCTAAAAAGGAGCTAGCTGGAGGTTTCGAGAGTAACGAAGAATACACATACGTACGTGGTCGTGGGAGGGGACGATACGTTTGTTCAGAATGTGGAATTCGTTGCAAGAAGCCCTCCATGTTGAAGAAGCACATCCGAACACATACTGACGTACGACCCTACACATGCATACATTGCGTGTTCAGGTAAATATTTCTATCAAGATATTCTAAGTTATTTCTTCTTTATTATAGGTATACAATAAAATTAATATAATAGACTTTTTTAAATGTTAGCTATGTCTTTTTGGAAGTGGTTTACCATGAGCTTCAAAATTATGATGCCACTAATGCTTGCAGCTTTTAATATAAGTGATATATTTTTGACATATTTCTATGGAGTATCTGTCAAAATTCTACCATTATTAATATATTAATGTGAACAAAAACTTTGTACCCCTTTTTACGAAAATTGCGCGGGCGGAGACGTACGATATTTCGCACACTTATAGATTATATAGAGGAAAGAGAGGAATGCTAATGTTTCTTTTTTTAATTATATATAAAAATACAATAAATCAAACTAAAAACATTACACACACTACCATGTTTTTGACACACTCACGCATATATACCCATCTGTTTATTGTTAAAGTGAAATGAACTACGGTCGAATTCCGACCCGCTAGGAGACTACTAATTTATATAATTAGTTAATTTATTGAAAACGTCCGTTAATCGTATAGTGATACAAAATAAATCCCAAATTTAATTGGATTATCGCATACTAATAATGTAAAATGCGTAGGAAGTATGTATGATAAAATGTATTCGTGAGTTGGCTCCAGGCGAAGATTCCACGTAACGCGAGATTATAATATTTGTATTTTTATATAATCATTTTAGTGGTTGTATTATAATGTATGTATATGTTATAGTCAAAACATCGAAGTTCCGTCACTCCAAGGTTTGACTAGTCAATCCTCAGGTCTGACTTAGTCTTAGTCAAAGTTCAAATAAATGACTGTTTATGGCCTTTGATTAAAGAATTTTCGTCAATTCAGGAGAGAGTAATTTGTTCAGATAAAACGCGCAAACCCAATTTCATTAAATTGGGGTTTGACCAATTTAACTTCAATAAGAATGTCTTAGTTTCTAAATGACACAATTATTTAGAATTACACATAAGTTAGATATTGTCTATTTGCATAAATTTGAAAAGCATTTTTTATTGCAAATAACTTTTGAAAATTCTTATCCACATTTTCAGCAATAATACTGTTTAATTAACTCATCTTAGTCTTACACGAACACTCGATGTCCCAACTAGGGAATGGAATCACGAGACGGAAACGCAAACACGGGATCTCGAAAAGACCGAGATTAGTATAATTCTGACTGTCGTATTCGATGTTTTTGTGTCAATTTTGTAGATTGTTTCATAATAATATGTAATCTTTGAAGGTAGTTTTGAGATTGGTTATTGTACTGGCCAGTCAGGTTGTTAACTTTTCTTGAAGTACGTTCATACCGCCCAAGAACTACTAAACTACACGTACACTTCATTTGAATTATTAATAGACATATTAAAATTAAATAAGCAATCTTATGCTTGTAATAATACAAAATTTCTTTAAATTTACTACAATAAACTCGTAATTTAGGCACAATAATGAAAATAGCTGCACAAAAAAATTAAATAAGCAATCAAGTGCACTCGGATATCTTCCGCTCACTTACTCCACGCGGTACTATATCTTTTGTTCTTTTCTAATACTCTCGTCGTTCATCGCGACTACTCGGGTATACTCGGGATAGTTTGATCGTCAGATGATCGTGAGATCGTCAGTCACCGAGTCGCCGCACGAGCTTAAACGTGTATAAATTGCGTCCCTGACTACCGTCGCCAGCCAGATTGAAGGCTCGAGATTTTGTCACTTTATGCTACAGGATTAATCTCGTAAAGTGAGCCAACATCTCGCGTGATAGAGATTGCATTCCCTTTAATTGTAATTTATTTCGAGGTTTGCCTGAAGATTTGATTTGCTAGGATAAACCAGTCATTTCGCAAAGAGACTGCATATTGACAATCTGACAGTAACATATACATTATAAATGAGTCGCTTTATTTAAAAATGAACTCATTTGTACCCTTTTTACACTTTCAAAGATAGAGGTAATCAGATATGAAGGAATGTATATTAATAATATTGTATTTACATTTTGGTTATAAGGGAGCTAATGTTTGCTTAAAATAAACTAATACACTTAATATACTAAAAAAATATATTGAACTAGGCCATAAATGATGAAATTGATCCAAAGCTCGAAATCAAGACGAACAGATGTGTAATCTTGTATTGCATCTATGAAATTGTTTCCAGCTGCTTTGAAAGATATCTTTAAACGTCTTGATTAGATAGAATTCCGCATTTTTATCAATAAAAATACATTCAATTATGACGACACAGTTCTCATTAAATGAATAAGTGAAATTAATTATATAGGAGTTAACATGTAGAAAAATAATATTGAACGATAAATCTTAAATTTTTAACGTTTTTGCTAGTTTCACTTGTAAAGCTGATATTATATTTAGTAAAGCCTTAAAAATTAAAGTTTTCCTTAAATATTTACTCACATTTTCCACATTAACATCCCTAGTGATGGTAGCTGACGAAATGCAAACAACACATTTTGAACTGGAAAAATATATTATGTACATAGATGTTATAAGGCATAACTTTAAAACATAAGAAACATACTATAATATTGCAAAACACGCATGCTATAAAAACTAGCCATGATAGAATCATGAACTAAAGTTGTATTTTAATTAAACTAGTACCTTTTCCGGGCATTCATAAAACGAAAAGTAACTTGCTTTTATACGTTATTTAAGTGATAAAAATGTTATTAAAGTGTATATAAATATCGTATGTTATGTTTGTATTTTTTTAATGTTTCAGTTTTAAAACAAAGGGAAATTTGACTAAACATATGAAAAGTAAAGCACATTATAAAAAATGTTGCGAATTAGGCATAAATCCAAACGAAGGAAACGACATTGAAGGTGTTGAAATGTCTCAAGGTTCGGGCGAAACTGATGATGACACCGATTCCGAAGGCGACGAGGGTAACGAAGGCGAAACAGAATCAAGTGGTATGTGAATAAAATTTTTCATTAGTTTGTTTTCAAAACGTAGTGTTTTCTGGAATAAATATTTTTTGTTATTTTTCAAAACTTAAGAACTAAAAATCGAAACTGTCTACCATATATTGCTATTTAAAAAAAGTGTATTATATTAAATCACATAAATCGGTAAACTTTGAAAAATATTGTGTATTCTTATTAATAACACAACAATATCACCTTTTTCGTAAGAATTGTAAAATAAAAATTTATATTCTGTATTTTCTTTCAGATACAGAAATTTACAAGTCTCGTTTACCAGAACATGAGGCCGCCCATTGTCTTTTGTCCCTGGGTAGTAGTAGACCAGCTACCTCGGCAACTCCTGGACTAATAACTAGTGCTAGACCTACGACGTATCCTTATACTCCAATTATGGTAGACAGTGCTATGATTGAGAGCACTTCGGAAAAATTACAAATTGTTGCATCACCAATGTTTGATTCGAGAATTGATGTGGATAATGAACCGATGGATCTTAGTAAAAGTGAATTGAAGACTCCAACAAACATGCCTGAGATACCAACTGCGAGAGAATCTAGCGTTTTAGCTTCATTAGCCTCGAATACAGCTAAACTGCCTCAACAACAGAGCCAATGGACGAATGGAGAACCGATGCTACACACTTATTTGACTGAGCGAGCTTTGTTGGATTCTAAAATTAAACAAAGTCAGTTAACAAGTAACCCGAAAATAAAAAAAATTGAGCTGGAAAACTCTGTGTTTTCGGAAAAAGATTCTGCTGAGAAAATCCATAAAAATGCTAATTCATTCAATAGTTCATCAATTACTAATTCAAATTTAACAAATGGAAAAGACGTTCCGAATACCGGGGTGCCTACCAAAAATAATAGCAATTCTAGTGAAAGTTCTCAAAATGCGGCATCCATTAATAGTGAAATTAGAGCGCGAACACCAAATACTAGTTCCGAAAATGCTAAACATGTGGTATCAGAGTATTTAAAACATGCCCGAATAAACATGATGAAAACCATTGATGATTCGAACCAAAATCATCCAGATGTGTCAAGTGATGAAAGCAATAGTGGAAAAATGAGTATAGAAGAAAAATGTAAAGTCGATGATACTGTAGAAGGTGATGGAATAAAAATACCAAATTCAGAATATGATTCTGTGGCGTCTAAAGTAGTTATTGGAGTTGGAGGAGTTGCTTTTAAGGTTACGAAAGGAAAGGATTTTGAAGGGACGTCTTCTTACTCACCGGGAAAACTAATGGAGGATGGACGTAGAGTTTGCGACTTTTGCAATAAAACATTTACAAAACCATCCCAGTTAAGATTGCACCTCAATATACATTACATGGAAAGACCTTTTCGGTGTAGTGTATGTGCTGTCAGCTTTAGAACTAGGGGTCATCTTCAAAAGCACGAGCGATCAGGTTCTCATCAGAATAAAGTGTCAATGACGTCAACATTTGGCGCCGCGACATCTTTCAATCCGCGACCGTTTCGTTGTTCCGATTGCAATATAGCTTTTCGGATTCATGGACATTTAGCGAAGCATCTCAGAAGCAAGATGCACGTGATGAGACTCGAGTGTTTATTCAAATTACCTTTCGGTACATTTACCGAAATCGAACGAGCTGGTCTCAGTTTGACAGATATCGACACGACTGATTGTGCGAGTTCGCTGGCCAGCCTCCAATCGCTGGCCAGGAAGTTACACGAGAAGGACCCTACGAAGCTGGAGTATCGCGAGCCGAGCGGCGCGGTAGCAGCCCTGCCAGCCGTGGGCAGGGAGTCTTCCGAAGACGAGGACACTGTACTATCGGAAAAGACTTGTGACAGTGTGCGAGATAGTGAGATAAAAACTATTGAAAATAGTGACGGTCAGGACACAGAAACACGAGTTAATTATAGTGCCACAGATAATTAGTGCCAAAATTAAACTAAGTAGAATATTTTATGTGCAATTTTGTTTTTATTATTTTTATTTTAAGGTGTAATTATTCATACTGGGGTTTAACTCAGAAGTGTGTGAAAACAAAATGATGCGCTTTAATTATATACATATTTGTATTTTATGTTATATATAGTTTTGGAGAGTATCATGTAAATATCTCAAAATGGAGTAATTTTAATAATGTTATATTTGCTTCCAGTATAAGGCTTACTTATTGTTACTTATAGCTCTAAATGGGGTGTCATGAGGATATTTGTTAAAAAAAAATCTTGAATTTGAGGCAAGAAACAGGTTATGACTTTCATTCGGGTCTTTCAAAACTTTTAGTAATGTGGTCCATTTAAGAAAAACTATGCTTAAAATATCAATGAAACATATTACATTTTAAAAAGTGTAGTACTATAGTTATTACTCTTTTGTATGTATTTTTATAAAATATATACCTGTATTTACACTGAGCAACAACTACTTCCAAAATCCATTAAAATATCTTTTAATGTAATTGGCATATCAACTTCCATAAACAAAATTTAGATAAAAATATTTGAAGAGTCTTCCATATCGAAAAAAATAGTACTTGTGCTAGATATTTGTTTTATACTAGTTACTCTTCATGTGGGTAAATATTTGACTTATGTAATTTTAATAATTGTTCTAAATCCATTAAAATAGTGTCAGGTCACACATTGGTCGAATTGGACAATTGTAAAGAAGACTAGCTAAGGATCTCGCAGTTTTTAATGTATCAAGGGGTGTAAAGATCTGTATAATAAAATATAAAATACAAATGTCAAGTTGCTGTCTTGTCCAAGTCACCCGTGTGTGACCAATGTATAGAAAAACAAATGTAATTATGAAATAACTATATAAAGGGCCTAAAGTTCTTTTGTTACTTGTTTATTATATAAAAAGTAGTTTGTAACAAAAGTGTAGTTAGTACAGATAAAATATTTTTATAATAGTATTTGTTGTTAATCCTATAATAATTTTAATATGTTTTTACAACTCTTCTTGACCAGTCTTACTCTTTTATATATATATGTATACATTAAATAAATACAAAAAAATTAAATGAATGAAATTCAAATAATGAATCTATGTTTTTTTCTTAAAATATTTTTCTTGAGCATCAATCAATACTTACAAGCATAATTGTATAGAAATCTGCTATTTTCATAATTTAATTTGTTATAAACATATCCTACATTGGTTTGTAATTATATAATTTTTTTTTATAAATTTCTTTACACGAACTATAAAATATTAGTTTATTATACAATTGGGATTCCTAACTCAGTTTGGTTTCATTTTTAGTAGTACGAAACTGATTAATTAAAGGCAACTTGTATAAATATAAATATTTTTATATTATCTTAGTAAAGTAGACAAAGGTAAATAAAAAAATACATGTCAAATATTTGCCCATTTATTGTTTACTATACATTATATGGATGGATATTTTATAATGGTAAGATTAAAGTAAATGTAAAAAATATAACACTAAGCACTTTTATTTCCTCCTTATCACCGCGCATCAAACACCACCACTGAAATTCTTATTAAGGAAATTATTATTAAGGTTTATAATACTATACTTAGAGAATTTTTCGTATATTGTGTTTTATATATACGTTTCTTATAATGGTATTATTATTATTTGTTATTTCTAAAGCCGATTAAAATTCTACTGATAATAAAACATTTTAAAGAATTTGTTTTGTGATAAATAAATATGATTTTAAAACAAAATATAGATCAGAAAAATAAAAAATTCAATAAATAATGCTACATATTTTAATTAAATAACTTTAATCGTCTTGTATTAGTTTCGAGATTGTAGTAAAAAAGTGTCTCGTCAAAGCTTAGAATTTTACATTACTTGAGTAATTGCACAAATAATGTTTTTGCCTACTAAGGGTTTGTTTAAATTTTAAATCTCAATATCTACTAAGTATAAGTTAAAAAAATAGATTTTGCGTTAAACATTCATTAATTTAGGAAGGTTTTAAGATGTATAACGACATGATACACGTATAAAAGTGAGGTGAAAAGAATAAGTAACCATGAACTCAGATGAAATTCCGTAAAGGCAGCTTAGCTTGCCGTTAAAATTTCCCACGATAAAAAATTTGCAGATGTCTTAATTCTTATCTTTTTTTGTTTCGTACAAAATAAAGGATTTAATGCTGTAAAATATTCATTTCATATATAAATTCGTTTAATATTGTAATTACGTCTTAATAGTTGATCAGTAATAATATGTTTTATTTTCATGTTTTTAACGTTCCATACGCCGCCGGGACCCTATTATTAAGCATCCGCCGTCCGTCCGTATCTGTCAGCGGGCTGTCTCATGAACAGTTATAGGTAGATAGTTAAAATTTTCAATGTTTGGATTTCTATTGTCACTAAAATTAACAACAAATAAAAATAAAATCGGCCATAACTTTCCTCTTCTGACATTGGCGAAATAATATGTGCACAATTGGCACAACTAAAAGCCACAAAACAAAGAATGAATGAATGCAGTTCCCTCTTGCCTCTCGTTTCGTTTACAAAAGTATTTAAAAACTAGCATGCGCCCGCGGTTACACCCGCGGGGTATTTTGATAAAAATAGCCAGTGTTATTTTGACGTATAACTTTTATCGCTGTAGTTTTATCTAAATTGCGTGAAACAGTAATAAATATCCATTCATTTATCCAAACTTATACATTTATAATAAACGACTCGTACTTGACTCGTTTTTATTTACATGTGTTTAATAGGCGAACTGAATTCCTTTCGTGGTCATGTAATACGAAGGTAAAAAATAGAAATGGCCTAAACCTTGGTTTGATGCCGGTAGATTGGCGAGATATCTCAAACGAAAGGTTTTTCTGTATGTGCATACTTTTAGAATTATGTCATTTTATCAAAATTTTATGATAGCACCAGAGAAACACAACCTTGATGATTATGTCTAGTTAGCGGGACCCTATTAACCATAATAAATTGATCTTTAAATATAGTACCAAATTAAAGGAATTTGAATGTACTTTTCATTTATATACAACTATCACTTATATACTACAGTGCAAAACCAGTTTAATGAGCCACAAAGCGCATTCATTACAAGTCTGATATTATGATGCATTTCTTAAATGTTTTAGCTACCTACTCTTTACTACCCCTTTTTTTTATTCTTTTCTTGTAAATAAGGAAGGATTATTCAAAAATATGCAATAAATTACAAACAAACTATGTTTTAAACAAATTATGTTTCATAAAAATGCTTGTACAATACTATTAAATAAATAAAATAACTTGATCAAACAAAAGACGATTACTTAAAAATGGCTGGATCAATTTAGTTAATTCTTATAGTTGGAAAGGGTATACACTCCCATTGGTTTCATAGAATTTTCAACCAAAATTGTTTCAATAGTTTGAAAACAAAAGTAACTGGAATAAGTATGTATTTTGCTTATGAAGTTGGTTCCTTTGGTTGAAAGTCTTGTAACTTATAATAAGATAAATGTTATTAATTAGTTATTATTAAACCGAGTGAATTTCAAAATCATTATATTTTTTTTTCTAAAGGAGTTTATATTTAAATATGAAGTTGGGTGGGTGGTATAAATTCAAGCAAAAAAGATATTAGCAATGTCCATTTAGAAACAATTTAGTATAATCACATAAGATATTTATTTGTATCTACAGGTATAAGATGCAATTTAAGAAAATATTGTTTGTCTATCTGTATCAATACCATTTGAGATCTACTGGACTGATAACTAAATATAAAGAGTCTATTTCCTAACATACACTCATAAACTGTAATCATTTTGTACTGTCTAAAATTAATATAAAGAAGTAGAGCACATACAAACAATTAATGTCTACTGTTTTTTGTTATTATACACTTATAATAACAAAAAAAGTAGATAATACTACACTTTGTATTATATATATTAGACTTGTAGTCTGATTTGAATAATGTTTTTCATATTAGATCATTTTACTTGCACATAGGATCAGCAGTCATCCTACACATCACATAATCTGGTAAGCACCAAAATTCAACTTAGTAAAATCATGATAAAATTATTTTTGAAACAAAATCTTTCAAAAGGATACATCTTTTAGTTCTTTTTTTGTACATGATTCGGTACCCACATTCTCTGCATCTTATGGGATCTCTTGGCTTAATTTCATTTTCTCTGTGGCATTCTGAAATAAGTAAAACATTTAAGCGGGTTCAATAAAAAATTTTATAACTGAAAACTGTTATTGACAGTACATGGCAGTAAAATATGACGTAGGTGAAATACATATAAGCTTAGAGCAAAATATAGTAATATTATTATGTGGTATTTAAAACAACGTAGAAAATAACAATATTTACCGCCACACACATATATCATAGGAACTTTTGTGACAGACGACTCCTTGGTGCTCGTATCTGCCATGACTGCGCGCTTTTCAATTATATGTTGAAATTAAATACATTAACTTTTAATAATAAAAAGCAAAATATCTACGTTTCACAAACTTTTAGTAACGTTACAACAAAACAATGTGCTATTTAGTACTAATATCATAGACAACAAAGTAAACAGACTATAAATATAGAGAAAATACGATACAGGCCACCGTAACCTGTATCCTAACGGATGTGAACTCATAAGAGAGTAAAACATGTAACAGAATGTAAGAACTATGAAGGCTACTTTACTACGAGAGAAAATATTGCTGTTTTATTTTTTAAATTACCCGTTTCATAAAAAGTAGAAATGTAGCTCTTATAATAAGAAAAAACTTCGAAATTCAGATCGATTTTCAACAATATTAAAATTAAATTCGGAGTCTAAATACATCATTAATAAAAAATCTTAGAGATATGATAAACTATATGAAGTAAATATGTATTGTAGTTTTTTCAATTACTCATAACAGTTGTTCATACTAATATTATTATGCTGAAGAGTTTGTTTGTTTGTTTGCTTGAACGCGCTAATCTCAGGAACTACTGATCGGATTTGAAAAATTCTTTCAGTGTTAGATAGCCCATTCATCGAGGAAGGTTACAGGCTATATATTATCACGCTCAGACCAAAAGGAGCGGAGCATGAATGAAGAATGTTTCAAAATTGGCGGTTATTTTCATATTGAGAGAGCTTACGCTGCGTACGCTGCGCAAACGGTTAAAGTTTCACAAAAATCATGTATGACAGATATGAAATAACATTGTTCCCCTTTAAAAGTTCTAAAAAAATCCGCGACAGCATAATTCTATCTTTTAAGGTTATCTCACTATGACCTTTATTATACTAAATTTGTTCTAAAATAATGCATTATTAACCCAAAGTAACTATTCCACGCGGACAAAGTCACGGGCGGCAGCTAGTAACTAATAAATTTATACTACTACAGATTAAAGCTAACATTAAATCGATTTGGAATCTTAAAGTATGTATTCCGGTGTGTGCCGGTGGGTTGCCTCATTTCACGCAAGTGTATTGGTCTGAACTATGCGCATGAAACTGCGCAGAACACAAAATAAGACACCGTTTAGACATTTCTTTCATTTTAATTATATGTCTTATTAATGTGTTTAAATATTTATTTAATTGTCTTTTAGCAGTTTTTAGTTCAATTCATACCTGAATGTGTAAACTTAAAATCAACTAATGTCCATTAAACATAATTTTAGGAAAAAAATGAGTTCGTCTTTACGAATTCATCATCTCTCACATGACACACTCGTTCGTTGATGTTGACGTATTTGACCTATTAGTGTGCATATTATCTTTAGCTATTGAATAAATATATTTACCAATATCAAAATATGAAATAAAAAATCAAAGTTATGTAATTTTTGGTTAAAAATTACCAAGAAAAATTTGAAAAAGGTACATCTAAATTTGGCCTGTATTAAATAGTAATCTTGCACAGATTACTTTGTCATTGACTAGCATTGCCAAATCGTGGGTAAGTCCCTAAATTACGGAGTATCTTAACCTAATTTAGGATTTATTGGGAATTGGTGGGGATTTTGAATATTAACAATAATATTTGATATACTTTTGTAAAAACTCAAAATACAGTCTTTTTTTTACCAACGATATCAGTTTCAACCTTTCAAAGTAAAATTACCTGCCTACGGTCTGTACAATATAGATTTAAGCTTGACTATTTGCACGGATATAATTAAAATTATTTTTTAATTCACGCAGACAAATGTTTTACTTTGTAGTCTATTTTTTTTATTTGTCTTTATTGGTAACAATACCCCAACGAAAATCACGAACTTTCGAAGAAATTTTTAATTTTTTCATTATAATTTTTCAATATAAAAACGGTTCAGTTCAATCATTCAGTCGATAATTTCTTATCTAAATCTTATGTATGGCTAGAAATACGCCATATTTGTCTACTAAATAAGACAAGTAAAGAAAAATAGACTACATATATACATTCTTTAAGTCGTTGCAACCAAATAGTCGATTCTGACGATCGGTCGATAAACTAGGTATATGCCAACATTTTTAGGAAGATTAAGACTTTAATTGACACAGACAAAATTAACTCATTCAGAAAAATTATTCTTTAATAACATACTTTAGTATGTATAGGAATGAGGAATTGTAAAATTTTTATCCCTAAATTGCGCGAATTAACTTGAATTTTTGGGAAATTTGAGAAATTGGTATTGCCAACGCTGTCATTGACAATATTGACAATTGACGTATCCATAACAACAACAAAAACTGCAATTATACTCATTAACTTTCAAAAGACAAAATGCATTTCCTGGAAAACTTTGACCCGGAAACATCAGCTCGTGAACGTCGGAAATTGAATAGGAAAAGTTATTTTATGAAGTATATATCTCAATATTAAGTTTGTTTAGCTACAAATGAATCTTTGTTGGCCTTGTTTTTTTTTATTAAAAATGGTTTATATTATAATTGCTTAATTTTTTCAGTCGTAACTCAAAAAAAATCTACAATGAGCGTGGGCAATTAGCTGCAACTGGCAAGGACTTATGTGATTGCTTAGATGAAGCATGCCCTGGGTGTCATTTTCCTTGTCCAAAATGTTCCTCAAATAAATGTGGACATGAATGCAGGTAATAATTACTTCAGTGTACATGTATTACTATCAACTTTCTAATAAATAAGTAAATATATTAAAATCAATTGTTATTGCATTTCCAGAGTTAACAGAAAATGGATGTATGAAAAGATCGAGATAGAGGGAAATGATTTTGTAATAAAAAATGTGTACAGAAAAAAATGACAATACAAAAAAAAATTAATCACTCATTAGCTAACAACTTGAAAAAATATTCAACTTCAACTTCGCCATCTTCCGCTAGATCTGTACAATGAACTGCATTGTGTATTATATTTTTCCCATAAAGGGCTCTTATAGAATCTGGATACAATTGACGACTCAGTTCCTGCAAATAAAATATCTTTATTATGTAAATACCATTTTAAAAGTCATTCTTTATGTTAATATATAATTAATTCCTATATCTACCTATACATACTAAAAATATGTTCTATTTACCGGATCTCTTGGTCCACACATTTTTCTGAATTCACAAACACAGTTCAAATTTGGATCATTGCATTTCACTTCTAGAGCTACACATTTTCCTTCTGCTAAATGTATAGACATAGCCTTAAAAAAGTAATATTAAGTAATGTATTAATATGTTTGTCTAGAAAGTACTTGTATGGAGTTATGAGCAATCTTTTAAATACTGAAAAAAGTTAGTAATTAATCAGAATATAAAAATCATTATTATTTATTGGAATATTTGATTACAAGTTTGTTATACCTCATATTCGGGTAAAACGCCTTTGTAAACTTCAAAAAATTCTTCAGCATTTGCTAGTTTCACTGAAAACATAGCTATTGCAGATATGTAAAAGTTTTTTGATGTCGCAATTTGTTCGAGAATGGCGCCCAAATTGCCTTCAATTATAACGTGCGGTTTAATAATGCAGCATGTGCAGTTTTTATAGGTAGCGCGAAAGGGTATTCTTGGGACTCCATTGTCGTAACCAAAAAACAAATCTAACATCTAAAGAAAATATTGAGTATTGTTTAATGCTGGTAATTAATTGAATAATATACATAAGTAATATGTGAACAAAAAAAAATTTTTTGTTCACATATTACTTACATATATTAAATTTGTCAATTTTTTTTTGTGGTTTCTCATATCTGTAATTAGTAACAATAAATGAAAGTACTGATTCAATTGCATTTGTAAGTTTATACAACCTATATATTTTTTTTATGCCTTCATGTAGAATGATACTAAGTACATTTTTAGGGTTTAGTACTCAAAGGCTACCAACGCGCAACGGTAGCCTATTATGTAGCCTACAGAAACAGGCTATAAGCAAGGTCGGAGTGCACTTCATGCCACCGCTCCTGTTCGGCAACAAATGGACATTCAAAACTAAGATAAAAATCGTACACTAGTAGGTACATTTTATAGTGCTCGTTTGCTGCGTGCTGCTCGCGATTGTTTTTATTATTATAAAATATATAATTATACCAATATAGTCTTATGACTTAAACTTGGTCTTTAATAATGTTCATTATTTTGCCGTGTGGGAGCGGAATCGTATAAGTGCGTGACGACCTTAAAGACTACGTCGTTTAACCGCTCTTATGTTTTGGTGTACAAATATTGCAATAATATTTATACACCTGGTTTGCATCTTCAATGCTGTTGCAACCGTGAGCAACATTTTTAATTTTGTTTTCTCCATAAAGCCTTCTTAGCGTGCCTTGTCTTGCGGTTGCGGGATCTGTTTCCCCTAAACATGTCCGCCATTTCTGTACTGCGTTGGGTGCAACTAATTCCAATCCGATAACTTCTCCAGTTGTTATGTAATCTATTATAATTCTACAAATAAAAATTTAACATATTTATAAATTTCTTGTTACGTTTGAGCAACAATTATTACATTCACTACTTTTATAAAGCGATTATTTTATTATTTTTAGAGTTAAGTGGAAAAGTATACTTTTCAAATAAGTATAAAGTAAATACCACACATTTTATCAATATACAGATATAAAGAGTGTTTATTTTATTGATTACGTAGTGGGGAAGACCTTTACTAGACAAGTATAAAAACGTATACTTATTTGTACTGTATTTTGCAAGGTAAAGTGCTTGGTAGACAACTTACCTACATGTATTACGATACCTACACCATTATGAAAGCGATTTTACTAACTATTAAATTACTTACGGTAACATGTTACTTCCAGATATGTTTTTATATAATTCTTTTGCAAAATCTTTGCTTACTTTTCCGTTTTTCATACGAACAATTCGAAAACCATTTTTCATAATAAATGTTATAATCTTACCATGGGAACTTGAAGGTACAGGTTTAATTAAAGCAAAGGTACTAAAAAAAATAATTTTATAATCAATAATTTTTAAAATGTTGATAAGAGAAGATGTAATAACGGATTTTTATACATTCCTCTTGATACGCCGAATCTGTTATGATTTTTATTATAAAATTTAAAATAAAAAGGCATGTGAATGGTGTAGATGTTTTAACAGTGCGGAATACACAATTTCAATCTTTTGTGTTTAATAGGTTTTCAGTTATACGTAACGTATATACAATATATTATACCCACGAATATTTTTTCTGGAATGGTTGAAATGCAAATTTTTACTAAAAACTAGTTATTTTTTTAAGGATTCTAGTGTTATCAATAAAGTTAACTTGGTTAAGCCGTTAATAAACCATTTTTGTGATAGAGACATTGTATTAAATTCATACATTATATAATTACAGGGATTGGGAGTCGGTTTTATTATTTACTTGTGAAAAAGAACTATAATACCTTTGAACATTATGATATAAAATTTTTCTAGTGGCAGGTGCACAGTCTTTTATGTAGAGCAATTTAGAAAATATATTAACTATATTTCCTATTTGTAGCATTTCAATCTTCAAAGGCGGCAAATGAACACGCTTAACCAGGTTTTTACCCTTATTTGGGTCAATTACTTGAATTGAATTATCAAATGGAAAGAAATTTAAAACCAACTCCTTTATTTCATCCGCATCTTCGTCATACATTTCACAGAGAAATGTATATTTGTCGAAATAATCATAAGCCTGGAAATTTTTGACATAGATAATTACATCAAATCAACCAACGAATAATTAAAATATAAGGTTAAATTAACTAAATTGTGTTTAACGTAAATGTAATAATACATTAAATCATATTAGTGATTTTTAAATATAAATTTACATTACTTACCATTTTAGAAATACCTATTTAAAATAAGTTTTAACAAAATTATTAAAAAATATTTTGGTACTTATTTCAATAGTTGTCCCCAGAAAATTTAAAACAATCTCTGTGAATAAAAATAATGTTTTTGACATTTATGTTTATAAACCTTTATAAACCATAGGTGTGGGTCTAGATATCTATTTATTTTGGTCGTATTAGCGTGAGGATGGTCTAAGAAGGCGTTAGTTTTACCTATAGGTAAATTTCTATCAAGTATTTAAATACTTATTTACTATTGTGTAAAATGAGATAATGATAATGAGATTGTATTTACGTTATTATAATGTTTGGAAAATGGTTGTAAACGTGTTAGAGGTTTAAGCTCAAATTCATAAAACTAATTAAATGAAAAGTAAATTTTTCATCACGGACTAGCAACCCCAGTCATTTTACAAAATTATATATATGTATAGGTATATGTAATATTAAAATATTTTTTCTGACACAATAGAATCGTTAAGGCACAGTCGCTGTCTCTCTTTTCAAAGTGGTCATATTTTAAGGCCGTTAAAAATGACACAGGACTCAATCAAGCATTTTAAACTCAAATATTGACCACTCTGTTGAATTGAATTTTTTTTTAATTAACAAAGTTCAAAAACGAAACTTAGATATACAAATGAACTAAAAGGCATAAAATAAATGTTTTCTACAACGTTATGAAGTCGTTATTGAGAAGTTCCCCTGGTGTTGCATCATCAGCTTAACTAGACTATATGCATTATAACGAGCGTAACTTGTTTAGCATTTTATCTAAATAATCGAATCGCAAGCCGTGAAATATTTGTTATTAAGTAGTGCCGGTGGCCATCTGTCGTCTTTTTCATCAGTTCCACTAAACCAAAAGTGACTTTCTGAGGGTAAATACATAAGTTACTATCAAAAATACCTAAATCGGTATAGGTATGCCTATAATATGACCAAAAGACAATGGGACCATTTTGGAAGTATAGGGTATATACTCAAATATTCAAACAAAAAAAAATTAAAATCAGTGCACAAACGTTGGAGTAATCGGCGAACAAACATAAAAAAAACGGTAAAGCATTTGGACGCGTAACACACTCAATTCTACGAATAAAATTTTCAGCCAATTTGATGGGTGTTAGTCCATTTGGTAATAAGATTTGGTAAAGGGAAAATGTCGCGTAAGGCGCATCCCAATGCTTAATGGTCTAAGAACGTTGGCGACACTTGTGGTTTCGTGAAGTGAAGATTCTCTTTTAAGAATTCTGATTGGTCGTTTGTCTAATTGATTGTTTTATTTTAACAATTCAATATCCTTGACGATTATTCATTATAAGGAATATATCACGAAAGTAAATAATACTATATTTTGTGTATGGTTCCTAGTTTAGTTAGTTACTAGCTGTGCCCGCGACTTCGTTCGCGTGGATTACAGATGGCTTGGCATGTCTCCTGCAAAGCAAGGTTATAATGGTCTGCGGTGCTGCTCAAGAAAGGAGCTTTTTACATTGGGTTTGGGAACTTTCTGGTTGTATTTATAAGCAGACACTAACTCAGATACGATATTCCTCTCCCGTTTTCACAATAAATGTTGAAGAAAAGTGTTTTGTGCGAGTCTTTAAAATTTCGACTGTAAAACAGTATGTTCCCGCCGAGGTTCTCCTTGTATTATATATCGGGTGACTTTTTTAACTGGGCTTGATAGGCCAAATCCGGAACTATAAGGAATCGCGAAAAATACTTAAAAGAGTCTTATGTCCGATTTTGAGAAATCTAAACTTGCATCATAAGTTTTTTTGATTTCATGATGCTCCTGGCCAGGAATAGAACCCACTAATTTTGAAAAATTAATACATTCGGTATTATTGCACCACCTAATACTGTCACTTGTAAGGATCAGCTTTTGGAAATTAATAGTAAGCGACAAATTAAAGGAAAAGATTTATTTTTTTACAAAATAACATTAAATCTATACATTAATTAGAAGTTAAGTAATCGATTCTAGACAGACATAATCAAATATGAGGGTTAAGTCATGGGTCCCGGTAAGTTTAGAAAAATAGTCTGCATTACTTCGAACGATTTGTTTATAAATTGCATCGAAATGCTAGTCACCTACTAAAGTAAGGAAGAGTGTGAACAATACAATTGAAAATATACAAAGTGAATAATTCAGAGTAACTTATTTTATGTTTGTCTATTTGTTCTATGTGAGCTATACAACGTTGATAGAATGTGACGTTTGTTTTGGTCCCCTTCACCTACTCCGTTACCTAGGTAGGTTTAGATAATTCTTAAAAAGATGGATCCATTTATTAAAAAATTTACATTTCACTGGACTCGGCTATTGTACTCACCCGCTATTAGCGTTATAACATCCCGTTTTAATTTTAAAATTTCACTTTTAGGTATAATCATTTTTTGAAGAATTACTAAAGATTTAATTAATAAATGAATTTGATAGAATTTTGAAAAATAAGCCTTTTCTTTTTGTTGGAGTTAACTGTATACTCCTGAAGTTGATGATCCTTATAATATGTGACAGTATCAGATGGTGCAATAATACAGAATGTTAATTTTCTGCAAAATCAACGTGTTCGTTTCTGGCTAGGAAAACCTTTTTTTTTTTCAAAAAACTAATGATACAGTTTTAGTTTTTATCCAAATCAGCTCTGTGACTCCTTTAATTATTTTTCGCTTATAGTTTCGGTTTTGGTCTATCATATCCAGTAAAAAAATTACCCAGTAAATATATTATTATTTAAAATTATTACATTTATATAATATATATCTTCCCTATTTCAATCAAATATTGTTCACAATTTCATTGGTTTCAATTTTGTTCCTTATTACATTAGCTTTCTGCCAGTGAAAGTTTCGTCAAAATCGGTCCAGCTGTTTCAAATATTAGCCGAAAAAAATTGAGTGACAGAAAGACAGACAAAAATTTTAAGATTGGTAATTTTGTTGTAAGTACCGTGTATACTTTTATATGCATTTTTTTTAATTACAAACAGACACATCAATTTTAGTTATTTTTATACCTTCCCTTCTTAAATCGGAAATTGTTCACTATTTTATTGGTTTCTACAATATTTTGTTATCGCGTAATTCTCTTTTTTACTAATTCATTAAAATAAATATATTAAAACAAAAGTAGCTAAAGTTAATCCTTATAATATTAGCTATAGGGGCTGTCCATTAATTACGTCATGTTTTGAAGAACTTTTTAGACTTTGTAATATTTCGTGAATTTCTTCTTCCATCTCCTCTCCCTTTCTAGACCTCACCTGATTAATGGACATCCCCTAATTGCTTGTGAAAGTCCCATCAAATTTCATTCAGCTGTTTCAGACATTAGTCGTAAGAAACAGACTGACAGACAAAAAATTAAAAAATTGATTTTTTGATGTAAGTGCTGTATATACTTTCATGCATTTAGTAAAAAGCATACTGTTCGACGTAAACCCTTAAATTGTCATAACTTTTGTTTATGAATCGATTGAAATGAAAAAAACACCAAATGTTAGTGAACCTTACTCCAATATAATCATGAAAACCACATCTAAATCGAATAAGCCGTTTCTGAGATTAGCGGGCGCAAACGCACTGATAAACAGACAAACAGACGAAAATTCTAACAATTATTGTTTTGGGTTCTATTGCGTTAGTAAAGACCCCCAAGAAGATTTTTTTTCATATATCTTCCATGTACAGACAGCGACCCGTTAGAATTTTATTATTAGTATAGATTGATATTTTCCTCGCAAGAGAGCTCCGACAAACGCGTGCGATCGCAGCAAATCATGATGTGCTATAGGGCGAAGCGCGCCGCCCGATCCCGGCCGGCCGCGGGTCGGTACCGCCGCGGCGCCGCAATAACTACTCCCTGCATTTTAAATTTGTAATATCTTCGGAAATATTCACTTAAATTACATGCTGTAAAAAGCATATTGATCTATAATAAATGCACAATTTATTTAAGGTACTTAATTGGATAAGGATTAATGCTGTATTGTTTAAAATCACTTCGTAAATAACCATTTTTTAGTAAAGGATAAAAAATGGTTATGGTGGGTTATCCCTAAGAGATAGACATATACCATCGCGGACTTTTTTGTTGAACTTTTTAAGGTGGACAATACTGTAGTACATTATTTTGGTCTATCTCGTAGGGTTCAGCCAGCGTTTACAATATAAGCGTAAAAAAACGTGCTTATTTACGACATCACATTAGAAACCTCTAAATTTATCAGCGTTTCTCTACTATATTATGCATGTATTATACATATAAACCTTCCTTAAGAATCACTCTATCTATTAAAAAAAATCGCATCAAAATCCGTTGCGTAGTTTTAAAGATCTAAGCATACATAGGGACAGACAGACGCCGAATAGCGACTTTGTTTTATACTATGTAGTGATTATTATATATCGGCAGTTCACACCCTTCCTCTCTTTAGGATAATCTTTTAGGACCGCTTGTCTTCACTCTCACAAATATATTTTCATATTTACATGTAAACTAGAGACTAGAACCCTAGAAATCATTCGACAACTATGTACACACTACACAGTCATTATGTCTATGGTAGATACACTATCGTTAATAGCGTACGTATTTGTCATCTGTGGATTATACTCGCTCATAGACAAAAATATTTGTTTGATAGAATATAAATTTGAGTTTTGATTGTTTACATTTAAAATATTTTCTAGACTACTATAATAAAAATAATTACGATGAGCTTATTTAATCGATACTAAATATCAACAATATAGACTGTTACTATTCAAACAAATGTACCACAAACTTTAGTTTGAAATCTAATAGTTTTTACTCGAAAATGGTATTGATATGAATAAACGCCTGTGTTTTATTTTATTAAAATTAAATTTTAGATCATCTTATATATATTCTATTTTAGGAAGGCGCCTATAGTGATAAGTTTTCCTTTATTGGAGAATGGTATGATAATCAAGCTAGTCTCGTTCGCCGGTTCAATGTATTTTACTATCCTACTGATGATACAATAGAAATGTATGATTTGAAAAATCGAAAGACTTTTCTTCGACGAGTTAAAGTAAATGGAGTCACTTTAGATAACTTTTTCATTGGATCGACCCTTCAGATTTTGGGAAGGTTGATAAAAATTGTTGATTTTGCTTGTGAAGCAACTAGAACACAGTTACACAAGGATATGCAGATGTATGTATTTTCTTGAAGTTATATTTTTAATAAATTAATTAAATTAAATTATTCATACAATAAGGAGGGTAATAAATCTCTATGAATTCATTAAGATTATTTATTATGGGATTATAGTTATTAATAATGACTTTATCATACAGAAGTAATAATGATGATTTTTCATAGTATATTCTGTAAATATGGATAATAACAGATTTATTTAAACACTACAAATTGTATTTGACAAAAGGAAAGTAATTAAATTAAAGTTATGCTGTAAATATATGTTAAATACAGAGTCTTTATTTAAAATAATCTTAAATTTCAGAACATTTGCAATGATAAAGCCACTACCTAATAAAATTGCTGGTAAAATTTTAACTCATTTTTATGATCAAGGTTTAAAGATAACTAAAATGAAAAAAACATTCCTCACTGCCGAAGATATTAATTTTCTATATAGAAACCAAACGTCAGATCCATCCTTTCCGTAAGTTTTATTTGTATATTTTCAGACAAGAATTATATTTGTGAGTATTACTGTCATAAGTGATATAAAAGAACTGTAACCTGGTAACAGCTAACTAGGTGGCCTTATGAAAGCTGTAAAAAATAAGGAACTAGCAGTAAATTCTTTCAGATGTAAAGCTAGCCAAACAACTTATTTAAATCTTTATTAAAGTTTGTGAGCAAAACTTACAAGAGATATCACCTTTGAATTTTGGTTGGTATTTACTGAAATTAATTTAACATAATACGGGTATCAACTTATCATATTATTTTAGATT
Source organism: Hypolimnas misippus (assembly GCA_037950945.1). NCBI lineage: Eukaryota > Metazoa > Arthropoda > Insecta > Lepidoptera > Nymphalidae > Hypolimnas > Hypolimnas misippus. Next base: position 6,769,056 of record JBBEEQ010000017.1, read on the forward strand.
TCTACTTGAATACCTAACTGGACAGCAAGTGTTTGGTTTAGAAATGGTTGGTAAAGATTCAGTTGCAGCTTCTTTGAAAATTCTTGGAAATAAGGATCCTCTGAAAGCTGAACCTGGCACTATTAGGGCTCTGTATGGTACTGATCCTGTTAGAAATTGTGCACACGTGTCTTTTAGCCCTGAAGCTGCATTAGAGGTAAATGTTGATATATTTTATCACAAGTAGACCTAAGTAATACAAAAATAAAATTAGGATTGTGAGAATTGTGATATAATTATGTCTACTATGTCTTGGAAATATTAATAATTAAAATATATATTTTTTACACTTTTTTGTGGTTCTTCATGAATAAATAATTATAAAATGAATCACCAAATTTAATTATTAACCTAGTCAGTTGATTCCATATTTTATTCTAGTAATTACATCAAAGTTCAAAATAAATATATAATAATTATTAATTATATTTTTGTCTCACTTGCACTTACAGGATATAGATTATTTTTTTCCACCACCAGCTTTGAGATCTGTTAGGCTCCGGCTAACAGCGACCCTGTCCAATTGTACTTTATGTATAGTGAAACCACATGCAATTCGTGAGGGAAAGTTAGGAGCAGCATTGGAAGCTATAGATGAAGGAGGGTTTAACATCACGGCATTAAACATGTTTATTGTGGAAAATATTAATGCTGCTGAGTTTTATGAAGTGTACAAAGGAATTGTACAAGAATACAAGGTATAAAAGTAGCACTAAAAAAGAGTATAATTTTTTTATTAATGACTTGAAACATACAGAAACATTGACTAGTTAAGTATTAAAAAAATGTAATATTTTGTTATTTTACATTATGAAGTGATAGGTAAAAGTTTCATTATATTAAATTATATCGAGGATGTAATATGTATATATATAACTTTTTGTTATAACTAAACAAAGTAATCACAGTATTAAAGAAATATCTTAAAACAAACAGGGGATGGTTGAGGAGCTGTCTAGCGGTCCCTGCGTTGCTATGGAAGTTGTTGCCAAAGATAAGAATGTCAACACTGCTGTAGAGTTTAGAAAGTTAGTTGGTCCTTCAGATCCGGTATGCTATTAATTCAATATATATATCACAATATACATAATTTTATACATATTATCTTTTGATTTATAAAATTATGTTTTCCTTGCAGGAAATAGCTAGGTTATTACGTCCGTATACATTAAGGGCAAAATTCGGAAAGACAAAGGTGCAAAATGCAATACACTGCAGTGATTTAGCCGAAGATGGTTTGTTAGAAGTTGAGTATTTCTTCAAGATATTGGATCTTTAAAAGACTGAGTAGGTTCAGGTGATGTGCTTATTTCTGTGATGGGATGTTTATTTTTTTATCTATATCACACATAATTATATTGAGCCGATAATTCAGAATTTGTCATAGTCATGGAAAGGCTATTAGTTATTATTTAATAAAGAAGATAAGTCTATAGTTCTTTAATTTTTATAATACCTTCGATGTTTTCAACATGGCGGCAGAAAATTTTATTTAGAGTCATAATGTTGTCTTATTCGTTCGTACATTTTAAAAGTCATCTTACATTTGCTAAAATAAAGTATGGTAGTGGTACTGTATAGTTCATTAAGTATTTATAAAATAAAGAACAATTAGATAAAGATTAATTCCAATAACTGAGGCAAGCAATCGGCAAATCACAAATGGAATGTGCCAAAACAAATAAACATCAAGCATACAGGTGTTATATAAAGAGGGTGCCAGCATTTCGACAAAATTATATGAAACTAAAAAAAAAAATTAAAACCCGATTGCCCAAAATGGCGATGGGAAAATGGTATAAAAAATATTAGACAACTATTATGTCACTTTCCTCTAGTGAAAGAGGTTTTTAATTTTAAAATCAGATAAGTAGTAAAGAGTTGTATGGAATTATCCTATCCTAATTATGATGAATTTAATGGCATCACATATATTGCATTCCGTCTAATGGTTTAGTCTGTAGAGCATGCTACAGAATTAGACATACAAAGATACGCTCGAAAAATATAACCTTTTTTTTGGCAGTCGGGCAAAAACCTTTACGATTGCGGTTAAGTTGCCATGTCATTTGTCCGTTAGGGTCGCAGGTCGCCATGTTTGCTCCGTGACGTCATTACTTTTTGTCGCGAGTTTCATAGGGCAATCAAGAAAATAAGTGAAAAAAGTTTTTTTTTTTCAAATTAGTTGCTATTTCGAAATAGTTACATTTTGTAATAAAACGTAACGAGAACAAGAATGTTTTAATAGATAATTATTGCTACTTCAATAGCCTACCTATACCTCTCTGTAGCGCTTGGACCGCAGTCGTATACTTTCGTAATGTGTGAAATTACTCGCCTGCTTTTTCTATAATTACAATGTTCTATGTTCGACGGTCGCTTGGCTCAAGTGCTCGAAACACGCAACGGTGTGGGTATACGGAAACGCGTGGCAACATTACGTACTTCCCGGTGACATACAATCGATATTGTGTTTTTGGTTTTTTAAGTTTAATAAAACTTATTGTTTTGTATGCAATGTATAACGTTTGAATAGATTAAAATATGTTTTAAAATAATAATAATTAAAGACTGAGTTTATATTTTTTGTACACCTTATTTTTGCATAATAAAAGCACATTATAAACAATCATTTTCTTTTAATTTTTTATTCCATGTTTTATTTAGTGTACAGATGGGCTTTTCATTAGTGTACAGCAAGCCTCAAAATTTTCACGAGGAGGACGGCAGTCGGGATGGCCTCGAACTGCCGTACGCACCAGCGAGGGGTGCGGGGAGGGCAATATTAGACTTTGCCCTCCTGAGACGAGCTCTGCCAGCCACGAGCGGAGCGTCGCACGTGAGGGGCAGCGGATGCGCATGCGCAAGCGATCCCGAGGCCTCTCCATTTCCGTGCTGAGAAAGGCCATCGCATGGGTTTTAGTGGGTATAAATCTCCACATAACCCGATCTCCCCCCAGGAATCGGGTATCTTTTCGAAGATTTCCCCTGCGTAAACAAAAAAAAAAAGCCTCCAAGTTTATCGAGGTAAAATTTTGAGACTTGCCATATTAGTTAACATTTATGATTGCAATGAGTCTGAATTTGATATTTTAGCGCAGCCTATAAGTTTCCCCAGGAAACATGAATGTAATTGAAATGCATTTTTATAGGGAGTTTCTGAGGGAGGCAAGCATAAACAAACAAATTATACAACAAGCAAGCTTCAGCGCAAGAAATGAGTATAGAATAATTGGATGCTGATAAGCAATAATGTGTCAACCCACAAAAAGTCAAATTCGGAGATATTATTGTATTTTGATACTGCGTTACTTATTTAACATAATTGAAAAAAAAAAATTAAGTCATATAAACTAAATAATTACGGAAAAAACTTTTTTCCTTAATAAAATTTTTCGATTTCCAAGTGTGTTCCATATTTTACAATTTATACAATAATCTCAAACATTTAAAAACTTTTTATTAGATAATGTATTAAACATCAATCTGCTTTTAATTCATTATACTTTTCATCAAAAAAGAAATTAAAAGTTGGATGTATACTTCAAAAATATTTGTTAAGAATAGGTTTGACATCTTTAGACGCCATTTTCTCAAAATAAAGTGCATGTGGCTTGACACAGTATTGCTTATCAGCGTCCAATTATTATTTACTTCATAATCGACATAGTTTTAAACTGATAGTGGAGATGTCGCAGAATTCTTATTTTTTTATTCAGTATATTAGCAATATATGGACGGTGATAAGCAATACTGTGTCAAACCAGACGGACTTTATTTTGCAAAAATGGCGTTTGAACATGTTAAACGTATTTTTATCAATTTGTTCAAAGACATATATCCATCTTTTTACTTCTATTTCGATAAAAGGTATAATGAATAAAAATCAGATTGGTACAATAAAAATTTTTATCTATAAACGTTGATGTTTAAATATTGAGCATTAAGTTAAGAAACTTTTTTCCATACTTAATGAATTTAGACGTTTTTAATTTATTTTAATAATGTTAGAGCATGCTGCTGTATCAGAATACATCAATATTTCCGAATTCGACTTTGTTGGTTGACACAATATTACTTATAAGCATTTATATAATAAAAGTACATATACACTATGTATTTTGTCTTATCTACCTACGGTACCTCGTTGACTAGTTACTAATATATGTATATCGTCAGTACGCACCCTCCCTCTCTAGGATAGATGACTCGTCCTTGCTCTCACTAATATATTCATAATTACATGTAAACTAGAGACTAGGACAGTGATAACAAAACACAGTAATATAAGCGTGTGGACTATTGATATTGTATCGTCAGTTTCATACAATTTCAGAAACCGATTTCTGTTGAATTTTAATTTCGCTGGCATGTTATTTGACTTTCTTGAAACAACTTAATGTTTATAAATGTACAATTATATCAACTCGTTTTTAAATTTCCTGGTGTCCTCTGGTAGCCTTCAGTACATCTCATCGTATATGGCGATGCGATCTACCTCTGCACACTATGGTCTTGCGACAAATACGGACGCATCTATAGGCATGTCTGGATTATAGATTGTTAAATTTATACTATACATGATATAATAAAAACAATTATTGTTTAAACAATGGTTTCGAATTTTCGGTGCTACAATTTTAAAGTACTTAATTTAAAATATAATATTTTATTTATTAGAAACATTTGGATTTATTAAATTATATGTATATACACACATATATCTGTATATATATATATATATTGGTATATAATAAATTCAGATTGCGTTGAAATTTGCGACGTATATAGTTATTATGACATAAGCATCCGCTAAGAAAGGATTTTCCAAAATTAAGAGGATGACACTCGGCCCCAGAGTTTTATGGAGAAATTAAACTTGAGTGAAGCCGCAAGCAAAAGCTAGTATTAAATTTGCGTGAAAAACGTGTCAATTTCTTGCATGACTGACATCTAAATCGTTAAGTGTTAGGTGTATACAGAATTAATTTTTTGAAATTACTACTAAAGGTTTAAAATGTATGTATGTAAATGTATGTAATTTTATTAAATTTTGTAAAAAATTCTATTGAATTTTGTTTTTTGTGTGTGTTTTCGCTATTCCTTATAGTTTCGGATTTGGTCTAATTCGTCAAGTTAAAAATTTCACTCTGTATAGATATATTAAAATGATTTGAAAATATTTTTTTTGTTTTTTTTTTTCGGAACTATTTTGGAAATTTTTATTTAGATGTCAAATGAGGTCTCCAAAAATATGAGCCCTTAATATTAAAATGATTTGCACCGCGCTATTCCATACAAATTATTTATCATAAAAATAACACAGAAAAAAATTATCTTCCTTGTGATTTTATGTCAAACTAGCTGTGCCCGCGACTTCGTTCGCGTGGATTACAGAATGCTTGGCTTGTTTCCTGCAAAGCAAGTCTGTAGTCTGCGGTGCCTCTCAGGGAAGGAACTTTTTACTTTTTACGTTGTATTTATAAGCAGACACTAACTCAGATACGGAATTCCTTCACGGTTTTCACTATAAATGTTGAAGAAAAGTGTTTTGCGCTAGTCTTTAAAATTTCGACTGTAATAAAGGTATGTTCTCGCTGAGGTTCTCCTTGTATTATATATCGGGTGACTTTTTTAACTGGGCTTGATAGGCCAAATCCAGAACTATAAGGAATCGCGAAAAATACTTAAAGGAGTCTCGTGTCCGATTTTGATAAATCTAAAACTGCATCATACGTTTTTTTGATTTAATGATTCTCCTAGCCAGGAATAGAACCTACTAATTTTGGAAAAAAATAATACATTCTGTATTATGACACCACCTAATAGTGTTACTTTTAAGGACTAACTTTTGGGAAGTAATAGTAAACGACAAATTTAAGGAAAAGATTTTTTTTACAAAATACCATTAAAGCTATACATTATTAATCGATTCTAGAAAAACATGATCAAATATGTGGGTTAAATCATGGGTCCCGCTAAGTTTAGAAAAAAGTCTGCATTACTTCGAATGATTTGTTTATAGGTTGCATCAAAATGTTAGTCACCTACTAAAGTAAGGAAGAGTGTGAACAATACAATCGAAAATATATAAAATGAATAATTCACAGTAACTTCTTTTATGTTTGTCTATTTTTTCTGTGTGAGCTATACAAAGTTGACAGAGTGTGACGTTTGTTTTGGTCCCCGTCACCTACTCCGTTACCTAGGTGTTCTTAAAAAGATTAATCAATTTATTGAAAATCTACATTTCACTGGACTATTGTACTCACCCGCCATTAGCGTTACAACATCCCGTTTTAATTTTAAAATTTCACTTTTAAGTATGATCGTTTTTTTTGAAGAATTACTAAAGATTTAATTAATGTATGTATTTTCGTACGTAATTCATTTATTTATTTTTGTTGCAGTTAACCGTATACTATTACTTCCCCGAATTTGATGCATATAATATGTGACAGTATTAGATGGTGCAATAATATGTTTATTTGAAATTGAATGTTTATTTTTTTCAAAATCAACGTGTTCGTTTCTAGCTAGGAAAATTATTTTTCAAAAAACTGATCATGTAGTTTTAGTTTTTATCTAAATCGGCTCTGAGACTCCTTTAATTATTTTTTACGCTATTCCTTATAGTTTTGGATTTAGTCTATCATATCCAATAAAAATATCACCCGGTATATATTTTTTTTTAATTATTATATTTATATAACTAGCTGTGCCCGCGACTTCGTTCGCGTGGATTATAGAATGCTTGGCATGTCTCCTGCAAAGCAAGGTTATAATAGTCTGCGGTACTGCTCCAGAAAGGAGCTTTTACTTTGGATTTGGGAACTTTCTGGTTGTATTTATAAGCATATTTGTTTTGATTTCATGATTCTCCTGGCCAGGAACTGAACCCACTAATTTAAAGAAAAAAGAATACATTCTATATTATTGCACCACCTACCTAATAGTGTCACTTGTAAGAATTAATTAATTAACTTTCGGAAAGTAATAGTAAGAGACAAATTAAAGGAAAAGATTTATTTTTTAATAAAATAACATTAAATCTATACATGAATTAGAAGTTAAGTAATCGATTCTATATATATCAAATATACATAATCAAATATGTGGGTTAAGCCATGGCTCCCGGTAAGTTTAGAAAAAAAGTCTGCATTACCTTGAACGATTTGTTTATTTGTATCAAAATGCTGGTCACCTACTAAAGTAAGGAAGAGTGTAAAGAATACAATCACAAATATATAAAATGAATAACTAACAGTAACTTCTTTTATGTTTGTCTATTTTTTCTATGTGAGCTATACAAAGTTGATAGAATGTGACGTTTTTTTTGGTCCCCGTCACCTACTCCGTTACCGAAGTAGATTTAGATAATTCCTAAAAAGATGAATTAATTTATTGAAAATCTACATTTCACTAGACTCGGCTATTGTACTCACCCGCTATTAGCGTTACTACATCCCGTTATAATATTAAAATTTCACTTTTAGGTATGATTGTTTTTTTGAAGAATTACTAAAGATTTAATTAATGTATGAATTTGATAGAATTTTGTAAAAAATTTGCCCTTTCTTTTTGTTGCAGTTAAGTATATACTATTACTATACACTATGCAGTTAACTATGTATATATGTACTATTACTCTGAAGTTGATTCTTATAATATGTGACAGTATCGGATGATGAAATCATGCAAAATGTTAATTTTTTCCAAAATCAACGTGTTCGTTTCTGGCTAGGAGAACTTATTTTTCCAAAAAACTAATGACATAGTTTTAGTTTTTATTAAAATCGGCTCTGTTACCTCCTTTAATTATTTTTCGCTATTGCTTATAGTTTCGGATTTGGTCTATTATATCCAGTAAAAAAATACCCAGTAAATATATTATTTTCCAAATTATTATATTTATATTATATACATATATCTTCCCCATTTGAATTAGATGTTGTTCACTATTTCATTGGTTTCGATTTTGTTCCTTATTACATTAGCTTTCTGTTCAGTGAAAGTTTCGTCAAAATCGGTCCAGCTGTTTTAGATATTAGCCGTAACAAACTGAGTGACAGATAGACAGACAAAATTTTTAAAGTTGGTAATTTTGTTGTCAGTACCGTGTATACTTTCATATGCATTTATTTAAAATTACAAACGGACACATCAATTATATTTATTTGTATATATGTATAACCATCCCTTTTTAAATCAGAAATAGTTCACAATTTTATTGTGTTCTACAATATTTTGTTATCGCGATTACGCAATAACAAAATATTAAGAGAATTATCTCTTTTTTACTTATTCATTAAAATAAATATATTTTTTTAATAAAAGTAGCCTAAGTTAATCCGTATAATATTAGCTAGGTATAGTGGCTGTTCATTAATCAAGTAATGTTTTTAAGAACTTTTTAGACTTTGTGATACTTCGTGATTTTTTTTCTTCCATCCCCTCTCCCTCCTCTGGCCCTCGCGTGATTAATGGACATCCCCTAACTGCAAGTGAAAGTCCCATCAAATTTCATTCGGCTGTTTCAGAGATTAGTTGTAAGAAGCAGACAGACAGACAAAAAATTAAAAAATTGTTTTTTTTTATGTAAGTACTGTATATACTTTAATGCATTTAGTGAAAAATACAAAATAATGTTCGATGTGAACCCTTAAATTCACATAACTTTTTTATTTATGAACCGATTGAAATGAAAAAATCACTAAATGTTGAGTGAAGCTTACTGCAATATATTAATGAAAACCGCATCTAAATCGGATAAGCCGTTTCTGAGATTAGCGGGCACAAACTCACAGATAAGCAGACAAATATCTAATAATTATTGTTTTGGGTTCTATTGCGTAGGTAAAGGCCCCCAATATTATATTTTTTTATATATCTGTCTTGTGCAGACAGCGACCCGTTAGATTTTTTTGTACGTATCGATTAAAAATATCTAAAATAGAAGTCAGCCTATGTTACTCCTTATAACATTTGCTAACTGCAAGTAAAAGTACCATTAAAAATTGGTTCAGCCGTTTTAAAGATTAGTCGGAACAAACATATAGACAGACAGACTGAAAGACAAAAATTTAAAATGTATTTTTTGATATAAGTACTGTATATACTTTCATGCATTTAGTGAAAAGTACAAAATAATGTTCGAAGTGAACCCTTAAATTGACATAACTTTTTTATTTATGAACCGATTGACATGAAACAAACCCTAAATGTTAAGTGAAGCTTACTACAATATATTAGTGAAAACCGCATCTAAATCGGATAAGCCGTTTCTGAGATTAGCGTGCACAAACGCACAGATAAACAGACAAACAGATAAGAATTCTAAAAATCTTTGTTTTGGGTTCTATTGCGTTGGTAAAGGCCCCCAGTAAGATTTTTTTTCATATATCTTCCATGTACAGACATCGACCCGCTAGAATTTTATTATTAGTATATAGATGTATACCTTTCCTGTTTGAATCAGATGTTATTTACTATTTCATTAGTTTCAATTTATTGTTCACTATTTCACTATTTCATAAGTTTTCATTTTCGCATAACGCTTTTTTTTTATTTATTAATTAAAAAAATCTAAAATAAAAGTAGTAAGTGAAAATTTTGTTAAAATTGGTCCAGCCGTTTTAGATATTAGGCGAAACTGACTGATAGACAGATAAATATTTTAAAAATGGTGTTTTTGATGTAAGTACTGTGTATACTTTCATATGCATTTATTTAAAAGCTGTTTATTTTAAATTACAAACAGACACATCGATTTTATTTATTTGTATAGATGTATACCTTCCCTTCTTGAATCGGATATTGTTCACTATTTTATTGGTTTTTACAATATTTTGTTTTCGCGTATTTCCCTTTTTTACTTATTTATTAAAATAAATATATATTTTTAAATAAAAGTAGCCTAAGTTAATCCTTATAATATTTTCAAGCATTTAGTGAAAAGCACAAAATAATGCTCGACGTGACCCCTTAAATTGACATATATTTTTTAGCGGGCACAAACGCACATATAAACAGACAAACATATAAGAATTCTAAAAATCATTGTTTTGGGTTCAATTGCGTTGGTAAAGGCCCCCAATAATATTTTTTTTTCATATTTCTTCCATGTACAGACAGCGACACGTTAGAATTTTATTATGTGTATAGATTAAAAAATATCTAAAATGGAAGCAAGTCTAAGTCACTCCTTATAACACTTCATAACTGCTCACAGTTAAAGTAAAAGTACCATCAAAATCGGTTCAGCCGTTTCAGAGATTAGTCGAAACAAACAGATAGACGGATAGACCGACAGACAAAAAATTAAAAAATGTATTTTTTGATGTAAATACTGTATATAATTTCATGCATTTAGTAAAAAGCGCAAAAAATGTTCGACGTGATTCCTTAAATTGACATAACTTTTTTATTTATGAACCGATTGACATGAAACAAACACTAAATGTTAAGTGAAGCTTACTACAATATATTAGTGAAAACCGCATCTAAATCGGATAAGCCGTTTCTGAGATTAGCGTGCACAAACACACAGATAAACAGACAAACAGAAAAACAGATAAGAATTCTAAAAATCATTGTTTTGGGTTCTATTGCGTTGGTAAAGACCCCCAATAAGATTTTTTTTCATATATCTTCCATGTACAGACAGCGACCCGCTAGAATTATTAGTATAGATATAGATATAGATAAACGATACGTTACACTGTAAAGTTTTTGAAGTATTTTTGTAGAAAATTGAACATTCTATAAAAAAGATCTTAGGTCATTTTTCGATAAACCAACTCAGTCAGAAGTTATTCAAGGTTATTCATGCCCACAAATGCGTTGCCAGCTTAAAAAAGAATGGAGGAACGAAAGGAATAGTAGGTACGTCAAGAAAGAAATTGGGGTTAGGCTTCCGGCTCTTTCACTCACTGTACGAAATGCAGCTATGTCAGCTACATCATGCTGATCTTCTGTGAGAGTGAAGAACTGCCCTGGACGAACCAGCTCGTATACGAGCTGTATTCTCGTGTCTTGCGTTTTATACTAAAGTTACATACCTACATACATAATTTATCTTCTAATTATCTATATTTTTCCATTAATTGTTGCCTATAATCTATTCTTTAATATTAAAAATAATTGAAATGATTTCGATGATTTCATGTAGATCTTTTGTAAATAGATTCTATAGAGACGTATAACAATTTGGTAGACCGGCAGCGAATTGAGCGAATCAATTTACAATAGTGTAATCTTTTTTTTTTTCAATTTTAACCATCCAGGTTAAAAATTTACAATTTCCATGAACCAACAAAACTTATTAACACTTACGTAACCATATTTATTAGGCAAGTGTCTATTTGTGAATTTATCTACTGTACAGCAAGAAGAGACAATGTAGTTACTACTCGCTAAACAAATGTCAATGTGAATGTTATTTTGTTGAGGTACTTATTGAAAATTACAAATGATTTTATATCTCAAAAATATACTAAAATAAAATACTCACGTATGTATTCTAAAAACAACGTCTACATTAGTCCGAGCAGCAACTATTTCTTTAAATTAATTTTCGGTCTTCGGGTCATTAGTCGAAGTATATTGCGCCGTTAGTAGTAATATATTGATGTCATTTCAACCTTTCACTAGTATTATGTTTGGGTATACTTTTTGTCCGCGTTGTTCAGAGGCACCATACATGCTACAAAATCTCTTTGACGAACGTTTATGATGGTGGGAAGTGCACAGGGTTGCGGGTGCGCCAGTGTCGCGTAAATCTCTATCGACCCGGCACGCGTGCGTAACTCATGCATGCGCGGGCTTGTTTTCTCTACACTTTTTATTTGCATATTTCCAATAATACATAAAGAAACTACGCCGTAAGAATTGTGTGTTTAAAAAAATGAGGTTTTTTTAATACTGTGACTAAAAGGAAACAACAATACGAGTTTACAGTGGAGTTTATCATTACGATTAGGTTTATTTTTCAATTTTGCAAACACGGTGAGTAAGATTTAATATTTTTTTTACGAGTTACTATGTAGTAGGATTTCAATTGGATTATGTTAAAGTGCACGACAATTTATTTGTAATGTAACGTAAATTAAGCATTTAAATATATTTCTAATCTAACAAGATTTATATTCTAAAAAAAAAAATAAATAACTATCAAAGTAAATCTTCAAATTTTATCATGTCCCGCTAAAAAAATTTTATAGTTTCAAAACAGTTTGCAAAAGTCTATCTGAATCACCTATCCTATCACATAAAAAATTGCCGATTCCAAAACACTTCAAAAAGTACTTATCGAAAAAACAAAATAAGTACATATAAAATAAATTTGTCGTTAATCAATAAATATTTAACAAAAACAATACATTTTTGTATCTATTTGGTCGAATAGACTCTACTTCTTAATTATTTTCCATTTGGTTACCGCGCTTCAAAAATATAGACACAGCTTTGAAAAGTGACTTAAAACTTGAAGGTTAAAAAGATACAATACATTGCGTATTGTGTCTTTTTAAACCTTATACTTAATAATTAAAATAAAGCGATAGAATTAGGAGAGAAATCTTAATGAAAAGTTAAGGTACTTCTAATTAAAAAGTTCGAGACATGTGGTATAACAAGTAACACAAGTTATAATGTATTTGTGCCCATACCTATCATTTGTACGGTAGGGCAGGGACGTCTTTGATTTTTTTTTTCTATTTAATAAAAACGAATGGTTTAAGGAAAACACTAAAATGATTGTCAAGATTCAACTAAACTTTTTCCTGGTAGAAATATCCAGTAGGTCCTTATCATTTTTAGAATTCCGAGAATGAATTGGCTTTGTTTACTGATTTAATATAGAGAATTTAATATAGAGAGAAAGTTTGTAGCTAGTCTAATGTTCTACGTAAGAGATTTTATCGAAAATGTCATGAACTTATTTAGAAAGTTTGAACTTAACATTTAAACTAGGTAGCGATGTAATAGGTATGTGCCTGTATTTATTGTGAATATACAATTATTTTGAAAGGAAAGGGAAGTCCTGATTCGCCACAATGGGAGGTCAGCAGATCTTAAAGATCATATTTAAATCGGTTTTGTTTCCTTCTATGCCTTTCCTTGTAAAATAGTGTTTTTTTTTTGTGTTATCTATCTCTTGTATTCTCTATCGGTCTTTACATTCCACTCGTTTTTACATCCTTCGTTGTTATTGTTAGGCGAGACAATTATAAGTTTTGCTTTCAGACTTTCATAAAGATTTACAAAATTTGTATCCCATTACTTTAGATTTGAAAGAATTTACTGTCAGTGCCTTGTTTTTGACATTCACAGCTATCGTTACTACTCCAGACGTATCTGTTACTAGGTAGAGGTGTTTAATATCGCTTAAGAAAGTAAAACTTACAAATGTAATTCTCATATGCCTTAGGAATATATCATGAAAGTAAATAAACACTATGTTTGGAAAAAGTGATAATATTATTAGTACATCTCTCTCTTTCTGTCAGGGATAGTTTTCCTTTCATGCTAATTAATGTAGGTACATGGTAAAGTATAAATAATATAAATTAAAGACGTAAACAAAAACATAACAACCAGTCTTTAATTCGAAATTGTGTGTAGTTTAAATTGTATATGGTTTGTATTTGTTGTTCTTTTCTGTTTATAACACGATAACAACAACATGAAAAAATATCATCTATTTTCGTTATACCTACAAAATACTCAGTATTGCCAAATATTTATTCAACGTCCAAAGGAAAAATATGCATCCGAAACTTGTCATGACGATTATTTGTTAAGAAAAAAAAATTTTTAGATTTTAAACGAATAACGTAGTCTTAATTTATTCTACCAATGTTTGTAACTTGAGTTACCGTCATTTATACTATTGAAATGAACTTATATAATATATCATACCCACATGAAGTACAATATGGTGTACATATGTATTATATGTACCGCATAGTAATAATATTTTTGTAGACATTTGTTTTGAAACTTTTTAAAAGTTATATTGCCTCTTCATTAAGCAATAGCCAATATATGTTGTGTATGATATAAACATTTGTGTATACGTGGTAGTGTAAAGATATTTAGAGAACGTTATACTTACCTATTCGTTTTTTTACTGAAGAAAAAATATCGCATACCATACGAATACCGATAGTTATTTCTTTTTTATAAATACTAAGTAGGTGTGTGGAGTATTGTAATCAATAAGTGCATAGCTCACACACCAGTCTTAATTAAACTCTATTAAATTATCTTCAAAGTTTAATTGATGTCTTAGAAAAAATAGTTTATCAGTACGATAAGGTATACTTGTAAGATAGTTAAAATATATTTTAGCATATGATGACACAAATATTTTAGACTGTGGGTTAATCATAAAAATCATTAATACGAAGACATTCAGCTTGGAATTTTGATTAGAGCATGGCGTTTTTAGATTCAATCATCAAAACAATGAGTAATATTTATATTACACAACTCAAGTCATAAATCTTTTGGCTTTTACTGAGCTTGCATCAATAACTTGCACAATAAGCAACATTAGTGACATTGTTATAGCAGGTTTTTCTCATAGTTATGTTATCATACTATAAAAAAATTGTAACCATTTCAATGATGGGGATATAATTAAAGAAAAAAACTTCACGCTACAATAAAATTATAGTTCCTATTATGGGGAAGTTTTTGTGCTTATTAGTTAATACATCATAAGCACGGATGTCGTCAAATGTTTATTTAAACTATACGTTAATAAGTTTCTAGATTTAGTTAATAATCAATAATTTTGACCTGTTGCTTAATTTATATTTGTTAACCTTATTTGTAAATAGTTTAGTGGATAAATTACTTAAAAGAACATTCTTTAAAAAAATCTAAATACCTATATGTGACTATTTAAACGATAGAGTTGATTAAATATCCTATTATGGATAATTCAGTTGGTGCCGTGACGCTCGTTTCGCAAATCTATGCACCTATACCAATGCACAAACCGACGTTACCTCTTTTAGGTTACTATTACTAACTGTATCTACACTGTACCTACTGACGCACTGCTATACATGTGTCAACGGTGCGGGTACACGATAATATTGCAACTTAGCGTTTATTACCTACGTCGTAAAGATTGCAAGGAATATAATAAATGCGCGGATATATGTACCTTTTGTTCGATATTTAGTTATGAAATGAGGAGCCATTGTGTTCCAGCAGTGTGGGCCTTTAAAGTTCACAACGGTGAATATGTATACATTCACTTGAGCTCTTGAATCTTTGGGTTTGGCTATTGAACTCACAGCTTAAATTCAGTAATGATTTAATGAATTTTAAATATTATATTCCATATTCCACATGTGATAACTAGCCATAATTTAAATAACCCAGTTATGTTTGTCTAGTAAGAATAGCCAAATATTTGACTAAATCTGATCTTATTAGATAAGATGTATATGTACTTACGTACATATCGTCTAGTAAGATATTATGTATTTTATACTGTACCTATGGCGAAAGATCAATGTGGGAAATCAAGTTAACTCTGCGATGTGGAACTTATATACATGTACACCTTATGAGCATATCTTATAAATATACTTTTCCTGCACAATGATATTCTTTATATTATATTAAACTTATCATACTTATTCTAGAAACTTAGTTGCTGGATTAAAAAGTTACCATATACTAATGAAATTTAAAGGTCCAGTCTACTAAACGAAATAACTTTATTAAATCTCTAATAACATCACGAATTTAGTCATTTAATTTCGTGATTGACCGTAATCCTCCTAACGAATTAATTAAGTATTATAAATATTTACAACTCTAAGCAATGTTCTTTGTGGATAATTATAAAATATTAAAACGTTCTAACTAAATTAGTGATAATAGATAATGCAAATGTACATAGTTTCTTGTGTGACGTTAATTCTGTTTATGAAACGATTGCGTTTAACTTTGACTCTCCGAATATTCTGTATTTATATTTGATGACATGAGTTAATATTGTAATTTTAAGATAATTTCGTTCTAAAAATGTTATATTCCAACAAAAGTTACGTAATCATTTTTTTCCACTTAAATATGAATCATCTAAAATTTTTTGTCACTTAACTTTACATCGCCAAGTAAATATATGTACTACGTTTATGTATAACTTAGTGTAACTTAATGACTTATATATAAGTTTTTACTTTAAGCTTAAGTTTTATCTTTTTCAGAAAATCGTATATGCTATATATTTCCATGCATCAAGAACGTCGCATGGAGAGTGTATATGTAGGAGGGCGGAGTAAAAATTTTCCCACGAAGGATTTTACCCTCGTGAGGAAATCATTAACTCTTTGTCTTTGGCTGTAAATAGAACACGATATAAAAATGCAGTTCGTACGCGCATTTTTCAAAAGGATCACTGATGACCTTAAACAGAAAAAACTAATACCACTCAAAATATTGTTTTTTGTTCACGCTTCCAGTAAGTATGAGTCTCAGTATTTGCCAATAATTAAAGAATAATATTGACATTTAATGCTATAAAGGTCAGCGGTAAAACTAGCTGGGATTGAATAACAATTCAATATAATATGTTGAATTACCTATATATATATACATATATATGTTTTAACAATCCGAATGATATCTAATGATAAAATAAACATTATAGATAACTATAAAAATAGCCAGTTAAGAGTTACCTAGATGTTTAACATACTTAAATCTTTTTTTAATACTAGGTTTGGGTTCCTTTTATATATATTGAGTTTTATTTTTTTTATGTATTTAGGTGTTTGATTTTTGATTTCAAAGTGTGTGTATCCGAATAAATTGTTCTATTTTATAAAATTTTGGATAAATACTTTTATAATAAATATCTCTCCGTTAAAACTAATTTTCAGCTCTATTCGTGTTATACCCGTATTTGACAATTCATATGCGAGAACTCGGGATCAATGTGGAGGAGACGGCTATCATGTCGGCCGTGACGCCGGTCATCTCCATAGTGATGCCGCCGCTGGCTGGCATGCTCGCCGATAAAATTGGAAACTTTAGGGTCTGTTCTACTGTTTAATTACTTTACTATACTTTAAAAGACGTCATAAACATGTGATTTATTTTTATCATTAGAAAACTTTGGATAAATGAAAGTAAAAATTTACTATATATTAAAGTAACACAAGTATTTAGACAAGAATATGAATACTTTTAAAAGTAAGCGCTGTTTTTAACATTTTATTTCTCCTAGTTGTTGCATCCGCTATACTCGCATTCAAATGACGTAGGTCCATCAGATATAACATTAATTAAAGAAACAATAATATGTCAAAAACTTATTCGTCTTTTAATAACTAGTAAAATTTAATATATTAATACGAATGACGAGTATTAAGTAGTAAAGCAAGTGACCTTCTGAACAGATAATAAATCTAACATTTGCAATGCTTAATTAAATGAAGCTAATCTTCAATGTCCGTAACGCAAATTACGTCCAATTCTGGTTACAATAACCTTTACCTTGTATTGTGTTCGTATTGTGTCTGCTCGTCCTATGCTTTTATGTATAGGCAAGTGCGCTTGCGTCACGACGCAGGCCGCTCATGCCGGAAGCGCCTCTGACGTTTAATGATGTGTACCCACATCAGTTAGGGATCATTGCTTATGCGAGCGTTCATTTATAGTGACATTATAGTTTTTTTTTTTATTTTATAGTCTAAAATAAAAGCACTTTAATAGGGCTTATTATGGGATTATTATATCTAATCAGAGTTTTATAAAAGATAACTTGTAACTATATTCTATGTTGGTATGTTGTATGCGTTCCGTGAAGTTAGCGTTTTATAATTTTAATTGATGTTTTGATTACGATAATTATACTGCGCCATGAGATACGTGGTAAAAAATATGATTGCGATTTACGTTTGTACTAAGAACGTTTACCTCGTTTTCACGCAAAACAACATTTATAATGATAGCCGTCATTGTTGCCATCCTATAGCAATTGCGACAGAAAATGTCGACTTAATCATTTATGCTGATCACTCTTCTTAAATGCTTCATCCTGTTTTTCTCTAAGCCTCTAATTTCTTCGTTCAAATGATGGTTTGTTTCACGTTTGACTGCGGTTAAACATCACATTAAAGTTATGTAACAATAAAAAAAAACTAGTTTTCATTTTGCTTTATTTAAAAATACGTGTGTAAAGTCATTTGATAGTAGTAATTCATATATCTGAAACGATAAGAGAAACTTTAGACTAGAAACTTTTTTTCAATTTATGGACCTTAAATAATTTTACTATATTTACTTTTAGCTACTTCTAGCCATATCGTCAGCACTAGGTGGAGCATCGGCACTGTTACTCCTAGCGGTGCCCGTCGGACGCATCATTATAACGTTTCCTACAGAAGTGGAGTTGCTCACCTCTTGCGGTGGCTCTGCACTACACTTGCAACAAGTACGCGACTACCCTTGCCAGCCTCTCCATCCCTATGCATATGATATTAATCTTACGTAAGTTTTAAATCTTAATTTAGTACTTAGCATACCTTCAAACTTGTTTTCTATATTATATGTATATCGCGTCTTAAGTCTGAACATTGTAACTCAATGGTAATCTGATTTCGTATATGATTGGTGTGCAACAACACAGAGTTGCTGTTGTTATACACCAATCATATACAACCATTCAAAAACAACAACAAAGATTTCTTCTTGTTGTGAGTTACCGACGCTATGAGTATACAGTTATTCTTTTAGGCTATTGTCTCTAATGTTTATACGTCTTTCAAACAATTATAATTATCAATAAATATGTAGTATGACAAAAGTAGATTTATAAATCGGTTGAAAGTTTTTATGTAAATAAAGTAATAAGGAAAACTTTTCATAAAATTGAAAATTGTTTTAACGTGTCATATCTCATTGTGTTTACAGTGTGTTATCGTGCGGATTTGTTTGTGAATTACCACACGGAGCTACATTACGAGAAATAGACACTGTTGTCCATGCTAACTCGTATGATGTGCATTTTAAATCACAATCTGAGTCACAGCGTCTTGTGTATCGCAATACTATTTCTACATCGCTAAATCATAAAGAGAGACCGATGAAAGATCATAGCACTTCGCGTGTCCTCACAAACGACCCTTATTTCAATTCCACGGCATCTAAAGTTGGCGACAATAAGATATTTTTCCCAGTACCGCAGCTATACGAAATAGATTGCTCATATGCCGGAAATAATGCAACGTGTATTTTCGAAAAGAAGGATTTTATAAACGATTCTATTGAAGATAGCAAAGAGAAATTATTTCGAGTTAGAATCACACACGATGCTCAAAAAGATTCTTCTGAAGTTCGAAATTATTGGGTTAACGCTGTCTCATTAAATAATGTTTCGCAGTCGATTGAAGATTATGATGGAATCGATGCTACGTCTTGTAAAGATAGTTTTGCTCAGGTAAATCAATATTTGGTTTTCTAAGCGGATATAAGCTGTACGACTCGTATTGTTGGGTACGAGTTTGTGAGCCGAGGCGTAATAATTTACATAACCCTTCTCCGCTGAGAGATTTGCCTTTCTCAAAATTTACTACGGCTTACATTTGTCCTCAATCCAACTTGTTGAGTTTAAGATTTACTTTGTTGCTGTTCTTATACTATGGAAACAAATCATCTATATACCTAATTTTAAATAAATACTTTCAGAGTAAAATTAAGCTATTGACTGTTATTTTTAAGAGTATAAATAATTAAAACGCTCATCATATCTATTAATCTTGTATTAGAATAGAAAATCGAATGTTTGAAAATATTGTAAAACACAAAACCACGACAAACATCCGTATGTCCTAAACAGATGTTTATCGCAAGAGGTGATTGAACCCGAGACTGTTAAAGTTTCTGTGAATTACAATTGTGACCACTGTCCAAACCTGTCATAGGCTATAAAGTGTTAGAATATATAATCTATCATGATATTTTCCAAAGGAACTGGGGGAATCGATATGGGTGAAAGCTGGTTCGCAGCGGCTGACGCGGTGCACGGCGGCGTGCGCGGCCTCGGCGCCAAGGAAGACGCTCTGTAGCAATCGGCACCAGCAGATAGAACTCGACCCCTCTTTCACATTTTGGACCTATTTAGCTGTAAGTTACAATGAAATATTAGAATCTTCTGTCCAAATTGGGATGTAAACAAGACTTAAATAAAAAAATAAAAATTCGAAAGCCCAAAACAAGTGTTACAAATATTATGTAAGTTTATTGGTGTGAGTTGTTTTGTAAGTGGTATCGGTGTTTCCCGCGAAACATGTTCCAATAGAAATTCTGGGAAATAATATACTCTATTTCACTCCCACCATTGATACGAATTCAGACAACTCGTATGTTGAAATCCTTTAAATAGCTTGGTTGTAGAGCATGTCAAAAATGATACTTATATACATAGTGCAGTCGCAAAACATAAGGCAGTCGTCGAATAACGTATCGCACGCTTAGAATTAAAGTGACGGAATTAAAAATTTCTCCGAAACAAGTTAGCTAAACTGCATTACGTCTTGTCTAGTTTCACTTAATTTCGTGGTTCACATCACAAAACTATGTTTTTGCGAATGAAAACTATCTGCTCGATCAGTATGTTGTGACATTAAAGTGTAAATAAACAGCCCAAATTCAAAGTTAAAAAATTATCCAAAAATATGAATTTTTATATAGCATACACAGAGTATGTTTGATTTTACTTTAGAAACGGAAGAACGGAAGATGTTTCGTAACTGTTAATTTCAAATTACACGTATTAAATTATACTACAAGTTACGTCTATTTATTAACAAAGAATTACTCCATACCGTTACATTAAAAACCAGTTTATATGTCCAAGCAAAGTTAGTGTATGCAAATTGAGTAGTGTGTTCTTTGATAGGAAGATTGCCGTCTAATCGTCACTAACAGGGTAATGACGAACTTGATACTCACCAGCCTGACCCATTGCCACCGTCTCTAGCGTCCTCATTCCGTAATGTCTGACGACTCGCTACAAGCCCTACCGGTTTTATATTTTTGACTATCAAATAAATATTATTCATGTGAAAGTTTGAGGGGGCGTCGATAATAGTTATTATTAATGTTTGTTTAATCGAAGTTTGGCAGCATAAGATTAATGTATCTATTTCACTGATATACTAAAATTATTTTATGGGCACGACTCGATTTCCTTAAATACCTATCAAAAATGCAGGTTGTCTCGAATGTCGACTACATTCCTAAATACAAAAATTCAACAATCTATGATTACCTAATCGCATGTGAAGTATGAGAGATCCACCAGGCAAATACTATTTAAAATAGATATAATTCTAAAATTTTAATGATTTAAACAATTCTTTTATTTCGTACGAGGAAGTAAATGATATGCAACTTTTTATTTACAGAAAATCTATATTAATGTAAGAAGTAACTTTAATTTTAAGAGCAAAAAAATCATCAATCAATCACTTATTAGATTTTAGAGATAATCTGGCACTATAGAAACCTGGGCATTTTCCAAGAGTGACCAGTGGGAAAAAAGGTTCTAGGTAGCAAAATTAGGGTTATAACGATCTTCCAATTACAAAATCAATGGCTAAGGTATGCCTTTAGCTTACAGTGCCAACAAAGATTGCTTAAGCGATTAAGGTGCCAATTATAGTAGAATTTTCAAATATTTTCCAATTAGTAAAATATTTTACAATAAATTGCTTTACGACAAAAAAATCTTTGCTATTTTTAAGTTTGATTGTTAGTGCAGATGACATCACGGCACTACGTAAATACCAAATAGATGCATCATATTAAGAATTTCGGTACTACAGTCACACGAACACATAGCATAGCTAAGTGGTAGAACTTCCTTTAGATAAAGATGGAGAATCTTGTTGTGTTGTAATTTATGATATAATGTTTGAATTTACTTGAAAAGATCTGGGTCACCAGGTAGCCCTTCTAGTCATGTGTGGAATATACATTCAAATAAAACGTTCGAAACAGATCTACGAATGTATCGTATGTTTCAATTATTTCGGATCATCGTATGTTTCGACATGCATCCGAATAATTAGACAAGATAACATCTTTGAAAGATCCGTCGACTGTTGCTTAACTTTAGTTAAATGTAAATATATGTTAATATTTAACTACAAGTATTGTTAACTTTTATATTTTGTATTAAACTAGTTGGACTCTGCAACAGACTGCGTAGGTACTTTCATCCCCTATGTCGATACCCTCATGTCTTATTTTCACGACAAAAGTGGCCTATGTGAATCTTTAAGGTTCTGCATATTTATAACAAATTTGTCTTTCGTTTTACCTATATAAATATTTACGTGTACCCATTTTATTAAAAGATAAATCATTCACTTTTATTCATGTACACGAGAATCACTTGCATACGAATATACAAATAAGCTCGTAAATAAGAATGAGACCTTAGAAAATGTATAAGTTTCATAACTGCAAACTAGCGAGTTTACGTCGACCTTGTCCCCAATATATGATGTGAGCTTGCCTCGACTAGCACACAAGTACCTTCTACGAACAACAATTACAAATCCTATAGTCTGTGCCGTATGGCTAATCAGGAGATAGAATTTAGAATGAGTATTAGTGATGTATGAAATCAAGTACCCTTCGCTCATTTACAAGTTGTTTACATAAACGTTTAGAAACGAGATAAATCTCGTAAGAATAATTTACATAAGATTGTCGATTATTTCTCACGGTTTCATCCGCATTGAATAGTTCTTAATAATTCAACCCTTTATGCATAATTATATTAAGACGAAATAACAAGTAATTGTACCTATCTTTAATATTTATAGAAGAAAAGTTTTGTCACAGAATTCAGAATAAAGTAAATTTTTCAGTAGTTAGGTTAAGTTAGTTAAGTTTTAAACATTTTACTATGTACAAGTAGGAGGGGAGGGACTTTTAAAATCGAATAAAGTTATACATTACAAACTAAAACATGGAAATATATAGGTAGTTATATTTAGATGTTGTTTACAAAAAGAAGTTAAAGAACTTTCTTTGAAACAAATAAAATTCTACAAAAATAGGGATTCGTTAGGTCCTGGCATGACCGAATCAAAATATATGTAAAACGAGTTAGTTAATGAAGTTAGTAATTAAAATTTAGTTTCATGTAACCTATGATCCATAATCTATTATTTTGAACAAAATAAAAAGAAATCTTTTAACATTTTGTGAGATTTAATTTTCAATAAATGCTAAATTCCCAAGCGTAAAAAGTTTTTTGTGTTTTATGTCCAAAACTTGTGACTTTTGGAAT
This sequence comes from Hypolimnas misippus, assembly GCA_037950945.1. Taxonomy (NCBI): domain Eukaryota; kingdom Metazoa; phylum Arthropoda; class Insecta; order Lepidoptera; family Nymphalidae; genus Hypolimnas; species Hypolimnas misippus. The sequence goes on from JBBEEQ010000017.1 coordinate 6,792,433, forward strand.
TCAGTCACTTAAATACTAAACGTGCGATATATCGACAGGTTAGGAACCTAAAATGAGCACTCATTAAAAAGCAATTGCCTTATATTTATTTAAATCACATTACAGGTTCGTGTGTTTATTGGAATCATCAGTGGAACAGCATTTGCTATGTTCGAAGGCGCTGTTATTTCGATAGTGAGAGACCAGCGAGCAGACTACGGTCTGCAAAGAGTTTATGGTAGCATTGGCGGTATGATCTCGTCACCTCTCTCCGGATTGCTCATTGACTACGCGAGTAGAGGAAAAGGTTACACAGACTTCAGGTATATAAAACGACTGGCTACCCTCGCGGTTTTACTCGCGTTTATAGTTATTGCTTCGCTTTTTTGAGTCGTAATGAGATGTAGTATAGCGTCTAAGGTTCCTCAATACATTATTTGCAAAAAAAAATTTCAAATCGGATCAATAGTTTCGGAGATTATGCCCTTACATATAAACTTGCAAACAAATTAATAGTATTATTATAGATGTATGTATAGCTATGTGTACATAAGATGTTATATTTTGTGAAAATCAATCTTATGTGTTTTACGTAATTATGCTTTTATAAAATTAAAATATTTTTTACTTTATACAAAAATGCGATCGACTTTTATCGCATTACTGGTTCTTGTTATTGTTAGAATTATATACATACATAACTGTAATATATAATATGTATATATTGTAAAATTCTTATTAGAGTAACTTTGTTTAACCATATTATATGTATGTTAAACGAGGTCTGTTGTCATACGTTAAATACATTCTTTAGCTTGGCTGAATTTTAAGCGAATCTCAATTAAAAAATGCAACAAAACTCGAGTAATAACAATAAAAACCATTAAGATTTGGCCCCAACAGCGAAAAATATTACGTAAAAAAAAATGAAATGAAATCAGTCAAATTTTCTTCGTTTAAGAAATCGCTTGATGTGTATACTCGTTTTATTGGAACATTATTGCTATGCTACGGGTTGTTTTTACTAAGTCTTACGTGTGATATCTTTATCCGGACATGTAAGCGATACGTTACGTGCTCTAGAATTACGTAAATGTATCATATATCATTATCTGATTATTTTCAGACCAGCTTTTTACTTGTATGCCGTTTTAAAAGTTGTTTCTGGTGTTCTGATGCTGAGTATTGACCTTGAGTTTAAGCAGCCCGCACAGAATCTTCTAGATGATGTCCTATCAGTGTTCCGTAATGTGGAAATCGTGGCGTTGTTTATAGCGTGCTTTATAATGGGTAAGTGATAATTTATAGTTGTATAGTTAATATATAGTAAAAGTTTTAAAACTGTTTACGTATTTTAATAATTTTTGACGGAAATGCACCAAGTAGACCTTAGTAGACCGTGCAATATAAGGTGAGGTTTCTCACTAGGTATTAAAAAGTTGAATAAGATTAAGTCGTTAAGTAACTATTAAGTTTTAAACTAGTTTATTAGGTAAGAGCTATGTGGGATCTACGAGTATTAAACCTGTTGCCCGTTAATTTATGTTGCAGATAAATATTTCAATTTCTCTCTTATATTAATTTAGTCATTAAATATAAAGTTTCTTAATGAGGAGAGTTCGTTTTGTCATTTTTATACCCGACTAGCAAGGCGGGTCACCTGATGTTAAAAGATTACCATCGTCCATGAACATTTGCGGCACCAGAAGCGCCACAAATGCGATACCGGATTAAAGAAGAATAAGAAATAGAAGGAAATAAGGAACTAATGAATAGGCTTCCGGCTCCCATAATAATCCTATAAAACACAGCTCTACTAGCAATTTTACGCTGAATTTCTGTGACTTTAAGATATTGTTAAGAAATATTGGTAAATAATGTGGAAAATAGATTATTTATTAATCCATTCATCTATTCACTCGAACTGCCCCATATGCTAATCAGTGGTCATAGCGTAGATTACAACAAGGCTCTACCACAATAAATGGTTTGTATGATGTTTCCAGGCACAGCGTGGGGCTACATCGAGAGCTTCCTATTCTGGTTGCTGCAAGACCTCGGCGCCTCTCGTTCTCTGATGGGCATCACTATCACCGTGGGCGGGATCGCCGGCCTGCCTCTGCTCGTGCTGTCTGGACCCATCATCAACAAACTCGGACACGCGAATGTCTTGTTTATTGGTTTTGTCTTCTATGCCATTAGGTTAATGGGTAAGTTTTAAATAATAAAAAAAATATACTTATATAAACGTTACGAATAAAACGATGATTTTGACAGGGCTATTAATTATATTATTTGGATGCTGATAAGCAATAACGTGTCAGCTCACAAAAAGTTAAATTTGAAGAAATTGGTGTATTTGTATAACGCGACCCCTATTTAACATTATTCAAACATTTTTTAAGTCATCTTCATCGTATTCATCAATTCGTAGCGTGTTTTTTTATGTTTGTTAGTTCAGAACTCCGTGTTAACCGATTTTTAAAATTAGTATATTCCACGGGCATACTTTTAGATTAATCTTATAGATTTTTTATCAAAATCGGTTAAGTAGTTTGATTTTTAAATCAAATAAATGTAATTAGTATTTCATCAAGCAAACGAAATTGCGTATTTTGCTTTTGAATTCGCTTTATAAAAAAAATGTCAATGATTTATGGATAAAATTTGATTTTGGGCCTTAAAGAGTTTACCTTTCATATTTCTGCGGTATAAAAGTAAACTATACCACTGCTTATAAAGTCCCCTCCATGTCCACGAAGTCCTTTCAAAAGGAAAGGGCATTTGTTTCGAAACCGCAGACATACATATCAACTTTATTTATATAAATAGAACTGGATTTAAAATGTATCGTAACTGTAATAATTAAAGAGAAAACGTCATTAATAGTCAGATGGCGAATGTGACAGATTTTATACAAGTACCTATAGATAAAGATATTTGTGCTCTGTAATTTTAACGATTATATAGGTTATGTTATATGGCCCTTGATAAGCAATACTATGTCAAATCACACGGACTTAATTTTGAGAAAATGGCGTCTAAAGATGTTAAACCTATTCTTAATAAATTTCTTTGAAGGAGTATTTATCCATTATTTCTTGTCTATTTAGATAAAAGATATAATGAATAAAGAAGATGTGTATAATAAATAGTTTTATCTAGTAATTAGTTTTTGAAATATACGAGATTATTAAATATTGCAAAATATGGAACACACTTCAATATTCGAAACATTAAATTAAGACACTTTTTCCCGTACTTATTTAGTTCTGATAACTTAAAAAATTTTTGGATAATGTTAAATATTATCAGAATACATCAATATTTCAGAATTTGACTTTTTGTGGGTTATTCTTGTTCCTATAAAACTTTATTTATTGTACCTATTTTATAATTTTAGTTTGAGGAAAAATAAATGTTGTATAAAAGAAAATAAGTAATACTGGTACTAAAATTATCTCGAATGAATAAATATTTGAATGGCATATATAAAATCGAGTGTTGTGTACATAATATTTTCTTTAATTAAGAAATATGTTAAAATTTTCACCAGTCACTCTAATTCTGTAGAAATTGCCAACAGGACGACTTTTTTAAAACGATTTTTTTAGGAAAAAAATAAAGAGAATAATTTTAATATATGTAACAGCATTTAACTAAATACACATGTGTCTTTGACACAAAAAAAAGTGTTTTTGATAGAAGTACCGAATATACTTTCATGTGTATTTAGTTAAATGCTGTTACATATATTAAAATTATTCTCTTTATTTTTTTCCTGCTAATCACTGAAACGGCTAGACCGATTTTGACGGGAGTTCTAGTCACATATAGTTGATTAGATTTTTGTCCCTTAGATTTGTCCGTTACATCATTATATAGGGAATAATCAGGGCTACTTTTGTTCAAAAAATATATTAAAATTAATAAATAAAAATAGGGTTACGCGAAATTAAAATAGAACCCGATGAAATAGTAAATATCCGATTTAAGTAGGGAAGGTAAACATTATACAAATATAATTTTTCTTCAAATCAACACGGGTGAATCCGCGGCGCACATCTAGTTTATCTTTAAGATTCAAGAACATCGATCCCCTATTCGTTTCTTGCAGGTTACTCACTAATCTACAACCCGTGGCTATGCTTGATCTTCGAGGCGCTGGAGTCTGTAACGTCGTCTCTATCTTTCACGGCGGCCGTCACGTACGCGGCGAGGCTTTCGTCCACCACTACCGACACCTCCGTGCAAGGGCTGCTGGGAGGACTGTACTACGGAGTTGGTAAGTAATTTTTACAAGATTTTATTTAAGTTGCAATGTATGCATGTATGTAACTATGTTTGTTTTTGGAAATTTACCTGTGTAGTACAAGTAAATGAAGTAATTTGATCTGATTGATTTTAATTTCTTCAATTTTCAAACTAAATGAATATGAGTAATTAAATCTCGCGTCAAGCTTTTATATCATATATAAATTGTGTAATGATGTTACAAGTTGATCGTAAAACTTTCAAATGAAAAGTTTATTTTATTCTTTTATGCACGTATAAATAAAAGCGTGTTTTTAAAATAATTTTCTTACATTTATTTTATTAAAGATTTAATTCGCCATCATTAAATGACCATCGCAGAGGTTTTAGTGGGTATAAAACTCTACATAAAACGATTTCCCATAAAAAACTCATAAGTTAAGCAAAACTTAGTCTTCTTGCACTTAGGAAAGATGCTTTATTAAATAAAGCTTTAATTCAGTTTAAAAATATAAGTATTAATACACATTTTTGCGATCAAGTACAAACTACATCATCGTGACCGATTGAAAAGTAAATTGACTTCCTTTGATATTTCTAGGCAAAGGTTCTGGCAGTCTAATAGGCGGGTATTTAATGAAGTTTTTCGGAACGAGGCCAACGTATCAACTTTTTGCTGCCGCTACCTTTATTACTGGCTGCTTCTATTACCTCTTCAACAAATTTTACATTGGAAAGAGAGCTATGGGGGACGATAATGACATATGCAAAAAGAAACCTACCACAGACGTTGAAAATCGAGATGACGTAAACAAAGAGCCCGAGAAACCTAACACGCCGCTAGATGTCGTTAGTAAGACCGAAGTCAATAAGAACTCGGAGGTTGAAAAGCCAAAAGCATTCAACTCGCAAGTTAAGTTAACATCCGACAATGTAGATGGCAGTAGTGACTCTGGCGTCGATAATCCGGCATATAACGAAAACGACTGTGAAATCTCGGCCAATGATACGAAAAAATACGACAAATCTAAAGTGTGATATTTGTGATACATAGCTTATATCGATTACAAATTAGGTTAATGTATTCTAAGAAATAATATAATATATTGTATAAATTGTGTATGAAAATATTTATTAATAAAAACAATCAATTTCCATTTTTGTTTTTTTGTTAATACTTCTAGTACCAACATATATTATAATATTTATTTTTACAATAACAAGCTGAATAAATCATTAACTGAAATGTAAAAAATCCTTTTATTTGAACAATAGATTATTTGATTGTGTTGCTTCTTATACAGGGCCTAAATAGGAAGATCTAGAAGGATTTGATACCATGAGGTTTTATGTAACGTAAATGAAGCTTTTGAAAGGTTTTTTTTTCGTAATGCATCCCTTAAATGGAAATTAAATGATAAAATCTTAATATGTCTTAATGAAAAATATGACATTTTACAAAACTCTAGTTACAAAAACGCCACTCAAATATATAAAATTAATATAAATATTGAAGTTGTTATAATTATTCGAAAATAAATAATTTAAATCACAACTTTATTAAGAGTAAAAAAATTATTAATAAATCGAACTGAAACTGCGAATGCAAAAAATATTTTTTCGGTATTGTTACGCGGATTGTTTTGATTGATTGCGTTGTTGACCTAAATTTTTATGCGATGGTAAATAATTGATTCACCTGAAATTCATATTCATAAGGTATTTTTAAATATTTATATATTTAAAAAGCGCGTATTTGTATAAAGATTCAGAATATACAAAATCATTTCATTAACGCTAGATGATCAAATCTGAACTCTAACAAAATATAGTAAAAATACACGAAGGAGTCTCGGGATCTATTATTAAGAACACTAATTATATTCGAGTATTCTTACATAGGTAATTAGTTCTTACTAAAAGATATACTTACGCAACCAATTTTATGAAGAAAAAAAAATGTTTTTTTTTGTACCTAAGTTTATATTTTCAGAACAGTTGTGAATAAAAAGTTTAGTTTCGGTAATGATATAAAGTGTGATAGAATTTATACTAAACAATTTCTTTATTAAATATTTATTAAAATAAAAAAAAAATAAAAATTCTTTATTTCTGTAACTTATACCTAGATACAAACTGATACAGCTGGGGAGCTCCTTTTAAGTAATGGTATTAACTTGTGCTAGGAGTCCCCGCTCTTCCACAATAGACAGGTAGATCAAGGCAGAAGAATATTTAGAATAATTTCAAGAGTTCACTCATCCGTGAATATTTTTACACAGTAACAATTAAATTAACTACATAGTTAAATTGTCTGAATGTGTGTGTGTGTGTGTGTATGTGTGTATGTGTATGAGTGTGAATATATGTGTGAGTGTGCGTGTGTATGAGTGCATGTCGTGTGTACGAATGTGTTTTACAATATTTTGTTGGTCATATTTATACCAATACTTCCATTAGTTTTTCAGTTTTATAGTAATCTAATGTTTTTAACCAGTCCTTAATCGTTTTCTTACAATTATACAAGTTCATACCATAGAAGTTTACTTTTCGATTAATTTTAGTGTATAGATAAGAAGCTTGTCGTTGGTATTGTTTTCTAGCATTGTATTGTTTGTTTTATAGCATTTATACATTTTACATTTATCTCAAATTCATTTTAATTTGAGTTTGATCACAATTTTCTACCACAAGAAATGTGGAAATAAGAAAATACACATTACGAAACAAATGAATACAATATACGAATATGTTTTAATCAAATCTTGTCTGAATTCAAAATTTCGAATATAATATTTAGGAAAGTAGGTAATAAACAGTAGGGAACTTATCTACTTTCAATAATATTATCTCAATAATAATTCAATGAAAAAATAACAAGAAAAATCAATAAATGAGTATGCATTGGTATGTACGAGTATAAAATTTTAGATTATTCCGTTTATTCACCCTAAAGTATCCACCCTAAGAGAGATATCAATCAAAATCGCGTGTCCATATATCCACCCCGGCCGTATTCGTATTTTTTAATTTTCTTCCGATTATCCCCCTGGACTATGTGGAGTCAATAACACGTTTAATTTAATTTTATTAGAATTTTTGTCATATGTTTTATGTTTACGCTCGTTACTAAAAATAAATCGGTGTATTAAGTTGAACGAAATTCGAATAAAGTATATAAAATACATTTAATGCCTAGCTGTCAAATCGGAAGAGCAATCAAAATGAAATTCCATTTATCCACTTCGGCCACGGTGGATAAACGGAGACGCGATTCCGATTATCCCCCTTAGGTTGGATAAATGGAATCATTCAAAATTTTCGTATGCTTCATTATCCGTTTTTGAGACTATCAGTGAATATTTTCTACAAATATGTGACACTTTCTATATATGTGCCCGTGCGTGACATTGATTATCTTGCTAATAGTGTAAATTGTAACAAGTCTCGGGTCATCTCGATCGTGCTTCAGGCGTTCTACATACTGCAGTACCGCTAGAAATTATCACAATTTTCTTCAAACTTGTCAATTCAAAAACTAATGCATATGCGTGCTTTTAGTTATATTCATCATTTTGAAATCGGTGTTCGATGAGAACACATTGCGTGCTGGTCATACAAATGTTTAAATAGTTCAACAATGAAACCAAGAACAGTATATTTTATGTTATTTGTGTGTTTCTGTAAAGTTGATATAAACGCATTAAGTGTTCCTGGACCTCGAGTGTATGTTGTAACTCCGTCAACGCGATCGGCACAAAAAGATGGAGACAAAATAACACCCTTCTACTATCATAAATGGATGCGAAGAATGGATACGGAGCCAAATGCTACAACCACTACAACGCCTGCACCAGTGAAAACACCTGATTTAATATTTGCAGAATTCGAGTCGGATGGGAGTATGCAAAAATCGATAAGAAAATTGTTAGAAAAAGAGAAAATAATGAAACACACAACAATGAGTCCCATATTCGTACCTGATGCCGAGGAAAATAAAGTTACTCGTGTTGTAAGCTATGGTTTACCAGTTAAACTAAACAACCACGACGAAAAAAGTAACGAAATTTCTACAGCCAAACCAAATTATTCATTTACGGAAGATAACAATCATTATATTAATGTGCAAGCGCCTGTTTATTTACCTTCGACCACGCAATCAACTACTAAAGCTACAACGACAACAACTACAACTAACACTCCCATTAATATTGAAAATATATGGCATATAATTGATGACGAGAAGTTTAATCAGTATTCTGGAAAATGGCAGGAAGTTACACCAGAAGAAAAAAGTGCAAATACAAATGATCAGAATAATGAAGACGCAGAATTAAAACAAAGTCAATTAGAAAATAAAGAAAAAGAAGAGGAAAATGATGAAGTAATGATAGATGAAAATTTTGCATTACCAGGGTAATCCATTTTAAAATTTATTGTTAATGAAAATTGTATGTTTTTTCTTTACCTTTATACTAAACTTTATTTTTCTTTTCATAGTTTTGCCACGAATCCAGGCAGTGGAGCAGAAAATGAATCAAGAGCCATACGAACTGAACCTAACATAAGATTTCCGTATGTTAATCTGAAACCATTTCAAATGAAGTCATCAAAAAAACCATCTCATAATACTTTATCAAATAGTAAAAAGAATAGCAATCTATTAACAACACTGGATAATTTTTCTGACTTAAGACATCCAGTAAGAGGAGAAGCTCAAGATGTTGTTCCTATGGATCCACTCATTGATCGCTATAATCCAGCTCAACCATATTTGCCGCAACAAAAGTATGGTGATAAATTGTCTAAGCAATCTAGTCCCACTTTTGTTCCGCAGAAGGCAACTGCTAACTTGGTTCCTCCGCCACCACCTCCTTCAACGGTTAATGGTGATTTTCCTGCCCCCGCTAGCTACGATTCGTTTCCTCCATATCCACCATCTGGTCCTAGTTTTAGTCCAGTTGCATCACCGCCTTCACCAACGGCATCCGATTCCATCAATTCACAAGTTTTGGACACATCTGATGATTCATATATTTCTAATTCAAACGACGATGATGACAAGCCAACAATGGATTTAGGATACCGTTATAAGCCGCCATCTGATACAGAAGCTGACAATAGTCCTATGGTAAACACAGGTTATCAATACAAACCACCTACACGACCTATTCCACATTTTTTACCCACTCCTCCACCAGCACCAAAACCTTTCGCGGGCTATTCATATAATAAACCAGATATGACTGCTGATATTTCTTCAATGGCCGAAGCCGATAAACCTGAAGTACAAGGATATCATTATAACAAACCCAATCCGATTGACCACATGCCACAAAGCTTCGATTTTCCACCAAGTTATGGTCATGAAGATTTGCCGCCTCATGACCACAATTCCGACTATCCTGAACTGATATTTAAAAAACCACACGACGATATGAAAGGGGGTGATGACATAAAGGATCACGATATAGGAATGATGCCTCCGTCACCACCAAGTGACATGAAGCCAGATATGTATGGACCTCCTGCAAATGATCACGGTTTCCCAATTGACTTTCCGAGTGATTTTAAATATCATCATGATTTTGATGACCATGACCACGACCACGGTCATGATCATTATCATTATCACCATACTACAACATCGACAACCGAAACACCTCGTGTTAATAGATTCAGTTATTACTATTTAGGAAAAAAATTATATTACTTGCCGTTATATTTCAGTGTTTACTTTATAGTCTACGTTGGAGCATTGGTCATTAAGGCTATACTGCGTCATAAGATCGTTTATCCAAATAGTTGGAGACCAAACACTACAACAGCAACGTTCTTCTCTAAAAGATCTGTGGATGAATTTATGTCGAACGAAAATCTACACGATGTCACGAGAAAAGTTACTCACGCAATCGCTACGGCTGCGGAAAAATATATGAGCAAAGACACTAAAACAAAATAAAAAAATATTATTAAGAGCTGCAAACGAATAAAATTTATAATTATATTAAGTACTTATAGGTGGAATAACTAAAATGTTGGGAACTGGACATATTTAAACTACTACTCATTTTTATTATAATTTTTAAATTTAAATATTTGTTCATTATCACAACATTGTAAATTTAATAAATGTTTTATAATAATTATGTACTTTTATTTTTTTAATTTATACATTTATATGTTAGGGTATATTTAAGAACGTATAATAAATTTTTAAAACGTTTTATAAATTAGGGAATAGAAAGTAATTAGACATCTGTATAAATACATATGATGTAAATAACATTAGTAGACAGTAAAATATTTACAAATGACTTTAGTGTTCGAATTGAATACACAATGGTCAAATTTTTTAGAAAAATAATTTCGATAGTTTTTCTATTTTATATTTCGTATTGATAGAGTATCTTATAAATTTTTTTCAATAGTATTATGCTTTAAATTTAGTATTTTTGTATACTAATAAAGAATATAATAATAGTAGGTTAATTTAAAAAAGATAAACTATATTTTAATAGTATACTTATTCATATAATTCAGTACCGATTATTATCTAAATAGTTTTAGTACATTAGTTAGCTATGTAGCTGACTTAAATAGTTTCATTCATTTTGTAAATTTCTTAGCGAACATCAACAGGGTCCCGTATTGGTTTTATAATAGGTATTTTATCATAAGTGTATCCTACACATAATCTATACAAATAAATAAAAAAAGTGTAATTTCAAATTAACAGTTTTTTTCTAAATGTATATGAAACTATATACGGTACTTAATTCAAAAAACAATTTTAAAATTTCTTGTCTGTCCGTCTATTTGTTCCGTCTAATCTCTGTTGAAGCGATATCGTCAGGACTTCACATATAGCTAATGTTATAAGAATAACTTTTACTTTTATTTCATTTTAAGTAATAAATAAAAAAGATGATAAAGATGCTTGGATTTATATACGCTAGATTTACACAGGGTATTTAATATATTTGTAACTTCTTAATTGTCAAAATTTTAAAAGACTGACTACGAAAACTACAATTCATAACCGATGGTAGCTTAAATATTTTTTTGTTTCTGATTTGATGGTTTAAAAGTGCTTGTCAAAACCTACTTGTATAAATATATTTTGATTTTGAAGATATTCCGGAGGAGGCCTGCAGCAACGCATTCGAAAGCTGGAAGACTCGCTGGAGCCGATGTATTAACCCACAACGAACCTATTTTTTGAAGATTTTTAATCCCTTGTAATGAATAGTTTAATAAACGAATTTTAATAGACTTACTGACTCAACTTTCAGGACGCAGCCTGTACTTATTCTAATATTATTAAGCTGAAGAGTTTGTTTGTTTGAATGCGCTAATCTCTGGAACTACTGGTTCAAATTGAAAAATTCTTTTCGCGTTAGACAATTTACTTTATCGATTTATCGATGAAGGCTATAGGCTATACTACATCACGCTACGACTCATAGGAGCGAAGCAGTAACCATAAACGCGAGTAAAATTAAATACAAAAGCTTCACGCGATTTGATTTAAGTACTCGTATTAACTTTATTCGAAAAGTTTTAAATTAAATTCAATCACATCGAGTTAATTAATTTACTTCTTCATCTACATGTAAGTCTTCTGGTTGTTAGTAATATAATTAGTTATTTATAAATAAACAATTAGTTTTATTCGAATTAAGGACTACTTATTTTCGTCTTGGCAACACTAATATATATTTTGATTGATAATGTAAATCTAAATATTTTACGAACGTTGTGCTAGGGAAAGTGGAGTGTAGTAGAATATAAATAAAAATAAAACGAGAATACAATATAATATAATTGTTGTTAATGTCAAAGTCAACAAGTTAGTTCATTGAAATTGTCAAGAGATGGCGCTGGGTGTATCCTGAATCGCGCCATAACTTTGCTTTTTTGAAAGTATAACGTGTTTAGTACTTATTGAATATTTATGTTTCCATGATTTGCACCTATTATCTTGTTTTATATTAATGTGCTCCTAAGTGGTTCTAAAACAATTTTTGGGATCTTTTCATATGTGTATAATAATTGATTATTATTAAGCGTCTTAAAAAAAGAAGTGTTCTCAATTCGACCGCGTTTTTTTTTAATTTTGTTTGTTCGCCGATTACGCTGCCGTTTGTGGACCGATTTTTAAATTTTTTTTTTGTTTGAAAGGGTATACTTCCAAGGTGGTCCCATTGTCTTCAGGATCTGATGATGGAATCTTGGAGAAATTGAGGGAACTCCTCAAATATTATAGGCACACCTATACCGATTTAGGTATTTTTGATAGTAACTTATGTATTTACCTTCAGAAAATAACTTTTGGTGAAATGGAACTAATGATGAATACGACAAATGGCGTAGGTGGGTTAGTCTTATATAGATTTCTATAAGTTTGTACAGAACCCTCGGTGCGCGAGTCCTACTTGCACTTGACAAGTTATTTAAATATTACCCCTAAGAATGATGGTGAATTATGTGCGGGTCGCGTCGCTATTATACTATAATCAAATACATTACATTCTGCAATTATATGCAGCAAAAGTTTTTATCTATAAGCTGCTATAAAACTAGTAAAACTTTCATTGCAGGAGGACCTGTTTTAAGAAGCCTTAATGTCATTCTAACTTTGAAAGTAAGAAAATATTGGAAGGAATTTAATATATTTTAATTTTAAATTTGACTGTAATCAGTTTTTTTTATACTTCACTAGATACCTTGTATAAATCACAAGTTTTGTGATCTTATAGATTTAGGATGATATTTGGATGCTGATAAGCAACAATGTGTCAACCCACAAAAAGTCATATTTGGAGATATTGATATATTCTGATACTACATCACCTACTTAAAATTATTCAAAACATTTTTAAGTCATCTAAACTAAATAAGTATGGAAAAAAGTTTCTTAATTTAATGTTTCGAATTTCAAGTGCGTTCCATATTTTGCAATTTATACAATAGTCTCAAATAGTCGAAAAACTTATTATTAGGTAATACATTAAATATGTTAATCTGTTTTTAATTCACTTTACCTTTTATCAAAATAGAAAAGAAAATATTGATATAAGCTTCTTCAAAGAATTTTTTTATCAATAGGTTTGACATCTTTAGACGCCATTTTCTCAATATGAAGTCCGTGTGGCTTGACACAGTATTGCTTATCAGCATCCATTTGATTTATATAAGTCAAGAATTTGGTTCAGTAGATCTTTGTACCGTGCGATATGTATAAACAGCACTTTTTTTAGGTACCAAAGATTTTACGTTTAAGTTAATTTGTGTATGTTATATTGTAAAATTATGAAAAAAGATGTAACTTGCAATACATTAGATCTGAATTAGAATTTTTATGAGTTGGAAATATATTAGCTTAATGAATTGGGAAGATTTAATTAGTCCGCAATGGTATAATAAGTAAATTTTATTGAGAGAGGACAATAAAAAAAAAATTTTTAAATTAAATTTTTAAAACCAATTTAGTAATTTTGTAGTATGTACAAAATGTTATTGTATTTTTCGTCTATGTAATTATTAAGCACAAGTGGAGAGTTAACAGAAGAAGAGAGATCGAGAGAAAAACATTTAAATTGTAGATAAATACCTTTCACATTATTATAAATAGAACATATATTTTATTTGCGGCAGGCCAGAAAGAACGTTTAATTAGGTCGATGCTCGCCTGCGGAACCTAGTTTGATTGTTAAAGTTTAATGTGATGTACCGAATACGAGGGTTAATCAATTCGAGCGCACAAGCGCACCGAAAGCGATAGAAATGTTAAACAGTCCGTAAAACTACACTAAAACTTAGGTTTCTCAGGATGAGATGCCTGTCGTTTAGCGGCAGGTTTATGTCTTCATAAGATGTCACTCACCTTTTGTATGGAAACATTATGGCACGGTTTACTAAATGGCGTTTTGAAATTGTAAAGTTAAAGAGATGTTTAGACACCTGTAATATAGCGCTTAATTTGACAGCCAAAGCATAAACATACAATATACAGGGTGTCCCGAAAGTTAACGATTAAATTGAAATGGGATATAGGCCAAGTCATAACGAGTCTGTAAAAAAAAATCGTTTTTGTAAAAGTCCCTTGGTTTCTGAGATAGGAGCCATTATGTGAAAAGTACGAAAAATGACTTCTTTAGTAGGTTTTTTGACTGCCATGGCTACAAATTTAAACCTTTCTCAATCGTTGTTACTGTTTCTTAAAGCTAAATAATGTATTTATCACATAAATAAAATTTCAGGGCTCTAAGTCTATCATGTGCGATAAAAAGTCACTTGAATTTCAATTTAAAGGTTTTTGTCTTTTGCATCACTATACTTTGAGAACTCATCCTAAAAAAAAATCTACTACACAGAATCTGCAAGTCTCAAAAATTGGCGCATTTATTGTAGAATCCAAAATGCTAAAAAAAAGACCACATTAAATCATTGAAAAAAAAAAGATATTGATAATTGATTACAGAAGGTACCATATGTCTAAGAAATTTTCTTAAGAGGGAATTTTGAACTTTTTCTTTTTAATTGTTTAAGTTGGTATTGAAAATTACTGGATTTGCTTTTTTGACTTTAGCGAACATTTATTTGGACTTCGATTTTGCTTTTTGGTTTGGAAATTTGCTGATTAATTTAAATATAATAGACATGCCGCATCTTTACACTATTGAAGTGTGTTTCATATTTTGCAATATGCAATAATCATATCATATTTGAAAAATGTATTATTAGATAAAACTTTTTATTGTAACAATCTGCTTCTAATCAAGATACGCGGTAGTGTGTCAAGCCAAGTTCAGGAAACAGAACTAGCGAGCCGCACCGTGTGTAATATTACACGAACCATTTGGACTCATTTTTGACGCATTCATAAATTAAAAAACTATTTCACATAAACGTATCAAATTTGGCTTATATATTGAGACTTGCGAGATGCATATGTGTTCTAAATTTCATCTTATCTCAAACGGTTATTTAGATATTAATGTCCATAAATCCTCATTTTTATCATTGACTGACTGACTGACTGACCTATAGACTAAAACTCTAACCCAGTTCCAGATGACCTAGAGAGTTAAAATTTGTTTTTTATTTTATTAATTTTCATATATGAATTATAGCCTTCGCAAGTTCTAAACCTATAAATATTTGTCGGTTCTTATTTTATAATTCCAAAAATTGGAATTGTTGGTAGAAACTAGCGACCGAACGTAATAATTCGTTGGTAGGTTTATAAAAACTAGCCAAGACAGACCTTAGGCTACAATACATTATCTTATGTTATAAGAAGATATGATATATTATACTGTTACTTATAAATAAATTTCAGGACTGACCATTGAACTTGGCACCCATTTAGATCTCACTTCTTTTTTTTCGTTGAAATCAACAACCAAGCCATTTATCATAATATTGAACTTGGCTCTAATTTCGCATTTATGTTTTTGATTGGATTAATTATACCTATTAATGAAAATACAAAATAAAGATGGATATTTACGTCTTGAAACAAAATATATTACTATATATATAATAGTAATATACTATATATAATAGTATAATAATAGGTTTGACATCTTTAGACGCCATTTTCTCAAAATGAAGTCCGTGTGGATTGACATTGTATTGTTTATCATTGTATTGCTATCAATTATGGTTGAAGCCAAAAGAGCCGTTGATTTTTAATAATATTCAAACCCCAATTCTAGTTTCAATTAGTAAAAATCGCATTGACATCGGTCCATTTAGTTTGGAGTTACGATTCTACAGACACATACACATATATCATAAATTAACTCATATTTTGTGTCGGGTGTTGTAAAGATAATAAAAAAAGTCATAGATGTTCCAATTACAGTATAAACTTTCTTCTTTATAAATCATTTATCATAGATACTACAATTCTGTAAATTTAATTTACACATTACATACGAGTAACACGCGCACGATCTGTTGACAGAAGTCATAATTCAGTCTCTCCCTGTACGTGGTTAACTGAGACGTATCATTTTGAAAAGGCTAGTCTATATGTCACCATTCATCGGTGCACAACACCCATCGAATTGTAATAGCGGCATGAAGTGATATTAAGTTGATATATTTAAGTTCATACAGAACTTAAATTGCGTGAACAATAGTGGAAAGCTAAAATAATTGAGACAAGAAGTTATTATAAATGGTGAAGGGCATAGTTGCGATGTCCTTGCACGGGTTCGTATTGGCGGGAGCGATCGCGCTCGCGCTCTGGGCGGCGGGCGTAAGCGCTAGCGCAGTGCGATACGACACCGCGACTCCCTATACTCCGCCCTCCGCTAAATACAAATATATACCGTTGCAGTAAGTATTATTTCAATTTTTTTGTTGTGTTACTATTGTTATAATTGATCAGAAAATGTTTGAAGAAAACAAGTATTAAAATTAGTTTTTAAGATATATATAATAGACTGCAGACGGCATCATACTATATATTTTCAAGTGTCAACCGTATGCTTTGCAACACGTGCAACGACGTATTACGACGTATGTCTATAATGGCTATCATGTACTGCCAATTATGTTTTAGGCGCCTTTACCTAGAGTTAGTTTTTGCCTAGAATTTAAAACGCCGAAATTATCTCGTATTATAATAATTATAAAATATAAACAGTTCCAGTTATAAAAATGAAGTTCCACTACCTTCGTTGGATGAGCCTGAAGGTGATAACTGGGGTTCACGGATGCCGATTTCAGAAGTAATCCTTACAGTTTTCCGCACCGCTCTGGACGTTGTTAGAAAAATTAATAAAAACCGATCCAATACGCCCTTGATTTCTACCAGCGCCAATAATTCTACACTCCAGGTTAGTGATATGTTTGATCTTACTCGTTAATGTTCTAAATGATTTCATAAAAGAATAAAATTAGCCTGTATGCTAATAATGGCATGTTTATATAAAATTTATTAAAAAAAAAATCTATACTATACTATGTATGGCAGTAGTTTGTTATACTTGGTCAAAATCCAGAAAATGTATAATTGCTATTATACATTTTCTGGATTTTGTCCTATGTTTCAATATTGTGTATAGTGTCCTGATATACACTATACACAATAATACCCTATTGAAATTGTATAATGATAATATCGAAATTATTACGTAAGTAGAAACCTTAAGTCTCTTCATATAATCCGCTTTTATTACTTCTGTTCGCAACTTTATTTGTTTAGAACTATACGGACTTAAGTGAGCTTTAAGTTAGTAATAAAAACTTAGATATGACTCCATTCGGGACATCATTTTATACTACGAAACTTCAAACTCATATAATGAACGCAAAAGTTTTCGAATGTGTGTGTACTTTTGTTACTTCTTAGAGGTGTAACGGTTCAACGGATTTGTGTAAAATTCGGAATCTACAGAATTTTCAGATTTCATATTCATTTTTATCTCGCGAATACATTCACCGTGTGCAGTTAATTTTAAGTATCTTGTATTCAAAATCTTTAAGCGTTTCCTTTTGCCTGTATGATTATCATTAGAAATGAGTTATTTGTAAAAGAAGTAGCAACCCGTAGCCGCTGGTCGCGGGTTTATGAAATAGTGCCATGGTAACGGTAACCCGTGAACTGGGTGACCGGGCGGGACGCTAATTGTTCACGCGGTTCGATGTCACACCCTATTAGATGTGACCATCTTCTACATAAAAAAAAAAACTTTTACATTCTGCGTTGACAATTTTTTTTTTATTTGAAAATTTTGTTGTATTTAAACATTAATCATCATTTTTTTGTTTTTATTAGTTCGTTATTGTATTAAAAACAAGAATTATTTCTTTGATTTTTACGCAAAATAAATACAAGAATAAAAGAAAAAAAAATTAATTTATATTTAAATCTATATTTTTATTAATTAAGTTTTAAATCTTAATTATTTAAATTTAATAATAGCATACGATATATTTCAGCTGCGGCGTGGCAACGTTAAAAACGTTAAAAACGTAACATCGGGCAGCGGTCGAGGCTTCGAGGATTATTATGACGAGCATCACTACCATGAGACTACCACTACCCCCAAACCAATGAAACAGGGGAGATACACCGATCCTTGGGCCGGATATTATGACTGGATCATTAATGAGGGTTCGTTCAAATTCTGGAGTGCATTTCAGGTAAGTTTAAATAAATGTTATCGTGCCTCTTATATCCTTCTTTCTAGTATTTTCTCAGCTTTAGGCGAGAATTACACATTGAGTTTCGCACTCATACATTCATAAGGATTATAACCATAAGTTGTCATTGCTCTACACCAGAAATAGATTAATATCAGTGAGTTTATTTTTGACAGCCACACCTTTCGTAAGGGTAAGGTAAATGTAACTAGGTTACAGAGTTGTTGTAATTCAATTACGAGAATTAAACTTTCAAATGTAATTCTCGCCTCAGAGTGATAGCTACTGACACCCACACTCCTTGAAATAAACTAGTAACTCTAAATAATAGAACATCATTATTGGTAAAAAAGTAAAAGAATAATGAAATTTTATTTTTATCACTTTTATTTTTCACCCAAAGAATAATATTGTCTTATGACAAAATAATGTGAAGTGACTAATATTTTTGACCTCAAATGCATTGTAGCGCATCGTACCGAAAAATTATTAACGTCATTTATTATTTACAGCAAAAACCGTAATTTGCTTGTTTTACGACCAAAGTTAGGATAGTCGGATACTATGACTTTAACATTGACATAGTTTTGATGACGATTATAATTGTACGGGCTCTAAGGAAGTGTTTAATCTGAGTAACCTTGCACGTCCAACATTTATGTGTTTCGGTGAATTTGTGACGTATTAATTTTTATTTACGTTATTATCTGATTTAAAATATATTGTTCAAGTCGAGATTCGGATATCGGAAACACGTAGTTAATGGAACAGTTATCAGGGAACGTGATATCTTTTTCACGGTCATATTTTAAGTGCTTCTTCGTTAAACAGTTTCCTGATTTTTATCTCACAAGACAGTAGTGTTAAATTGGCATATAATTGCTAATCCTATGTTAGAAGATTGTTTCAAACGTCTTTTAAAAGTTTTTCAGTCAGCGGTTAGATATTGATGGGTGTTTCGTGATCGACAAATACTGGATTATAATTATCATAAATCAATCAGTTAAAATCCTTACATCACGTTCGTTCTCGAGATTTATTTTGTTTGCCTTTCTTACCAGTTTAGTAAAATAATAAGTCAAATGTATGTATATATACTTTAGGCTTTAACAAATACGTTTAAATGATACTCGTATATACAATGAACACGAATAGGAAAAGATATACAAACATCGTAATAGTATAAAATATTTTGCAGGACCTTTTCTCAGATAGCTAGGACTTTTATGTTCAAATGGTTACGACTTTCTTATACATTTGATACATAAGATAAGTCGAAACTTGGATTCTCTCAGTCATAAACTCACAACACGTAAAGGGTGAACTCAGCGCGTGCGGGTCGTGGTATTGAACTCGCAAAGAGCTTGTTTTCCTCTCCTAAGTATCAAAACTGAGGATAGACATCAATTTTATTTTAGAGTTCCGTATTTTTGTATAATTTTACATCACGTTTAATTTGATGTTGTTTTAAATCCTTAATCTTTTTTATCGTATTAAATAAATCAGGTATGTAGTTTCCGTTTTCTCAAAACATTCAAAACATAAATTGTTTAAAAGGCGTTGTATGTTTCGTGATTTATTCTGGAATATTTGACATGTAAAATATATGAACCGTAAAATGGCACATTTCCATGTCATTTCGTCTCCAAATTGTTTTTCGCATTACCTCAGTTGATAAATTTTAAAATATCTATCTTATATTTGTCAATAATATAATTTTACAACTAGTTTCTGGCCTCGATTTCACTGGTAACCTTTTCTAGTTTTTTTCACTTTGTATAATGTATCTATTTTTTGATCAATCAAAAGCTTCTTAAGCGTTTGTATTTAGTGTCGTTTATCGTTTCGTCAATCGTTTTAATAACTAATAATTGCATCTCAAACTTTAACAAACATACATTTTTAATTTTATAATAATGTGCAAAGATTACAAAACTCTTAAAATAAAATTAAACATAAGTCGGTATGCTATTTTTATTATTTATATTGATATGAATTACTCGTAAGCCGCCTCTCTGCGTCGCTGAATCTGTCAAGTTCATGTCTCTAGGTCAAATACCTTTACGGTATAAATTAATAACAATTACATAAGCTCGATTGAGATTGATAATAATTATTTACACGGAGAATTAATTAAATTTATAATTGCTCTATAATTATTATCATTTCAAATATACGTGTAAAAAATAAAGTAATATTTTACATTGAGGTTAAGTAAAACTATTGTATTTAACAGTGTTTATTTTTCAGCTCTTCACTGCCGGACTGCTTCTGTACGCGTGCCTATCAGCCATCTATTACGCGAAGTTCAATCCTATAATACCGGATTACAGTTTGGAATATGACGACTATTTTCTGGAGCGTACAGTTGGAAGGAAGGCCAGAAGCGTCGACAGCTCGGAGACGCCATCAGGACTTAGTTGGATAAACCCGACGACGTTTCAATTCATTTTGGACGCCATATCGAATCATTATGGGGATTAATATCACCACATTTCTTTTAAAAATTTTTTGTTCTATACAGGGAAACGACTAATAAACCATGTGGTTAAACTTGGAACGCTCTTGTTATCCTGTATTGAACGGTGCTGTTTAAGGGAACTTTCTGTAGAGTTCTTTTGAATTTGACTTTATATGATTGCAATTTCCAGTCAGTTACTTGTACAATTGAAACTCACTATGTTGAAGTTTTTAACAGTAGGCTCAATGTTTTGTTATAATTTATTTTATAAGATACGATTTATGCTCAAGTTTAGTTCCTAGTTATTTTTTGTATTAATAATTATGAATTAACTAATACAAAAATTAAATTATGATATTTAATTACTATTTTAACATAAACAAGCATTAAATATTATCATAACATAAATATGCGTCTTATTCATTTAAATTATATTGTTCATTTACCGGATTGAGTAGGCCTTCCTACTCAATTCAATTTACGTTAAATTTTTTAAATCTTTTTTTACGTATAGACAGTTATTACGCATATATTTAATTTCATGTTTAGGCACCATGTACATTCCTATATACAGGACCGTCTTTAACCTATTTAAGGCCCTGGGCACTTTAAGAAAAGAGGGCCCCTATGACATTAATAGGGGACAATTTTATTAAAAGTGGTATTATGAGTTAATTAGCAAAATTTTAGATTTTTTAACTGTTATGTTTATTTATTTACAGTCCCATGAAATGAATAGACATATAAATACAGACAGAAAATCTATATGAATAGAAGAGTTATCCTTCAAATTTTAAGAGAAGTAAAATCATCAATGTAATAATTTCTATAATCTTGGGCAGTCCCTGTTCTACAATCTTGGCAAGTGCCCAGAGAGCCCAGTGGGAAAGAGCGACCTGCCTATATATCAATTAAAATACAACTGATCTTCTTAATCTTATAGGTATATATTATTTTAAATAAAACTTAAATAGAGTAATTAGAAACAAAATATTTTTTTGACTGATCAAATGAAAACGATATTTAATTTAAAATAGAGCAAGATTCAACATTTAATATATTATTTTATTAGTTACAAATAAACGAAAACATGTACCTATAAGGATATTGAATTTCTGATTGTTCGTTAATTCGATTATATGTTTTAATATTATCTAATACCAAATAGGTAAAAGTAATAATCAAAATCATAATTTGCGCCGCAGTCGTACGTATTATGAGTCGTGGGCAGTGGCAAGGGGCCGCGTCCAGGGTTCGATGGCCGGTCGACGCCGACGTCTAGGATAGTCACAGGATGTCGCTAACACCGCCTTCGAGACGCATTACTCGACTATTGTTATTTCAATAAATACGATATATTTGAAATATTCCAAAATATTTTTTATGTCTTTTGAATTTTATCACATAGTTGAAACAAGTATCTACTCTGCCTTATTAGATATTTTATTTGTCGTTGTCCAAAATAAAATAAATTAAAAAATTAATTTAACCCAAAACTTCTCACAGTTTGTTAATTAACCATCGATCAATTGGGCTATCACGCTTCGGTAAAGCCTCAAGTTTCCGTATTTTTGCGGTTTTCTTCAGCTCAGTATCGAAGCGACTCCGTTATGTTGGAGAGGTTTTAGTCATCGGGTCGCATTTGTGATGCGTATTCTCCCCGCGGGCGGGTTGGCGCACCAGTTCAATGCTCAAGCGCTGCGCAGGCGCACACCCCACGAGGCGGTATCCACGCGCGGTAGTCTCATGCGTTTCGAACACGACTCTTGCATACGATCAAACTGGCACACAATTGTCTTTACGAACAAACAAACGAACTTGTTAGTGAACTGTGTTTGTTTTGACGTATTTAAAACTGTTTGTTTAGGAGTTTGGTGAACTCTTCCAGTATCGAGGAGGTGAGTGTGTTTTTAATTTATATAAATAAAGTTTTAATAGTTATATAGAGGTTAAATCATCAATTTAACTCGATATTTTAATTATCACTAAAGTTATAAATCGTGGGTATAAAAATTTCGCGGTGCTAATGAACTTTGGAATCTTTTAATCACGCCGCTATAATCCTGAGTATGAAAATAAATATATATATTACAAAAATGAACATGCGTAAAATATTAACCTTAGGAGGTATAAACCTATATAAAATAATAATAATAATTTTATGTATATAGGTATATAAAATATACAATTTATTAATGTATTACAATTGTAATCGATTATTCTTATACTATATATAATTCATTATATATTATATATATTTCATTACATATGTTGACCATACAATCGATACTTAAAACATAATAAAAATGGGCAATAATTTCTATTGAAAAGACATCAACGCTCATCCCGGTTCGTTACGGGCAAGAGTTGGAATCGATATGCGATATCGAACCTGTTTCTATATATATAATTAATCCACGCGATAATCACACATGTGCATGTTATATAACTGGTTTTATGGCTCACAATTACGGAATAAAAATAAATAATAGTTAATAATTAACAGTTCATAGATCGAAGGTGTTTTACTCAATTATGACGATTTAAAATTCTTAAACGCGTGAGAATTTGTATTGATATTTGTGGTAAAAGGATTTGCTTTTTGTGAGTATTAATTCTTTAGTGATACAGCAGCTGTAGTTTTAGTTTTATAAACATTTACATTCAGAACATATCCTACACCTCCATTCAAATCCTAATACAACATTAGTCTGAATTGCAACTTTTCATGAAAAAAATGTATAACTGAACTTTAATTAGAATGTAATAAGGTTTATATAATTTATATAATTAGGGTTTATATAAAATTAGGCATTATTTACATTGTGTTAAAAGTTGAGGTGCGATATAGGTATCGTGATATTATATAGCCTATACCAATAAACCGTTACTTCAAGAGATTATCACTTTAAAAAAAAAGCAAACTCTTTAGCTCTGTCTATATATCAGAATACATAAATACCGTTACACCTGCAGCTTTAAGCTATGACAATAATGAAACCGGTTAATTAAATTTCATCCGGTGAGTCACCTCATAATTCATTATATTCAATGTAGATGCAATTTAATAGCTTGAATTAATGATGTAAATAAACGAGGTTTTATTTAATGCGGAAAAGTTGAATGCTTTAAATACACACTTAAATATCTTTATGGATAATTAATTAAAAATTTTAGTAAATTCGTAACGATCTCGAAATTTCTATATCATCTTTGTATATTAAATAAATAATAGTGAATATTATATAACATTTTTTTATAAAAAATAGTCAAACGAATAGTTAGAATACCTGATGTTAAATGATCACCGCTGCCAATAGACATTCGTAAGAATCATCCATTCATTATCTATAATTTGGCCATTTTATGCGAAATCCTTTACTTACCTTGTTATTACGATCGTTCTAGTTTTATGAACTACATTTTAGTGTCATTAAAACCTTTTCCTATAAATTATAATGATTATATCTTTCTCGTAAGGAAATCCTGTGTTCGAGGTCCGGAATATATTTGTCAAAAGAATTATTGACACAGTTTGTATCTTATAAATAAATATTAACTTTACAAAGATTAATTTATTAGTAACAATATAAAGATAAACAAACATGTACACTACATACAGATAATAACCAGACCTGACTCGATCCGTTAAATTTATTAAAATTTATTAAAAATGTTTTTGTAATAAAATTAAATAATACTAGTGAGTAATCGTACTTAATTATATTTTCTTAATTAGATGAGATAATTTCAACATTGCATGAAAACAAACTGTTCTAAGATTACTCATATCAATTAATATTTAAAATTTAAAAAAATATATACTTAATTGTAAACAATGTCGACCCAAATACCAAAAGAGGTACCATTAGTAAAGGATCTCATATGTCTCTTTTATTTCTTTTGAAAAATGCATTTTTATCAAAAGGTTTAATTTACTGTTTAATCAAGCAATGCCATTCAAATGTCCAATCCAATATTAAAAGAAAATAAGTCCTCAACGGTTTGGCGGCTCTTGTTATCAGCTACCTTTGCGAGAGAAATTCTTCTTTATAATTTGTCTTTAACGATACGAAAAGAAACATAATAACTTCAACGTAAACATATATGGAAGTTTTTTATAAAGTATTTTTATATGAATACAGAATAATACTATAAATATTATATTCTATTATTATGGCTATAATAAATTAAATATTACTCATAATACTCAAATTTCATTTATTTAAAAAAGATTATTATTTATTCTCTAAAATAAAGTCAGTTTTAAAAGTAAAATCATAATTTTTCGACCTTAAAATGTATAGTCATTAAATATGACAGTTACACATTATTAATCCATACAATACAATATTTTTTATACAAAAAATAATCTTTCAACGATTCATGATCGTAATAATATTGTCACAATGACGGATGTGCTACGTGAAACAGTAACTGTGCATCAATTCTAGACACAATAATTTACCCATGACGTAAGAGAAAAAGTGCTGTCGATGTTATGAACTACGGAGATGGTAATTGACGAAGCGGTTGGCATTAACATTGAATGGAGAACTGTTACAACACGTATTGCACGTTGAACTTGCTACGCTAGCTAAAATTTAGTTAGCGCTTGTTACTGAACTATCGACGCAGCAAGAAACTTTACAATATCACGCTTAAATTGGCTAACTTTAATTCAATAGTATTAATTTATATCAATATGTTCACGTTTTAGTAATATCCGAGCTGGAAGCTGTTTTTTAGGCTACATTTTTTCCTTTTATTCGATTTGCACGAAATATTTTATACAAGTTTCTAATAAAAACCATATTTCGCTTAAAATAGGTTTAAATTTTCGTTGATACTTTACTTATCATTTAATAAATGTATTAATAATTAGAAGTGTATTTAAATAAATATGAATTTGATGTGAACTAGTTTCGTAAATATGATATAAATAATTAATTAAAATGCAAAATTTTGACATTTTGCTTCATACTTTCGTATCCTAATATTTGAATATTTTTATTTTAGTTAGTTTTTAACAAATATGAAATCATTTATCAAAGCGTGTGTAATTAATTTGACGCTAGCATATTTTTATTTCATTTGTAGCTTTTTTAGAAAATAAAACATGAATAAAAAAATATATATTATATCGTAATTCATTTTCAATAAATGTTATAAAGACAAAATTAAATACACAAATAATACATAATTACTTATCAAATAACAATACATTATGTATTTTCTCTATTATTTATTTAAAAACAATAAGCTATTTTTTTGTAAACTTAATGTTGCTATTGATAAATATTATTTTAGGTTTTTAGTCGGATATTTTGTCTTATGTTAAATGAGATATCAGGTTGATTAATGAATAATTATTATGTAAATAAATGGCCGTTTCTCCTATTAAGGAGAAGGTTAATAAGTCAGTATTTCTTACAATGCAGAGAACACAAATTCAGCACTAGACATCATTGATTTACAACTGAGCGGTACTAACCGGGATCCCGTGATTATCGTTCAAGATCGATGTGTTCTTACAACTAGGCCATTTTGGTTTTCTGTTATAAAAATATTACGTCTTCGTGTAATATAATAACTATTTACAAAAGCTGTTTAATATTACTAAAACATTGTAATTTGTGTACATGAAGTAATATGTTTAGTAATTGACATAATACGCTAACTATAATTATTTTTGTGACGTCACTGCCAAGGTCAATGGATCTTAATCCACCTCAGTGAGGAGTACGTGAACAGTCGTGATACCAGCATCGAGACTATCAAGTCATAATCGTGATCGTGCCAGTAGGAAACGTTTAAAATAACCGTCCCGCCGGTCTTCCTAAAGAAAAAACAATTAAAATATTTTTTACACATAATATACACGAAATACAATGTAGATAAGTCGGCCCTATTAATTGTGAAGTTCGAATTACAAATAAACTGAATCGCAAAATGTTTCTTATGTATAACTACGGTGACATCATAAAGTTATTTATTATGTGACTAAAATCGGTAATTAATAAATTACACATTATATGGATATTAATCAAAGATTAGATTATACCAAAGGTGAAATATACTTATTTATTATATCAGAGGCATACGAGTATCTGGAGTATACTTCACTCTGGAATCACAAAACTTTTTTTTAAATAGTTACCATTTGACAGGTATATTATTATAGACGGTCATAGATTATATTTTATTTTTATATGCGTATTAATGTAAAAGAGCCCAGATGGCCCAGATGGATGGATGATCGCGGGTTCAAACTCCGGCTAGCACCACTGAATTTTCTGAGTGCTAAATTATTGTTTAAATTCATCTCGAGCTCGGTGGTGAAGAAAATCATCGTGAAGAAACCTTCATGTGCCAGGTGAAATTCTGACACATGTATATCTGCCAACCTGCAGTGGAGCAGCGTGGTGGATTAAGCTCCAAACCTTCTTCTTAATATCAGAGGAGACCTTTGCCCAGCAGTGGGATATTAACAGGCTGTTACTTTTATTAATGTAAAACAAATTCTACAATAACGCTTTGTGTGTCGCATAAAATACATTTTTAAGTGTACTTGTAAGTTTTTGTGCAGGATGCAACTAACCGAAGATCCACGCATAATATTATAATCCGTTGAGATTATGATGATTGTGTTGTGTGTCGGTACTTCACGGTGCTTGACCGTGCTGTTCTTTGTTATACTTTATGACTTATGGCATGCGTATATTTGACGGTTGTTAGTTTTTTACCTCGTGTGTTCATGCAATTATCTTGAGATGTTTTTTTGTTCTTTGTATTAAGAAAGAAAACGATGATTGATGTTCTATTATTTATTCTATTATATTTTTTATTGGATATTTCGATATGTATAATTTTAAACAAATAAGATAATTCGTATTTTAATAACCCAACTCTTACTACACTTACTAAACACTTATACTTTAATATATGCCTTGTAATATACAACTCCTAATGTATTGTTTTATACCTAAATTGATAATAATTGATACAGATTTTTCGCGGTAAGAATATAATATTCACGTAGCAACTTACATTTACTTACAACTGAATTAGACATGTTTTAAGTACCGTAGCCGGCCGAATTCCTCGACAATTCGCGTTATTTCACCCACTTAGTTTTATTTATATATACGCCATGGATCAACACTTAAGTCTGACCCACTAAGCAAATGTATGCAAATAGTATGGATATAATGATCAAAACGATGAATGACTCGAGTTCATTGATCTGTAAAGAAGACGATTTAACATTTACATTTTTAACATTTAAGTCTCTTCGAACTTCATTTGTTCAATAAAATAATTACATCGCAAAATAAATAATATGAATATTGTTTGGAAAAGATACATTCATGGTGTTTTCGTTAAATAATTAAATTCATTAAACACAAATTAATTAAACGACATTTTTAAATATATTTGTGTTATTACAAAATTTTAATTGCCAGTTACTTCTTACCATTTAAAAAAATTATAAAGTTAGTGAATATACTTGTCTCTATTTTATAAAACTACATAGGTACACAATAAATAATTATAATCACACTCTCATAATCACTAAACATTCTATGGAAAAAAAAATATCGATCTTATTAGAAATGTGTTAATGTCTTACTTTTTTAAGCATCATATACCTCAAAATATACCCCGTAGAAGCAAATATGGAGGATATTTAATCATT
Organism: Hypolimnas misippus; assembly: GCA_037950945.1. NCBI lineage: Eukaryota > Metazoa > Arthropoda > Insecta > Lepidoptera > Nymphalidae > Hypolimnas > Hypolimnas misippus. Next base: position 6,820,992 of record JBBEEQ010000017.1, read on the forward strand.
TAATCATATAATAATCAGAAGATACATATACAGGTGAACTAAATTCGTATTAAAATAAAAGTATCTGTAGTTGTTTGGCGTGAATTTCTTATCAAGTATATCCCAAATTAAGATAAGGTAATATACGTTATGAAAATCGTTATCAGGCATTTAAATTCTTAAAGGGTTGAGTTTCAAGAAGGACAAGTGTGGTGTGAACCTGTCGAGCGGAAAGGTGACATTGACATTGAGTTTAAAGCAGGCATGTTAGGTGGTTTACACACGGGCAATTTTCCGCAAAATGTTTTCACCCGGAAACCTTAGAAAACGCCATAAATACCACATGCCATATATTTACTAAAATCAAATAGTTTTTTTAACTTTTTTTTGAATTACCAATAACTTGCATGTATATTTTCTTTATAATATATAGCTTGAAAAAAGATAGGTGGGACAGTTGATGGTAAGTGACCTATGGACATTTGCAGCAACGGAGGAGCAAATGCGTTGCCAGCTTAAAAGAAGATAAGGGATAGAAGCGAAGTAAGGAAAGGAAAGAAGGGGGTTAGGATTCGTTAGGGGAAAAGCAGCTAAATTAGTAACTTTACATGGATCTTCAGTGATAGTGAGGTACTGTTCCGATCGAGCAAACCCGTATAAGAGTTGAGCTAGGCTCTAGCTCAGTAATATTTGCATATGTAAGGTTGTCACAGATTACATATCAATTAATGTTACCTGCAAGGCATATCCTTAATTTACCAGGCTTCACGCGAAGGTCTGCTACACAATCAGCGATTATTTCCCACGGTGCGTGAGTCAACGATCTTCAGAGCAAGGTTTACTCTGCTTGAGCAATGATACGTGCTAACGATGCAAACTACCCGCGAATAATAGCAATACTATAAGGGTTTCTTATTTACGCGCAACAATACTACGCTATGTTATTCATTGTTTTGTTTGTAACTAAATTACCTGAATAATTATAAAGAATTTACATACTGTTTTGACTTTACATTAAAAATATAAAGGATACAATACTAACCATTTTAAGCTCCTCCATTTGAATACTAAATTTTTGAGCACTTATTAGGTTATATATAATTATTGAATACAAGGTGCCCCTCGCGATTTCACTCGCATTTATGCTTACTGCTTCACTTATATGATCAATTAGAGTATTTTCATATAGCTTATAACATTCCTGAATAAACAGACGAAGACTGTTTGGATATCCTCCTAGGATTATGTGTATTTTAACCTATATTTTTTTATCGTGAAGATTCTTTAATATATGTTTTACTTTTAGAAGTATTATATTCGTTCACGACCACTTTATTATGAAATAAAAAACAATGTAGACTGAATCGTAACAATTTACGATCAACTTACGTTGCCGAGGCTTCCTGATAGCAATCAACAATTAAGTCTTACATCGGCTTGTTTTTATTAAACTTTAATATAATAGCCTGGATACATCATCGACTAAACCCATAAAAAAGTCTATTGAACGATTCCTTTATTTAGATGAACATATAGAGTTCGCCGTGTTTTTATTATATGTGAATTTAAAATTAACATGTTACAAATTTTACCAACTAAGAGATACATTAGGTAATAACAAATAATAAAGTAAATTCAACATTAATGTATCGCAAGGTGGTTTAAAATCTTTATGTCCCAAAAGAAATTTTACATTTCACTTAGGTATTATTTTTGCTTTTTCTAACTTTTGATAGTCGTAAGTAGAAATTATGTTTGTCATGCTGACATGAAAAACATCTTCTTTTAGGTAGGAACCAAATTTGCGCTGCTTCTATACCAAATATTATGTTATTATTAAAACTAAAGTCAAAAATATATTATTTGAGAACATTGATAGTCTGTGCACGTATTGCGCGGTAAACACTGGGTGTGATGATATGGAACACGACAAGGCTATACCTTAATACCTATAGATATTAAGAAAATATTTCTAATTTTCAATGAAATTATTTCAAATAAGTCAATTCAAACGTTTTCACCAGATTGTATTGTTACTGCTTCATTCTTCTGACGTAGCGTGAGGCGAGAAACACACTTATAAGTTTTGCTCTCAGACTTTCATAAGGATTTAAATAAATTATTTTTCATCGCATTACCGCTGATGTTTACTGTCAGTATCCTATTTTTGTAGTTCACAGCTTTCGTACCTATTTAGGACGTATCTGTTACTAGTTTACAGAGTTGTTTTATAACACACGCGAGAGTAAATCTTACAAATGTGATTCTCGCTTATTTAGCCTTTTAGCTTTTGCTTAAGGCTTTGCTCGCGTTATTGTATATTACGTTTTCAAATATAACATATGTACATATACCTTAAAATATAGCGATTAACCATTTCGAATAATGCACCTTTAATATGGTACCATAATTTAAAAAAAAATGTTTAGTGATTCCGGAGTTTACTTCTCACATACAAAATTCACTCTCTCTTTATCATAATAGTATAAATAATCTACATTAAAAATCATAAACATGTATCTGCATACTAGAATACAAATGCTCATCAAGTACAGTTACGTTGACCAAAGTGTCCCGTGTTTATTTATTTTTTTATTGGAACAAGGTATTTGACCGATCAAATTTAGAGCCAGTAAATCGGGCTTCGTTATTTATGTAAATGAAACAAATAGGAGGACAACCGGATATACCGGGTGTATCATCGTAGACGAGAACCGTTACAAGTCGAAGTTGTAATTTTATTCAATCTACTTTAACGCCGATGCAAAACAGAAAATCTTTAGTAAGCTGTAAGGGTCAGATACATGTCTAAATAATGTTTAATAATAATAATAATCAATTTGTATATTTTCTTGGAATCACTAATTACAGAAATTATTTTCTTCCGATTATTATTTACTTGTATACAACCGTTAAAGTTTTAAATAGAGTTTATGCATTTCAAAAGTACTTCTCTTGTCTGTAAAAATCAGTTTATATTTTACGCTATTGCACTTATGGGGTATAATGGACAAAAGTTATTTCTTATTGTAAAGAGCGCACTTACGGTTCTACTTGTAACATATAGAAAAAGCCGAGAAGTATCAAGAAGCATATGCATTGATTTCTTTTTAAGATCCCTGACATTACTTTACATTACAAAAAAAACAAAGTTTAAAATCTTTCCCAATAAAAAATATTGTCGATATTTTATCTACATTGTATAAACAGTTTTACATACACATTATTTATTGACGAAGATAAAGCTCGATATTTTAAATTTTATAAATGCACACCACGTCGTCACTTCATATTAACGATGCAAGGCATGAGGCTCGTCCAGGAACAGGGATAAACTGGCAATTATTTTTAACATTTACAAAGAAATAATATTTATTTTCTTGCAGCTGACATGAAGGCAGATTTTTAATATTTAAAAAAAAATATCCCACTTTTCTGTTGCTCTGAATATTTTCGTTATACATTTTACAGGTGAAATATTTTGAAATTTCGTCCAATCCAAAAAATCATCTTATTAATACGAAATAAATAAAAAGTGGGGTATCTGTTTATGTGTACATGTACATAACTGGGTTTATGTTTTCTTCGTTAACTAGCGTTATAGGAGTGAAGTGAAGACGCAACTAAGTATTAAATTATATTTAAAGATACCTATCGACCTCCATAGAGATAAACATGTACCTACATTTCTACAAATAATATAGAAAGCTAATAAGTGAACTAGTTTTGTAGTGAATATTATATAGGTGTCATTAAAACGATTTTAATATGTAATATATAATTATTACCAACATCTAAAGTATACGTTAGCCTATAATCTGAAATAGTAAATGGAATATATAACGCAAAACGAACTTTTTAAATTGGACTACTATTTCCTGTACCGCTAATACGAGTTTTGATAGTTTTTAGTAATGTGAAAATTACGTTACGAGTTCCGACTCGAGATACTTTGGTTCATTTTGTATACATTCAGTTGTAACATTTGTAGTACCAATTTTCTCTACAGGGACTGTTATATCAATCTAGGTCATAGAAGAATACAAATCGAAAATTACGCTATTCGAAACTCGTACTAGGGGTGCTGATATAGTATTCGCACAAAAAAATCTTCAGCTTAACAACACCAGCATAAAAATATAGATTCAAAAAACATTTTGAAATATTTAATTTTATAATTTTGAGAAATTTAACTTGAATTCCCTTATTTTTGTTTCAGTTAAAAATAACATGTGACGTGCAGTTCTCGTACGGTGCGTGTTAGGGCCTGAGGCGTAGTTTGGACTAGCTAAAGATGCACACAATGGATACGCTGGGCTACGGCCATAAGAAGTACCGGCCGCCGCTCTCCCCCAGCAACTTTTACCATCATGACTACTACTCCAGACACACAACCCTTCGTCCGCAGGTAAAGCAACATTTACAGAATATTATTTAATCAGTAAACAGTGGTACGTTTTAATATTATAAAAATGTTTGTGTATGTGTTTCATCTTTTATCAGGTACTAAGTACATATATCTGACCCTGCGAACTTCGTATGCCTCTGAATCAGTAAATGTTGTGTTAATTTATTTGCAAAAATACAAGTTTAATTTTCTACATACCTTTTTTTGTGAATTTTTCCGTTTTATTATTTATTCTGCTATTACGAGCAGAGATAAATACAATAAATCGAAGATCATATAAATCGGTTCAGCAGTTCTTAAGTTATAACTGGTGCAACTTCACTTAACTCAAAGAGTTGACATACATTATAGAAGGCTAGACTGATTTTCATAAAATTTTTGTTTGTGTTTGACTGGGTCTCTAGATCGCGCTGCTATTGGGTAGGACAACTTCTGACGGTCCTCTGGTAAATGTGCAAATGTAAATAGCATCTACCAAAATGCGTTCATCAGATTTTCTACATTTTAATTTTTCACTTTGCCCATTATTTTTCACACGTCGTTTTTTACATATATTTTACATTTTATATTAATGTTATTGCGAGTAATGATGTATTAATAATATAAGAATAATATTTTTTATAAAGTAATTTCCTTGTTCCTGTAAAAAACCCTGGAAAAGATATTAATTTAATACAATAAATTTATTATTCTTAATTCCTTTGAAATTCACTCAATGGCTTCCAGGTGTTATTACAGATACCTTATAAATGATAAGGAAAATAAAAAAAACTTTGTGAATAAGATTGATCAACACAGAAACGTTAATGTAATAATTGTAGAGAAAAAATCTTAACCGACTGTTACCACTATTTTTTTAATCATTGATATACAAAACTGATTAATTGGTACTGGGCTCTCATTATCTATGCGTAAAATCGTAACAACCGAAAACGTGCGACTCTTAACTTAGCAATAAAGTCAAAACGATACTCCTCACATTTTCCAGCTAACAGAAAACATAAAACTTATGAAATTACATGAAACGCTGAACCATATGTACAGTTTTAGGCAGATAATAATTTGAAAAAGTTCGTTACATACTCGTTAATATTCGTTCTCGTCTCTAGTTTACTTTATATTATTAATATTATATTTCTATGAGCGATAACGAGTAATCTGTCCTAGAAAGGAGGAGGATGCATCACTGACCGGTGCCTATATATTTAGGTATTAACTTAGCAACGAATTTTCCATAGATAAAATATGGTCTAAATTTACTTTTATAATTTATTCCTAACAAGAGTATACGTCCAGAAAGAGCATTTAACATAAGATTAAATATTTTCGGGAGAGGTTGGAACAAAGTTTTTAAAAATTGCAAATAATTTTCATATCGTCAAATCTTAAAGTCAATGAACTCAGCATGCAGAATTACAATGATCAAACTACCGAAAAAAGATACTTTATCAGATAACGCCAATTTTACAAGTGGCGGAGTTGATGATTTCGTATCAAAGATGGTACAAATAGATTTCAAGTGAGGCTAAGGGCCGTTGGGACGATCCCGTTACATAGAACGGTATCCAACAATGATTGTTAATGTGAATAAAGGCAACCGACTCTGATTCTGTTACACAAAAAGAAAGTAACATTTTAAGTGAATCGGTTAGAGAATTATATATATTTTTTTCATTTATGTTTCTTTCCCTTTGATCTTCATATGAACCGTGTTTCTAATTTTACAAACGAGGTTTTAAGAAAAATGTTTTGTCTTTTATCTTTTTCGCTTGTTATTTACGAATTAAATTTAAAATCTCAGAAACTTAGTTGTTTTAATAGGTATATAACTCTCTATAATAAAATTCATATACATACAGATAAGAAATTTTATCGTTTTGCTTAGCTGTAAAAATAAAATATCGAAATTACCGCTATTTTGATTTTTTTATTACTTAAGCCAAGTATTTATGTACCTACTTTAACTTTTTTATATACGGTTTGTTTTATATAAAGTCCCTCGCGGTTGGACTCGCGCTTATTGTTATTGCTTGGCTCATATAAGTCGTAGCGTGATGTAATATAGCCTATAAACTTCTTTAACTTCCTTAACACGCCAAAAGATTTATTCTAATCCAATAAGTAGTTTTAGAGATTACTTAAAAACAAACAAATTTGACCTCATTCTAAACCGGTCTATAGTACTTTTAAGTGGTAAAATAAGTCAATAGTATCTACTTATGACCGAAGGCACTCGACAATAGTAGGTACTTCTAACTGAAATAGCAGTCAAGTCAGTTTTGTCTTTCGTATTCGTTATTTATTTAAAAAAATACTTTTGTCGAAAGTCTGCAGTTGAAAATAATTTTAACTAATTTTGTCAATTACATTACTATTAAATAATACGGTTCATATATTATCTGATTTTTGGGGTTGAAAGTAACTAATTTGTAATTAACGGTTAGTAACTGTCTGCAACTATATTTAAATGAGTTTATTGATGGTCTCCGATACAAAACCGCATTGACATTTGATCAGTGCCGGTGTCAGTCCACCGTTATAAACCTGTTACCGCATATTTTAGTAACGTAAATTCTTTCCCTGACACATCAGAAACTTTTTTTACCTTAATATGTAATCGAATGCAATCGGTCCCACAGTCTAGAATGAAATATGTATTCTTTATATCGATTTCAATAACCACAAAGGATTTTCCATAAAGGACTACGATTAAAGGATTAAGGAATTCCTCTGTGCAGTTCGGAATAGTTTTTAGCGGATCAATTTACCTAATTTAAGTTGAAATGCCCTCACATATGATCTGCTAATTACAAAAACAATTATTAGCAAGCTTTGAGCATATTTCAAAGGAATGATAAATTGACTTGTTTTTATCCGTATATACATAATAGATAATGCACACGATAAAATTAGAAAAAAAAGTTAGATGTTTATGATCCACTGGTCTATATCGCTTCTTAATGTAAAGATCATTACCGCTACAACTGGACTTATATTATGAAAGTTAACGGCATACGGCAGATTTTTTTAATGTATGGGATTTTATAATTACGGTGTCTCATGTACATAATGTAAATTAAACAAAACTAATTCCGATAACAAATTATTACATTGAAATCAACGATGTTAAAGTTTCAATAAAATAATCAAAACTACTAGGTATATGTATTTTAATAATTTAAGTAATTACCTATAACAAACGTAGTTTTTCACATCTATGTAACTAAGAACATTAAAATAACTCTTAACAATCATTAAATTAATTAAATGTTAACAAGAGGCGCAGAAAAAATGTAATCGTTTATAGAGAAGAACGTTAACGAAATATTTCCTTATTACTTCAATTTGATGTTTATTATGAATTCGTGAATTATTTCAAAACGCTGCCGGTAGTCGGTCATTGTTTCGTACAACAATTTACATAGATGCTTGATAACGACACGTGAGGAGAGACCTAAACGTAAGACCCAGCATAAAAATAAATAATAAAAAAAATATGAAATCATTTACCGAAGCGAGGTGTATTTATACAGCGAAATGTATTTATACAGCGAAATCAGTAAGCAGATCAGTGATGTAATGGTAATTGAATAAATGTAAGTCGCACGCAACGTTGACCGAGACTTGCGATGTTCCTAAAAACCCAGGAAGCCGGCTCCGTGCCCGTGATGCTGCTAATGAATAAATAGTTATTACTCTTCCGCATGTTTTTCTAATTAACGATTTACACTACGCCGTATGATCGTATTCGCAAAGCTGCGTTGAATCCGCGGCACGCGTCTGACCGTTAAGGCAATTTATAATTGCTTTTTAAGGCATTTTGTAATTATGATGTGTGTAAATAATGATCAATGAATAGATTATTCAAAAGAGAAAAATGTAATTACTACTATTGTAATGCGTAGAAATAGTTAAAGTATTTTTACATTTATCTGTTGTTACAATGACGTTAGAATTAATTAAAATTCAATTTATTATACGTAGGTCTCTCTCGTATAATAAAACTAGAACTTATTATTTATATTTATTGGCGGCATTTTAATGGTTTCGATGAAAATATACATGAAACAAAAGAACTCTTATTAAAAATATATATCTATTATGTATATCAAAAATACAATAAAATTAATATTTTATAACATTTAAAATCTACGATTATTTAGATTAAAATGTTTTTGTTAGAAAGTAAAAAATGTAATACGGAAAAATCGTAATAAATAATGTTAAAGTTGGTCAAATCTGTGAGAAATAGCAAGAGCTTTTGTCCGAACGCGACATGTATACGCTGAGGTCAAGTGTCACGTAACGGTTTATGCAAATAAAAGAGACTACTTAATTAATTCTTTACAAACGGTTTTAAAAAACTATTCTTAGAATAAATATTTACTACGTTGTTTTTGTCGTATTTCATAAAATTTTACTTTCGTTTTAACGCAAGGTGAAATTGCAATATTTTCCTCACGTAGAGTTATTTTTTTGCTTTATCTTGATAAAATGTAATTTTATATTAAACTACGCTAAGAATAATACATTTAGTAGTCATATTAAATCGTAACACATCAAGTCAAGAATCACGCTAGATGAACTCCAGTGTTTTTTTTATTGGATCTAAAATTTTATTCAGTGGTATTTGACAGTTGGGTGACGCTTTAAAATTTTCAATTTACATGAATGTGTATGTAAAAGCGTTGCACATACATATAATAAAAAATCAATGTTTGTGCTTTATGCGATATCTGATTGTGATGAAACTTTAATAGCGTTTCTGGAGACGCTCACGAGGGTTCCTGGCGCAAAAAAATTATATAGGTACATAAGATTCCATTGTAACGCATTTTGAGTACAATTGGTACTTACATAAAACATTATGACTCTCTGTATATATTTTTACTTGATAAGCTAACAAAATCTTATAAAATCACTTAAATAATTAAAATTATGTAATTAGTAGGGATTTGTAAGTACAAGTTAGCACCTTAAATCGATAAGCATTATAATGATTTTTTTTAAATTAAATTTATCATTAGTGAATAAACGAATATACACATGTAATTCGTGACTTCGTTCACTTTAATGTTTTCTGTTTGGCCAGTGCGAAACGCGCGCCACCTATTGGAAATTAATTGTTCAATATTTAAAACCTCTCGGAATGGTAGCGCAAAAAATACGAACGAACAAACAAACATTAAATTTTATATATTACATTGAAATGCTATTCTCAGTTAAAAGAATAACCTTAAATAGCGTGCGTAAGTAAGCTTATAAACAAGTTTATTCCAGTTTTGTTGTAATTGTATTGTAATGTTACGTGTCGTAGCAGTTCGCCTTGCACTTGCGGCGTCTTCAGTGCAACAGCCGGCCATGGCAGAGCCGGTTCGGCTGCACGCTATTTACCCGCCATCGAGAATTCCTAGAGATTAATATAAATCGCCGAGATGGTCTAGTGGTTAGGACACGTCGATTTCAACCGTTGATCGCGGGTTCAAACGGCTAGCACCGCTGATTTTTCAAGTGCTACATTTTGTGTTTAAATTCATCTCGACCTCGGCGGTGAAGGAAAACATCGTGGGGAAACCTGCATATGCCGGAAGAAATTCTGACACATGTATGCCAACCCGCAGTGGAGCAGCGTGGTGGATTAAGCTCTAAACCTTATCCTTAATAGGAGAGGAGGCCTTTGCCCAGCAGTCGGATATTTACAGGCTGTTACTTTACTTTTATACAAATCGGGTATCATCTAGAAGGTTCAACGGGCGACGGTTTATTAGGTTTATTTTCTAAAAATAAATGCGTTTAAAGGCCTAGTCTTTTTGTAATTGCATTGCAGTATTACGTGTTCTCGAGCTTGCTTGCGCTTCACACTTTCAGTGCAATAGCCTGCCATGGAGCAGGTTCGATATCGAAACGGGTCAGCCTAAGCGCCTAGACTTGCGTAGCTCGCAACAGATAACTTGGCCACTGTTTACATATTTATAACAAACAGTTGCATGTATCGTGGTTTTATGAACGGAAAAATATGAAAAAACAGATAATTTATCAATGTTTTTGTTGAATACTAAGTGTATTTTATCTTCTGAACTAACCTTCTAAACTTTAAAATTAAATTTACATGTCATAGCACAAATGAAGATATATTTTATTAACTATTTATTTAACAGAATATGGAAAGGCCCCGGATATATGTACGTTTGTATGGTCGCGATTTAATCAAAGACTACTGATCCGATTTAAATGCATTTGTTTCAAGGAAGGTTAAAGTATATAATATATTAGGGTTTGATAAATTTCTTTATAGATAAACAAGGGAAGTCTTCAATAACTAACAGTAGATCACCCGTGATTGCTGTGATCGTTTGTATTTCTAAGGGTAAAACAACAGTTTTGTTTGAAGATGGATGTATTTTTCCACGAACAAAATTATATGATGTAATGAATATTATATTAAGGTTGCGGCACAGTAGGACTTGAAATACCTTAGGTACCATGTATCATGCCTGTTAATTAATATTATGCGAGCACTTTAACTTCTGTTTAAATACAGCAATGCGAAACCAAAGCTTGCTTTTCAATCTAGGTACATAATTATATGAACGTATTTTTCAATATGTTTTAAACATTTTTTAATTTACTTATGCATATTTCAGCATGTGTTTATACATAATTTAATTATGTCTAATGAATGTTAAAACTCAAAATTGTCTCTAGGCGAGAATTAGCTAGTAGTAGAGTTGTCATAAAAGTATTCTGTAACCTGCTACATGTTACCTGGGTAACCTAACCAAAGCTTTTGCTGACAAAAATAAGTGCGCTGACAGTAAATTTCAGTTGTAAAGCAAAGACATACAAATTGCAAATGCAAATCTTTACGAAAGTGTAACAGCAAAACTTAGAAATATTATTCTCGCCTTAGACGCGGGTTTATAGAACGAATTTTTATATACACGCGTTTAACCTATGTTAAATTTTTTGTAGTAAGTTATAATGACAATGTGATACATCTTATTATCATCAACCTAGCATTTTCCCGGATATACCACGGTCTGCTTACTATTCTTCTCCAGACGAGTTGACGAGTTACTGATTTTTAACAGAGCGACTGCCATCTGACCTCCGCAACTCCTTAGGGCAAGTCAGTAATCATTTAGACTAGAATAATTTCCCTACTATGAGTAACGATAATTATCAGTTGATTATGACAACAACCGGGACCGACAGCTTTACGTGCTCTCCGAGGCATGGTGGGGAGACGAACAAGAACAAACACCCAGACCGGAACAAATATTTGTACAAATATCTGCCCTGAGCGGGGATCGAATCCGCAACCGTCGGTGTCAGAGGTACATTCAGCACCACTACACCAGAGCGGTTGTCAAACGTGATACCATCATAGATATCTATTATTTTTTCGATAATAAGTTTTGAATATTATCAAAATAATACCAATCATTAGCAAGTATTTGTTAACAACAATTGTCACAAGGAAAGTGATCTCAAACTATGTTAGTGGGTCCTGCCTTTCTCTTCGCTGGTTTTGATTTAAAAAATCTTTCCAGATCGATTCGTGATACTGATTGTTTTATAAACTGTAATAGAAAGTGATAATTTCATATTACAAACTATTCAAATATTTGATACAATCTACCTATATTTTTCAGTAATTTTGGACGTAAAAATGTTTATGGGAGTTGATATTCTGATCACCATTAATTTAAAAACATTTATTATTTATTTACTTATTAATATTTATTTATTTATGCATTTAATAACAAATCAAAAGTATATTTTTATATAATAGTGAAATATATATTGAAAAGTCCGGATGAAAGATATGACTTACGTAATAACTGTATTTGCTCACTGTAATAAAAAAAATGTGAATATTATCATTCGTTATACAATTATTTGAATTAATAATAAAATTCTCATTATAACTCATGAAATGTAAAAATAAAACACACACGCTGAGACGAGAATAAAAGAAAACTATAAGAAAGCGAGTTAGGATCCGAGACAGTCATAAACTTCAATAATAAAATGAATAAGAAGCAAATAATAATGAGCGTACTGCCCGCAATGTGAGGCTTTTGACCGATCCGAGTTCATTGGTCCAGCGGCGATAGAACGAACGCCTTAATTAACTGTTCTACTAGACATTTTCTTTGGGCACTATTAAGAAGAAAAAAAAAAAACAAAAATCTTTACCAAACGAAACATCTAATTTACTTTCGAAAGTAGTGAAATTACAATATTAAGTTTGTTTTAAAACAAGCTAAAATAATATATTAAGCTATAAAGCTTTGGTCTAAAAAAACTCATAATTAAATTATATGAATTAAGTCATATTTTAGAAAATATCATATTTTATTGAATTTTTGTGCATAGACTAAACGTCCTATGAATCCCAAAAAAATATAAACTAGTTATGATTTTTCTACATTTTTGTTAAGACTACTGCATTGAAATAAAACTATTTTAGATTATTTTTTAACTTTCAGCACAAACTCTTTGATGTTGCCTATCCATTTACCACTTTACTCGTGTTTAATTTCCTTTGATGAAAGGAAAATATTAACTCTTAGAAACCTTAGCTCTAAACTTACTTAATCTAGTTCTTGAGAGTTTGAAGCGGTGTTTATTTTTAGTTCAATTTATTTAACAACCAGCTAATGTTGTTTGATTTAAATGTATTTTATTAAGACTTAACATAAACATGGTAAAAAAAAATTAAATTAATGAAATCAAAATATACAAATAGTGTTTCCATTATAATGATCGAAAATGCATAATATTTTCTGAAACATGACCCGCTCTACCTTGTTAAATTATATACTCATTTGCGGTCGTCATTAAAATGGCCACTTAATTATTAACGAGCTTATGGGCTTAACAGAGAAATTGAAGTTTGTTCGTATTTATAAAACTAGATTTAAATTTTCAACAAACATTTGCGTTTTAATTGAACGAAAATGTTATACTAAAGTTTGATCAAAATGTTATTATATATATATTTATATGTATATAAATTTATACACACTCGTTGAAAGTACATTTTTTAATATTTAAAAGATATACATATTTTTATATACATATAATAATAAGTGTATGTTTTCAATACTTATAGAGCTTTCTTAAATTTATAAATATATTTATTAAATTCTGCTAATTTGGCGAGAGTTGTAAATTCGAATTTAAGATTACACTTCCTAATTACACAAAAAGTAGAATATATTTCTTAAAACTAGATCGATGGAATGTGCATAAAAATGCTTCAGATCGTGAGTATGATAAGTAATGGTATTTTATAATTATATGCTACGTTCATACTATTTGACGTTAAAAGTCTGTGAACATTTCCAACTTTGACTACTGGTAGCTAAGCAACAAAAATTTGGCCGGTATTTTAAAAGTGACAGACATTTTGGATGCCAAAATTTATGCACTAATAACATATCTACAGTCAATAATGTTTTGTAACCATGGATATGTTACAACTTGGATAAGCTCGTCGATTGACATGTTAACTTAAAGATACTCTCACCTGTCATACTTAGGCGCTAGCTGGTTGCTAGGAAACGTCAACCAAACTGGACAACAAAATCCATGAGCTTGTAACATTCCTAAGGTTCTAAAATATTATTATGAATGATAAGTGAATATTTTATTCAAAATCTGTTTTTCTTTTTGTGGTCAAATACTTGATTTCGATAAATAACGCAAAAACCGCTTCACACACACTTGAGAAAATTACCGTTATAATAAATATTTTACAACAATGCAGATTAGATTATTTAAGCTGAAATTATACGTTCTTTACAAAACTTATCCTTCGAATAAGCACCTGCAAGTTTTATACAAAGCGCTAACTTTATGTTATTCTATTCATGGGCTTTATTATTGAGGTCAACATTTTATCTTTGAATTATTTGTTTGATTTTTTTTTATTATGATGATTCGCGTTCGTTACAATTACGATTTACTTGTTCTTAATTTTTTTTATAAAGTATTTTTTTTATTTTTTTAGGGATTAAATTTTTATTCGAGATATATAGAGTTTTTATCGGAAAATACTTGTAAACAATATATTATTAAATTTTAGTATTTTTATCTTATTTCGATTGATAATAAAATGTTATAAATAGTAGGTACTTTAGGTAGATTTTAAACTGTAGAACCAAAGGTGAATTCGGTACATTGCGGCTGACAAGCCTGTCACTTAATCCTTTAATGGCTCTATAATAGAATTGCCAATATTTAGTGATTTATCTAAAAAATTGAATCGTTTCTAACGAATCTGTAACAATAATTAAATAATGACTTTTATAGGTATGCGTCTGGTTATGTGGATAATATTATACATTACATTATTTTTATGTTATTAAGGTTTACATTATGTATCATTACAACAACGCCACTTTCAATCATGTAAGTTCTTAATAATATGCCAACTTTGATTTGTCGTTCATCATACACTTCATACAAGTAATAAATTACTAAATTTGACTGATCGTAAAGAAAATAATATTTTTTTCGTTTTTAAATACCTCACCTTTCCGAGCGTATGAAATGGTATTTCACACAATGGCTCGTAAGTTTTCATTATAATGGACATGTGCATTTTTACCTCGAGGATATTCCACACCCTGGTGGGAAATAAAAAAAAATGTAAGAATTACCGATAATTAAATAGAAATCGTTAGGTCTGATACCATGATGGTTTACCTATGTTACGTTTTTGCTAAAATGTTTTTATTAGATATTAGAATTTAGGTCGATGATTTTAAGAAAGTACTAATTTAATTAATTCTATCAACATTTTAATGTTTAAGGAAATTCATTAATATACACCTACTTTAGTTTTCGCTTACAATAATTTTTAAAAGTCACTGCATTTTAAATTATTGTTGCAGTTTTTATTTAAGAAATTCTTACGAACTTTCTCACGTGAAGGAACATCTAAATAATCACTATAAAGATCGAGGCTGATCCAACCGACTCTTTTTATTACTTCCTGCGTTATTGGTTCTTAACAAGACTCTCAAAAAAGTTCAAATAAGAAGCATTCTCCGTGGGCGGACGCGGGGTAAGTGACCGAGTCCTTGACCTACACACAACCATAGGGCTCTTATTGTTTATACTCATGCTTTTCTTTTAAACCACGACATAAAATAAGTATCTCAACTTTTGTAATGCAAATTTAGTATAAAACTTTAGCAATTTAGTTTGTTAAATCTTACAGCTCCGTTTTGCTTTGGTTAAAATCGTATATTATTTTAGTAGTATAGTATTTAAAAATATCGTGTACGTTGAATAAAAAATGAATTACGGCTGTTAGTTAACATAACAGTTTTATAAGAGTTCGTATATTCAATTATACGTAATTTTTCTTATACTTCACGTCCAAAAAATAAATAATATTAAAACATCTAATCGAATTTTTTTTTTATGGGCAATATGTTTGATAACGACCCACTTGCGGTCAAAAAATTAGAAGAATTCCATCATCCGTCACTACGATGCCTTGTATATATGAAGGTGACCTACATTTCAAAAATTGTTTATGGGTGACTTGGCGTTTGTCGGAGAAAGTGGTCAGATGAATGAAAGGCTAAATTTGTCTACGTTTGGAATGAACACTGCTTATAGAAGTTATACCTCCTAGACGAGAATTAAACTTGTCTGAGAATAAAATTTATAAGAGTTATTCTTGCTTTAGGCGTATTGTATGTCTGTAGTGGAATGAGAGCTCTAATAATCTTTGAAATTACTACATACAACAATCAAATGAAAAACATATGTTATTTATTTATTAAAATTTTAACATTTTATACAGAATACATATTTAATATCGTAGTGCTTTGAAAATATAATTGTCTCTTTGTAAATGTAGCTACCTCAAGAACTTAATTTGTAATATAAACAATAAAATAATAAATATTATGATATTCTCGTTTATTAGGTTTGCAAAGTATAAAATTATTATAAAAAATATGAATATCGTTGTCGTTATAAAAATAAAATTACAATAGCTAAAGTTGCTTAAATTATTGGTACGTCAATCATCGTGTTTTATGGGTGTTACCACTGGACGGTTACGGATTTCGTATTAATGAAAATAAATTACAATCTTACGTTTTTTTCCACATATTTTATGAAATAATTTAATTTGACCTTGAAGTAATTTCAAACTAAAGTTCAAAGTAAGAAAATGTACGGTTCAATAGACGTAAGTTTATGTCTAATCAAATATCTAGTCTTAAGGACCAAGTCATTACTAGTGTTTTAAGTGCTCCTTATAAAGGGTATCTGCGTATTTAAGCTTAATAAACTATTTTACTTTCTTTGAAAAAAGAAGTAAAAATACGTCAACATAATATTTATTAATTTTTTTATTTTACTATTATTATATAAATCGCCGTTCACGTAGCAACTAAAACATAAATACTTATTTTGTTCACTAAATTGGTAATAGTTATTATTGCCCCTAATTTAGACTATTTTACAAATCATCTTAAGTGAGTGTAAGGTAGAAGTTATAATATCTATAACAATAATCCGAGTTGTAGCGCGGAGCAGCGCTAGAGCGTATCGCACGTCAGCTTGCGGCGTGACGCGGATCCCGTTACTCGACACACTGGCTCTTAGCCGACTCCAGGTACTTTTGGTAAAGCCGTAACTTAAAACACTCCCTGTGAAATCTGTTTTTGTAATGTTTTTAAAACGTCGCGCTTAACGTCTTAATCTTTTTATTCTATGCCGTAACTAAGTACCAAAGGTTTTTATTTTCCGAGATGCTTAATTCGTATCAAGATTCTATAAAAAATTAGTTAAAACTAAAAGCGAACAAAAATTTGTGAGACTTATATTATCGTTCAACAAAATCGTAGCTTCTATATCATGATATTTCATCTATAGGTAATGTTTATTGTACCAATAGAATAGAAACAATAAATAATGGATAGTAATGATGACACTTAATAGAGCGCAGATCGGTACATGTGATGGTACATCAGAATTGTCGGTACAGTTACAGCTTTGTCAATGAATATAAAGCACATAAGCGGTCAGTTTCTGCAGGAATGCGAAGAAACAGACGCGTCATTATAGCAATCAATGCGTTATCTTCAATAGAGCCTGATGGAGCTGTTATTCGCGCTGCATTCCTCATTTTTATGCACCTACATTCTTTACGCGTGACAACCGTTGTATACAGATTACAGATGAACCTAATGGTGTCGACCGCCATACTTTACATTTACTCGGTGTAACACATTTTCCATATGATACAATTATGTACATACGTTGCTTGTTGGTATTTATCGTGATATAAAAGAGGTTTTACAAATCTCTATTGTTTCGTGCATTTTTCATTATTAGGTACAGATTATATTAGATCATTAAAATTTTTCAATTTGGCTTTAAACTTTAATCTTAATATGAATTCAGTATACAGCCAACTCGAACGAGTTCCTGAGATTAGCACATTCAAACAAATAAACTCTTAAAATATTAGTATAGATCATTCTTTGTTTTACATAATGAAACTATAATGATAAAATACATTTTTATTTCCCTGTTTTGTTTTACTTACATGTTTTTCTTATGGATAATTAATAATTAATTTAAATGAACGACAAGAGCAACTATTTTCAGAGAAACTTTCATTGAAATATTCGGGAGACGGGTTTATTTAAAAAAAAAGTACTGATTAAACTGTTGTTTTGTAATAAAGGCATGTTAGTTTTGTCATTGAATCGTCAGTCATGAAACGCCCAGTCATCTTTTATCTTTCCTGCCGACTAAGCGTGACTTTTGTACAAAGCTTCTGTCTTCAGAAAATACACAGTATAATTGAAAAGTCGGAAAAGCGCCAAGACTTTACTTATCATCAAGTCTTGTGTAGACATTTTTCTTATTTAAGCATTCACTTGAGTATTATATTCTTCACAGTATGATTTACTCTCCTATCCTAAACCAACTCTGTAACCCAGTAACAGATACGTCGTAAGTAGTTAAGAAAGTTATGAATGTAAAAATAAAAGCATTGATAGTAAATTCTTTCAGGTGTAAATCGATGACAAACGTCTTATGTAAATCTTTATGTTCTGACAGCAAAACTTGGTTATAAGTGTAATTCTCGCCTCAGTTAATTTTTTCCTATTAATATTAATACACCTTAAAGGTGTGAATTTTTAAATATTTTAAAACATTGTGTTCTACATATAGTCTATCTAATGTACAGACAATGTTATGAAATAGTTTTACGCAAGGACTAATTCCCACCCGCGGTAAGCTTAAATATTAACATTAACCTTGATATAGTTCAAAGCCACTCGTAGGTACGACCATTATGTTTTTTGTTTATTGCACATACATGTGTATACCACGGCATAACATTTTAATATAGCGGCAGTGACACATACATAATCACCGATTGATCCAACAAAAACACAGTCAATTATTTAATGTAGATGCGAATAAAAAAGTAATAGTTTCTATGATTTAATAACTCTGTAATCATAATAAAGATTTTCGTGTAAAAAATTGTAGGTATATACATCTACAACCGACATATGTATGTATACATATTATATTATTTATAATTTTAAGTAAGTTGAAAAAATTGTATTTGTAGTTAATAAGCTTATATATACCATATAATATACGTACCTTCTTTACTAAAGTAAATGCTACATATTACTGTCTATGTACATATTTCCCTAAAACTGGCATAAAAATAGGACACATTATGAAAGCAGAACACGCCATATAACATTAAAAAAGAACGTATACTAAATATCTAGAAAGTGTTTTCATAAAAATAAAGACAACACGATTATAATCGTAAAATAAAATATACTTTAATATGCACTACGCACTAAAATTCTCTCGCTACGCTGCGGCAGAAACTCTACCATCCCATTTCAAAAAGTTCATATTAAACAACTAAATATTGTTGAATTTAAACTAATAAGTGAAGTTTTACAACATTTTAAAAGTAATGAAATATACTGGAAAGTAAGTCACATGCATGAACATAACACAGACTACCCACCGCTTTTTACTATGTTAAAAGATTAGATAAAACTCCTTGTTCAACACACCTAGCAGGTATGCTGATTCATATTTTTCCCATAGCTGCCGGCGATTACCAATTGTTTTTGTTAAATAAAGAACGGACGGTATCGAAAATATTTGTATTGTATTGTTCTTTCACGATAAAGCAGATTTACAAAAAGAAAAATCATGTTTTTTATTATTTAAATGTACAATACTATTTTCGTCAGCTTCAATAAACATTATTACAACAAAGTACGAATATCTTCAATCGTCATACAGTCAGTGTGTCTACGTTTTATATAAAGTAAATAAACACGAAGGTTTTACAACAAAAAGACTTCCTGGCGTATTATAGTTACAGATAATAAGATTGATTGCGTGTAATCATGAAGGTACGCGAACAGAGGCTACTCCGAGCGTCAGTTCAACTCGACGATAAATAACTTAGCGGTCTCACATGCAACAGATAAAAGAGATCACAATACAAGGAACCTAAAAAATATCAGCCTTAAAAATATCTCGGATGTCACGACAGCTATTACAATCATTATTAAATCTCTATACAGAATTTGGTCCATAATTAGAGGGCATTGTATTTTAAAGTTGGCATGTAATAAATTAAAACTAATTATAATTCCATGATGCGGTTGCATGATATCTCTCATCGATGAAATAATCTCCAATGCTACCATGACTAACGTGTTAGTTGCTGAGTCAAAATTATTACGTGCTCACCCATGACCTGAAGCAGTTACAAAGAAACCTTGCCCAGTAATTGCATATGTAAACACTTCTTTTAATTGTCGAAAACTCATTAACAATTTGCAGGCTAAAATAATTCTCATTGGAACTCTTTAAGCCTTCTGTTCAGAAGTCAGCCACCAGAAAGGATATAAACCTCTATATAAGTAGAACCGATATATAAACATTTACATAACGTCCAATTAAATTTAAACAAACTGTAATTAAATGATATATATTATTAATATATGGCGTATTATTTCCATATGTGGATACTGATAAGCAATAATGTGTCAACCCACAAAAAGTCAAATTCAGAGATATTTATGTATTCTGTTAATGCGTCACGTATTCATATTATTTACAATTTCAAGTCATTTAAACTTAATAAGTACTGAAAAAAGATTCTTAATTTAATATTTTGAATATTAAAGTGTGCGTTCTATATTTTGCAATACACAATAATTATATGAGATTTAAAAAACATAGCATTTGATAAAACTTTATATTACACCAATCTGCTTTTAATTGATTATAACTTTTATTAACATAGAAAAGAAAAGATGCATATATGTATATTTCTTTAAACAGATTTTTTTTAAGAATATATTTGATATCTTTAGACGCCATTTGCCGAAAATGAAGTCTGTGTGGCTTTATACATATGAAGAACTACAATAAATCGTAATGACTAGGCCACAGTCAATGTTTTCTTAAAGATAAAAAGGGTTGTTTCGGTCAATAGACAAGATGTATCCTGCAACTAGATCCCGTGAGGTCATACACCGCAAGGTCGCCCAGTCGCACCTGTAATATACTCACAAGGGCAGGTATTATGTGCATCTTAAAATAGCGACTATATAACATTATGCTCGTCTATTAGTTACTATTTAGACTCTGAGCAATTAAGATGCGTCCTCGCTATCGTCTCTGTTGCTATTTTACACATATGTTTTGTTAGGAAAATAATAGTATTATGTTTATGTAAACCAAGTATTGTACAGAATGTTGTTTTCATTAAAATATGTTAAGTATTTTTTTTACTTTTTCGTTGGTTATAATAATTTAGCAAAGATTATTTAAATCATACAATGATTTATTGCTGATGTTTATTGATTTATACATACAGTATTTCCATGTGATGTGAACATGGTAAAACGGTTATCTAAATACATGTTAAAGTTGCATATCTTAGCCATTGGCCCACTCCTGACTTGTAACAGTTAGAGTTGGCAAGGAGCCCGATCTCACACATCCGTTAGACATACGAAATCAAGTACAATATAAATGTTGCTTTTACCAGATGATTAATTTACTTTGCACGCCATTGAAATAATTACTGAAAACAATATAGCCACCGCCCTTTATATATTATTTTTTTTAATAAAAATGAAGGCTTATACATAATTTCACAAAAGCACCGTGCATCTTTTATATAGAGTAAGTCTTAAAGGATTTTTGTTGAATGCCTCGTTACTGCGTTAAATCGTTTATCAAAATAGCGGAATTATAATAGTGTCAACGTATGCATGTACTTGTAGTTTGTTGAATCGATGTAAGTGAGCGTAAAATTAGCACATGCCTACGTACCGAGTAATAGACTAAATAAAGACAAACACACAGTTGTAAGGTTACAACTGCATACAAAAATGAACCTAAATTATATAACTGTTATGCTATTACTTGAGTTCTAGTCCTTAGTTTATTTGTAATTATGAATGTATTTATGACAACGAGGACGAGTAATCTATACTAATATTATAAAGCTGAAGATTTTGTTTGTTTATGTGAACGCGCTAATCTCAGGAACTATTGGTTCGAATCGAAAAAATCTTTTTGTGTTAGATACTTTAATTACTAAGAAAGCTATAGGCTATATTACATCACGCTCATAGGAGTGAAGCCGTAGCCTTAAGCGCGAAATCAACCAGGTGCCATAGACAAAATACAGTATATGTTTACTTATATGATATATTCCTAACAATAACAAATCTTAATATACCTAAAAAAATAAATACGTTTAAAATATTTATTTAATTAAATATTAGTTGTTGATAATATTTTACGAAGTTTTGCAGATTTTTAAAATTGAATATATTATTCGTTCTTACAACTGTTTGACCATAGACTGTTACGTGTGATATCAGCGGTATGAATGCTGGTAAGCAATGATATGTCAACAAACAAATATTCAAATTCTGAGATATTGATGCATTCTGATAATGCATCACGTATTTAACGTTTCTCTAAAAGCTTTCGAGTCATCTGAAGTAAATAAGTAAGGAAAAAGGTTTCTTAATTTAATGTTTCAAACTTTGAAGTGTGTTCTATATTTTGTATATACATAACGTAATATATTAAAAAAAACTTTATTAAATAAAACTGCTTTTAATTTATTACTCCTTTTATCTTTTTAAAGAAGAAGAGAAAAGATTGATATATACTTCTTCTAACACATTTATTGAGAATAGTTTTGATATCTTTAGACGCCATTTTCTCAAAATAAAGTCCGTGTGGCTTGACATATTATTGTTTATCACCGCCCAATTAATATTTATTTTATTTAACAGTGTAACCTATTCATATATTTTCAGCTTTATGCACTTTTTCTATATACAAAATAATATTAATTAGGTATGGCACATCTTAGGAGAAGTATTCGCCATAGCAAAGTGAGTAAAGCATAAGAATATATAAAAATTTATTATTTACAATTTAATATGTAAATAAAATAATAATACTTCTATTTCGACCGTGACATCAACGGTCCCATGGTGTAATGGTTAGCACTCTGGACTCTGAATCCAGCGATCCGAGTTCAAATCTCGGTGGGACCTGTCTTTTTTTCCTCAACTTTTGATACTAATATAATATAATAACAACATAATTGGAATATATTTGACCATCTTTTACAATTCGATACACTCATATTTCGGATCATTTTTTTGTTTTTGAAATTAGATTAAAAGCCACATCGAATGTAATTGTCATTAATTGACGGTGTAAAAAACATAACACAGAAATATAATTTTTCTAGGATCAACGCCCTAGAGTATGTATACTCGAGAGCTTTCGAGCGATCCATCCTACATGAAAACAAAGACGTTGCCGTAGACTTGTCTTCTCTCAAATTTAAACTTTAACTCGGTGAAATTTCGGTGCAGAATCGTAAAGGTATTTCAGTAACATACGTCATTTTTATTAAGGAGGATGGCAGTGAATTTAATTCAGCTATCGATATAAACGTGACTAGATATTTTAAACAGACAGACTGATTGATGAAAAGATCTTTTTATCATCAATCAAACTGTTGGCGCACTATTTTGAAAAATATTCTGCGATAAAATCCTACGTTTCAGAACTGGTTTGACAAATTCTATTATTAAAATTAATTATTAAGTTGTATTTTAATTTTGTTTTC
Source organism: Hypolimnas misippus (assembly GCA_037950945.1). NCBI lineage: Eukaryota > Metazoa > Arthropoda > Insecta > Lepidoptera > Nymphalidae > Hypolimnas > Hypolimnas misippus. The sequence continues at coordinate 6,844,598 of JBBEEQ010000017.1, forward strand.
GTGTAGTAAACTCACATTACTAATAATAAATTACAATCCTATTAAAGAAATAACATTATCAATATAATTATAATATGATAAAGTGGCGAAAGGATTTATCACTAAAATTTTTAGGAATTTACATAAAAATTGTGTGGAAAAATTATAATCAATATTTATAGTAACAATTTTTAACATAAAATCTTGAAATAATACCAATGATATTAAGAAATAAAACAATAACAAACCTAACCCCAAAAAAGTATTTATTAATTAAGGAATATTATTGCGAAAGAAAAAAAGGAACTTGAATGTGTAACAAGCATAATATTTCATGCTCTCACTGCGAATGAACCTGTACACAGTTTATTCCTTTTTGGAATATATTATTTTCATTCCTCTAAAACCTGTCAGTTATTTTTATTTTTGCATGATAATAAAAATAGTAAGAAACAAATACTTACATATCTCATAAGTATAAATTCTGAATGATCTTTCAAGTAAAGAATTTTTTTTTTTTAGTATCATTGTAACATTACGTTTACAAGATCAAGATGATCATATTTTCTTTGAAGAGTACTTGTATGAACTTAAAGTCTGATTGTAAAAGCGATAATCTTGATAATTTCCTTTTACTCCATTCTCGGGGAAAGGAAATTATGCGTCTATATCTTTGAAAAGGCAACACTCTTTAACCAACTTTAAAAAAGGAAGAAAATCATCGGGCTGTATTGTTGAGAGTGTATATATTATATTACGCAATTTTTTTCCCGATTGTAAAAAGAAATATCAAATTTTTTAACCGACTTCGAAAAAAGTAGGAAGTTCTCAATTCATCGGAAAATATTTTTATAATAGACATAGGTTACGACGACAACAAGGCTCTAAGAACTCTGTTACATAACCTTATCCTGATCCTGCAGAATTAACTGAAATCAGTAAGAAACACATCTCACCAACTTATAGCAGAAGTATCATGCTGGGGCTCGTTGAAATGGTCTCAATGAATATTTATTCCCAACAATCTTGTTGGGATTTATGATTTTCAATTTTAGTCATTATTTACCGCCTGTAACATGGGAAGTGTTCTGAGGAACTGCTATCCATGGGCGATAATAACCACTAAACATCAGGTCGACCTGCATGTTCGTTTGCCTTCCTTTTTTAAAATAATTATTATTTAAAAAATATTAAAATTACAATATAGTATATACGGGTCCATATTGTTATAACTTGCAGATAAATGAAATTAAAGTGTTAATTTATTAGTACTGGTATTTAGTAATTTTATTGAAAACGTTTTACGGGAATGATAATTGGTGATTTTGTAGAGTTTGACGCTCTCTTACAGACCGCGAGACATAGTAATAGAGGTTTCAATACCGAAGAGTGCCTTCAGGTATGGGATCCTGAAAGAAATCTAAAACAATACATCGTATTGAACAACAGATTTGAAAATCTTTTATGTACATATTTATTCACACTTTCGCCCATGCCCATGTGTATTTATGATTTTTTTAAACAATAAATACAGGTATTATCATTTCAAATCAAATTTATAAAAGCATTAAAAAAGAAAGACAATAAATCGTTTTGAACTTCTATTAAATAAATTACACAAAGTATCATATTCACATTTAGAGCTCCCCTGGCTTGTAGCCCTATTGCATAAATCGTGAAATTATCTTCCGCGCATGTTTTCTTGGTATAAAAATGCTAAGCGTTTCATAATAGCTCACGTTTCCACTGCGTAATTATTCCGGCTAAAAACTAAACAGTCGAAATATTTGTCTCATCGTATTTCGGCCCTTGTTCTCCAAATATTACACTGCCCTGCAGAAAAACCGTAGGAATGCGCAAGTATTGCAAGTATTCCAGTCGGGCGGCTTTTGTGTGCTCAATTAAGTGGGGTATATGAAAATTATATTGCAAATTCATAAGCAACCACCGTATAAAACATACTATCACTTAAACAAAAGAACGTTAAATAATTACGATTAATTATTATAAGTACATATCTACTTAATAGGTAATTATTTTTCTTTGTTGTTAATTACGATGACTTCATGGACAATATTTCAATATAATAAAAATTAATATTTCTATGTTTGTCCTTTGTATTATATTTTATATGCGTTTCAAAATCATTGATCGGATTGTGATTAAACTTTGGTAGGGTATTCTGACCTGGCGTGAAAAATTTATATAATTGAAATTTCAATGCACGCGATTATTGCTAGTATATAATGAATAATATGGACAACACATTTTTATAATTCTTTTGTAATATGTGCTATCATATGTTCTAGTTTTCATACACAGTACATAATCCTTACTTTCAAAGCCCTAGTATCGCGGTCCCATGGTGTAATGGTTAGCACTTTGGACTTTGAATCCAACGATCCGAGTTCAAATCTCGGTGGGACCTTGGGTAGTCATGTTTTTGTTTATTTTACTAAAATTATTTCGACAATTCAATAATAATTTTATTAAATTATTAATATTTTTTGTATATTTTTCTAAGGCGCTCGATAATTGGTTTGACGATTAATCATCGGACCAGAAGAATGGCACCTTGTTAGGTAAATTACACAATGGCCAGGCCACCGCCGGCGATTCCCAGAGTCGACGATGACATAGGTACGCTATGCTTGTTCCCATCGGCATGGCACGGTAATGACCGAGGCCTGAGTTAAACTCCGTCAATTTTCATCGTCGGCATTCAAAAACGAGGTTATATTTAAGTGATTTAAGATTTACTGCGAATCTCATAAATTTCTACTAAAATATGATTGTGACATTATACCGTGCATTAAAGGATACCTTGATGTTTTTCTCGTTTTAGCGTTTTGTTTGAACAAACATGTTTTAATAATTGTAATAATTATAAAATCGCTTTGAAGTAGTGTAGTAATTGTAAGTAGTGATGCTAAATTATCTATGTAATTAAAATAATATTATTGATTATACTTATCAAAACTTTGCATGTTATCATATCTAAATTCTACCAACGTTTGTTATAACGTTATGTAAGAACATAATCTAATATATAAAATTCTCGTGTCACAGTTTTCGTTGCCATACTCCTCCGAAACGGCTTGACCGATTTTGATGAAATTTTTTGTGCTTATCCGGTATCTATGAGAATCAGCCAACATCTATTTTTCATCCCCCTAAATGTTAGGGGTAGTCCACCCCTAAATTTTTATTTTTATTTTTTACTAGGAAATTATTTATATGGCAAAACAACGTTTGCAGGGTCAGCTAGTTATTATATATAAAAGTGTCTGACCCCCGTGTGCGTCACAATTGATCACAATTTTAGAGATCCCAGCGCTTCAATAACATAAAATGATATTGTTAACAATTATACAAAACAATATTATACCCATATATACAAAAGAGAAACATAAATATTTTCAAATCACAATATTTCCCGTACAAATCGATAAATATATATGTTTCAGTATATACTAAAATATTAATATTATATTAAATAATATTACTATATATTAAAATATTATTATTGTAAAATGTAATTATAATATTACAAATTAAAAATATATTAAACACAAATACATTTACGATTATTGTACTATTAGGTCCATGTTGAGATTTACCTATTTTCTATGTATATATTTATGCAAAAATGTTATCTTTATCTAATCTTAATCATAATAATCAGATAATCTTTTAAGGCATAAAGAAAAAAAAGGTTCACTTGTTTGTTATCTTGGATTTGCGCAAATCAATAAAAGAGGGTGGGATGACCCATAAGACAATACAAAGAAACGAATCAGGAATCTTTAGTGACCAAGACAGTCACAATCAACATCAGATAGTCTTGAAAATGACAAACGATTAAAAGTAAACATATAAATATTTTATATTACACGTCGTTTATGAATAAAAAGGAGAGGAAAAAAATAATCTATAAGTTATATACAATATTATATCCAATGCTCATGATAAACCGACGTTCTCGACGAATATACGTATATAACATAAAAATATCTCATATGTTGTTAATGAATAATAATTATTACAAATAGAATCTTGTAATAAACAAATAATAGGTTCTCTTCTGTCATAGTCAACTAATATATAAAATATATATTTTTTATTCTAGCCGTCTCCCTATTTTCGTAAATTTAATCAATACTTTGCCCGTAGGATATAATTGCTCAGCCTAAAAAATAGAGTGCGCACAAGGAAGTAATTTCAAATTGCGACTCTTTGAAGCCCCGTTTCACAAGAAAACGTACAGAAAATTACAGAGAAGAACTTTTATAACTTTTTTTGTATTTAACACGCCTTTAATTTTAGACTTAACCTCTTTTGCCAAAAACATTTCAGTTGCTGAGATATTTGTGAAAAACTATACCTACTTCATTTCTTTGATCCGAAGAACTTTCACATGCAAATTTGACGTTTTATTTTTTCTATGTCAAACATCTTATTTTTATGAACTATATATTTCTACCTGTATTCGCCACGAAACTCCACGGATCGTACGGTAATTTTAATTCCGACTATGTTGACATAACTTAAACTACGATTACCAATAGTACCTATACAACAATAGCTTTTGCTCGCGGCTTCGCTCGCGTTGTTACAGATTGTGTTTAAGAATAATACGCTTATATGTCTTAGCCATATCATCCACCATCTAGAAAAAGTTCCATTTAAATGTACCGTAACAGAGACGGGATTACACATTTGCCGCCCCTACCAACCCTTACAATTTGACCAATTAGTTCACAATCATATTTCAATAATAGGTACATATCATTCGTTCTCGCATCGAAACCAAACGCGCCTACGAAAATTGTAAAAGAGATACATATAATTATGTCGTGAGACACATTAATGCATTTTGAAGTGAGAATTTCTGTGAAACATAAAAAGGGGGATAAATTCTTCGCCCCTAATATCTGCCAGTCTTGGCATTTGTGTAAATCCGCCACAGTACCAAAATTTAAAAAAAATAGTTTCAGGGGTTCCGGAGTTTACTTCATACGTACGAAAATTGTTTGCTTGTTCGAATGCGCTAATCTCAGGAACTAATGGTTCAAATTGAAAAATTTCTTTTTTTGTTAGAGAGTTTATTTATCGAGGAAGGCTATAGGCTACAATAACTTACATCACGCTACGACTCACAGGAACGAAGCAGTAACTATAAACGCGAGTGAAATCATAAGGGACAGCTAGTATTAGTATATATGTAATCTTATTATGTACCCTACATAAGTTTCGAAGCTAAAGCTTTTTATATAGTAAAAGTTTCATGTCTTAGTAGTTTTATGAGTGAATCCATAATCCAAAAACAAACAGACAGTCGAAATTTTACTTCTAATATTAGGCACTACAGCCTGATAAGTATGTATGTATGTGTATTATTCGTTGTGTTCTAAAAAGGGATAGCACTCAGTTAACGTGAAAACAACCCAGCAAGCTTCGCTGAGTTTTTCTAGTGCAAATTAATGGCTTCAATTCATCGTGAGGATACCTTTTCGGGAAAGTTTTTAGTTGTGTATTTCCTCCACCTCACACGAACGTGATGGATTATGTTTCGAATCCTTTTTATGAATACGGCTTGCTTAGTAGTGCAATATTACCTGATGCGAAACATAATTAGTACACTTGTAAACTTTAACGTCGTTTTACTATACTTAAGTTATATTTAAATATTATAAAGTATTATTTACAAGAAGTAATATGTTTAACAGAGTTAACAGAGAGTTAAATCAAGTTAACATTGCTTGAAGAAACAATGTTTTTGTAAGCATAATAAGTACAAAAAATACATATATTTATAGATTCATCGGAAAATAAAAAACTTATGCGAGCTTCTTTAAGCTTTAACTTTAATCTTAACGTCAATAAATTAGTGCTTCCTTTATGAATCAGATTTATTTCAAGGGCATTACTCAAAACAACTTTAGTATTTAAGGAACGGCTTTCAAACAAATAAATTTATTAAGCTTCTAAGTTAATTTATTTAGGTACATCTTTGTTTATTATAGTAACTTATCCATCAAATTTTCAATGTCTATTAACAGTCATTTTCAACAATCATTTTTTACTCTCACTTATATTAGGCATATAATACAAAAACAGCGTAATTATAAATGATTTCATACTACTAGACTCACTGGTTTAGTCAGCACTTTGTGTTATTTTTTCCTGGCTAGTAAAATAGCAGTAGCCCAAGTTACTCCTTATACATTAGCTATCTGCTAGTGAAAGTCCCGTCAAAATCGGTCCAGCCGTTCTAGGGATAAACCGGAACAAACAGACTGACCGACAAAAATTTTTAAAATTGTGTTTTTGATGTAAGTATTGTATATTTAAAAAAAGGTATCATATTTAGTTAAAAGTTAATTTAAAATGTACCAAAAGACACTTCAATTATATATATATATATATATATATATATATATATATATATATATATAATTGCTTCAACATTACACGTTGTTTTTCTAGAGTGAATATCGATTTGCTGGCAGCGGGTACGCGCGGGCGCCGAGCAGCGGGCGCAGCGGCGGGCTCTGCTCAGCCGCGCTGGTCGGCGGCGCGCTGTTCGCTGCTGTCGCCGTGCTCGCTGTCGCCGCACTTGCTTTCTATATGGGTGCTTTGCGCCCTGACAATGGGGAACGTAAGTATTTTGTGTAGTGTGTGTTATATCAGAATCTATAACTGTTAACCATAAAAATAATTTCTACCTTTTACGCAATATCTGGTTTTCGTTTGATAAGGTTGCCTTTGCACTTACACTTCTTTAAATAATAAATAATTTGATGAAGTGTAGCAAAATTTATTTCGAAGAATATTTACCGTTTAGAAAAATGTTACCATCAAGTGATCTTATAGAATCTCAGTACGTATGCCATATAAAATAAACCATAATAACCAATATTTGTCGACATAATTTAACGTACCTATTTCTGATTCCAATACCTATAATCCAATTTGTCTTAATAACGTTTCCTCGAAATTTTATTTGAATCATTGTGATAATTCACTCAACTCGTGTAGACAAAAGAAATTAATATTAAAAATGTAAATTATTATGTATTATACAGAAACTAAGTCAACATTGCTAGGAGACATTGAGCTGTGTTTTATTTTCATTGAAGACAAATCGAAGACCAAATGTAAAAACAGTAATTTCTAACTTATAATTGCAATCCAATTAATTTGTTTAAAAGTTATTAATTTTTGCTTAAACGGAATAATTTTAAAACATTAAACTTTATAATTATTATGATACACACGATTAATAGTTTTTAAAATAAAGTCTTAATCATTTTCAGCTATAATGACGTTCGAGGGCACGTTACGCGTCACGCGAGGAGACGTGTATGGAGGGGTACCCGGGAGCCCAGCTTGGCGCGAACGAGCGCGGCGTTATAGCGCATCGCTCCGCCAAGTATTTGCTGGACCATCATCTCTGAGACAAGCCTTCGCCGGAGCTCTCGTTACTGGCTTCGGTGATCGACGACTCGATGTACACTTCAGATTATATCTCGATAGAAGAAAAATACCAAGGTACTTGTTTAGTTTCGACAGTTCCAAAGTCAGTCGTGTGTGGTATTTTTTTTAAATGTATTACTCGTCTGCCTATCTACCTATAATACTCCATGAAAAGTGTAACTACTAACAAAAAAAAGTAACTAGATTCACAAAATATGCTCTTCTCTGTCCACTTTATAACATGTAAATCTTTTTTGACAGACTTTTAATAATAATTATACTTATTACAATAATAGCTAGTTATTATATAGTTATTTTTATTGATTGCAGCTCCGTCACAAATATAGAAGAAACTTTAAGAAATATATTAGTACAAGATTTACTTTCAAAGCATCCAGCATTTGGACAAATTAAAGTAGACACTTCAAGTATTGTAATTAAAAGAGATTTAGAACATACATATCATTCCGAACAATATGTTAAGGAAGCAATGAATGAAAGCATGGCAACTAATAATGTAAAGGCTCTAGCACCCTCAAATCTGAAAGACAAAACTTTACAAAGTCGAGTAGGTGTTGTACGCAAAACTACTTTAAAACCAAATCAATCATCTAAAAATAATGATCCAGATGAACCTGATATTGACACTGAGAACATACCTGTTGTTCAAGGGTCTTTTCAAATAACTAAAACGGAAGCAGATATAACAGAAAATAAACACAGTTCAAATCCATCACGATTTGACGAAAAAGACAAAGGTTTCGCGACTCCGAAAACAACGACAACTGTTAAAACGTTTACAGCAAAATCAACTCCATTTCGAAACACAAGTACTAAAACAAATTTGACAACTACACCAAGAATTCGACCAGTCACGATTAAATCAACCTTGAACATTAAACCAAAGATCGAAGATAACAATGATAAACGCAAAGAACTGAGCACACGAAAATCAATAATTTCCATACCAACAACAATAAAATCAACCATGGCGACAAAAATGACAACATCAACGACTACAATGGCAACGACAACAAAAAATGTATCGCAAATTTTATTTGATCTTCTTACAAATGAAAATCACGATAAAGACTTGCCAAAAATTGATACATTGTTTACAGTTCCTCATGTAATCGATAATGAACCATGGCGACCTATAACAAGACCATATTTTGAAACCACGAGCAAAGAGCATGTAGTGCCTGAGGAACAGGTAACAGAACGAAGTGCGAATGACAGAATCGGCGTGGCCGAAGTTGTTGAAGATACGTCATTATTAGAAAGTATCTTAAACCCAATGCCCCCTGCAAAACAAAGAGATAAAACTACACGTAGACCTTCTGGCTTGTATAATATAGACCCGCATTTAGGTGCTGATGTGTACGTACCTAGTCCAGTTTACACAAGTTTTACTCTTCCTGCATTTGTACCACCACTTAAGGATATGGAAACTCTTGGTTCAAGTTTTCCAAAACCACATCCTTTGCCCGTTGATAAGATAAGTAGTGTTGTAGAAATCCCAGAAATCAATCAAGATAGTGATGATAATGATGGTAAACCAATCGTAAGACCACCTAAAGAGAAAAAAACTTCTGTTACTATTAACGTAATACAATTTGACCAAAATGATAACAGTACTGAAAAGGTGTCTATAGAAGGTATGTCAATACTTAAGAAACAAAATACGTCTACTATTTCTATAAAGCATACAACAAGTACCACGGCTAAAAGTGATGAAATTATTACAACTACTTACCACCCTCTAATTGAGATTTCCACAAATAAACCTTTTGATAATAAATCAATGATAAAAGATAATGGAAAAGAAAATTCAACAAAACGCCCTAATAATAAGGTATCAATTATACCTTCCACTAGTTTGCCTCATCATACTTGGGAACTAGTTAATACTTCAACAAGTAATAATGACACTTCAAATAAAAATTCTTCTCCTCAAAAGTACTACAACGACACTTTGCAAGCGATAATAACAAAAAATGATGCGGTTTCACCCAATACTACACCTAGATTTCCAAGCAAGATAGCAATATTACGAAATTTAACAGATATCATAAAAAGGTATTCACAAAATGCACCTGAGAAACAGAATGAACTTTCAACACCACATACAACTATAAAAACTAGTACTGAGATAGTAAATACTGAGGATGAACATCGTCATATTCCAAATGAAATGACCGGATATGTAGAGGTAGTTTCAGATGAAGAACTTGAAACGACTACAGCTAGAATAATAACTTTGATGCCAGCAAAATCTAACTTAGGTTTCAATCGACCCCTACGACCTAGACCAAAAATTGAACCACAAGGAACAAAAGAAGAAAAACGAAGTTTTTTAAATGGAAAGCAAGAAACGGAATCTTTAATAGAACAAGGAAATATTGATGATGTCATTCATAATTTATCCGAAAATATCCCAGAAGCTTCAGAAGTTGTAACAACCTCAACGAGCATCGATAACGATAAAGTAGATAATATTAAAAAATCTATCATGACTGCATCTTTAAGAATGCCAGAAGCAGCAGGTATTCCTTCAAGCGGTAACAGACTTCCTAAATCTAACGATGATTTGATATATTCAAGTAGTGATAATTTCGTTAAGGATGTTTTGGGAAATTCTAACATATCTCATATACCAGAAGGAACTTACAGAGTATCTTATCATGTAACAGGAAGTGTCAGTACGAAAAAAGCAAACAAAACACAGCATCTTCCCGCCTATGAATTGGATTTAGAACCAGACGTCATACTAGAAATACCTGTTAATCAGACAAGCCCTTTAACGGCTGATAAATTGAGACAACTTGCAAGTTTAGCAACTATTTCGGATTTTAACAATAACAGTTTATTTAGAGCTCCTGGAGGAATAATATCAACAAAAGCAATTCCATCTAGCTATACATTAAATTCAGCTGGATTTAAAATACTAACTAAAATATATAATAAATACGATATACAGTCCTCGAAACAAGATGAAAATAGTTTAGCCAAACCAGAAAAACCGTATAGTAAACCTCAAAAGATTAAGGATACTGTAAAAGAAAAAATTGAAATAGGTGAGAAATAATTTTGACAAAGTAAAACCAATGAATTTCATAAAAATATTATAACTATATTTAGTGTTAAATATTTATTTTCAGAAGAATGTAACAACGCGACATCTTTTTTATGTGCTAGCGGTGCATGCATTCCTCTGACGTCGCGATGTAACAGGTTATTAGACTGTCCAGGGGGTGAAGACGAACGTGCCTGTTCCTGTGCAGATTATTTAAGGGCCGAGTTTTCACAATCAAAAATTTGCGACGGCTTTGTTGATTGTTGGGATTATTCCGACGAAAATGAATGTGGTATGTAGTCACAGTACTTTACATTATGAACTAAAAACATATAAATGTAATAACTCTGTGTTTTATGCAGAATGGTGCGCAGAAGGTCAATTTGTATGTTCAAATGCACGCCAATGTGTAGAAATGACAAAAGTTTGTGATGGAACTCCGGATTGTCCACTCGGCGATGATGAAAAAAGTTGCGTCGCGTTAGGTGATGATATAGAAGATAACGAGGTGATTCCTTATAATGAAGAAGGTATAATATATTTATTATAATATTTAACAAAATATAATTTTAATAATTTGTTGATTAATAATAATAGGTAATGCTTCTTATAATTTGCAGGGTTTGTAATGGTTCGCAAACGTGGTGTTTGGGGCAGACTATGTGTTGAGAATTTCAATGAAGTAGTTGCGCAAGCACATAGTACTCTTAAGCTACCTGATTTAGGTAAAGCTGTTTGTCGAGCAATGACTTTCCAGTAAGTATGATTAAAGTAATTACATTAACTAAAATTGTTATTTTAAATACTATATATACATATTATTTTTTTGAGTTTACCCATTTTTTGTCCTTTATTGATAAAATTTATCTTTGTGTTACAAAAAAAATAGTATGGTACCCATATATGTTAATAATATAATTCATAAATTGTTCCAGCGATTCACCCTGGGTCCGAGAGGCGCGAGAGGGTCGCAAGGCGAGCTCTGTGGGGTACTGGGAAGTGTGGCACAATGCGCACGCGCGCGCGGCCGACACGCGGCTGACGTTCAAGCGTTCGGCGTGCGCTCGCCACCGCGCGCTACGAGTGCGGTGCAAGGACCTGGATTGCGGCATACGGCCACATGCAGATGCACAGCAACCCAGGTATCATCCATAAATTATTGAAGCAATTTTTATATTGATTTTTTAAATTTTATAACTATATATAATTGTATTTTTTTCATCTTAACTTATTTTCCACGAAATAATAAGCAACGTATTTTAAATAATATTGAAAAGCACATATTATACTTTTTATTTTACATATATTATACTTTGCTTATCATATAAGTTTGCCTAAAAGACAAAAAATAAATTTTTTGTTGATTTGATCGTTAATTCGTAAATTGCACAGTTAAAAACGTAAAAAAATCATCAAAATCGCTCTAGCCGATTTGAAGGTCATTTTACACAACACTGATTAACAGCCGCGTCTTTCAAATTTGACAATGATCCTAAAAAAATGAAACACCGTAACAGGACAATGACATCGTACAATGTACAGAGTACCTCGTCGTGTACGTTAATGATAAAGTGCACATATAAATCGAATATGTCGAGGTACGTTGTATGGGCATCGGTGGCGTTGTGTTGGTTAGGGCAGTTACTCACGAGCGCATGCGGTGGGGCAGGGTGGTGGGCGGCGGCGGCGCGGCGGCGGGCGCGTGGCCGTGGCAAGCCGCACTCTACCGCGACGGAGACTTCCAGTGCGGCGCTACTCTCGTTTCCGTTCAGTGGCTGCTCTCCGCCAGTCACTGTTTCTATCAGTATGTATACCTACTTGATTTTGTTTACTTTGTAATTTTCTAAGAAATGACGGAAAACACGACGGCGAAATGTGCCTAATACAACGACGTCATGTTTTACGTAGAATTGTATATACAGTTTATTGTATTTCGTTTTTATAGGTTTAAAATATATTATCAAAAATTATCAAAAAATGATTTTAAACTTTGTAATCATAAATAAAAAGATAAGGATATATTTTTTGGAATTTGATACAAATTGCATTTAAAATTTTTATTATTATTAATTAACAATTATATATCCTCAGAGCTACTGAAGCTCATTGGGTTGCTCGTCTGGGAGCGTTGCGTCGCGGTGCGTGGCCTCGCGGACCCTGGGAGCGGGTGGCGAGAGTCCGTCAAATCATCTTGCATCCTCGTTACGCGCCGCGAGGCTTTAGGAACGACATAGCGTTGTTGCGCGTCGACCCGCTCCCTCTGCACGCTCGTCTGCGGCCGGCCTGCCTGCCGCCCCCGCGCGCGCAGCCACCCGCCGGGCAACATTGCACGGTCGTTGGATGGGGACAACTTTATGAACATGAACGTGTCTTTCGTAAGTTTACTCTGTGTGTACCATACCCTAATAAAATTTTAACCTTTCATGATTTTGGTAATGGAATTTCGTGATACATATTATTTTAATTTTTAATAATTTTAAAAAAGTCGACACGGATGGTTTTCGAAAAAAAGAAATTTATGAACAATTTAGCTTTTATTATTTTAACATATAATCTAATAATTAATTCTGTCAATCAGCGGATACATTGCAAGAGGTAGAGTTGCCGGTGATCTCGACAGCGGAGTGTCGGCGTCGCACGCGGCTGTTGCCGCTGTATCGCGTCACAGAGGACATGTTCTGCGCGGGCTACGAGCGAGGAGGGCGAGACGCGTGCCTTGGAGACTCGGGCGGACCCCTAATGTGTCAGGTAACATTACGTCACCAATTACTAATTTTTACCAATTATATTTATTCCCTATACGAAGAACTCACTACACAACACTATATTTAAACAAGCTGTTGAAAAAATGAGGACTTATTTCAACTTGTTCTTGAGAACAATTAAGTGCGTCTAGTACTCCGTCTATTCAAATACGGCCCTGACTATACGGTGCAACATCTATAGGGTGATTCTACAAAAGCCGGTATTAATCAAAGCTATCGCAGAATAACCTTAGAAATGAAGATAAATAGGATAGAAAAGTCAAGATTTATAAGCCGTGATTAAATATGAAATGAATATTGAAATAAACAAAAGCGGCGAGTTTAAATCTGATGCACTCATGTTAATAGTTTTATTTAATTATTTTTAAATTAACGACACGTAACAGACCCGCAGAGACTTTAAAGTAATTAATTTTAAAAAATCTATCGCCCTTGTATATTAATGTATTATCACCTACATGCGTTTCAACAGGAGGCTGATCGGTGGTACATTTACGGGGTCACAAGTAACGGATACGGATGCGCGCGTGCTAATCGTCCTGGAGTCTACACTAAAGTGTCCAACTACATAGAATGGATTGACAGCGTCATGTCGACTTTCACGCCTATTAAAAACGAAACAATGACTTCAAACAACGAACAATATTCCAGCGAAGATTTCTACTCAGACTTGGAAGCAGCAGAGAATAAAAGGGTCATTCATAAAACATACGACTCCTGCAGGGGCTTCAGATGTCCTCTCGGTGAATGCTTACCAGCTTCGAGCGTTTGTAACGGCTTTCTGGAATGTTCCGATGGCAGCGACGAATGGAAATGCAGCGAAAGTGCATTAAACTCGAGTAGATTTAATCCAGATTGAGTCAATAATGTAGATATATATTGTAAGCCAGTAATAATAGAATACGATTATTCAATTTCGACTGATAATATAAGTAGCATGTAAGGTATACTATGTTAGTGATGTGTAGGAATCTCAATCTTTTTCACTCTATCTTTAATTATAAAAATCATCTATGCCATAAACACCGGGCTTGTATATATAGCTTTAATTACTTAATCGCCCAATCTGTTGTCTTGTTTATGCTACTTTAATCTATTTATTTAAAAATTATGGACAACCTTTTCCGTTTGAATTTTGTCGTGTCAAATGGACGATGTAGCCCATGAATAAATTAAAATTGAATAAAGTGTGTGTATTATTTCCTATTTTCTACTATTACTTGGGAAAAGGAGAGTCTTATTAAATAAAAAACATTTACACTTAAAAATTATTTTAATCTTTCCACAAATAAATTAAAATATCTTCAAAATAAGAATGGCATAATAAATAATTACAATTCTTATTAGCGATGTCATAATTAATTACGAAACACAGATGATACTGATTAACAATCGTTTCATATTATAATACTTCCATTAATACAATCATTAATTATTACAATTATAAAATAAAAAAAAAATGTAGCAGATGTCCTGTTATAAAATATTATCTTAGAACAATCACATAAAATTAATCGTAATTAAAAACAGTTACTTAGAAAGTAATGTTAGAGAAAGCTCCGACAAACGACGCATTTCGGGGTTTTAAAATCACTATTCGATTAGAAATAGTCGAATTGAAAATGCAAATTTCCTAATTTAAATCGAGACATTCACACTCTTTAATTATCCTAACACTACATCCCGTACCGAGCGGTACTCCGAGCCTTCCGGCGTCCAAACAAAATATCAGAACACGAATAAGCGAGGAACATCTTAATATTCACATAAAGGCCAGTAAATACTCGAATGATAGTTATTTCTACGTCATATTTGATTCACATCTTACACGTCTAGGATCGAGAAAAATGAGCAAGAAATTATTTACGAATTACAAATTAGACTGATCGGGATGTCCGTGAGTACTCGCCGTTACATTATTTTATCTACAATGAAAATTTTGTGCATTTCGTTCGCAGACGAGGCGAGCTCGGGTGAACTAATAGATCTAATCCGTGCAAAGTATGGGTATAACTCGCATATCGAAACTAGCTCGCCTCGCGGTAAGAGGATTAACAATGTGGGCGTTTGAGGAATAAAATTAAAGTATAGAGTACCCGCGGCGGTGACGATCCTCGAGGCTTAGCCTTTGTTCTCCACGGGCGTCGTGGTGAGCCCGGTGGGCGGCTTGTTCAGCACGGTCTTGAACTGCTCGGGGATGGGGTGCTCCGTCTGCAACAGAACAGTTACGTAATACCTTACTAGTTGGACCCCGCAATATCGTCCGCGTATAATAATTAATTTGAAGAGCTTGCTTTGAGTAGTTATTAGTATTTTATACAAAACTTCATCCCCTATTTCAACCCCTTCAAGTATTTTTTTCGAGACAAAGCGCGCTTCTGTCCTTCTCCAAGGCCCCTATGCATACCAAAATTCATCAAAATTAGTGCAAATAAATAGAGTTGCTTTCACATTTATAATATAGAATGGATTGTTCAAGTCACACATACGTAATCGCCGTTGCTGTTCGGCACGAGCACGTTCATCTCTGAAGACTTGGAGGAGACGATCTCCACGTCGGTGGACTCCTGCGAGAGGTAGATCTGGCAGCCGTCTGTCTTGTCGATCGAGATCGTCGGCACCTTACCCAGCACCTGGTCGATAACAATTAATTATAAGACATGAATAAAGCGAATTAAAATGATTAATATATAAATCAAGAATTATCTGAAAATTATAAAATTATTTTATAATATAAAAGTATTAAAACCATAATTATTAATCATTATTTTGTAGACTGAAACATATTAAATAACATGATCCATTGTCTTTGACTATCGTTATAAAAACTTTTCAATTTCAGTAAATCGAAAATGTCATTAATAAAAAGTAATGCATAGTTTGAAAACAAAAATAATTTCGCATGTCAATATTGCTTTGATTGATATCTTATTGTCAAAAATTCCGCGCATTTGCCGATAAAATTGATTCATTTTTAAATCGGATTTATATAACTTTTCTTTTAAATAATACTATTAAAGATGTTGACATATATATTGTCTGCACAAATAGCTTGAAATGGACTTAGAGCTGATCCAACAGTTTGGAGTTAATAAGGAAATGGCAAACGGTCTTTCATCTGTCTTGAGGAAATATTGGGAATACGCGATCGATCACTTTGGTACTCCATTCGGACAATATTGCTTTGAACTATTTTTTACTATTTATGCACATCTTACACTTTTTAATTTGGTACGTTTTTAACATTGTTGTATTGTTAGTTATATAATTTGATAAAAGAAGTATCAATTTGGTTATAAAAATAATGATCAATAATATTAAAGGTTTATTTAAAAGCAATTTCATTCTAATATAAATAGAATGTTAGTCAATTCATGATCATTAGTTATTAGGCTATTTCTAGATATCTACTAATGGCTACTGCTTGCGGTTAAAGGCCGTGTGAATAATTTAGGCATTCATGTACACAAGTACTAGAGAAGGCGAGGAAGCGAGTCGGTCGATCGATCTCTGTACCAATTTTATCGTTACAGATAATATTTCTTATAAAATTCGTCCCGACGGGCATTTACATGCATAAATTCATAAAAAATATCTATGTAGCTTCGCGTGAAAGATTGAAACAGAAGCAATTAGAATTAGAAGACATAAAGTTACAAGTATTCATTTTATTATTTATACTGTTATATATAATTCAATAAAACTAATCATAGTTAATAATGCTAACATTTAGATTCAGATAATAAATACAAAATTAAGATTACGTGAAGCAGAATTTGCCGAACGGGGAGAGCTGCTACGACGAAAAGTTGAGGAACTTCGTTTAGTGAGGAAGCGAGTTCAAGAAATAATAGTCACTAATGATGAACTGCGAAATACGATCAATGCCAACACGCCTCCGGGGGACAATACAAATTGTAATGTCAGTAGCACGCCCGAGGAAGGTATACGTCGATATTAATTATGCCTACAACGATAACAAATACTTCAAATAGAAATGTTTTTATTTAATATTTTGACTAAAACGAATGCGTGACGAAGCTTATTTCTAGGTATGGTTTTATCAGTCCTGTCATCAAAAAAAATAAAGGAAAATGTAGCGAACAGTGCTTTTTTACTTTTTAATTTGTATAAGAAATCTTTCAGAATGCAAATTTATAGTGGAATTACTAAAAGAGCTGAAGTCCGATCAGGTGGGTACACTAGAAAAAGACAAAATAAAAATGAGTTATGAAGAACACTCTGCAGAGCCTCCTAGTGCAGAAAACAGTGTCTACTCTTCAGCGGATGATGTCGAAAACAAGCAAGATTATCATGTTAAAATCGTTAAAGTGACTAATGTCTACAAAGTCGCATATCTCCGCCACTTCATTAAACAAAAGAGACTTCGACGTGCGAACAAACAAGCCTTGTTAAGAAAAAAGGTATAGTCAGCGTAAAAATATCAACAACTTTTTATGAAACATAGTGGTATGACTACTGACCAAAGTTGTTTTCCCCATCATCCTGGCCCGGTTCACTTTTAAGGTGTATATGGACTATAGTAAAATATTCACACAACACAAATATGTGCATAATTGTTTAAAATTTGTCTTTATTCTTTTAGATGGATAACATCAAGAAACTTTTAGAAGATTGGCAAAAAACTTTAAAGATGGTGATCAATAATAAACTATCGCTTGTGAACCTCGATTCGCAACACTTTGAAATCGCATCGCAGGAGGCCATGGGTGATTTTACGAAACCAAAGTTCAATAACTCTTCAGATTCCGACAGTGACTTTAGAAATAGCGCGGACAGTTGCCAAGACGACTACTGTGTTAGTTGGTCACAAAATCAATACAGAACTGTATGTAATTACGACGTAAGTATAAGCTGCTAACAGAGGTAGTAAATTATTAAAATTTATCACTAGTGGCTACTCTCGCTAACCAACTGCACGGTAGTACTCATGAATAAATTACGCTGAGAGCACTACGCTATTGGCTATGTGCACGACAGTAGCGTCATCTAGAGTTAGTGGGATCGATAATATTTTTGAGAATTAAATATTATAATACGTATTTGTATACTTAAATAATTATTTGTTTTAACAATTTAACAACAAGTCTTAGCAAATGGCAAAGCAAAGATTGGCGTAGTTTATCTTTAAATTCATATCATTACGATAAGATGCATATGATTTGACACCTGTGTCACCTACTTAGCAAATAGCTTCTATTCTAGGATTTCAACATGAATTTTGAAGTTAGAAGAGATTGCTACGATCTAGAAGAATGTTGTAATAACTATAACACTCACGATGAAAAATGTGATTGTAGTCCATCTGCTGGAATTTTATTCGTCGTACCCGAAGAGACTAATAGTCAAGTAGAAATTGAAGAGATTAAAAATGACCAGGAGTAAATTGTTTAATTAATTTTTCTTTATTTTAACCTTATTAGTTTTATTATACAATATTAACCGTAAAGAAATAAAAAATTGATTGTCTTGCAAGTCTTTTACAATTTTTCGAATTCTGTCTTGGTAAACCCTCTAGAATATTATTAAAACTCAAACAAACATTGAAATTTACTAATTACTGTTATGAGAGCACAACACGCTAATTAATTTTGACTAGAGTCAGAAGTCAGAAGTTGTCTCATTTGTGCCTGTTCTGTACGGAATATAGGTCAAGTTTATTCTTACAAATGATGTTCTTTGTTATAAATAATTCGAATGATGCTTTATACACAACTTAATTAAAAATGAATTGATTGATATTTAAAAATAATATTAATAATTGCAATACAATAGAAATGGAGCCGGCTATCAAACAGTACTCAAGTTGCAGTGCTCTACTATTAGGCGAGAATTACACTAAGTTTTGCATTCGGATTTTCATAAAGATTTACATAAATTACTTCTCATTGTTTTACACTTAGAAAAATTAACTGTCAGTGCCTTGTATTTGACATTCACAGCTTTCATTATTACTTACGATATACCTGTTCCTTGGTAACAAAATTGGTTCATATCGCTCGCTAGAGTAATACTTACAAATGTAATTCTGGCCTAACACTACATATTCGTAAACTTGCAGTGGTAAAATTCTTGATTTGATATATCTTTTCGATTTCAAGCAACTGGGATGCATAGTGGGGTGTGGTAGCATAGCGGAATCTTTACAAAATGTACCTACAACTTTTCAAACATTCATTTAATAATGTATTTTTAGTAAAGGGTTTGCTATTTTAACCGACGTCAATACGCTGTAGTGTCTTAATGTGCTATACCTTAAGATATAAAAAAAAACCAAAATAAATAAAACAACAATAATTTTGGACACCACACATCAACCGTTATCTTCTCTGGAAATGTCCTCCAAAATAAATAATCAATTACACATAAATATATACATAAATGATTATACAACACGATAAAAAGCCGGAAACTCGTCTATATCGTTTCCCTAAATTCCTATTCCCCTTCATTGCTCATTATTTTCTAAGCTGGCGACGCATTTATTACTCCTCTGTGCGGTAAATGTTTTTGGACGACAATGTCCACTTAACGTCAAGGGAGGTCACCCACTGCTCGTTTGCCTGCTATTTTCATTGAAAAAAATCAATAATACAACCCGGCACTCATCAGAGTGATGCAGATTCCACAGCCAAGTACGCCAGTAAATTGAATGCGCTTACGTATAATGGCGTCTTATAAAAAAAGCAAGCAAAAGCAGCAGAAAGGGAAGACAAAGTAATAAATTACCGGCAAAATTGACAAGTAATTGAACTCTTATTGGTATTAATGTTACAGTTTTGCAAATGTAACTATATATAAATTTTCTCGATTATGATATTAAATGTTCACGTA
Source organism: Hypolimnas misippus (assembly GCA_037950945.1). NCBI lineage: Eukaryota > Metazoa > Arthropoda > Insecta > Lepidoptera > Nymphalidae > Hypolimnas > Hypolimnas misippus. The sequence continues at coordinate 6,864,752 of JBBEEQ010000017.1, forward strand.
TATGGCTACTACTATGTAACTTGACATAATTTGCGAACATGTAATATCGATGTCGAAGCGTAGCGCATTCGCCATAAATAGGTTTGCATAGATGACCCACCTCTTCTTGCATAGATGCCTGAAGTAGAGCCTGTAGCCCACTGACTACAGCTCGTATACGAATGGCTCAACCGAGGCAGTAAATTACTTACACAGAAGTTCGGCGTGATGCGATTAATATGGCTGCGTTTCATACGACGAATGAGAAATCCGGAACCCTAACTTCTTCTCCCATTCCTATTTTCTATTCATCCTTTATTTATTTTCAAGCTGGCAAAGTATTGTTTTAGTACTAAAAGTGTTTAACTGATTCACTTGACACACGACGTCCCGCCTGCTCGTTTGCCACCTTTTTTATTTAAAAAAAGTTTTATTGTATAATCTATCGCACTCACCTGCATTTGCACGGACTGGCAGTTGACAAACTCGACGCTCGAGACGAGGTTGTCGAACACGACGGCGCACTTGGTGCACGAGTCGAGCACCACGCCGTTGATCTTGCCGCGCACGGTCAGCGCCGAGTCGCGGCAGCGGAACATGTACACCACGTTGTTCATTTCCGCGTTCTCGACAACTAGGTTCGAATTACCCTTTTGGTATTCCTGGAAAGGAAGGACTCGGTTAGACGTTGATAATTTTTATGTTGAACCTCCCGTATATATGTATAATACATTACATTCCGTTCATATATATATATTTCAAAAAAAAAATTAAAAAATTTGAATACCACTGCGCTGGCGCCTAGTACAATCCATGGTGCGTAACGCACAAGCTCAGTTTTTCTCGTAATAATTTAGTGAAAAACATAAAAGCTTTCTAGTGAGAACACAAGCAACGAGTCCAATTGCCCGTGAAAGAATAGCAAAGAAAATAAAAAAAAATCTGATTTTTTTTTGCGGAATGTGATGTGTTACACTTATAGAACTCTCCATTTGAAGAATTGAAAGTCGAACGGCCTGCATATTAGTAAGGCGCCCCGAATTCCTCTGTGTTAAAAATGTTATCCGTTATTAAGTTCCTACCCATAGCATTTTATTTTTCCTACAAAAAGTAGTCACTTTATTATTATTTATTTGCCATTTTATTATGATATACGTAACAAGACAAAACATAACTTTTATGAGTAATTTAAACTTTGAAATCCTAACTGCTTTTTCTAATCATTATCAATTACATATTATAACATATTCACTCTAAAATCGTCGTTCATTCCATTTAAATCGTATTTATCATGCACTTCAAGAATAATACATTCTCTTATTCTAATGTAGAACAGTAAATAACATTTTGAAACAAATCATATTTTAACACATATGTACGTTTGACATTATTATTATCATCAAAGCGGAGCAACGTATGAAATTGCCACGGAAAGTGAAGAACAGTGTAGGGACGCCTTTGTAAATCATATCCTAAGAACGAATCCACCCACGCAGTACATATCTTTACGATATATACGTTTCACGAACGTCGATGTAACTTCGTTAAGGATGTTGAAAGGGGATTTTTACAACAAATATTTGATTTTACTAACTATATTAGAAAACGAAATTCAATTTATTATACATTTAGTTTATTTCATTTGAGATGTTTTGTTAACATAGCACGATGTATGTGTTAAATTTCGTTACGTATAACGTCACATCTAATTTATGTATATACTAGCCCTCGCAGTTTCACTCGCGTTTTTTCACTGCTTCGCTCTTGTGAGTTGTAAAGTGATATAACCTATAACTTTCCTCAGGAAACGGACTTTCTAACGCAAAAATATTTTTTCAAATCGGATCAGTAGTTTCAGAGATTACCTCCTACATACAAACATATCTCTTTATTATATTAGTTTATATTTATTTAATTTTATTCGAGATATTTTCATTAACAAAGATATTTGTAAAATTTCGTTGATATGAAAATTACTGTTTTAAATCTGTTTCGTATAAAATACCTCAAATTTTAAATTCCAAAAACTTCAGTACTAAAGACAACTAAAACAAACGTATAATATTCGTAGTCCAACTCAATGAAACGGGGACATTAGGATAAAATGAGTCCAATTATTCTAGTCCATGCCTAACCGCTCGATTGTGGGATTTGGCCGGCATGTGTGTACATATAACCGTTCTAATCTTTGACAAAACAAGACTGTATAGCTCGGTGTTTTGTTCTATATGTTTATATTAGACTAGCTGGTGCACGCGACTTCGTCTGCGATGTCTGTGATGTCTACGTCATAGTAGCTGTATGCATACAAAGTTTCATATAAACTTTCATCCCCTATTTTATCTCTATGAGGATAGAATTAATCAAAATCCTTTCTTAGCGGATTCCTACGTCATAAAATTTACCTGCATGCCAAATTTCAGCCCGATCCGTCCAGACGTTTGGGCTGTGCGTTGATAAATCACTATTTCAGTCAGTCAGTCAGTCACCTTTGAGTTATATATATTTAGATATATGAGATGAATTTTAAAAATTTACTATTTGTTATATTTATATTAAATATATATATATATAATAAATAATTATACTTGGAAATCGGGAATTTTGATATAATAAGCTGATATTGTCGTTATAAGAAACAAGATGATCGTTGCAAGTTTCATGTATTTTACACCCTTCACGTTTCAATTTCCCAACAAAAAGTATGCCTCCTTCTCCAGGCTCCCATATATCTCTACACCAAAATTCATTTAAATTGGATCAGCGATTTAAGCGTGAAAACATAACAAATAGACATAGTTACTTTCGCATTAATAATGTTAGTAGGTAAATAGGTAAAAAACCTGATACCGGTATGGCATCTACTATATTGAGTTATGATGTGTTTCAATACAAATATGGCTCGGAGCTGTGATACGGATCATAAAGCTGGTTAATGGAGGTAGATGTGTCGGGTCTCGCCTTTTAAGCTAACTTCGTAACACTGGTGTTTGATTGAATTTATAACGGCGATTTCCAAAGAATAATATAAGATTTATGCGGACAAAATTGTCAAATATGACTGACTAAATACTCGCTAAAATGAATCTTTTAAGGTGCTGGATGATGACTAATAAAGAAGATATTTCTTACGATAGACGTTTACTAACTTTGATTATAGTAAAAATTGATTGACAATACTATACATATATACCTAGGTTTTTTACAGTAATTTTAATTATTCAGACAACTTTTTTAATAGGAAAATTGGATAATGAATATACTATACATGAGTATTTTTAGAAATAACTTATTGGTTGCTTTTGCTTTTTTATAGATTTACAAACAATGAAGATATCAATTTTATTAATGAAATTATTTTTAATATACAATTAAAAATAATATACATAAATAACCTTATCAATAATGCGACATAATTTAATATAATATATTTATTTTGAGTTAGCCCCTATAAAATGTTGAGTAGAATAAAAAATATTAAAAATATTGTTTGTTTGGTAAGTACAAAATAATTCGATCCTTTGCACGAAATATATCTTCAGCTACGCGAAAACAACAAGAATTGTGTTTTGTAAGCAATCAATGAAGCGAATAACGTGTTCATATCGTTTCCGCTCCGGGGACCCTTCTACATAAAGAGGGGACCAAAAAAATGTGTGGAATTTCGCATTTTCTCCATTCCAATACATTATTGAGCAAAAAAATGTTATAATATTTTATCTCTTGCAAAATATGAGCGACCAATTAATAGCCTAGCGTGTCGAACATCTATTTAATTATGGTTGAGTAGCTGCTGTCACACTTAAATTTCCCATTACATAATACGTTATATTTTAGGATTAATTAGTTTGTTATTGGAGTCGAAATAATATATTTAATTTGGAAGGTATGTAAAGCTGAGCATTAGATCTTTTACATTACATGAATACATGTTTATATATTCTACATTTATATATGAAATAGGGTTGGACAAAATTAATATAGAAGATTAAAATGTGACTACTGTAGTTAAGCTTTTAGTCATACTTTTGGCAATTATTATAAGTTAGTTTGTAACAGGGATGAAATTCGATTGAAACATTTATGAAAAAAGGTACGGATTAGATCACGATGTGACCCCAATACGTGTATATTATTATCGCTTCAGAGACTCTATGGTTTATTTCTGTCTGTATATTACGTCACGAAGAAAATATTGGTCAATTTTTAGTAAAATTTATTATACTGAATTATATATATCTTACAATTAGGCAACATATAACATTTTGATGGAATATAACAAAAAATCTAGAATGTTTTAAATTATTATAAGATGTTTCATGTTTCAAAGATTTTTTTAATAAATATATTATAAAAATTCGAACTTGAATCTCATTTCTGTAAATATAGAACACAAACTATACTGAATTTCATTAACTACGTGAAATAATTTCTGAACGTATATGACAGACGAATATTCACTGAGGTAATTTCGTTAGTCTTTTATTTTTTGGTAACTAAAAACTCCTTCGGTAATATTTTTCCCAAAACTTTATGTAATATTTGTAATTTTAATTATTGTTCACTTTTACACGTAATTAATCTAATTATTATTAAAGCTATCGGTGTTAGTATTGTAATAATGTTTTCCAGTACTCAGTTGATTAGTTAATTACGCATTTACGAGCAATATTACTGCTTAATATTGTCAGCAATAATGAGTATTTATGTCATGACCTTCAGACCAATAATAAAGTTAATATGGTCGGGCAATATTTTTTGTTATTTTATAAAGTTCATCCATTTATGGTAGTGCCAGTGTCAAGCGTAAAAGGTATCTTGAATTATCGTGAAACCTTTCTCGACGATAAATGAACAACTTTTTTTATGTAAACAAAACAAAACTTCTTGTCACGATGTGGACTTAAGAGTTAACAACATAGTTAAGACAAAAACAACGATTATTTCATGGTCATACTTTTTATGATATACAAATATTATAAAAGATCACTTACAATAATCCACTTCTTGCCGTCTCTCGAGAACACCGGCGGTTTGTCCGGTAGTACTCCTGCGCCGGGGGTTGGCAGCGCCTTGGCGGGGACTTTGGGGGCAGCTGCCTTGAAGGGAGCTGGACCTTGCCGCAGCTGCGGGTTCTTGTGTGTCTGCATGTCCGACGTCACCTTACGTAGAGCTAGCGACAAGTGAGATTTTATAAGAAAAACCACCAGCTAGTGACAATTTAAATTTTCCTCTTTTTAACCGACTTCAAAAAAAGGAGATTCTGTTCGGCTTTATGTATTTTAGTTAAAGTTTGTGTACCGGTTTTTTTTAAATAGTAAATTATATTCCTTAACATACCATTAAAAAATCACATTACATTACCTATATGAACACATGCGGTACAATTTTTTTCTACGTTATTTACACTGCAATGTTTCAGTCGCTACAGCGCTCGCTATCAGAAAAGCAATTTTCATGATGAAAAGGTTCGTAAACAAAACACGGCTGCAAATATTTTTCAACGATACTATTCCGTTAAAGCGCTTTAAAATACGTAAATTTAACATAATTTATTAAAGAAGAGTTACAAAGCAAACAGCTCCAGAGCAATTTAAAAGCGCTTTCACGTTTCGAATAATAAAAACACATACGAGTAGAGATGAAAAAATTAAAGTCATAATGAAAAATAAATTGATTATTAAATCATGTCCGCGCTTCTCGTTAAAAGTAAATAAAAGGTGAAATTCTTCACAGGTCTCAAAAACGAAAGGTATGAAGTGAACGAAAGACTGAACTGTTATAATAATAAAATACTTATCTGTAGGAAAATAGGCTTCTTTTCAATATAATAACTTCTACAAAAATACCAATTCTCTTGGGAGCACAATTTTTTTGTTCGAAGTGCGTAATTATAACAGTATTTTTTAATTCGAAAATGTTTTCTACATATAATATGTATGATCAGACTGTCCTAAACTATCATGAGACGAAATTATTTTCCATTTTCTTATACATAAAATCAATCGATGTCATCTAACATCAATACCAAATTTTAGATTACCGTAAGTCTAATCCCCTTTTTCATCTCTCTCCCTACTTCCTATTCCCTTCAATCCCCATTCTTTTTAGCTGGCAGCGCATTTGTGGCTCCTCTGGTGCTGCAAATGTCCATGAGGCAGTGATCACTTAACATCAGATTACCGGCCCGCTCGTTTGCCAGCTATTAACTTCCGACATAGCAAAATAATTTCATTTATTCTGATGACATACTTATCCCAGTTATTTACATTTTAAAACCAAAATTTGTGGGACCAGTATCTGAAAGTATTCCCTTTCGAACAAAAAAAATGTTCTAAGCCGTTTAAGAAATCACGAAGTCATGTAGTAGCAAACATAAAAAAATATACTTCAAATTGAGAACCTCCTTCATTCTGAAGTCCGTTGCAAAATAGTTAATTTCATAATCAATATAAAGTGAATACGAATCCACAATCTATACAGACAGAACATCCACCACGGCAACTGAATATCAAACAACTCACAGCTGGTGATCGCCTCGCCCTTGTTGATCTCAGCGAAGAGGGCGCTGCGGTCGTCGGCGGGCATGCTGGAGAAGTCCACCTCGGGCAGCGGCGGCGGCGGCGGCAGGCCGGCGGGCGGCGGGGGCGGCACTCCCGCGCTCTTGCCTGCACGACCAGAGTCAGTACAGACGACAACTAAACGCTTATTTAACCGATATCGCGGCGCAAAGGAGGGTAACGTGTTTATCAGCCGGGATGTGGGTTCAAAACTTTGTGGCATTTAGGCATACATAGGCCAATTTTGATAATAGCATGTCAATGGCAAAGAAAGTATAAAATTTTGGAAAAATCAAAATAGTCGATTTCGGACGCCATAATGTGAAACAGAAAAAAATTAAAATCGACGATTTATGTCAAGGGGGATCGTTGAATAAGTATTTAAAAATAATGTTTAGATTTCTCATAACGTTTTTCAATCAGAATTACCGTTTCCGATATATAACGATTTAAAGTTGGTCGGTAACGATTCTCACTTATAGATTTTCGGACATATCTGATAATGATATGCTGACTGTAAATGATTTTGTTACGCAGTCGTTTTTAATTCATCAAATTATTTGAATTATATCTCGATTCAACCAAGTCTTATAGTCTGAACTATGTGCAATACGCTGCGCTGAGCACAAAATTACGTATCAGGACAATTGTTTAGACATTTCTTTAATTTCAATGATTTAATATTATTATTATTAAACGTAGATATCATATAAGGACTGAAAATATGCAATAAGTTCATAGTTATGTATAAATAGTTTATAAACCTTGACGTTTATTAATTTAAAAAAAAAGGTAAAAGCAAGATTAATTTTTTTTATTAAAAAAAATATCGAATTTAACAATAGATTCGCTCGCTTTTAAAAGTTGTGGGATATTTATTATGTTTTAATACATTTTTCTTTTAAAATTATAAATCATTAAAGATCATATAGATTAAATGTTTAAGGTTTTTTTACTTGACTGTACCATGCTCGAGTTCGTATTTGCCTCGTATTCAGACATTACTAATGTAAAGCGAAGGGTTATTTCATGTACAGGATAATTCATAAAGATGGCTCAGTAATGACAAATCTAAAACTATGGTAGCCAGAATAATTTGTTGTAGTAACCATATCACTCATTTTGAAGTTAACACCACATTCAAAACTTTGCCGGAAAACTACACAACTACTACGCTTGGGAATCGAACCCAGTATTTTTCGAAAAAAAAAAACATCATAATTGTGACTACTTACTGAAAAAATTAATAAGTTATTTTATGAAGAATATAATGTGGTATCCTCGTTTAGATCATAATAAAAAAATAACCAATAACTTAGAGTTCGTCCATTAACTAGGTCACGTAATTTTATTGGACCCATGTCCCCTTTGTCCCATCAATTTCTCACTCACGACAGACAAATATATTCACCCCCATTCCCCCTATTTGAGAGAATGTACCTTATGGAACACTTTAGCTGACGAACTCGTAGCCGCAATAGTTCTGACAGTTGAAATCATTCGGCTTACCAATGAAACGAAGCGTTATTTTAGCTCCATTGTAGACGTACTTTTGCGAAGCGATTGTTTTCAATTTAACCCTCAAATGTATTTTGTGTCAAAAATGAAACGCTTATTTCAAAACCTGCTGTCAACTGCAATACTAAACATTAATTTGGCTACATGTTTATATTTTACGTAACCTCTAATTATATACTGATTTTTTAATTATTTTTCTAGGAATGTACTAGTTAGTCTATTCATACTTTTTTGATAAAATAAAACAAATCTAATTGTTTAAAAGCCTCAGTGAACGAAAAGACATCAAGGATAATTTGGGCGTAGACAAGGCTACTCTCACGTAGAGGAGGTCGAAGATAATATCGAATATGATGAAGTGAACAGGTTTTCAGTAAACAATAAATTTATATGATGGGGTGCGCCTAAACAAAGTTACGTTAAAATTGACATTTTATATTGTAAACAAATCAAAATGTAGGAGATGATTAAAAACGACCACGAGAATAATCGAAATATTAATTCATTTCAATATTCATTTTGGATTGTTTAGACACAAATCTGTAAATAGTTGCGTAACGTTGTATAGAATAATAATAAAACGTAAAGATTGATTCAATTCAATTCAATTGATAATATTGAGTATTTATAAGCCATGCTACCCCTATTTCTACTATAAAATACATAAAATAAGTACTAGAGCATTATTTTAAACACTAAGTAATAAAAAATACTTAAAGTCAATCAGAACTACTTAACAATATCGAGAATCCTCAGAGTTAAACAGAAAGACTATTGGTCTTAGTAATTCTTAATACAAGGTCCCATTTTAATGAACGGAGGCAAGCACGTTTGAAAAGCGTAATAAGTTCAAACAGTTTACATGGATTCTCCATTTATTTTTATTCGCCTGACAATTTATTTTTCATTATCCTTCCTACAATTTGTACAGTGATGTATATCTTCTAATTATAGATAATACAGGGTAAATTAACGTTGAAATAAAACTATTTTAAAAGGATTTAAGTCGCGTATATTAATTATTTTTATCATCCCGACGTTTCGAGCACTTTGCAGCGTTCGTGGTCACGGGTAGACTAAGGTGACATTTGTCTATTTGAGATTTTAGAAAATATTATTTACAACTACCGCCAACGGTTTCTTAGATGGTATCTTGAATAACATTGTAAATAATATTTTCTAAAATCTCAAATAGACAAATGTCACCTTAGTCTACCCGTGACCACGAACGCTGCAAAGTGCTCGAAACGTCGGGATGATATAAAATAATTAATATACGCGATTTAAATCCGTTTAAAATAGTTTTATTTCAATGAATAATAATCGCGAAAATCTAAGACAACGATATAAATTAACGTTTTCGAATTAACGTAGAAAAATTATTTACGCGAAATAAACTAAGAGAATTATGTATAATATACCCTAATAGTCTAATTATAAGCACTTTGTCCTCCAATAAAAATCACAACTTGCTAATTCTAAAAATATACATAAAGTATCTTTTGTTATTTCAAGCAATTCAGACTTTAAGTAACATAAGTACCTTCTTCAAATGCTTTTACCACGATTCTTAGGTATGGTAATTTTGTTTTCTCCATAAACAAAGACTATAAAAGCTGCGTATTTTAGCACCGTGTTGCCGATTACGAAAAAGAATTTACACGAAAAATCTTTTTAGTCGGTACTAAGTTCATAAAAATACAGAATTTTTTTATACAACCCTTTTTTCAAGGTTAATGTGACTTATAAATTAAGCTTACTCATTGTATAATAATAAAATGTTACTCGTGCCATTGCGTGTTTTAAGCATAATCATAACATGCTTACATTTAAATAAAATGGTAAATTAACATAATTTTTATTTTACAGTTGTATTTAAATGGTATGCAAACATTACAATGAATAATCCTTTTAGCTAAGAAATTTTGGATTCGTTAAAAAAAATTACATTACAAAGTATTATTTGGAAAAAAAAGAAACTTACCAGACCATACAAGTCCCGTAGTATGGAACTGTTTCACATACGCCTGCAGGTCCGACAACAGCTGAACCCAAGCGCGGCACCAGTCAACGTGGGTCTTGTCTTTCTCTTTCCACTCCTTCAGAACACGGTTCGTGTAAAACTGGCCGGCGTCATTCATCTCCTTCACGTACGGTGCCGGTGTCGGAGCCACCGCAACCCAGCCGAGGGCGGGAATACTCTCAGATATGGCTGAGAGGTGGTTGAAGAACGGAGAAGCGCGATTCTTCTCGCGATATTGTTGGATCGATGAGATCTTTTCGCTGGTCGGAGCGAGAAGCTGCATCTCGTCGGCTTGAGATGGCTTCGACCGTGAAGTCGCTAGCTGGATGTAACGGAACTGCTCTCTGTAGAAAAGTAACAAGTTTAATGACCCTAGTCTATCGCACTAGGCGAATAAACTCAGTATTAATTATATCATTTCATTATTATTTAAAATTAAACCCCACTATTATTTTTTATATGCGGAAGATTGTAAGGGTGGATGATGTAAGTTTAAAAAATGTATAATTAACAAATAGATTTTGATGAAAATTTTCAGTAGTATAAGTACACGATTCAGACAGTGTGATTTGATCAAATTGTTAGGATAAATTGCAAGTATGTAGAAAAAATTCTCAGGAAAAAATCCTATTCGTACGACGAAGTCGCCGGTGTCTGCTAGGTGTGTGCTTTATAATATTACGATAAATTATGACATGAATTTTATACTTACTGATATTCATAAAATGTTTTATTAAAATAATGTGATATAGAAGTGTAAATTTCTTACTGAAAGGCATCGTTAACGAGGTTAGCGTGCGTAGCGATGTCGCCGCCGATCTGCTTCGACAACTCTAAGTAAGTGAGCAGGGGACCCTAAAACAATAAAAAATAATTTTATATCTGAAAATAACTTAAGTGTTATCAGAAAATTAATTTCCCATCAAAATTTTCATATCAATCGATAAAGCTACACAGTGAGTAATTTAAAATAACATTATAATGTAAGAATCGTAACGCAAGTCACAAATCTTTTAACATAGAACGTTTAACCGATGTTATATTAAATACCAATAAATTAAAGTCCTCTTTACCCTAAACTATCAAACTAGATTCAATATAGACGCTCGTATGATTAATGATCCGTCGCATCATATTTCATAGTGTAAAAGTAGATATTTGCCAGTCAAAACGTTTTCGTGCAAGCCTTTGACGATCAAACATCGCTAAATACTGTGTCAAGCCACACGGATTTCATTTTGAAGAAATGGCGTCTAAAGATGTCAAGCCTATTCTACATTTGTTTGAAGAAGTATTTCTTTTTTTTTTTTTCAATTTTGATAAAAGATATATTTAATTAAAAATAGATTGGTAGCATCAAAAGTTTTATCTAATAATAAGATTTTTTAATATATAAGGTTATTGAATGTATCAAAATATGGAATACACAAACTGATTTCCGTACTTATTTAATTTATATGACTTTAAAAGTTTTTCAATAATTTTAATTACATGACGCATTATAAGATAATACATCAACAGCTCATAATCACACATTTTGTGGGTTGACACATTATTGCTTATTAGCATCCAAATAACCTTATCATAAAGCAAAACGTTCAACCAAGCTTTATTGTATATCAACAACTAGCTGTCCCTTTCGGTTATACTCGTGTTTATGGTTACTGCTTCGTTCCTATGAGTCGTAGAGTGATGTAATATAGCCTCCCTCAATAAATAAACTATACTACACAGATAACACAAAAATATTTTTTCAATTCGAACCAGTAGTTCAAACAAACAACCTTTCAACTTTATAATATTAGTTATAGGTATTCAAGTTATATGAACTGAGAATGAAATCTCTAATTTCTCGGTAAATTTAATGAAGTTAATTAAATTACTTGATACTAATTGCTTGATCAATTTTGGTAATAATGAGTTTTATTGCTTCAGGAATCGACTTTCATTGTACACTAGTAGTATGAATATTACATTCTCAAATATTATAAATTCCTAAAAATGTGAATAATTCCTATGTTTCAATCAGGGCTTGTTAAACATACACTTTTTTAAACGATGGCTTTAATCACAAGCGACATGCGATCATACTTTGAAGAGTTTTTTTTTAAGAATTGAATTTTTTTTAAATTTTATTTTGTCAAAAAATTATTTGACGGTGTCGACCTAAGTTTTACGATAAGTGTACACGCGAAAAAAGCACCTTACAAGAATAATCCTGTTCCTTTTTAAAAGTCAGTACAAAAACAAGGAGGTATTAAAGGGATACGTTTTATTTGGTATATAAATTTAACATGCGGTTAAGAGCTAATATTATATTAAGAAACGTATAAAGTTTACGTCCGCTTAACAGCGCAGACGTTTACGAGCACGGAATAAAAAACACTTTATGGAATACACATATATATAAAGCAAAGAACAGAAGTACTAGTTTTCGCAATATAGTAAGCAGTATACGTAAGACAATATATAATAAAATTCACTCAAGCTTCAGGGCGTCGGTTAGCGTCATGAATACATCGTAAAAGAAACAAATTGTATAAACAAGGGCGAGTGATGGAAATTGATTATTAAGATACTTATTGCATGTAGGAACATGTGTCTCGCAGCGTGTGATATTTGTCATGTGGCTTTAACAACATTAGCTATTACTGTTAACAACTATATATGCAACTTTTTTCTAAAAAATCTCAAGCTAGGGTGTTATTTTACAAACTAAGACTACATGGTCTAGGCGTTTTATGTTTAACGATACGTAGCGACGTGTAAAGTTGGCTGCTCTTATAATTAAAAAAACATGCCGACTTTTTAACTATATGTTTCAAATTAAAAATACCATTTTTATCTTTACCTACTGTAATTTTCCGCCAAGAAGGTGATTCTCAATTTATTCTTAGTTTGCCGACGGGGATATTTCAAAACCGCGTATCTAACTTTTCCTATAAAGTTAAAATTTGAATCAAATACTAAATCACATTATTGATAAAAATAAGGCTTATGGGCATTTTCCATTGCGCAAAAATGGACCTCATTGTAAAAGCTAGTTACGCGGTTTTACACTATCCCCGACGTTATGTTTTTTTATGTTTGTTACTTTATATCTCCGTTTTTTATTAAACGATTTTGAAAATTTTCTTTTTATTTGATAAGATATACTTTCATATTGATCCAATTGAATTTTCACGAATATAATTACGTAATTTAGTTTTGAACTCTTCCTTATAAGAACAACAAAAAAAATTTGTATTAGAGACAGCAAAAGTATAAACGACAAAATAATTTCGAGTTAATATAGAGAAAGTTTCTCCAAAAGAATGGTTTCTATCTTGAAAAGTCCTAAGACGAACTGAAGTCTTCTTTAGTATTGAAATTTATTTCCATTCACGACTGTAGTTTTATAAGAATCGCGGCAAACTTTTGTGTAAATAGAATAGAGCTACGGTTCAGTAAGTAAAGTTCAGCACATTATTTTATTTTACAGACTTGGACAACCATTGTTGAGGTAATTGTTAAAAAAATATTTCTACTTAATTAGAAACCATTGTCTCTACAAGTATTATAAAAACACTAAATAAAATAAAATTATTATAATATTAATGATAACCTATATCAAATAAGTTAATAAACTTAAAATTTTATTCATGGATTCAAACAAATCCCTCAAGACTAATGTCCAGTTTATATTGCTTCGTGTAGACATGCTATTTAGACATACAATAAAATCGTCAAGCGCGGTTCGAACTCATACCCGAACGGTTTTGAACGCTTGTATAAGATATAACTACTATGTACTTTCAAGTACTTTAGTTAAAAAAACGAAAGAAGGAAAAAAGAATTACGTCCGACTGGGGCCCAAACAATTTTTATTATTTTTACTCTTCAAATGAAAATATAAACGCTACCTATTATGATCAGCTGAAAGACTGACAGACAAACGTACGGATAGACGGACAGCGGATGCTTAGTAATAGGCTCCTGTTGGCACAGCTCGAATACGGAATACTAAAAACCAATTTAAGATAATGAAAATGAAGCATAATTATAGTTAAGTCGCTCACCTGCATCAGGTCCTGGTAGCCGTTGATGCTCATGTTGTCGGTTTCAACGATTTCTGTCACTTGAAACACCGGTGTCAGTTCTCCGGCGGGAGATGGCGCCGGCGAGCAAGGCGGGGTGGGCGTGTGCGCTCGCAGCACGGGCAGCCGCTCCAAACGAGAAGTTACTCGCTCCAATCGCTCTATCAGAGATTCGAGATCAGCAGCCGGACTGTGAACTGCCGCTGTATGGTCGACTTCGCTACCTAATGACCAAAAATTAATAAATTAGAAATAAAATATTATTTAATGCCGTTAAACGGATAATTCTTGTATATATAAATCAGAATCTCAAAAACGGCTCCAACGATTTGCATAAAATTTATTATGCAAGTTTCGAGGGCGATAAATCGATCTAGCTAAGTTTCATTTTTAGAAAACATCGAAAAAATATATGCGAGATTGACTGAGCATTAATTATATTATGCCTTTTGTAGTCCTTGCCTCTTTCGTCCTTGTTATTCTCTTTAAGGGAAAGGGACGTGAAATTGTTTGGTTTTAGAACACAACCATAATTAACTCGATACCTGTTTTAAGGGCGACCTTCGTTATTAATTAAGTACGAACTGGTATAATTAAGGCTAGGTTAATTGCTCACAAAAATTGTAACTGCCAACACCAGTTGTCCCAGTTGTCCTTTAAAACCGAAGACGGTTTTACAAGTCTTTTAAAAGATTTACTTTCAAACATTATTCCTGGTATCATCTGATATTAATCATATAATAAAAAAAACGGTAAAATCGAATTCCAAGAAAAACGAGGTTTTAAATTCGGCAAAAAAATGTATTATGTTACGTGATAAATTCATTAATAGGAAAACGATTTAAATGATTCATTGTTGTACGCTTACTCGTAGTTCCAATAGTAAGGCATTACTCATAGTCTAATAAATAGACAAACAATAGTCAAAGTTAAAGTTACTAAGTCTTAAAATAATCTTCCGGAACTCATTTCATACAAAAATATGTTCTCTAGTACCCATACCAATTAATTAACTTTACGTTGCGAGAATAAAATTTGTTTTTCATTGAATGAAATTAATTTTGTGGAAGACGAACTTCAAAGGGCTAATTATTCTGGAGTTTGTTTTACGTAATTAAGGCGTGTTATCATAATAATGTATCGATGACGAAGAATTTTACTTCACAAAATATACCTACTATACATAAATTAACATATATTGATAAACGTCCGACCATCCAGATTGAACTCTCGTGAACCATAACTTTCTATGACTAAACACAAAAACAACAAATATTTACACATTCGTACCGTGCGACACATCTTCAATTTCCCTTTTCTCTTGATTACACTCAATAAGAGCAGTATTGACCGCACCCTCCTCTTCATCAGACATTTTACGGGCCTCAAATATTTCTATTAGATGCCTCATATTTCTATTGCCACTTATACTCTCCATTATGTAAAGGCACAGTAAATGAATACACTTCGTACACTATTATTTTGGATATTTTTATTAATGCTTCCAACAGAACTATCAATTCGTAACGAATGTAGCGTCAACGGACATTCATTATCAAGTGACTAAGTTGCAGATACGGCGCGATAATACCGAGTATTGCTACAAAAAGATGATAAAGCAAAGCTAACCGATACGTTCACAAGTGTATAATTTGAAACGAAAGAGACAAATAACAACTACTTAGTAACATGATTCATGTTTGTGATTAAATTAAAAAAACGAATATAAAAGTCATAATGGTAGCAAAACATATTCATACGTAAATACGACAATAAACCGACCCTGTGAACCTGAACTGGCAATCTGCCAAAAATGTTTGCGTACATCCTTGAATTTATTCGAGTTTAGGGCCAGCGTGTCTATATTTATCTAGCGATGAGAATATATTTAAATAAACAATAAATATATTCGCTTTTATATAATAAACCAGCGTTACTGATGCATTGAAGACAGTCAGGAGAAATTATCGAGGGTCATGTCAACAAGTAAAACGATAAACATTTACGCACGATAAAATTATTCACTTCGTTAAACAAAAGCTATTAGAGAGAAATTACTAAGAGCTACTATAATGTCACAGCGTGAATAATAAATTTGCAATTTCTAATCTAATTTTATTTTATTATGTTATAAAAAAGAAACTTTTTTCCGATTCCATGCAAAACATTCTAATCCAATTGACGCGGAGCTTTTACATGTCAAGCATTTTCATAAAAGTATCTATTATAAATAAGTCTTAAGGTCGAAATGAATTTAAAAAAATAATATTAAGAATTTTCCGACGGTAAAAAATTTAGACATTTAGTTTCAGAGTTAATATAATACAAAAAAAAACCTTTCAAAAAAACATACTTTAATAACGTCCAATAACATCATTTTTCACTAGTATTATTCCAGTATACATCCCATAAATAACAGCATTTAACCACAATTATTGTAATTGTCCAAATGTAGTTAAGAATAATAATAATTATTAACACACTGTTATTAGTAAAAAAATATATTCTTTAAATCCAACCCAAAAAATATTGTAGGTACGTCTTGTACTCACTGATTAGAACAGGATAGCAGGACAGAAGCGAAGAGATATGTAGGCTAGGTACCAATTGTTAATCCTCGAGAATTACATTTGTCAGTTTTACTCGTGTTATTGACATTTTTACAGGTTATCTTAAAAGCTTTTGCTGACAAAAATAAAGGCACTGACAGGTGCAGATACATACTATTAGGTGTAAGTAAAGTCAAAGTAAAGTAAAAGCCTGTAAATATACCACTCCTTGGCAAGGGCCTCCTCTCATATTAAGGAGAAGGTTTAAAACTTAATCCACGACGCTGTGGGGTAACAAATATGCATGTGTCAGAATTTCTCCCGGCACATGCAGCTTTCCTGACGATGTTTTCCTTCACCGCTGAGCTCGAGACGAATTTAAACACAAATTTAGCACTTGAAAAATCAGTGGTGCTAGCCGAGGTTCGAACCCGCGATCATCAGTTGAGATCGACGTGATCTAACCACTAGCCCATCTCGACTCTTTCAGGTGTAAAATAATGAGAAACTATTTATGTAAATATCGTTGTCTTAGATTTTCGCGATTATTATTCATTGAAATGAAACTATTTTAAACGGATTTAAATCGCGTATATTAATTATTTTTATCATCCCGACGTTTCGAGCACTTTGCAGCGTTCGTGGTGGTGGTTGAGTCTACCCGTGACCACGAACGCTGCAAAGTGCTCGAAACGTCGGGATGATAAAAATAATTAATATACGCGATTTAAATCCGTTTAAAATAGTTTTATTTATGTAAATCTTTATGAAAGTCTAAATTAATTTATAAGTGTAATTCTCGCCTAATGTTTAAGTGCTACTATACACAATTATAACTTCTTATTGTAAAAGAAAATTTAAATTCACAAACGACTGACTTCATCAATATATAGCGTGCCCACTTTAACTGCAAAAAAATTTCTCAATTTTTACACGCACATTTAACTACTTTTGTAAATATAAAACGATTATTACTTAAAATTTTTTTTCGATCGTTACGAAGTTTATTACCTAAATTGATGAAAGAAATCCCTGAGGAATATAAACTTGAAGGATAAAGAGCCTAACATAAATACAGCAGTCTTGTTTTTATTATAACAACTTTTCCTAGTAATTGCCTAAGTTCTATTCAATAAAGAATTGGTAAACCAATAAATTTGTAATTTAAATATCCTTAATGATATTTTATAATACCATATTTACCTGTTCTTTAAATTAAGCAATTAATAACATCACATAATACGTTATATTTGAATCGAGTGTACGGTGGCTAATGTTCCGTTAGTTTGAATTATAAACTTTATGACATACTTACTTCCTCAAGTTCCTAATACGAGTATCAGAGCGCTGACATAATACAAATGAGTGTTGTACGTATCATATTAAAGTACACATGGTTTTATATTATAACTAGTTGTACCGGTCATGTGTTGCAATGCCGCCTAAAGTATATAGCTATATATTTTTTGGGCTAGGAATCCTCGTGAGTATCCTCGGAACACGATACCAAAGTTTTTACAATCTGATTAATTATTTTGAAACTAATAAACGTTAAAGGATAAACTTACAAACATTGTTTTTTATTTTTATAGAATCAATCATTATATCTTTTATACTTATACAAAGAATTACTTTTAAGTGTGTAAAATATTAAATTCTCGAATTCTACTTTAATTAATTCGAAATATCTAATTATATATAAGAGTTCTTGACGTCTAAAAGGGAAAATGGGTTTCGTACTCACGTTTATTTTCGTGCGATTGCACGGCCAAGGCCAGTTTAAAATGACTAACATCGTTACGTAATTGTGTATATGAGCGGAAAGCAAGATCCACCATCGATGTATATCCCGGAGGGTAATTGTATTGATTCCACAGGATTGCCAGATTGTCCAGAAATCTTTAGAATCACACTAATATTAAAAAGAGAAAGCATTTGTTTTTTTTGGGGACACGAAATTTCTGATCCGATTAACATGAAATTTTATAAGAATTTTATAACTTTTACACAAAGGTAGCTTATTGTTTTAATTCTTGCCAAAATAATTAATGATAAAAGTTATTTAGGTATTTATCGGAAAGATAATTATCCATTAAACTTTGTAATCCGGATCAGTAGTTCGAAGATATTAAAAGATATTTGAAATCCATCCTGGATTTGAATAAAAAAGTTTAGGGGATGCGGTAAGTCCTCAGTATTAAAAATCTTTGGTACGGTGGCTAGGTATCTGAAGAGATCCTGGGAAGAGATTGTTTTGCGGGTACAATCATTATTGATTGAGTTATAATATATTAAAGTAACCGAATAAAAAATGTACACTTTTCGGCACAGAACGTAAAATGCTTTTTATACTTAGGAATTCGGCTGTTTATTTAGACTTCAATGTAACAAAATGTTGATAGAATACTCTTAATGTTCACCATAGAATTACATGAAACTACATGCTATGCTAATCACAAACTTAGCTTACTAAATAAGATACATTTCATACAGATTTCCAATTCGTTCTTTAATACTAAACGTGCAAAATATGTTAGATCTATATTAGATCTAGATTTAGTCATAAAAATCTGTACGGCTAAAAACTATTATATAATATAAAATTATGAAAAAGCCGCCAATATATTTAGTGAGACCATTTCAAGAAGTCACGATATTTCTGCTGTTGGTGAAGAGTTATGTATACTGCAGATTTAAGGCAGTGCTGATATAGTGAACTCCGAGATGATTAGAACAGTAAAAGTTGCCTAGATCTTTAAAACGACTAAAAAGAGCTGTAAGGCCTCGAACGTCTAAACAGATTTTTAAAAAATTATAGCTAAGGACTATTTCGGTTACATCAGCTTCCAAACAAAAAAAAAAACGTATCAAAATTGGTCCATTCTTTAAGGATTATAAACTTTTTTGCTCGAAGGTATATAGAATATTTATGAAAAATTAATTGTATTATAAATATTCTGTCAATCGTATGTTATAGATCACTCACACGGAAATCAATCGTTTCAAGCTTGCACAATGTGTTGTAACGACCACAACGAAACAATTACAAACCACAGACCAAGTCAATATCAAATTAAGCCTGTAATACATTATAATATAATAAAGAGAAGGCTAATTTTGTGTGTGAAGTAAATTCCGAAACAACTAATTATTTTTAAAATTGTGGTACCATTTGGAAGGTATCATATTAGATGGTCATAGGTTATATTATATTTATATAACTAGTATAATATAAAAGAATTATTTGTATGTTTGCTTTTGTAAACTGGTCACTATAAAAAATTAAGAAAATAATTGAAAATATATTAAAGTAAACAACGAATTCATATATAAAAAATGAGATGCAAGCCATGCTCTTAATCTCTGAATGAAAAAGTCGAAACATTAAACGTGATAGTTTTAAAGTGTGTATTCTCTTATCTTGTTAACAATGCTATATTATCTAATTTTAAATGTTTATTACAGTGATTATATTCTTAATGATTTAAACTTAACAATTTGCTTTTGTTTTATAAAAAGTGTCTCAATTGTGAAGAATAATCAAAGAAAGTCGTGTAGTTGGTGAAATTAATGAATCCGCCAAGAAAAGTTCAATGAACACTTTTCTTGCAGTTATTACTTTATTTACACGTTCTAATACCACGAAGTTACGATAGTAAATATAGACATTCGAAGTTGATTAATTACTTTTACGACTAATAAACTACCCTGTTAGTTTATCTGTTGTGACAACATAAACAAAACCTACATACTGAGTAAAAGTACAGCAAAATGTATGCATGTATATATGTGCATCTGTACCTACTAAAATATACTTAAGTGCCTATTATATGCCTAGTACAAGTGTACCAACAAATAGTTGTACATATTTTTTTAATAAAATAAGACTAACTTTGCAATGGAGACTTTAAGTAACAATAACTATACGCGTAATTTAACATAAAAATCAAAACGAAGCTATTAAAATAGCTTCGTTCAATTTCTGTCTGAATGAGACTAATTATTTTCAGACGAAAGACTGCATAGTCCTCTTTAAAGACTCTATTTTTTGCTCGCATCTAATGAAAGTCCGCTAATTAACTGACGAAGCACTAAAAGGTTATATTATTCTTTGTTATAAAATTTTTTGCTGCATAATAGATTTCTACATAATTAACATTTTTGAAATCCCAGAAATCGCCAGAACATAATTTAACTATCCGAATATTAATAAAAACAAAATAATGTCACAAGAATCAGTGAAACAGACATTAATATTAAAAATGAAAACGTAAGGTACAAATATAATATAAATTACTTCGTAACTACGGTAATTCTTAAGGGAGAAAAAATAATTTCCTGAAAGCAAACCACAGATTGAATTATTTTCTTCAACCAAGAAATATTATATGTACAGCTAAATAATAATACATTTCACAAAATAATTCCCAAAATAAGTTCAGCAAAAGAAAAATACGATAAAGCAAATACAGTAATCGCTAGAAGCATTTTTTCATTAAGGTATTAAATTATACTTTAGTTTTGCCAATGAACATCTGTTGCTCACGCTTGCGTGACATGTGTTAGATACCGACTAGCCGTAATAGGTATCGCAACAATACTACTGGGTGGACTACAGAGCCAAGTATGTCACGCTTGACCTACGCACACACCCGTGGTTGTATTGGCTTTAGCTAATTACATGATTCCATCTACGTTTTAAACTCGTGTGGTGTTAACAGCTCGATAGAAAGCGAGTATTAACGTATTTTACGTCTTATCAAGTCTTCTCCTGTGAGTCACTAGTGCGCCGTTTACTAATAACACCCAACAGCGCTCTTGTAAAATTTCATCATGAACTTATATGGACTTATCAAAACAAAGATGCTATGGGTTAGAAGTAGTTAAACTAACAACTTAAAACCCATAGCATCTCTGTTTTGATAATTCTACATTAGCGGTTCAGGGTGAAATATTTGAATAAATTTTTACGGTAGGTATTTTCTTAGTTCAAATAAAATTCAAACTAAAAAAACTTTATTCCGAGCATTAACTTCTCACGCACTTGTAAAAAAAACTTTTCATATATATAGTTAGTTGGTACAAGAACCTATTCAGCGTGCTCCACTTGCTTTTCCAACCTTCAACTAAGCGCCGAGACCCGTACATTTTTAACGACACTGTCAAACAGCGACGACGGTTCAGCCACACTCAAATTATGCAGGCGGTAGAAGGTGTATGCTTTAATTTAGTAAATGTTTTGAACCTGACGTAGTTCTTGATATGACCTAGATGTCATTCAGGAAATTCATTTTTTGCTTAAATTTATAATCTTTTTTTATTTAATTTTTTAATGGTTTGTATCGAATCTTGATGAAAAGATGACTAACCTCAACGACCTGTAATAACCTAACAATAAACGGTAATGGTTAAAATAATTAAAGCGGCAGAGTTATCGTAACCTTATGTTATCAAAATCATTTAAGTCTTCAATTAAATATAAACATGATTTTACGCTACAAGGTAATAAGTTTGAGAGAAAACCTTAATAAGATGCCGAGAATTCAAACAAATGCAAAATGACACCATGAATTTTTTTTAAACTAAAATGTATGTTATTCTCCACATTGGCCATTTCTCCTAACCATTATATACTACTACACGGAGGTGTAATTAGTAAGCTTTTTTAGCGACTTAGTATTTCAGTAATTTACACTGATAGTGATTTAGTACAAGTACAATTTTTATTGTATATAACTAATATTAAATTTTAATTGTATAATTTAAATTTTCTAACCTAATGACGCTAACATAGTATCGCTTTATTACCATTTAATGAAATAAAATTAATGATATTTCCTTATTAGTTTTATAAGTCTTTTTATTTTACCAGAAACTACTTTTTAAAATTTGTGTATAACATTTCTAAAACCAATATTTCCAAAAGCACACAAACAAAAAAAATCATGATGTTAAATAAAATGGTAATTAAAAATAAAAATACTATTATTAAATGAAATAAAGCTCCTTCATAAAAAAGTAACCAACTGAAAACAAACTAATTTCACAATTTCCATGAATAAGAAGTAAGTAACAAGATACAATTTCTTAAATTCAATCTATCCTCTCAACGATCCACGATAAGGTGCTTGAAAACGGACTTAATTTAATACCTACTCAAAGCCGGCTGAATAAGTATCACGTTATAATATACTAACGGCCGGGTTGAATCCGCCCCGAATGTAGACAAATAAGTACAAATATGAGCATGTAAACAACTTTCATGATTGTATATTCGCTACTCGTCATCAAAGCTCGTTAGCTTTTCAGATGATGTCGTATTTCGGCGCGAATCAAAGTATTGTTTGCATATACTGTGACAGATGTTAATGTATGCACATATTTCTTATCTACGTATATTGAATACAGGCAAATAAGGTCGTAATTGCATTCGCGCCCGAACTACTTAGTCAGTTATTATCTGTCGAATAATTCGTTTACATATGTAAACGTGGCATTAGTAACAACCATGACGTTATCCTTAAATTTCAAACAATTGCCGAAAAACAACCTATCGCTTCGCTTTGAATCTAATATTTTATTAAGCCCAAAAACAACAGATCCTTGATCAGACATATGTATTAAAACAACAAGAATTAAATCCGAAATAGATATCGAATAAACATTAAGATACGAAGTTAGACGAAAAATAGTTTGGCGATTATTCACGAGTATTATAGTCTAGAAGACATAAAAATATATTATCTTTCTATTCGATATTCGTATCTCCTCGCTCGAAACTAACAATTTTATAACGAGATCGTTATTCGTATCTTTAAATAAAACAGTTTCCGAGCGGTTTTGTAAAATAAAGTACCCATTCGAAATGTTGTTAAATGTCCCACACCCGGCGCTACATCATCGATTTTAATATTTTATTTACATGTAGTATATAAATAGAATCATATCAAATATAACAAAATATTCTACACTACATAATAATATATGTACAATGCAACTTACTCTGATAAATGTATTTTTAAGGAGTAAGAATTTACAACTATAACATCAATAAACACATAACAGTTTTTTCACGCACTGATAAAATAGCACATATACGTGTAGGCGTGCGCGTACGCCGTTCAACACTGACTCCAGCCAGCCCGAGAACGGATGCTACTGTGATTCAGACCGACCGGCTGTTTGGCGGTCACTCGTTCTCTAGAAACTCTACTGGCAAAGGCCGACATAATGATCTAAACGCGCCTGCTTTAATGCAGTAATGAGTCATTTATTGCTGTGACGTATGACCACACGTATAAAGAAAAAACTTCCTAATATAGCACTATATTGCTAGAGCATAACAATGTTATCGGTATTGAGCGATCTGATAGAGTAACTTTATGTTACTTAATATAATTCAGAAGATAATGGGTACAGATAAAATTATCCAGATCGATGTGTTTTTATAGAACTGATAAACTAAAAGAAGCCTGGATCTTGCATTTGCAGTAATAGCTACGTTCTAATTACACAGGATATCCCGCTACAGCGGTTCCGCCTAATCAAGTACCAGGTGTAGAACGAAACATTATTCACCTAACGTTGCTTTTTCGTTAATGAATGCATTATACAGTTACTTTTCAACATCTTAAATAAGATATTTTCGCTTTAGCAACAGCTTTAACATGATTAAAGATGAAATAACCGAAACCAGCGCTCTTAACGAATAACAATATAACCTTTAGAATTATTATATTTAGTAAAATTATATTTAGAGACAAAACAAATGCATTCTATTTTCGTCGATGATTTCATAACGTTCACTATTATTAAAGAGATGAGATTATCGCGTATCTGTTTCGTGATCTGTTATCTTTTAGCTATCAAAGTCAGATACAGTACAGTTGTATGATGCAAAATAATTCCCAACACTACAAAAAATATTAGTCGATCTAGTACAAAACACCTTTAATGTTATTTTAGTAGATGTGAATTAAAATATAATTGTTTTGGTAGCTAATTGTTAATAAAAGAAATAATGTATTGAATACATGAACAATTCTATGTTAAATAATTAAAGTGAATTTTTATATTTTACTACATTTCACACAAAAATTAAATCGATCATTTTTATGGATTATGGCTGAAAGGGCCATAAAATTCCTTTCAACGTAATAACAAAGTTATATACGACAAGTCTCTCTGTTCGAGTTTTATTTGTTCTTCATATATTATCAAAACATTTTCAAAGTTATTTAACGTCTGTCATTTATTTTACGCTACTTTGCATATTTATATAAATGTTCTTATTAATACACATGTTTAATACGTGACATAATGAGAGAATTATTTAAATATAAGAATAATTATTAAAAGTACTTAAATATTATTATTATTCTCAAAGAAATTTCAGTATTTTAGATAAAACGGATGCTGGAATATATGAGATATAAAAACAGAGCAACTTACTTGGGCAACAGCCAACCACCAGCATTGATTTTTACCAACCTCAAAACTATGCGTTGATTTAAACAGTTAAGAATAAGCGGTGATTTTTTAGCATTTTAGTATCGTTATTGTAATGTATTACAATATTTCGAAATAAAATATATTAAAAATCACATCATAGTATCAACGCTAAAATAATTAAATATATTTAATAAATAAGATTTTCAATTATAAGAGTAAATTGATTTCAGAAAAAGATAGTATAAACAAAGTGCAGTCGGAGATAGTTCAATAATACTTCGTCAATTTTATAAAAACAGTAAATGTAGTAGAAACGTCTTATTTACCTGATTCAGCAACCACTGGCCCTAAGGGATCAAAGCGTACGCGATGTTCAACTGCAGCTCTAGCGGCACACACTAGATCCGAAAAGAAACGGTGTCTTCGTAAAGCCAATTCATCCCGGCCAACAGGCGTTGCTGGAGGTTCTCTGGTGCCATCAGCATCGCTCGCCTCAGCCGCTTTCTCAAAGACTTCGTCATCATCTGAACACGATTCTTGTCTTATTTTTGGACGTTTTTCACTAATGTCTCCACTATCAGATGATGATTTAAGTATACCAGACGATTTACGCCTGCCAAGACGAACGTCTACATTTGTTCTCGCTAATTCTTGCTCAAGATTCGCTAGCTCCTGCAATGTAGCTGCATTTCTTCCAAAGTCAACCGAAAAACGTTTAAAATCTATGCGACTTTTCTTGAAATCAACTGAAAATCTCTTTTTTATTAAGTCTGGTTTAGTGAAAACTTCGTCCGTATCTTCTCCCGCTTCTTCATCAATACAATCATGAGTTTGCTCATTTAAGTTTTGTTCAGGAGAAATAATATTCGGTGTGATAGTGGGGTCAACTTTAATATCATCATTGTCAGAGGTTACAGGTTCTTGGGATAAGTTACATGTGACTTCTGGAATATTATTTTTTTCAGTGTTTACATTATTGCTTATCTCTAAGTTTTCTTTACCTTGTTCAGAGTTGGCTAGAGGATCCATGTTTTCTGATTTTAATTTGTTCTTATTAATTTTTTTATTTGGCCGTGCACAACAACTTTTAAACATAATTTTTAAACAATAATATTTTAAAATATATATTTTATTTTACCTATATAACATACATTAAAACTCTCTAATAGTACAACATTAAATAAGAAAACCGTATGATTTATAAATAATAAAACTTTTTTTTCTATAATAGACGATAACGCACAAGCATAAATGCGGTATCATTAATATTGCCGTGTGATAATAGCGTGTGTGGCATAACAAAGTGTTTTTCGATGTAAGGTTCGTAAGGTCGGCGGCCGGCCGGGCGCACGGCGGCGGGCGACTGGCGGCACTGACGCAGGGCGGATGCGCCGCCCGCCTGGCGCATCCTGCCACCCGCGCCCATTTCGTACAGCTCTTGTGGAGCCCGCTAAACGTGTAATACTAGCATCTTCTATTCAAATAACTAATATATCTAACTCTTTGATTATGATGTACTCTTATAAATAACACGACTATCAGTAGAATGACAGTTTCGCCGGGTTTTCAATCAATTTCATTCATCTTCATACCGATTATGAAAGCGATTAAAGTATGCACCATAGTAAGCCTTATAGTCTTATTTTGTTTCTTAAGTGTGTAAAGTTTATTATTGTAAGTGCGTAAACATTATAAAAATTGTTTTCAAAAATTACATTTAAATAGGTTTTAATTATTTGCTTTACCGTATTCTCTCCAACGTAAACTATTATGTTGAATATTTAATTATATGTAATTAAAAATAAAGTTAGAGGAAATTAAGCTAAAATATATACGTAATACGTATAATGCTCATTAAAAATAAGTGCCGGTAATACTTAGCAAAGAATGAAGAATATAAAACCCACTATTAAATTATTATTCTTAGTTACAACGGTAAATTCAAAATGAATTGTTATGCATGAAAACCTACGGAAAAATTGTCAAAAAAAAAAATTTTCTACAAATTTCGTAAATGTTTTACATTGCTAAATGTTTTTATAAACATGCTAACGACGAAAAAATGTTATCGACGAATGTTGCGTTAGTTGCAACAAACGGACGCTAGGCCAACACGCGGCATGGGGGTGATTTTCAGGCTGACAGGGGTATATATCGGGCATTATGCTTCGATAAGTATCTCGATCATCACTATCGACTGTCTATCACAAGAATAAAAATCTTATGAATTGGGTTAGCCGGGAGGAAGAAGACGGCGCTATCTGCACTTTCTCTTAAAGTCCACCTTAAGAGTATCTACATATGTGGAAGGCAACAACTCTCTTACATACTACTAGTGCTAGAGAGTGCTTTTAGTGTCTGTGAGCACTCTCTAGATGAAGCAGGCCTGCATAGGCGGGCCAACTGTACAGCGATAACGTGGCGCCCGACTAGGACAAAGAGGGCACCACTGGGTTTAAATGAGTAGTATGGGGTCACCAGAAGTCCTACATACGCACTGAATTTTTAGGCAGGAAACATACATGCATTTCCCAGCAAAATAAACCGACAGAATATAGGTTATGTATATCGCATTTCAATAGAAATAAAAATTGTGGCTAAGTAGGTACTAGGTACATAGTACCGTTATTGCGTTAATGAGGCTATTGTAAACAATAACGATGCATGTATGCACGTCTTCTTAGAAACGAAATTAACTAATAGGTCATTTAATTAATGTAATGACACAATCAGGTCGACAAATTTCAGACAAGTAATGTATACAAATATAACGTAACGACTGTGGTCGCCTGTAAATAATGACGCGGCTCTGGATGCAAGAGTTACGCGCCTGCGTGTCTAACAGGAAAGATATTATGTACACACAGCCTCCGGCTTACAAGTCATTGTCATAAAACGATTTTTACCTTTAGTCTGAATTTACGTAAAAAATAATAAAGTAGTAAAAAACTTGAAAAAAATGAAAGGATGATATAAATATCTCAATTTCTAGCAAATTTTTACAAGGCTTTGTTAAAAATGTTGTATCAGGGTTATGAGAAAAGTAATAAAAAGCATGATAAATTTAGACTCTACTTTTAAAAATCCTTTACAAAAAAATTATTCTAGCATCAAATCTTTGATCATCGATATCTTAGTTATTAATGGTTGGTAAAAAATCCTAAGTGGATTTTAAAAATTTGGAAAAGAATAAAATTCTTAATAAAATATAATATAAAACAATCGTTTTTTAAAAAACAAAAAGCGTTTAAACTTTTAATAATATTGAAAAATGACCAAAATGGGTTCTTGGTTTTTTATTATAAGTTAAAAATATATTAATTGTATGTTTAAATTTTACAGAAGATTTTTGATTGATGATGTAGAGTGACTAAGATATTATATGTTGTGCAAATGTAACTGGTGGAAGCGTGATTTTTTTATCAACTAAGTGGGCAAAATAGCAAACTATGTAATTTGGTTTACTATGATAACATGTTTATTCGAGTCCTATTAATTTTAAAACCAAACTACTGAAGCGATTATTATATATGATTATTAAAAATTCTATGGGGGTGATAGGAAAGTATATTACATATGCTAGAGTATACTACATACATACTATATGGAGGGTACCGTCTTTAAACAGAAAAAACAACTTAACCAATTAAAAAACTTTGTTGGCTAAATTTGATAGGCAACCCTACATGAAGATGTTTGTCTGCATCAAATTTTTCATAAAATTTGTATTTTTAATGAATCACAGATCTGTGCAGAATTGGTTAAGGGGTTCTCTGGCTAGCACATATTCTTATATATGAAACATGACATATTCTGGATGCTGATAAGCAATAATGTGTCATCCCACAAAGTGACAAATTCAGACATGATGCATCTGATAGTCTAATAATATGTCACAAATTTCACATTTAAATTTCAACTTTTTTTATACCAATCTACTTTGACTTCATTTTACCTTTTATCAAAATAGAATAGAGAAGATGGATATATACTTCTCCATTCAAACTTATTAAGATTAGGTTTGATATCTTTAAACACCATTAACGTTTTGCTTAACAGCTTTCATATGAAGAAACATTTTTTTTCGTTATATTCAGACCAGGTGTGTAGAAATACTGGACAGTGTTTGTTGAAATATAAAATCTTTAAGGATATTTTCACAATTTATTTGCCTAGTATCCCATAATGATTTTATGCTCAATGTAATGTATTATTAAAGAGGAGATTCTCTTTTTTTATTTAACACAAAATATTTTGCTGTCTCAAAAAACTAAGTAATTCTTACTATTAGACTAATTCATAAATATATAACCAATCTTTAGCTAATATTTATTTTGTATAAATAATTTACATCATTTATATTATAGGTCTTAATGCCTTAAGTACATATTTTGGTGGCACATCCAGTTTTTCCTCTATTGCCTTAGATGGCAACGAAAGAGATGGATGAAAAGAGAGTGCATATGGCAGAGATACGAAAGTTGAGATGGATGTGTGGAGTGACTAGAATGGATAAAGTACGAAATGAGCATGTCAGAGGCAGTCTAAAAGTGACTCCAGTAACAGATAAGCTGATGAGTAATAGATTAGCATGGTATGGGCATGTTATGAGGAGGGATGAATTCCACGTGACAAGAAGAGTGCTAGATATGACTGTGGACGGTTATATTACTCGAGGCAGACCAAAGAAAAGATGGATGGATTGCATAAAGGGTGACATGAGTAAGAAAGGAGTATGTGTTGTGTTTCGGCTGATAGGAAGGAATGGAAGAGAAGAACATGTTGTGCCGACCCCACATAAAATGGGACCAGGGCAAGAAGAAGAAGTACATATGATTAATGTGAATGAATTGTATTGACTCATGATGTACAATATAATTGTATTTCTACAAATATTTTAGACAAGGTCTTAGTATGATCTTGTTTGGATTTGACACTATGCCTCTAGAAGTATTTAAGCAACAGTTTATATTTATTCTTACGAAACAATATTTATAAAAAATCTATGGTATTAGAACAGAATTCGTTCTAGTATTAAGTGTTACTGATTTGCCCTCAAGGTACATATGTCATATTGTTCTGTGTAAATATCAGTATCAGGTCTGGACTAGTGTAATAAATAGAACCATATAAAAAGGTTGGGAATAGTTCTATGATTTATATAATTTCTGATAAGTTTAAAAGCTGAATAAATACTATTGTATTGTCTCTTATGTAACCTGCATGCAATGTACATATGTAGGTTTTCTTTAATCTTCCTCAATACATAATACATTGTAGGGACAAAGTAATAAATCAATTTAGGATATAAATTATTATAACATAGTATTTAATATAAGTAACCATTTATTTATTCACATATTATAATTTTTGTTATTATTATTTGATGATTAGTAAGTGTTGCGACTAATTATTTAGAAATAAGTTTTGATGTAAATTATTGTGGCAAACGATTTCATTAAACAGCTAACTATGCATTTATTTTAAATACTTATTTTCATTCTAAAAGCAGTATATATGTAAATCAATTTAAAGAAAATACATAACAAAAATTTGTGTTTAAACACATAAAGCATATAAAAAGATTATTACAAGTCATATTAATGTGAACAATTAGCTTTTCAACCCAAACAACAAGTTCATATGATTCTTGAACTTTTATTACCGTTATAGTCGTTCCAAACCGCTTTTATAAAACCAGTTGCTATATTTATTATTATTTAATAATTAAGATAAGAATCTAACCGAAACATTTAGTATTAATTAATTTAACCTAAATGTAAAATTTTTCGAGAATTGTAACATTGCAAACCATATTGATTAATATACTTTGATAGAAAAACCAACAAAAGAGTAACAACAATATCGGAGACTTTTGTATCGTAACAAATTAAGCATAAGCGGTGATGTCAATAAAAAATACATTTCCTTTTATAGTCATGAGTGAAAAAAGTTATGTACTTACGGTTATTGTGAAAAAACGTAAAAATTTCGTAGTCGACTTCGAGCCCTATATCACTTAATTAATTATTTAATTTTTGCTAAAATATTTTTAAAAAAATCAGTCTTTAAATAGATTCAATAGGTTACTTGTCAAATAATTTACAGCCTAGTTTAAAAAAATGTAACGGTTGCCAGAGTAAAATATTATTATTTTTAGTTAAATGTTTTTTAAGCCTGGCAACTAAGAGGTAAATAAATTCAATTCAATTCAATTCTTTAGTAAATGGCTTTTAGTTGGGTAAATAAGTTGAGCATGTGCATTCCAATAATAATATTAAAATATTTCAATTTGATTTTAAGCATTATTTTAGGGCAAAATATTTTTAGTAGCTAAAAGTAAACATTCTAATGGCCGGTCGCAGTCATTATAAAATGTTATGCTTCATATAGATACTCACCGAGTACCGACCATTAGGCACGAATATGACTAGTTCGTCGACAATGTAAACATGCCATAAAAGTGTATCATTTTTATTATGTTTTCAAATATACTTGAAAATAAGAAAGTTCTGGACGTCATTTATGTGTAAAAAAAATCAATTAAATTGTTAGTCTCATAATATCACGAAAAAATTAAAATTTTATAACTACAAATATGTTACATTAATACTATTTGACGTCAAAACTCTACTCATTTTCAATTTTGACAATATTGTCTATTGGCTTGTTGGTCAAGACCTTTACCTGCCACATTTAGTTGCTATCAGCGAGTTGCTAGGCAACGTTGTCCAAGTCAACGACATTCTTGACGAGTGCCACAATCCATGAGATTATAACGTAGCTATAATTATAAAATATAATTTAAGCTACAAACACGTGTTTTTAAGTTACTTATTTTTTGTAGACATACAGTACATAGGTACATATTTTATTAACTACATGCAATGATTTTTTTATTGGTGATATATATCTATTTTATAAATGAAAAACTATTTCTAATAATAAACTATTTATTTCACATCTTATAAATTTCAGTGCAATTAAATATAACTATTTTAGGTGTTTATACTATTGCTGCATTAAAGGCACACAAATTGTTCATTTGTTTCATAAGCCTGCGGAAATAATGGTACAAAATCACTAAAGACTGTGGTCAGCAAAAATTTTCAAAAATATAGCATAATATTTCATATTTACATAATGTAGGTATTTGAAGTATATAATGATCGAATAAAATCACGACAGGGCGATTAAATAATAAAACTGTAATTTAACAGAGTACGACAACAGTAACAATCTGCCCGCTGCTGGACAGAGTTCTTTATCCATATTAAGGAAAAGGACAAGACCTTAATACACCACGTTGCTCTACCGTGGTTTGGTAGATTAAATTTTGCGGTCAATCTTAACTAATATATGACCATTTAGAAAATCATTTACATATTCAAATATATCGCACGCTTAGTGTTAAGTGACCGAAATCTTTTTAGTTACGTATAATATTGTGGTTCATAATCTATGATTTTGAAAATAAATGAATAACTATTGCATCCAAATTTTGTGGCTTTAAAGTTTACCTTGACGAACGAATTCCCAACTGTAAAAAGTTTTTGGGTTTTATACCCAAAACTATGAATTTTTTAATGCAGTCAATTTAATACTAAGCAGGCTATATACAGTTTATTCCATATAAGTGAGCTATTTGAGCTCTTCTTAGTGACACGATTTCCTTCCATTAAAATCAAAGGCAGATTGTCTATGTACGTATACATATGGCTCCTAGGTGCACTTGTTATCGAACAAAGTGGTGATACAGATTTCAAACGTTACCAAAAACAAGTGGCTTAACGTTTTATTTTACAAATAAATTATTATTATTATATAAATACACGCTAATACTTTAAAAAATTATTAAAATTCGGTAATAATCTAATAAACGGACTACAAAGAATAGCACAAGATTTCTGCTCGCGATGATCATAGCCCTTACATATTAGTATTAAGAATATTGCTGTCAATATACAAACATTGTGAAATTCAACCTGTGTTGAATTTCATAATGTTTGTTTATAGTCAGGGGGCTAGTATGTGTATAAGCTGTAACTACTGTGGCGTCCACGATTCTAGTAGAGCGTGTAACCCGACAGACGAAATTAGGCTTCCTGCCAATGAATACAAGTTGTACCAAACGTAGATATATAGTAACGTAGTTTATATTCTACGAAAAACTTTTAGGTATTTTTTCCTAAAAATTTCAAAAATATAGTCGAAGATAATAAATATTAGGTAAAATAATATTTAGGACGGTAAATCTTTTTATACATAGCTCTGCTTTTGTTTTCTTATCATGTGTGTTAAATTATTATTAAATGTATATATACAATTACCATTTCGTGGTGGGAAATATAAATAGTAGATATTTAAGCCCTAAAACCTTTTAAACATAAGCACAACAAAAGAATAAACTAAGAAATATTAAAACCTACAAAAAGTAAAAGATTTGTTTGCTAAATATAAGGTAAATAAAATAGATTAAAAAAAAACTTTTTACAATCTTTTTGTGCACCGATAACTTACAATATAAAATTTTAATTCACATGATTACAATTGAAAATAGTTTATTTCTGACAATTTACATTTTTTTTATCTTTTAAAATGAAATGACTATCTGATCAAAGTGATAATAGATCGATAAAAATTATTGTTGCTTATTGAATATCAAAATCATTTCCATGTTTTGAAATATTGTTTTTGTATCAAAAATACATTATGCTATTTGTCAATGATTTTATAAGATATTATTATTATGACAAATACATGTAAAATACACACATTCTTACTCATCAAACGAACTAAACTTGGTTCATCTTAATATTATGCATTATGTATTTTAAAACTATTCTTATAATTCTGTACCAAAATTAGAAAATACATATGTTTAATATAATTCGTATATTTTATCTTTTTTATTTTTTTTTATTCTTAAGTAGGCTTACATACTATAAACTATATTGCAAAAGTAAGATTAACAATAGCTAGCTATATAGCCGGGGTCTATTTTTTATGTTGTAGTTTTAAAGCCTACATGACAACATATTTAAGACTATAACTTATATAAAAAGAAAACAATTGTATAAATCTATTTAGTCTTTAAAACGGAAATTAAGTTACAATAACTACAACCATAATAACTGTTCGAACTCATTTTTAATCATTTTTTATATATATTTTTTGTTTAAAGCTCTGGTTCTCAAGGATCGCTGCCATCAGATAGCGGACGCAATGTAACGGTCGTAAAAACATTGTTCCACTTAATTATCTAAAAATAGGCTCTCTAAGAATCTACACCATGTCCTTTTTACATATAACGCTAGTTTAGTACGCGGCAGAAAATATTACTTATTGAGCCTCAGACAGAGATAATCTGCTAATGTCGGATCATTTATATGTATTATTATGTTATCTATCCCACGAAAAACGATTAAATTAGTATCCATAAACATCTGTTAAAATTGTCACGTTTAAAATAACTTTTCACGCTAAAGTCAGTGTTAAAATGTCACATATGTATATGCGCGTGAGAGACATACAAAATCGAAGCTATCCGACTATCTCTTTCTAAGGATCGATGTTTAATAGTTTCTATCGCGTAATTAACACCATTCGAATCTATAAAGAGGCTGTTAAATAACGGTCACCGTCATCCTACGTAAACCGGAGGTTAATATAATACTTTTCTTTTGAATGAATATAAGATTCATGTCTATATAAATTCTCATTAATGGCTTTATATAAGTATGTTTAAAATTTTCACCTCTTAATAACATTGACTGTACAAAATCAAATAATTTATTATGATGTATGTTTTCATAACAAAATTAATTTTGTTTGTGTAATATACATATAAATTCATGTTTTTACTACTTTATTAAAACGTATTTTTATTCTTTTTAAGAATTATAGTAAAATTATATATTATGTTTTCTGATACATTTTTACACTGGTGATATAGAAAACTAAAAACGAATAAACTACGCAAAAATTATACTTTACCAAGTAGTATTTTTCGTCATTGACGATATAACTTATATTTTATTATAAAGACCAAGATATCATTTTTAATGCCAGATATTTAAAATAGTTTAAGGTATTTAGTTTTGATTCTCAAATATGAACAGACAGCATTCTCTTTATAATAAATCGTTTCTCTCTTATCTCTGAATCTTAAGATACAGTTATATGATAAAAACTCTAATATTATCAAATTGCAAAAATAGTTTCTGCTCTTTATAATACGTTCAAAATACTATAACGTTTATTAAATGGCGATTGAATCTTTAATGGCATAGTTTTGAAACAATTTTGACTAGTAAAAGTTTTAAGGCTTTAGCAAGTAGCGACGTTGCTAGTTCTCATTTGGATTACTTATCACAGATGAATTTTGCTTTAGAATTGTTTTTATTACGCAACTTCGGTCTTATCTGACCCAATGCCTTCGCTTGTTGTTTTAGAAATAATTGTATTACGTATATATTAATAATCTAAATGCTCTAATAAATATTTCTATATGCTATATGCGGCTTAACGTCGTACACTAACATAGTTCTTATTTACCATTTTGCATGCATATATAATAATATGAAAAACTGTTTGTATTTTTTTTCACGAATTCCACGCTATATTATTTTTTCTTACGATATTGATATATATCTAAATATAGTTAATTATTTTTTGACATACACATGAAATAACCAATAAATCCCAATTTTACATACTTAATTAATCGTGCACTCTTCAATATAAAAATGCAAGTTGCAAGCATATAATAAAAATTATAGTTATTTTTATATAATAATAATTTTCCCATACAACTCATTAAAACAATTCGCCAATTGGTGCATTTTGTAGCCACAGGTCGTGTATAAAATTATAGAGGTTATCGCTTACAGCCACCTGCGGACAATATTTGTAAGGTATATTATATGTACTACAGTTAATTATGATCTAATTTATGTAGTGTAGAATAGTAACTGAATTTCTAACCCACCTTGTATGGTGTAGGGTTTAAACTTCGTTTAATATCCTGTCGTAGAGTTCGTAAAGATGACTGTACTCGGTCTCTAACTTCAGACAAAGGTTTAGGAGCCGTGCATATGCGACCCTCGTTCCAATACACCTGAAAGAAAATGAAAAAAATATAATAAAACATGGAATATGGTAACAAAGTTATCAGCTTTAATTAATAATATTTATATAAAGCTATATACAGCTAAAGCAACTTTATGCTTTATCATATGAAATGAAAATAAAAATGCAGCAGATTACTGATAACTTTGTAGTATAAGTTTGTCGTTTGTAATTTTTCATTTTCATTAAATGGTATGTACTGATATACCGTGAAAACTGATTAAGTTGGCCCTGGGTTAAGAATTTTAAAATCTTTTAAATTGAAATTTGATTTCAAGATTGTTCCGATGTTTAGCTTTATAATTAGCTCAATAGATTAATCATACATCAGGTATACCTCGATTCATAAGTGTGTTGGTCTGAATACGAGACGAGTCTAGAGTTTAAACATTGAATGTATATGATATTGTTATAAAGTTATTAAACATTCCCAGCCGATATAAGATATTTATAATTTATTTATCTTTATTCGACTTTGGTCAATTAACACAACACGAAAAGAAAATCACGAATTTTCTAACAATGACACTAGTTCAGTGTTAATCTTTTTAACTACATATTTGAGAAATAGATCCGATATTAATTGCACTTAAACCTGCTAAAAAATAATTAATAATTTAAACATATTTATGTCACATATATAATTATATAGGAAGTATTTACTAATTAAAATGAAAGAAATGTCCCGAAATGCGCGTATTTCATAACAAAACACTTGCGTGAATCAAGGTGTACCAATTTAAAAAAAATCCTAGGTTACTTAAGATCCCGGTTACACTATAGATAAATTGGTATGCATACCTTATAAAGGTGCTCCACCTTGCTGGGTATCACGTAAGCGCGCTTGGACTCCTGGAAGGGGTGGCGACACAGCACCTTCTGGCCCACCTCGGGCGCCGCCTCCGAGGAGCGCTGCAGCAGGTCTATCAAGGCGTGCCCGTCCGCGCCGAACAATCTATACGCCTGAAAATAGGAGACATTTACAGTTAGATACATAAGTTTTGGTCTGGAAAGCGATATAAAACAACTCTGTAACATAGTAATGGATATTAAAGACGATAAATGTACATCATTCTTAAATCTTAGAAAATGTAAAATCATGTATTAACATATGAAGTATAGTTCGAATGAGTGGCGCGTATCATACTTTTTTGTATGGCTCTTTTAGGCCTACATTGAATAGAACTTATAAAATTAATTTTATTTTAAAAATCTATACATTATTAAAAATAAACATACCTCTTTATGCCCAGGAATGGTCACTTTTCCAACGTCTTGGCTGAGCTTAATCCGAGGCTGGCCATTTATTTCAACTAACTTGTACACACAGCCTAGTGCTGGCTGACGCTGGCATGTAACTGGGAAAAAAGATTTGAACAATACATGAGTAATTAAATAAAAAGCAAAAAAAATGTTATAAATTATACACCTATTATGTAACTTTCCATTGGTGAAAGGAGATGTGAAATAAAATAAGTAGTTTTGGGTAACGTTGTTTTCCGCGTTATTCCCGTTTCATAGAAATTTCGTGAAATTATATACCCTATGTCACTTATACAACTGGGACGACTTTAATGACATAATCATATGTCGATATCCGTTAAATGGTTTAGGCTGTAGAACATGCTATAGAATTGGACCTATACATAATCACACTCACTAATGCGACTACATTCAATAATTTACGTTCTTGAGAACAGAACCCAAAAAACGTCTAAGGACTTTATTTAGAGTTGAACATCAAAAAATGTTTATAAAATAATTATGTATTTTTTTAAAATCATAGATTATGAAAGTCAGAATTATATGAAACTAAATTTTAATTACCAACTTAACAAATTCATTTCACATAGATTTGAATTCAGTCACTTTTATACTAAGCGTGCGCTATATAAAACTAAGTCGGGTTATAACTCAAGAATTTATAACTCAAGAAAGAATCGATATTTATGATGCATAAATCGTTGGATTTACCTCCGAATAGCAGAATAACTAATTAACACATCGGAAAGAATCATAAAACAAGAAGTTGCGGAGAATTAGCTAATAAGTTATAACAACATTTATTGATTCTAAGACGGCACGAATTTAGCCGGGTCAGCTACAATGGGATACAATGGAATTCACATTTTCAACAATTTAAGTGATGTTCATTTTTATTAAATCATTTCTAGTTTTTTAATTTATCATAGTCATGATTTATTTATATTTTTTACTAACTAGCTATAAGTCTACGGTTCCACTTACGTTTAATTCCGGTACTTCTGAGAGTACTTGATCCTTATATAGCTACTGTTTACGTAACGTGATGTTTTCTATGAAATAACCTTCCTCAATAAGCGAGTTATCTAATGAAATAACTTTTTCAAAACAGACAAGTACTTCCGAAGATAAGCGCGTTCAAACAAATACGTAAACAAACTTTTATCTTACAACTATTATAAATGCGAAAATTTGTGGATGAATGGATGTTTGTTGCTCTTTCACACAAAAACTACAAAACAGATTTTGATAAACCTTTATAGTTATATACGTATCTTATACAAGCAAATAGTACATAGCCTACTTTTTAAATATAATATATGTACCTAATGTCATGGATATAAATAGAAACATACCTAAATGAGTGCCAATTCCGAAACAGTCGATGGCGTGTCCTTGTTCATGGAGACTTAGAATTGTCTCTTCGTTGATATCATTCGATGCAACGATGGTTAATTTAGCGAACCATGGTAAATCTAACTCTTTCGCTACTCGGTTGAAGGTCTCTCGAGCTAGCACCGATAGGTAAGCTAGGTCCCCACTATCAATCCGTATACCAACCGCTCTATATCCGCACATATTCAGAGCTATGGCCACTGCGCAGAAATTCAAGAGACCACTCCTGTTGGGAAATATAAACTTGTAAATAGTATTAAAAGCATCGCACTGCTAGGTAAAGGCCTTCTCTTCTATTAAGGAGAAGGTTAAGAGCCTAATCCACCACGCTGCTCTACTGCGGGATTACAGATTCTCATATGTTAGAATTCCTCCTGGTACAAGTAGGTTTCCTCAAGATGTTTTCTTTCACTGCCGAGCTAGGGTTGAATTTTAAGACAAATTAAGCACTTTAAAAACTCAGCGGTGCTAGTCGGGATTTGAACCGGCGGTTTTTTAAATAATGTAATATAAAATTTTAAGCATCACCTCTGAACCCTTGACTCCATTTTAACGAGCCCCGAAACGATATTATTGCTATAAGTTGGTAATGAGTCGTATATCCTGCTGATT
This sequence comes from Hypolimnas misippus, assembly GCA_037950945.1. Classification (NCBI taxonomy): domain Eukaryota; kingdom Metazoa; phylum Arthropoda; class Insecta; order Lepidoptera; family Nymphalidae; genus Hypolimnas; species Hypolimnas misippus. Next base: position 6,904,308 of record JBBEEQ010000017.1, read on the forward strand.
CCACATGATGCTGCAGCATCATTTCGTAGTTAAATAACTATATTATTTTAATAGCATTCATAATATAGTAAATTACGAGTCAATAAGAGCAGAAAGCGCTCAGATCTTTTTAACAATTGGGTGGGTGTTGATAACCTTGAAAAGGTCTGAACTGATCTTCATAAATTATAGTTAAGAACCATCTCAACAAAAAAATAAATAAAACTGGTCTATTTGTAATGGAAATACGATGCCACATACTGCGAAAACATATATACAGATACACACGTCAAACTTATAAGCCCCCTCTTTTTTGGTCAGGGGTTCCTTATATTTATGCATTTTTAATCAAACATACAATTATTAGTAAAACAAATCACAGCTATGTATGTTAAATGAAAAACATTAAGACTGAAACATACAAATTAATTTGTAAAATATTACATAAATATGAATATTATATTAAATAATGAATTTAGAATGCATAATATGTAGTATTGTATTTGTTGTGCTCTAGAATAAAGTACTTATGAGTGATATCAAAAAAATGAAATTAACAACTCGCCTCAATCACTGTTTCTTCTATTATTAATTCAATGTTTTTTGGTCCTTCGACACCAGGATATAAGCGTAAGGATACAACCAACTAACAAAATACCTACTAAATCCGTTTAGAAAGGTCAGCGTCGTATATAATATATAAAATGTTAAAACCTTGGAGTCATAAAAGTTATCATAATATTATATCAACCAAATGAAGATGTAAACAGTTATAATTACAGACACGATAAAATTGATACTATGTCAAGGGAACGGTTTATTATTTGTATACATCTTCACTTACATATAAACTACATTCGAGATAATAAAAAACTACGTCAAATCGTAACAAGGTCGGAAGAACTTATAATCAATCACTCATTATAAAAAATAGTTTATAAATATAAAGTATAGTATTAGGGTAAGCTTTTTGTTATAGTGTACATGTGTCATATTACATACTATAATAATAATATAAACTATAATGCTACCCAAACAATGCCGTGTGGTGAAATTCATGCAAATATGTTAAAAGTACTGTGAATGTGTGCAATCCCTATACAATGCAACTGTGCCCAATGACTAGAATTGTCCTTATTCTTGCAAGTCCAGGACAATACGTCACACTGAAGCAAAATGGTCCTCGCGGACGTGTATCTGGTATATACACTGTACTATGATGAGTGAATTATTGAGTGTGGCTGCATCGTGTCTCCCGATGAGTATGTATGAGTGACCAGAACGGACGACCGCCAGTTAATATTTAGCGAATACCCACATATTACAAATAAAAAAATGAACCAAAGACGAGCGATGAGAAACGATACGTTTAATCGGACACCAAATATCGATATGAACGGTCTCGCATGTTTACCTCAGTGTGCGTTCGAACGTGCTATATCCACTACGTATAGCCGAGACGTTTCGGACACTACGACCATTGGATCCACAGTTGCTATTGTAGCCAGAATGCCCATTATGCCGCCCGTGTGACGGTAAGCCTTGCATATAATACCTCTTCACATCGTACGTGTCCACGAGGGCCAAGAACCCGGAGGGGAAGGCTTGTGCGTACGATATGAGGGCGGCTAGTTCGCCGTCGCTCGCTTCGTCGGTGGACACGTCTAGGATATCTGAGACTCGCATCCGGCTCTCGAGGACCATGTTTAGGAAGTCGCACTGAGTCCCTCTATCGGCGTGGCGCAACGAGCCAGAGTGAATGTCGTCGAGAGTACTGAATGACGTCACGAACGAGTGCGCGTGAGTGCCCTTGACGGGAATGTTGAACATCTTCCCGGCTAGCACGTTGCTCGTTCCATCGAATCCACCTGGAAGATTTTTGCGACGAAAAATATTGTAGGTTAAATAAATAAATACATGTAATACATAAATAATTATCATCGTAATATTATTCAGTCAGTCTGATTGTTTGTTTATTTTTTTAACGATTTTAAACTTAAGCCTCTGAAGTTATTTTAATGAATTTTGGTATTGAAAGGGAGAGAGAGATATTAAACCTTAGAGGAGGAAATAGGCTAAGCACAAGGGAGTAAAATATGGGATGAAAGCTTGTACGCAAACGAAGTCACGAGAAACCAACTAGTATATTGACAGATAAATATCAACGTATATTAATTATCACATAATTATAATGAAATAAAAATAATATATGTGAACGTATTTTACAAAAAAAATTGGCACTTGTATTTTAAACTAACTAAATTTCCTTATATTTCTGGCTATAAAAGAGATTGAAAAAATAAAATAGCGTATAATGCATTTGCTTCTCATGTTTAAAATTACATGAAATTTGTTTGAAGGTTAAATGCGTTTTTATAATGCAGTCAATTCGACTGTCGCTATTTAATGAGCATCATTTAAAAGTTATGTGCCAATGAAGCATTTATAGTTTGAAACGTTCTTCGGAAATTAATTTCCTCCATTTGCAATTAATGGATAAAGTATTCAATGTCAAGGTGCTTGCATGATAGTAACAAATTAAAGAAACTTTCGTTATTCGGGGCTTCTTATGAGTCAATGGCGCGTGGGGCGTTGTTATGTACAAGTTTGAAAGCCCGTGCCTGGTACCGAGAGGTCTGGTTTCACAGCAATATAAGCTGCAGGATTACGCTAATATAATCAATAACTGAAAGTTTCCACTGTAACATAAAACCTCTGATAGTTACCAAATAAAATGTACATATATTTTTCTATGAAAACGAAATGAATACGTAACGTAGGAAAACCAAAATATTTAAATATATTTACATTTTTTTTTTAATTCACAAGTAAAATCTAATGAATATTTTTTTTTATTTTTGTTGTGTACGACTGGCGTATTTAATATTTTACGAGATTATAACGAAAATAACACGAAAATTACAGACGAATCTTATCGTTTTTAGTTTCAACCAGAACAAAGCTAAAAACAAATAGTTTCATAAATATTGCATATCACTAAGTAGACAATTTATCTTTCTCCTATTGATAAAATAAGAGCAATATTTAACATTTCAAAGTAAATATGTACAGTAAAATCTAACCAATGTATGAATATTTTGAAGCTGAAAGACCGCCATCCGGTCCTTGAGCTCTCCGCAAACCGAACTCTAGCAATGATACATTTTTCCCCGCGACCATACGATATCGCGCTGCATTCGTCGCCATGAGGCTGAAACAGATGAATTATATCAAAATCAAAATATTTTAAATCAAAATAGAAATTCACATACTCTTTTTGAACGTCAACAAAATGAATCTACCATAGTTTCGGAAAAGTATAACCTCAGGCCTGAGAAGAAACCGCGAATGAAACTCAGCGTAACTTTTTTTTTCTGTAAATTTTTTAACAACGTCAAGATTGGTTACAATACGTAAAATGTATTAAGACGGCCTGGAAGCGATCGCCTAATTCCCAAGGTATGTCATCATCTATGAAATCATAATAACCTTCTAATACACAAACGTTTCTTAACAATCTTTTTGAACTTTGCTATAAAAGCATTTTGAACGTTTTTTGGTATCCTGCTGTAAAATCTTATATGTACATACATATCCCAACAAAAGAATTACTCGAGGTAGTTGAGTAGCAGGTACAATGAGTTTGTTCTTGTTTAATGAAAACAAATAATGGAATAAGAGATTTTTATTTAACATTATTATATATATATTCTTGATTTTTATCGGTGAGAAATATAACATTTGCCTTAATACATAATTAATAATGTACATTTAAAAAAAAAACCGGCAAAAGGTGGTTATTTATATAACTCGACTTTCCACAAAGGCCTTCTCTAAATATTTTCCATCCTATTGGACCCGCTAAAAACCATTAAAATTAAGTAAAGTTATTAGTAATATATACATTTTATTAAGCGTAATTTTTAACCGACTTCAAAAGACGGGGAAACCTCAATTTGTCGGGACTTTTTAAAGTATGTTTGATTTAATTAATTATTTTTGTTTGATCGGATGTACTTCCAGATTGGTTTTATTGAATTTTCATAAAAATCGGTTGAGCACTTTCGTTTTAAAATCAAAATAACTGATAACGAATTTGCCTTTGAAATCGGTTCCTTTTTTAAAGTCTCGAATTTCAAAATATTATTATCGATAGTTACATAAGTACTGCAAATAATTTCATGAAATGAAATTAAATTGTGTTATTCACTTGAGTCGTAATGTAAAATTTACTTAATAAAACAAATAAAGTTTAAATAAATATGACGTTATATTATTTATAAAATAAATAGATTATTAAGGCATTGAATAAACATGCCAATATATTGCTGCCGAGAAATTTTCAAGTAACAATTGGGTCTTTTTCGTACGAAGTTAATTTCGATTCAACGTAGTATAAAGATATCGTACACATATATACAACATAATTATGCAAATGAAATAAGTAAATAAAGTTTTTTTTAACTATAGAAATGATCACCTTTATCGATTGACATGTTTTAAGTAGTAAGGCTTACACTGCTAATATGTCAACTCTAATAACAAGTTCATTGGACTCGTAATTAGTGACACATGCATTTTATCTATAGATGTGACGCCAACTGTATTTTATAACCATATTATAAAAAATATTGCTCCTTTAAATAAAACAATACTATTGCGAAAAAACAACTGCAGATCCATATAATTACAATAGGTATCAAAGTATGTTAAGCGTCTATATTACCTAGTATGCTAGTCGTTAACATTAATTTTGTCGTTCACACAGACCTTAATACATATATTAAGGTCTGTGTGAACGACGAACGAGGGACTATTGTTTGCGGGACTTTTTCTGAAAATAAAACCGGAGAATTTTTTCACGATACTTTACTCCTTCGTGCGCCTTACGCGATGAAGTTCTAGACATTTTATTTCGATGAACAAAAAACGTACCACCAAACACTAGAAAGCATACTGAGCACAGTATGGAATAATCTTACTCACTATAATCTATATATTAATACGTGAACCAAAAACTGTGTACCCCTTTTTACGAGAATTGCGCGGACGGAGGAGTATTAAATTTCGCACACTTATAGATTATATCGATACCTCCCACGTAAGTTATTGTAAGCCACAAATTTGCCGTGAGCGTTTTTACTGAATACTACACTAATTTGCATTGCTTAATGCATTCAAAGTGAAAAAATACCAAAAATCTTTTTTTTTTCAAGTTACAACAAAATACGCCTGAAAAAAGGCGTATTTTGTTGTAACTTTCAAACTAAAACGGATTAAAAGTGCTCTACTGTAAAATTGTAATTTTGGGGTTACAACAACTTACGTGGGAGGTATCGATATAGAGGAGTGAGGAATGCCAAAATATATTTAAAAAATATATTGTATATATAATACTCATGTATGTATTTGACACACACACGTACATATAATCTATTGTTATTTGTTAATGTCTGTAATTATGGTCGAATTTCGACCACTGGGCAACCACTGGCATGTAGGTATAAATAATTATGTATGCATCGCGTTACAGATTTGTTTTTAACCCCCGTCACCAGTATCTTCCTGCAATTAATTTGTCTAGCCGAGCTTGACTGATAAATGTAGATAGCGAAACAAACAGCTTAACTACGCTTATGTGCATGAGTAAATAACGAATATCGTCATACAATAATTAATTTTAATTCTTAAAACATCACCTGCAATGAAAAACAGCAGTTCTTGGTGTTTTAAGTTATAATTACGTCCATTATTTTAAAAAAAGACTCTTCTTGGACTCGTTTCTGTTACAAAATTCGTTAAAATAAGCGTAATTAAGACTTTAAACAAAACAACCGACTTAAATTTCGTTTACTCAGATGACATATATTTTTCATTTATTTTGATTTTATAACAAAACTACTAAACCAATTTTGATAAAAAATTTATAAGACCGATCTGAAGGAATCCCTTCCGAACCAAGGAAGCATTTTACAAAAATCCGTCTATACAGATATGATAGAATTATAACGGAATATACAATACAGAAAAATAATGTTCAATCATAAAAATATATACATCCGAATTGATTAGCTTTTTTGAAGTCTGTTAATAACGATTTTAGCCAGATTGAAACATTGTCATCATCCCGCACAAGCTAGTAATTGAGAACGTACTATTGAAAAAACTTAATACTAGATGCCATCTTGTTATAGGCAAAATGTTCTTTTATAAAGGGAAGAAATTGACGTATAAAATTTAATTGCATGCTGAGTTACAATGTTATTCTGAAATTTATTTTGTGTTAATATATAACAAATTAAAAAAAAATGTAAGCCATTCCTTTTTAACTATAAGTTTCTTTTTTGAATGAAAAAAACTTATAAAGAATTTTTAAATCTCCTGTAAAAGTGCGAAAAAATTTTCATGATATTTTTTATAACAGGACAAATTACTGATGATATTTTGATAATATTTGGACGGTGATAAGCAATACTGTGTCAACCCACACGGACTTCATTTTGAGAAAATGGCGTCTAAAGATACCATACTTATTATTAGCAAATATGTTTGAAGAAGTATATATCCATCTTTTCTTTGCTTTTTGAATAAAAGGTATAATTAATTAAAAGCAGATTTATTTATTTAATATATTATCTAATAAAAAGTTTTTCAAATACTTTAGATTTTTGTAAAAATTGCAAAATATGGAACGCACTTGGAAATCGAAACAATTAATCAAGAGACTTTTTTCCGTACTTATTTAGTTTATATGACTTCAAATTATTTTGAATAATGTTGAATAGGTGATGCAATATCAAAATACATCAACACCTCCAAATTTGACTATTTGTGGGTTGACACATTATTGCTTATCAGCATCCATTTATTAAAACGTATAAAATTAACGCGTTCGCTCACAAACCATCGTCGAAGTAACTATGGCATATATGGACACTTCTGTCCGGAAGTAGTCGGAGAGATATGAAAAGATACTTTTTGACTGTAACAATCGTAATATTTTTGTATATGTAAAACTGCACTAACTCGAATACTAATATTAGTATTAGTTACGTATTAACTAGTTATCGTAAATAGGAAAACGACTTAAACTATATAATACAACTTTACCTATATATGTCGAAACTACATATTGGCGAGATAATAAAATGTTTAGACGCAAAACGTCTGGTTGTAAGTACAGTCATATCAATATGTAGATACATTATATATAGGGAGGAAAAGGTTAAACTGAATGACAATATTCAAAACAAAATAAAAATTTATTGATTATTGTTTTACGATTGCAATTTATAAACATGTTAAGGCGACGCGACGTGATAATTAATTTATTACGTTAATAAAATTTTGATTTATATATAATTTGTTTCCACGATTTGTGACTAGTTTTTACACTACGCTCAAAACTTTTTGGCGTAAGTAGCTATTGTATTGTATTGTGGAATCGATCCCTGATGATACACAAAGCCAAAATCAATACAATTACATTACTTTTTAAGCAAATTAAATATAAGTAATAGGAAAGTTTTTAGACGTTGTGTGTAAATGTATATTTTCGTGAGTTTCTTAATTCCACCTAAACGCTAGGATTCTTGCAGTATCTAGAGTGAAGTGGAATCTTTAAAAAATATTTTTGCAGATGTAAAACAACGATTTATATAAAAATATATATATTTATTTATCTTCATAATACTTTCTTTAAACAACGTTGTTTATTTAGTATTGATACTTTTTCGTTTCAAAAACAAGTTGTACGTATAGTTAGGAAGTTAAACATTGTGTTGTTGTCTTCACTAAATGTCAGAGGAAACTAAATTTATCTCTTTTACCTTTGACAATTGAAAATAGGGCAACATGTAGGTCACTCTTGAGGTTTATTATTATTTTATTAACGACGTGATAATTTCTAGAAAGTACCGAAGTAATTAAAAGTCATGTTTTAAACAAATATTCAGAAATTTAATTTATACGAACTAATTAATAACTTTCTATCTCTTTACTGAAGTCTAAACATACCTACATATTATTGTAACGAAATTGTTATAGTATCGTGACGTCAGTTTTAATATTTTTACACAATCTTTCGAAACAGAAGTAGTATGATTTAGAGTTCATGCATATATTAAATATATGCACATTAATTGTTATGTATGTGGATGTGTTTATTCATATGTTTGTCTTTAGATTCCTGTATGATACCTACATGATTCCGTATGATATTTAGACTATGTTAAATACAGCAGTACTGTTTTTTTTCCGTTTAATGTCACGTTTGATATAAACGCTTGTTTCAAAATATTATTTATGGGTGAAAATGTTATCTATGTGTATAAAACCTAAACTATTTTATATTGTTTATGTATTACACGCATCACATCGATCGTATTAAAAGCGTTTTAATAACTCGGTATGGCGATGACATTTCAAACGACTACCATTACTGAGAACAGCTCTAATAACAGAATTTATCAGTATTTTGTAAGAAAAATCATCCCTATTTGGATAAAACACCCAGATATTTCAATTTTAATACCCAGACATTTCAATATTAGCTTAATATAAAGCTATCTTATCTATTTTATTAGTTCGCTAATAAAAAAATCATATCAAAATTTTACATGATCTAATTAAACATCGCTAAAAATCAAATGAAGAACATTAGCGTATGTAGGCAAATAAGCAGTCTTAAAAAGTAGCTTACCTTGCGAAGTTAACTAGAGTCAATAACGTTGTCTCCAGCAATTGCGCAATTATGAGCGGTCCCTCCACTCGTAAAAGAGGAACTCTGAAATATAAGTTTGAATTTAAAACAATGATATTTTATATAGTCACTTTTATATTATAATTATCTATATAAAAATTTCCGCTTGAATGATTTATGTCTAAGTATAACGCAAAACAGATTGTAAATTTATGTGCCGTCGTCAAATGATTAAGTCAGACACTCAATTAGATATCTAAAGGCCTAGGTCGTTCGATGTATAAATTAAGATAGCTCAACGTTTACTGGTTGAAACTTAAAAAGTGACCTCTTTCACAGCGACTATAAGCCGGAGGGTCGTTACAATTATGCGATTTATTTTTTAATACGTCGTCGATAACATTTATTTATAAACAGCTAATTAAACATTATAATAAATCTCTTTTTTTTCTCGCTAACCCGCCCGAGGTTTACTGAGGCGGGTATGTGGACTCCTGGAACGGAGAACATATGCCTAGGATATCCACTAAAATCCAATTAGACCCTCATTGTCCTAAGAGCGCCCCACGGGATCGCTTACGCATACTACCGCTTACACATATTCGCCTATTAAGGCCTGCTTCACCCGGAGAGTGCTCTGGGGCACTGCAAGCACTTCCGCCCCGGTATTATGTGGGAGAGTAACCTTAAAATAAATCTAACCTAACAAACGATAAATCACAGTTAAATTTAGCCAAGCAACTGATCAACGTTTAACCTAATTGTATACTTATAATAATGTCTAATAATATTTCAGGAATTTAAATGAATGCCGGTAATTATCTAGCTGTCAATTGGCTGATTATTTCATATGTCTACGACATACGCATTACTAGGCATTGTATTAACTAAGTATATGAAGCATAATTATGCAACAGCAAATATTTATCTTTGTAATCATATTACGTCTTGTCTACTATCGTGATATAGACCTAAAACCTACTATCGAGAAATAATTTTATGCTGTCTATTGATACGCTCTATATCAATAGGCTTTGCATAAAATTGTTACTTCAAAGTTTTAAAAAATCATCAATTTAAATAGCATTCTATAACATCTTTTAATCTTGAGTTAAAATTAATAAAAAGGTAGTTTAGGTAAAACTATGCTTTTTTTTATAAATATATGTTACGTTCATGGTTTTTGACGTTAAAAATATGTACCAATTTCTATCTTTGAAAAGCTCATAACCCTCGTCTATCATAATCACCTTATTGCTAAACAACGTCGTCACACAGTGGTGTATAACATATCTATAGCTATATATACTATCATTGAAGAATACATATAAAATTCAATTTAAAAAAGTTTGTTAGATTTTACATTACTGTTTATACAATCCAATATTTCGCATCGTTAATTTTTAATATAACAATATCCTCATCTTCTCCCCTAATTATATTCTTTACCGATTGACGTAGAAATATATTTTTAAAGGAAAATTCAATGAAAAATTATATGCATCTAAACCATTAAATTTGTTGTGCCTAGATAGGCAATTTTAATGGTTTAGATGCATATAAATCTATGACTGGCAGATGCTAGTCATAGTTTCTTTACAACATCTTGTACATTGATACTGAAATAACTAATAAATACTAGAACATGTTCTCATGCATGTTTATAGACAATTAAGTTGGTAGGAAGTGTTTCAATTGTGACATCACATCAATATTATAATGGAGGCGTATTTTATATTAAAAATCTTTTATAAGGGAAGAATTACATATATAAGTTTTGCTCTCAGACTTTCATAAAAATTTACATAAGACGTTGGTCACTGCTTTACACCCGAAAGTATTTACTGGCACCGACGTGCCTTATTTTGACAGCTTTCGTAATTACATACTGCGTAACCGTTACTAGGTTACAGAGTTATTTCATATCACTTACGCGAGTAAAACTTACATGAGTATTTCTCGCCTTAAACGCAATGGCATTTTAGAACTATAAAAATGTTAACTTCATACTATTTGATATAAAAACTTGTGCTCATTTCCAATTTTGACAACTGGACTTTTAACTGGTATCGCTACAACTATTTGCCCGAACTTCCAAAAGCGGAAGATATTTAATGTGCCAAAATTCATGCACTAATAACATAGTTAGAAAATCTCATTGATTATATTTATAAAAATCATCTGGCAAGGAATATGTTTATTTTGATTTAATTTTACACTATGAATCATAGTATGACCATTTAGATTTTATTGTTGTAAGATGAATTGTTATTACATAATAGGTACTTTGGAGCGAGCTAATATGATATGTTATTTGATACCTGTTTGTCATATTACTTAACATTCATATAAAGCTGAAGAATTTGATTGTTTATTTAAATGGATTCGTTTTAATACTTATCAGTTTGATTTGAAAAAAAAATATTTTAGTGTGAGTCAGCTTAAAAAATATAGAAGGTTATAAAATATCATGCTATGAATTATTGTCTGGTTTGGTACTTATTTGATCAATCAAGTATGCCTCATACGGTATCAGGCATACTGGAATCATCAAAAGAAGTATGTATCAGTATGTGGGTGAAATTAGGCGTAAATTTCACTCATATACATAGTCATGTTAATATTAAATTGTTTGGCAATACATTTGAAGATTTGCATTAACAGAAAAAAAATTAAATTGTATAGTAAAAATATATTCAGTTAAATATTTACCATAAATTACAAAAACTATGAACTATCTTTATTTTTATATAGGTATTGTTTAAATAAATATCCTAAACACAGTTAAACACTGCACAATAATTAAAAATATGTTTTGTTATAATTTTTTACTAGCTCTTTTCTAATTCTGTTCCACCAGAGAGTTGAGTAGAACAAGTTCTCCATCTCTGTATTCATAAGGCCATGGAAGGTGACTACAACCTTTAATGCTAGTATTATAAGTCGCCTGATTCCATGAACGAGACATAATTTAAATTGTAATTATAAATAATACAAACCATACAAAGTTAACTAAGTATATGATAAAAAAGATTTTTATTTTGAAATAAAATAAAATCAATCAATATCACACACTTGGTAACAAACTGATCGAATACAAAATCTGTGCCGCAAGTTAGCTAAGTCAGTAAATTTAGTTTTATATAATTTTCTATCTCACAATCTATGATTTTCTAAAAACAAATGACCATTCCTTTAACATTTTGTGATGTTAAACTCTAAATAAACTTCCAAAATTCCCAATTGTGAATTTTTTTGCATTTCATATAAAAAAAATGTAAATTTTTTAATTCGGTTGTTTTAATACAATATGGAGTATATATGTTATAGAGTAGATACATATGTAGTATGATGTGTAAAATTAGTATTCAACAAATAGTCAATGCTGAATGTATTGATTAAGCCATCTTAAATTTTTCAGTTCTGTGCAGTTTAATAAATCAACATGTTTCAAGTTCAAACTATAAATATATGAGATTGAATGAATATATATTGATCTTACCATTTAGCTTTTAACAACCAATATTAACATCTAAGTCAACGCAACTTTTATTCAAATTGAATAAAATATTAAACATGAATGTACAATACCTGGGAAAAACAACTGAACCTTCTTCAATTGCACTTAATTTAATGTCCTTACAGGTTAAATCCTTGAGATAGTCATAAAACTCATGTTCAATAGTAGTAGGTAATGTTTGTTTTAAATATTCAATGTCTGGAAATATAGTATTGATTATGAGCAAATAATATTTAAATGAAATTCACAAAATTCGACTAGTACATACCACTATCCGAATAATGAAAGTTTTCTAAAAACTTAAGACACTCTTCGAGACCAGCAAAAATAGTAAATTCTCCTTGGAATGGGTTCGTACGGAAAAATAAATCAAAGACAGCCATATCATTAACTTTCCCTGATTTCCAGTACGCATAAGCCATTGTTATTTGATATAAATCTGCAAAATTAATTGTATTTAATAATTTAATTCTTTTAAAAATTGGAAATAAAAAGGCATACATTTATGATACATATTATTTTCGATTTTGGCGCAATTTTATTTTTTAGTTAATTTTCGTACATAAACACTATAAATACATGAAAACATTATTACACTTTTTATCTCTTTTGTTTATGTGATTAGGTTAGCTATATCTATCTAAATATCTTATAAACTGTAATCATAAAATAATCAGACAATAGGAATTTTGAAATTCGCTCCAAAATATTTCAGTTTCTACTTACCAGTTAACAGGGGTTGAACAATTCCATTTTGACGAGCCATTTCTCTAATATTATTTAATTTATCACTAGACATTTCCGACGTAAATGAAGAAGTTACGGGAGCAATATTGGTTAACGTAAACAATGTTTGATAACTGACGGACGACTAATGAGAGAAATAATTTCATCGTGATCAACCTCGACTTATCAGCGCGCCAAACATGAAACACTATTTGACGGAATAAGTATGTCTATTACCTACGCATGCGCATACAATTTTTTATTGACCATTTAACCTTGAGGACATTTACAAAGGTCGAATGTTTAACAACATTATAAGAAATCAGTTATTCCTAATATGTCTTATATTTTATATATGTATCACAAAAACTGAATACAATAAAAAACAATCATTATTTCAATATAAAAAGTAAAATAACTTGATTTTCATATGTATATTTATTTTTAAGGCGTTAAAAGGCGTTAAAGCGTTTATGATTCATTTATCATTTTGAAAAAATAAAGGTTCTTCATAGTTTAAAATTTTTTGCATATTAGCAAAAACTAAACGCTACAAAAAGACTTCTCATATAATCTCTGCTCGTACGATTTTTTTTATATTTATTTCCAAGTATCAAAAATAACCATATGTTGTAAAGTTCTTGATGCTCTTACTATTTGAAATTCGTTATTATCTAATGTATCCTGGGACACATTTTAATCGCCTTTAGATACTTAAAGCCTTTAAACACTAATAACTACAATCGTTCATGTACACAAAAAAACTTGAATTAATATTTTTTTTATATGGCAACATTTTATATTGTCACTAATGTCACTTAACATTGGATCCAGGCCGCTGAAAAGTTGTACCCTAACGGATGTGAATTCGTAATAAACTATAAAATGTGAACGAATGGACGCACTATAATGGCTGTTGTACTATGGGAGAAAAAATTTTGTTATTGATTTTTTTTTTATTAGCTCTATAAAATTACAAATATAAGTATCTAAATGAGGAAAAACTTTAAAATCTACCATAAAAGTTCTTATAAAAGGTCAAAATGTAATAATATTTCAGATCTATGACTAACGAGGAAATAATTCTGTTCAATGATGAGTCGGTTTATACTACAAATAGTAAAAATTCCTTCTTAAAATTAATTGTTTTATTTAAATAAATTGATTGGGATCATTTGTCATAATAATTATAATTTAAAATATATTGATTACTAGCAGTTGCTCGCGGCCGCCCGCGTATATTTTGGAATTTGATTTTTGATTGATGAAGCATTTAAAAAAAACTGGTAAAAGTGGTAAAATAAAAATCTTGAGAGATTTTTTTTTTCTTCATATGGGTGTGGGGTTGATATTGATACGATAATTTTGTATTTTATATTTCATTATTAGCATAAAGAAGAATGAGTATAAAGTTTTAAGTAAATAAGACCACAGGATAACATTTTGCATACGAACGTTTTTACCCCTTTGCACCCCTTTCGGGGTGAAATATCGAAAAGCTCTTTTTTAATTTATCCGTTTGTCTTCATAGCAATACGATGTAAAAGATTCAGCTAAATAAATCTAACAGCGAAATTGTTACCGTTCCAGGATTTAATACCCCCTAGTGACATTATAAGGGATGATTTTGAAGTTCTGGGATACATATATTCAGTTATTCTCCATAAGTAATATTTATGCTGAATTAAAGGATAATCGGCCAAAAAATACATTTGCTCCATACAAACTTTACAACCCCATTATGGAATAACAGTACCCCGTTTTCTATTTTACATTTCATTATTATCACCCAGAAGTATGTGTATTAAGTTTTAAGTTAATACGACCACGGAAGAAGATTTTGCATACAAACGTTTGTGAGTACTTTTAACCCTCTTAGAGGTGAATGATTAAAACACCCTTTCTTAGTGGATGCCTTCAACCTAAAAACCACCTACTGCCGAAATTTCAAGTTCGTAGCCCCAGCGGTTTAGGCTGTGCGTTGATGAATCAGTCAGGACAAGTGATTTTAACAAGCTTTTATTAGCTTCACTTGTAACTATGTAAGAAAATCTTGGAATCTTAATTTGACCCACTTCCTGGTCTTTAATTAGGATGAAATTTTGCGCACACTCTGAGTTCTGATGACAATACATGACTAGCTAAGAAACGTCATTACCAATCCAATATGGCGGCCTCCCCAAGATGGCGAACTGGCTGTTTGAAATGAACCTCCATGGTATGGGTATCAAATGAAAGGGTTTGCTGTCAGGAATACGAAAAAAAAAGTCACGTGACTTAAATCCAACATGGCGGACGTTTAAAATGGCGGGCAGGCTATTCGAAATGCACTCCTGACACGGGTATCAAATGAAAGGTTTTGCTGTCAGGAATACGAAAAAAATAGTCACGGACTCAAATCCAATATGGCGGGCGTCCAAGATGGCGGGCAGGCTATTTTAAATGCACTTCCACGATATTGATATCAAATGGAAGGGTTTATAGTAAATTAAGTTGGAATAAGAAGAAGACTAAAAAGTGTAAAATAAAAATAATAATTTAAAAAACTAAAAAACACACTTGTATTTTGCACTAAAAATATAATAAAAAAAAAAACTAAAGAACATGCTTTAATGATGAAAGAAATTAAAGCTCTATGGAGCCCCCCATCCTTTTTTGTACCCCTTCTGGGGTGTTTTTGTCAGTTTCGTTCTAGTCGCGTTTCTTTCATTATTAAAGCGTGTTTTTTATTATATTTTAATTATATATATAAATTGAATGCCTTTTAGTTGGTATATCCAGTTTATACACTTATCTATACCAGTCAATACGTTACAATAAATACCATGTGTGTGGCAAAAGAATATAAACAAAGGCTAAAAAATGAAGTAGTACTATTTCCCTTTTGTATGAAACAAAAATATCGGCAAAATTTAAAAACATATTTGATTAGATATGTGCTGAACTCGTTTACATCGTGTTCTCTTGCGCTGAATGTAACTAAAGAGCATTTTTCATTGCCAGAAACAAAACTTTTAAAGAACCTCGTTTACTTTTGTTTGAGGAGCAAATCACAAGTGGAATATCGTTTGATCTAATGAATTTTTGAGTTAATAAATACGATGTATTTCAGAATTATAATTTATGATAGTCTTAAAAAGGCTATGTTTCAAAGAATTTGTATCCAGAGCCTAATATTATTTGATTACAAATTACTACGCTCATTGGATTTTGATACTAATATAAACAAATATTTATATAATAATTAAATTGAGATATATAAGATTATCATTTAAATTAATTTCATTTACATTGACAACGAGATTACAGATACCTGTGATTTGTAGAAAAATTTATAATTTGTCAAATAAGCGCTACAATACTAATATTTCATGTCATAATACAAAAATAGTTCATTAACCTAAAAAAATATTTTGTTATTACATAAAATTATTTTTTAAGTATAAGTGATCTGTTTCAACTTATAGTGTAAATGTATACCAATATACTATATGTATAAGTAAATAATTTTGACGTGTTTTATCCGGCTCTATTTTTATATGTTAATTTATAGTTATGACTACACCAATAAACAAATATACTTAATTATAATTTAAACTTTTCATTGAATATGTAATTTTTATAACCCCGTTATAGTCACTCGTGATATCGAATTTTTGGTATAGTACGTTTCACGTAAGTGTGTTGCTTTGAACAATGCGTAGAACACAAAATTAGGCACCAGGACAGTTGTTTAGAAATTTATTTAATTTTAACTTAGACCATTAATACTTAATGGTCTAAAAATGTTCATTATTAAATACTTCTTATTTATTATGTGTTACAAATTTATGTGCTTAAATCATTATTTTTAGCAGTTTTTATTCAATTCATATCGATTGTATTTCTCAAATAGTTAAAAACATGAATACTAAATTTGTGTAATTGTTTAAAGATTCGTTGTTTTCGTTTAGTGGCGTGTTTATTTACTAAATAAGTCTTATAACGGCTGAAAATATTCAATAAGATTATAACAATATCATACAAATTCAATGTTTTAAGTCCTGGTTACTCGACTGTAGTCTGTACCATGTGTAGGTTCTGACTTGCCTCGTATTCAGACGAACACAAGTGAATCGAAGTATAGTAGCCTTGACATTGACAACTTATTCAATGATGCAGATATAAATTCAGTTACCAATATGGCACAACTAAAAACCAACAAAACAAAATTTATATTGAATTAAATGAGTACAGCAAATGTATTGCAAATATTTATCAGCAATAAATTAGTACATAAAGCCACCATCTTTAAGTTTTTTTGTTAAGTTACGAATGTAGTAAGGGATACTTAAGTATTTTGTATTTATTTAAGTTATCAATAGCCTTATGTCAACTGCTTATAACCATTTACAAAATAATGCTTCTCCCGATGCAGAGCTTTTAATTATTGAGTTCTTCTGGTATTTTTTCATAAGCTTCACTTTACTTTGTAACGAGCAATAATTGTGTAGCAATCAAATATAAGTAATCGAATTACAACTCGTCAAATTTTTGTTGTTGAGTAGTTCTGGTGACCATACTGTTAGGAATATATCATAAAAGTAAATAATACTGTATTTTGTCTATGGTAGCTCGTTGATCAGTTAGTAATTATTATATATCAGCAGTACGCAGCCTCCCTCTCTCTAGGATAGATTGCTCGTCTTTACTGTCACAATTACATTAATATTTACAAGTAAACTAGTAACTAAAACTCCAGAGATAACACAAACGTGAACTTCATCATCACTTCAACTACACCAAATGCTGTTTCTCGAGGGCAAATGCAGGAGTTAATAAAAAAACCGCATCAAAATTGATCCATTCGTTACGGGGCTATGCTACGTATATAATACTTATAAACCTTATAACACCCCTACTTAAAAATACCTAAAGGCTATACCGTCCACAATATTTTAAGAGTTCTCTTGATTTATCTATGACCTCAGTATTAGTTACTGGCCTGATGAAGATGAGAAGAACTAGAAAGAAAGGCCTTTCAAACAAAAAATAAAACATAATCGGTCTACTAATGAATGATTAACTAACGAAAGCGGTAAATAAAAATAATAAAAAAATACATACAGTTGAATATAGAACCTCCTCCTTATTTTAATTCGGTAATAAAGGTGCTATTTCGCGATAGCTCACTAGCCTTCGTCTTTTTCTATACCAGGGAGGGGTCGCAATTAGTTTTATTCGAAGTCAGTTTTTTCAACATATTATGACTGTTGCTTTTTTGTTAGAAGATAAGATTTTAAGCCGCCTACTCCGTACCTCCTACGGCCTATACACGTACTTAAATATTAAAATTTTCGACGTTGCAAGTTTATAACTTACAAATTTAAGTTGAGTAATGATGATATAAAAACTAACTGCCTCACTACAAAAGATTTAAACAGGCGTTAAACGCGTGTTTAAAAAAAACCGAGTCTAAGCACAGTTTTGAGTTAAACATGCTTTAGATATAGATTATCATACGTTTAAGTGAGTTTAATAGATGTCTAAAACCTATTTCTGCTGTCAAATGTAAAGTATAACATTTTATCAATAAGTTTTTTATGAGTTTGGATATTATTTTTATTGTTTTTTTTGCAATTTGGATAATATTTTAAGCAATGTTTAATTTTTAAACACTGTTTAGCTAGACACGTGTTGAACATGGTTTTAATGCGTCTTTTGTAGTAGGACAGTAAATGTTTATCACTCCTGTCTTATTTATTATGTCAGGATAGCTCCATAAACAGGATTATGCTTATAAAACACGGGTAAAATATGAAATTATTTGAATATTTTTAGACGTGTAATCATATTCTTAATGGTTTTTTAACATCTCATCTTTACGTCAAGTATTTGTGAAAATTTTAAATATTTTGTCATGTTAAAAATCTTTAAATAAAAAAAAATAAGTAAGTTTTTTTGTAAGATGAATCTGTATAGAGGTGTGTATTTTTAAAAGTGCTATTTATCACAATATTGTAAAGAACTAATTTAAATATTATAGTTCTGAAATTAAAAGATCAATAAATTCATATTTCTGTAAAACCATAATTTTCTAATCAAATAGAAACAATTAAATGTAAAAAGAAATTACGTACGCCGGAGGTAAGGCCCTATATAATATGTTACACATTATGTTTTTGTAAGTAGATGTTCATTTTAATTATTATTTATTTTTATTTTTTAAGTATTTGAACATAAACATCGTATTAGCAAGTATTTTTTTTAATTAAGCAGGTACATAATTTTTACTTATTTTGAAAATCCAAAACATACAAATTTACTGTATAAAAACATAATTTTATACTTTTTTTGGTATGGTAGTATTATATTCTATTAAAAATGTATTATTATTAAATTTTTATTATTAATAAAATCTTATTTGTCATTATTTTACACTCTAAAAATAAATACTATTGATTAATAAAATGTATTTGAAACAAAAATTCACTCAGCTTTAGGCTTTTCTGTCCTTTTGCCATTATCAAATATCTAATTAGTTATCTAGTTCTTATTTTATAAAAAAGTAATAATAATAATTTTTATAACAGAAACAAATCAATTGCTGTATAATCTGTGCCGCCTGATATTTATAAATACATAAGTGCTCTTTATTATAAATAATATTTTATTTAAGTAAAGCATTTTTTGATAATAATGCAAGTGGACGATCATTTCCAGGGTGTTTTTTGTCATGATGCAGTAAGAGTCCTTTTCTTGTTACAAATTTTTCACTACATAATGAACATTGAAAAGGCTTTTCTCCTGTGTGTTGATACATGTGATACTGCAAAAAAAAATGTTAACATGTATAACAATTTAAAGTTGGTTCATAAAGATTCTCACTGCAGATGTTCTTGTGATGCAGTTGGGCTTTTGACTTTTTAAATTAATTATTAATTTGTTTTTTGAATAAAAAACTTTTACAATTTATAAGCTAAACCTTCTATTTCCTTATTTTCTATTCCTTTTTACCCCTTATCCATTTTTTAGCTGGCAAGGCATTTGTGGCTCTTCTAGTGGTCATGCATGGCGGTGATCACATCATCATTTGCCAGCTAATTAAAAAAAAGGCAAGTGTTTTTAAATTACAACCAAGCTAACTTAATAAACTCACCATGTAATTATCTCTTCTGAGAAAACTATGTTGACACAGTGTGCATTGGTATTTTAAACATGCCTTAAATGGTATAAGGGTTGGTTTTGGAGCAATAGGACGAAGTGGTAAAGGTTTGTTATCACGGGAGACTGTAGGTCGCTTTTTCTTTACTTCAACTCTCCGCCCAGGGTGCATTCTACTTTTATGTGAATAACAATTACCAGAACTTGCAAAGCTTTTTTCGCAAAATGGACATTTATAAGGCTTCGCTCCAGTATGTTGATTTATATGGAACTGTAAAACACAAACAAATAGGTCAATACGTAATAATATCTAATACACTATAAATTATACAATAATCTACTAGAAACAACCTCTATTAGTAAGAAATAGCAAATTTCAAATAAACATTTTAGAATATATCAAAATTATCAATTTTAAAATGAATTTATTAACTACTTCATAAATTTATGCATTTAATAATAAATGTAATAAAATAGTGAAAAAAAGTAGTCAATACCTTTAAATCCTGGTTGCGTTTAAAACATTTCTTGCAATAGTGACATTTATATGGCCTTTCACTGCTGTGAGTTACACTGTGAGTTTTCAAATTACTACTTGTATTGTAGGAGCGCCCACACACTTTACAAGTGTATGATTTACTTGTGGATGATGTATGGGCTGCCAGATGGGCTGCTAGATTTTTTTCAGTCCTAAATCTGCAAAATGAATGTGATAAATTTTAATTACTATGTATCATCTATATATGCAAACCAAAGTTGTGTTAGCTACATCACTACTTATGAATGGCTGGACTGATATTTATGATCTTTGATTTTTTTTATATTTGTCGCTGCCCTGAATGGTAATAATTGTTATTAACTGATTCATCACAAGCTCAAGTTACTGCAGGTTCAAACTTTGTATGGAAAAAGCAAACATAATACAGGCAGGGCATGAAAAAAAAATGAGTAAAACACATTGTCTTTTAGATTTTATGTGGGATGGCTAATAAGTTAACACAACATTTCTTGATGCTGAGTTGGCATAAAGTTAAATAAAAAGTATTCCAACGATTTAAAAATACAGTAAAAATACTAATAATAATATTAGTATTTATTTGAATGACATTAATAATGAAGCTATATACAAAACACAATTCCAATTTTCATGATGACATTTTCTATACTTAAAGTGAAATTAAAGAACATATTATTAAGATGAATAAGAATATCATATTTTGAATATGAAATGTCTACAAAAAATAACATTACTTACACTCGTCCACATATTTTGCACATTCCCGCTGTTCTATGTTTTTTTAGATGTGATATTAATTCACTTTTATAATCAAAATTATCTCCACAGTTAGCACATTTGTAAGGTTTTATAGCTTTATTTTCATTGTAGTGGATCCAAGCATGGTTTTTCAAAGCTAACTCAGTAATAAACCCTCGGTTACAAGTTTTACATTGAAAAGGCTTTATAATATCTTTTTTATCATCATTCGGATCACAGGTTTTGTCTCCTTTTTTGATCAATTTTATAGTCACATCTTCACCATCAACACCATGTAAATAAGATACATCTTGTTCAATAGATTCTGAATTATCTTCGATATCAGGTGATGTGGAATCCTCTGAGTTTTGTAATACCATCATTGGGTCTACACTTACTTCCATTCCAGTAAATTTCATGTCATCTCCACAATCTGTTTCAACCTTTATATGAGGTTTTTCAGTTTTAGTGTTATCCACATTTTGTTCTATAATAAGACTCTTATTTTGTAAAATATCTTGTGCTTTTCGTGCTGTATCGATAAAGTCACATACAGTTTGTAACTTTGAACAACATTTAATGCAAATGTTTTTTGGTAACTTGTCATCTTCATCAACCTATAAAAAATAAATGTTCCTTTATGAATATAAAATTACGACATTGTTATAAGATAGAGAAAATTATATTTACCTCTATCAATAGATATTTGTTCAGTTTATTTTGAAGTAGCATAGCTTCAGCTTCTTCACTAAATATCATTATTGTTACCTCTTGCTCTTCAGCACAAAGTCGACACCATCTTTCAAAAGTTTGTATGGATCCGGCCATCATCAATCAAAATTAAATTATACTTCTTTATTCCTGTTTTAAGGTGGTGTAGGGTAATTCTGTATACTATACTGGTTTGGGATCCAGTACATTGGGTTGTTACTGTTAGTAATGATTTTTTAGCCTCCTTACTCAACACATTAACAACGCATGCGCGTTTTAAAATAGCGATGTTGAGCTCTGTATACTTCATTGTTATTGATATTCAGAGAAATGCTATCACTCCAGTGCGCAAACTCAAACAATTCACACTGTATTGTACATTGAACTATGTATACAAGTGCGTTGCAAGAAGAAGAAGAGATATAAGTAAAATTATTTGTTATTCTGACTTGAATCTAGAGAAAAACACAAACGAATAGATGGATAGGCAATTGACACTATTGACACTACACACATGACAAATAACAACGATATAAAGTTGCCACATTGCTATTAACAATAACAATATCGAATATTAATTATAATTTAAATTTAGAGAGTTAATATAAACGTCGATTGTACAACATGAATATACACTAAACACTTTCTGCCTTACTACAAAAGATTTAAACAGACGTTAAACACGCGTCTAAGACAGTTTTGAGTTAAACATGATTTAGACGTAGATTTTTAAGTGAGTTTAATAGATGTTTAAAACCTATTTTTGTTGTCAAATGTAACGTATAACATTTTATCAATAAGTTTTTTATGAGTTTATTCGCTGTTAAGCAATTTAGATAATATTTTAAGCAATGTTTAAATCTTAAACACTGTTTAGCTAGACACGTGTTCAACATGGTTTTAATGCGTCTTTTGTATTATGACAGTTTACGATTACATAACATTCTTCCATTTCTCCCTAATCTATAGATGAGCCAATTTACCTTACTAGATTTACCAAAACAAGGCTTAAGTAATAAAAAAATATAAAACCCGATTGCCCAATAACATTATCTCACACTTCAAAATCGATAAAATTATTTAGGCTATAAAAAGTGACAACGGTTCACCAGTTTTGATAGTTTACATCCGCCACCTTGTTTTTTTATGTCACAATATGATTATATACATAGAATATGATACTCTAGGGAAGAAGACGAATCTAATAACACCGTACTCTTTAAAATCCTGCAAGCCATTTAGGTTACAGAAAATATCCTGTGGTAATGGAATGGACACATATGTACAAACATATATATGTGAAAACATCATTTCCCTTGTTCTGGGTTAGCCGAGTAAAAAATTTCGAATATAGAATAAGTAATTGCAAAATTATTTAGCTATAATCCGCAAAAGCAACGTATATTTGTCTGGTATCACGACGACGACCGCCAGCCGCAAATGAACCTGCCAAGGTAGCCAAGTTAAGATCTACCGAGTGGATAATGATCATTATTGACTCTTTTTACAAAAGCAGAAAGTGCGAAATCGAGAACTTCGTGTATAATATGTGATAATAGTACTCAGTGCTGTACCTCTTTATTTGTCGTGTTTGCAAACATTATTTATGATAATATTTAATGGTGATTTTAATAGAAATAGTGAATTAGTTATGTCAAAAATTACATATGATATGTAACTCTCTCTTTTTGAATATTAGATGTGTTTGACCTTTTCTTGCAATTGCTAACTGCACAGTTTAGATTTATTAACGTAGCTCCAAACACAATGAAAACGATTTTGATATTGTTGAAAATCGTTTTCTAAGAAGTTTTATAAACGCGTTAGATCATTTAATCATAATATTTGCTGATGGTAAGTGTCCTGTAAGGCGCGTCACAATGCTTGATGGTCTAAGCTAGTAGTTTATGATATAAATATGTTGCATTACTTTTTTTTTTGTTTAATACTAGGTACATAATTGAAAATAGATGTTTATCCGCGGCTTTGTAGGTGTAGACATTATTACTGTCTTGCACCGAAGTTTGACAATTTTTAAAATATTTATTTAAAACAATTAGTACTGCCCACTACTTCAAATTTGACCATAAACATTATAGAATTTTTTTTTTAAAGAAATAATTGAACTGATTTTGTCTGATGAATAATATTTCAAAAAAAAGGTCGACCTCGATTAAAAAATAATATTATTCCTGTTAAAGAGGTAATTAGTGATGTGCCCAAGATATTCGATTGAGAAAAAAGATCTATATTCGTATCCGTATCCGTTACTTTATGGCGGATATTTTGCAGATCTTTTACCTTAATAATTTTAAGTAAATAATTGTAATTTTATAAACAGCTATGTCCACTGCCATACTACATTTTCAACGAAACAAAGGTAAGACCCATGCAATTCAGGTTGTAAGGTGTCTTGCCTATCACGCAAAGGGTCAAGTGGCATAAACTATAGTTTCAAGTAAGTTAGGTAAACAATAACTGCCTTACTACAAAAGATTTAAACAGACGTTAAACGCGTGTTTATAAAAATAGTTTTGAGTTAATCATGCTTTAGATATAGATTAATATGTGTTTAAAAGATGTCTAAAACCTATTTTAGCTGTCAAATGTAACGTCAAACATTTTATTAATGTTTTTTTTTAATGATTTTACTCACTAAAAGCCATAAACCAAAGAATTGAATTGAATGATTTTACTCGCTGTTAAGCAATTTAAATAACATATTAAGCAATGTTTAATTTTTAAGCACTGTTTAGCTAGACACGCGTTGAACATGGTTTTAAGGCGTGTCTTGTAGTATGGCAGTAAGTCTTTAAGTAAGAACGTTAAGATGCGAATATCCTTGTTCGGGTTCGTATCTGCGGATATACATATTTATCCACCCGGTAAATCACTAGCGGTAATACGTTCTAAAACAGTGGTGTCAAATTTTTCCATCACTTTCATTATACTAGTTTATATTCAATTCCGTTGTTGTATTATTTGTATAGCTAAATACCTTATCGTAAAATTTTGTCTATTAACGCATCAAACTTAGATTACTTTATTTCAGGGATTTGTAAATATTATACATACATAAATAAAAAATACATTGATTTTTTCTTACATACTATAAGTATTACTTTAAATATAACATTTATACAGGAACACACTATTCTGAACCTTCATCTTTTTAGAAATGTAAAGATCTAAATCCTGCAAACAAAAAAAAAACGAATATGATACTTAAAATCGGTACGGTTATTATAGACAGGCGACAAATTTACAGACACTTAATACATTGAATAAATTAAACCCGACTGCGTAACAAAACCATATACCGGAAGCAGTTCTGTGTAAAAGCTTATAATTGAGAATCGTTACTAACAAATTTTAAATCGTTATAGATTCTAAACGGTAATTCTGCTTAAAAATGATATAAGAAACCAAAATTAATCATTAAAAACCTATTCAACGATACCCTACTTGATCTTGTTCGACGATATTCATGTTTTTCTTTTTCACATTATTGTGTCAAAAATCGGTTATTTTGATTTTTCTCAACTTTTTTATACTTTCTTTGATATTCGCTTCATTATGATGCATCAAACAACGCATATTTTTTTAAAATCGGACCACGCACACAAAGGTACAACAAACCCACATACAGTCTATGTAAGACTGATAAAACTATAACCCTGCTTTTCATCGCGCAGTCGGGTAAAAATGTATAAATCAATATTAATATTCTAAAATATACAAGTACAGAAAATAATTAGAAAACTTAGACGACAAAACAATAATCTCAAAAAAGTTCGAAGTATAACGGTCATATTAAAAGACTTTTTGAAGAAAAACAACATTTCAAAAGAATATATAAAATAATAATTTTCTCATCTAAATTTAATGTTTGAAATTA
Source organism: Hypolimnas misippus (assembly GCA_037950945.1). NCBI lineage: Eukaryota > Metazoa > Arthropoda > Insecta > Lepidoptera > Nymphalidae > Hypolimnas > Hypolimnas misippus. The sequence goes on from JBBEEQ010000017.1 coordinate 6,930,241, forward strand.
TTGATATAATATATTGCACTAGAATACACGACGATATTGAACGACTTTTTCAACAATTAATTACTTATGAAAATAATAGAGATGAGACACTATAAACCAGAAGTAATTTCCTTATGGTTGCGTTGTATATGATATTTTCACTATATATATATATATATATATATATATATATATATATATATATATATATATATATATATATATATATATATATATATATATATATATAATTTTTTATATATTAAACAAAGTAATGCGCCGCGTCTGTCTGCCTGTTCACGGTAATCTCAAAAATTACTAAACTGATTTTCATGCGGTTTTTATTTCAAGGGAAATAATGCAAACATGGTCTTAGACTACTAAAACGCAGGCAAAATCGTGGGCGACTGCTAGTAACATTCAGATATATCTAAAGTAAGTAAGAGCTTTCAGGGACCAGCCAGCACAAGTTTTTTTTAATATAGAAAATAAAAGATATCCTGTGGTCGTATGTACAAATTGTACATACTACTTTCACACGCCTCTTACTATAACATCCCTTGCACTTAAATACATATATACGGATATGATATCTATGTGTTCTTTTCCAAGATAATTCATATTGTACCAAAATTCTAAAAATATAATTGACATGTTTCTTAATCTTTCAAAGTACTTCAAGGTTCAAGAATTCAAGATTTTAAGGACTTTGTCCAAAATTGTAAATGGTGTGCAGGTTTCTATTTTAGTTTATTTTATCACCATCAAATCTGTCAAATTTATTTAATAAGTACAAATAGTACAAATAGTACTTAAGTACAATAAATTATGTATATATAATACATAATTTATTGTACTTAAGAATTAATTGATGCTATAATGAATCCAATATTTAGTCATATATTTAAAAGTTTTATATAATAATTAGTAGAAAATGTGTATTTCATTTTATTATAATAGGCGCATGTATAAAAACGTACTATTAATTTTATTTTATTAATTTGTTTAACGGCTCTAGATACCTTTGTAACATAAAATACTAATAAATACTACAACTAAATTTAAATTCATAATGTACTATCCAAAATTCTCACGTCTTATATTAAAGTGTATTATAATATAAATTTTTAAATAAATTGCTTTTATTTTATACGTACTTATATAAAATTTTCACGAAAGTTTTTTATTTGTACATACAGTTTTACTGGCAATACTAATTACCTATCTCTCTTTAACCGTTACCAAGAAGGAAAGCTCAAGACGTATAAAATTAAGAATGAAATATGGTATTATTTTTATTTTAAATATTTATGTATTTTATAAGTTTCAAAAAACACGTAAGTAAATATACTTATTAGTAGTACCTATAGTTAATATATATATATATATATATATATATATATATATATATATATATATATATATATATATATATATATATATATATATATATAAACAAAATTATATTTTTCAATTTTGTCCTTATGCTGTAACATCAATATGCAATAAGTATTAAAAGATAAATTTTGTAAGTTAACCAGTCAGGTTAACTCAAACATTACTTTAATTGATAATTTTTGTAGTTGTAAATACTTACATAGTTACCTATCTACGTTAACTTAATACAGGTGTATGAAAGTAAATATGAAACTTTTCAACAAGTTGATTTTTTATTGAGCTTTAGTGACGGTGTAAATGTAAGTGAAGGATAGTGGTTAGGTAGGTGAGGTAGGTGAGCTAAGCGGGTTGAGGGGCATCGTTCTCGAAGACCGGTCTGCGCGGGTGTAGCGGGTGGTGCGCGGGTGCGCGTGGGCAGGCAGAGAGCCGGGCGGTGCGGGCGGGGCATGCGTCAGTCGCGCAACGAGCGCTATACTACGAATACGTCGGGTGGCGCCGCGCCAACCCGTCGCGTGCTAGTGTTGTGTCATAGCGGTGGGCCAGGTCGGTTTCGAGATTTATTCGTTCCGACTCAAACATGGCTCTCAACTCGGACGGTGAACAGAAATCGAACCTGGTCCTCCGCGTAGACCAGGATTCTGACTCGGTTTTGCAGTCATTATTCGACACAGTGCTCAAGCCCGACTCTAAACGACCGCTACAGGTGCCTCTGCGTATGCGACAGCTTCCAAAGTCGTTCTTTAACCCGCCGTCGACCGGTTCCAAATCGCCATCTGTGTCTCACTCACGAGAAAACTCGGCTGATTCGGCGTTTGGATCGTCATCCGCTACTGGTGCTGCTCCTGTTTCACACTCCCGAGCACACTCTTCACCGGCGAGTTTGCAACAGACATACGCAGCGGGACAGCAAAATCAGCAACCACCGCTACCACACCAACATGCTAAGCAAAGGTCTTACGATGTCGGAACACACATCCCAGATGATCTCGGTCCCTTACCAGCTGGTTGGGAACAGGCACGCACTCCAGAAGGACAGATATATTATCTCAAGTAAGTTTTATAAAAAATATGGTAATTTACTTATTTCGTCGTTAATTGTAAAGCCACATAACCACTTATTTGATAAAGCTAAGCTTTACGCTTTAAGACTAAAATTTAATGATATAGTAACAAGGTGACAGTTATTAAAATTGTTTACCAACCTATTAAAGTTGAGAATCACGATGATTAAAAAAACTTTTTTTTTATTATTTACTTCATTGCCATGAACGGTTTCGCATTAGAATTAGTATATTTTTACAGTATAATATAAACTGATGTTTATCGTCCGTCGCCGAGTGTTCGTATCACTGAGGTGGTCGCCTTTGTCTACAAATTGTGCGAATTCAAGAATAATCTAATGATTATAAATATAAATTACGTTTTTGATACATTTGATAACTAAATTAATAGACACATTTTACTCTATAACTTTTTCGATGTCCTTTTGTTACAAAATTTGTTTTTAAATATTAGTATTTAGGTCTTTTAAGTTAAAGACGTTTTTAATGTAACCCAAGTAATTTGTATTAATGTATGAAATTATCATCGTCGATATATTTTGTTTATAACATGAAAATAGCTTCTGATCAAATTATATTGATTCTAATTATATCTGAATTGTGTACTCATTATATTTATAATGTGTGTAATAGTAACTACACTAGACATCCACTTAGGGGAAGCATTAGTTCGGCTTCCTTAGGCATACGGATTTATCCTGTACTACTGGAGTTAAAGATTCATGCTTCAGGTTAGTTCAAAGTTGAAGATTTAAATAAAATCGTTCTATTTTATAAACGATGTTTAATCTAACAAAAGAAGTTAATAACCCTCATATGATAACGTATTCATTTGACATATATCGTAAACTTATTACTAGGCTTTGATGTAGGCTTATTCTCTAATTCCTGTCTCGACTTTATTTTGAAGATGTTCTATGCAAAAAAAAGAATCAACACATTTGTGTACATTCAAAAAAATTGTTCTCGTTTCGAATTTGAAATAAAAATTGAATCTTCCCCTCCATCGGCAATCATGTGTCCTGCTTCTTAATAATAATTTAAAAAACATGACGTCAGATTATATACAATATTTGCTGACTAAGGATCATTGTAAAGGACCCAAAAAGTAATAAACTTTCTCATCGTGAAAGCTTAAATCCTAAATATTTTAAAGATTATTTAAATTATGCGTTAATGGAGCTGATAACAGGGAATTTATTAAACCAGAGGGATAACTGCAGAATAGCCTCGCTATAAAAAATAAAAAAAAAGTGTCAGTCGAGGACTTATTTTATAAGGGAATGACGCGCGTTGATATAGCGCGTCACATGATGGAGAAGTATGCCATATGGGAACCCTAGCGGAGTGCCCTGGTGGCGGTAATAGGAGATCTCTCGCTGCTTAGTTTAATTCGTGTCGTACTTGTCAGTGAGGTATGCTAAGTCGGCAAAGGTCTCTAGCGACTCGAAAGAGACTTCAGCGATTTAACAGAGTCGCTAAAAGAGGAAAGGGAATGAAAAGCGAACGCTCCCGCTGACCCAATCCGCAGGAGATAATAGGTGAACAAATAACAAACGGGCCCATTGACCATGGTAGAATATATAAGCAATTATCCTGTGACGTCTAAATAGGTCGATGAGAGCTCCGCTGGGTTTTACTGGGTGGTGTACGAATGTACTAGATTCGTTGTCAAGAGTCCCATATATCCGTCTGAACAAGAAAGGATGCATAAATGCAGAGAAAAAAGGATTTGTAATTATAAATTACAGAAAACACGAATGTCACAAAACAACAATATGCGATAAAAAATCATTTTAATGTCATTCATTGAACAACTATATTTTGTACTTGCTGCCCCTCGCGGTTTCACTCGCGTTTTTGTTTGAACTCATTATAACATTTTTAGTATATTAGACTTGTATAGATACTGTCTGAAGGCCAATTAAGTAAAACCATCGCTATCAGATGCCAATATGCCAATGGTGACAGTTAAAAAACATTTTAATACAAAAATAAAAAATCAACTGTCTGAATGGAGCATATTTGATAACGACAATTTTCAAAATTAGGCTTCTGAATTTGCAATATGATGGTAGAGTCGCTATTAAGAAAAGAGATACAGCGCCATCTACAGAGTGTCGAAGTAATGTTTTTTTTATCAATCTCATTAGTACTTTAATTAGTACAATGTAAATAAAGTACATTTTCTAATAAATATTTAATTTATAATTAATTGTTTTCGCCCAATATTGAATAGTTCAAATAGAATGTCAGTAAAAGTGAAAGCAGCAGCAAAGTATGTATATTTATAAAGATCATTCTAAATGAATCTACCAGCGAAATATAATGTATATATTTTTAATTATATATTCGAGATATGAGTTCTAAATTATTGTGGGGTGCCTTATTTTGAGGACACTTCAAAATTAGGCCTGGATGACACCTTCTTTCCTAAATTCAGCCTTGCCTAGACCCAAGTCTAAATTCGCTGACGATTTCATTTAAGCGTTTATAAAACCAGTCAAAACGAGAAATTTTATTTTATGCTCAAAAAAAATGTAACATTGGATCCTCAAATATTAAATAAATAAATACATATACATATAAATTTTGAATACCTTTACACTTTTTTGGTTTTGCACCCAAAAGACGATATAAACGATTGTCCGTCCGTCCGTCCTAGATTATTGGGGCGAATAACCGAACAAATAATTACAGATAGAGTAAGTCATAAGTCGGGTGTCGGGTACGGAACCTGCGGTGCGTGAGTCTCACTCGCGTTTTACGAGTTTCTTTTTTTAATTTCAACGACAGTATTCCCTTACTAATAGTACCTACATATAATGCCAATATAAAAATAAATTGTATAACTTTAATTTTATTGTATTGATTTTTTTATAAAATGAAGATTACAAACATTTACATTAGGTCAGTGTCTCATTATCATATTTGAATAAATGCGATAGATAATTATTATGGGGCCCCAAGGAGGACCCGATGTCTTTTGTATCTGTCAAATATAAACTTTTTATAATTGTCATATTTCCTATCTTAAAACATATTGTCGTCATTCTATCTTATCATATATTTTATCTACTTATCTAACGTCAAAGAGTACTTAGTGATAACAGATAAACTAAGCAAAATGAATCACGAAGAAAACAGGACAATGAAAATACACATAATCGTATTTTTCCTTTCTAATTTTTAAAATAATAGTTAGGATGATTAAGAAAACTTGTTTTCGATAAAGCACGCGAAATTTATGCAAATGTCGTAAATTACGTACTAAACAATTATAATTACTAGTAATATTATTTTGAAGATCATTATTTGATGATAAACAGAAATTTCGCATTGTATGAACCCGTGTTTATTCTAAATAATTATAACTATAATCTGTAATGGCCGTAAGCCTGGCGCCGTTGCCATTATTAGGTTACGTCTCACTTACGTAGTCTAGGATCATATCGTATAACGTGGGCGGAATTCTCTGCTTCTGCAGTCGGAGTATCTAAACAGTAGGTTTATAACGTTTAAACTTTTGTTGTACTATATCTTTAGGTCATAATATATAGTATTCATTTGATTTCATATAAATATTGGACCGATTTGTTTAATTTTGATCTTGAAATTTTTGCTTAAGTTCAAAGAATGTCACTTGTTTGTCAAATATTTATAGGTGCGTTTGGAAATTTGTGTGATATCTAGCTGTTATATAGTTATACAAAGTTTATAGGGTCATCTAATACATAAATTAGTATAAAATACGTGTTTGTCTTTAACATCTTTGTCATCAATTTAAAATTTGCTAAATGTCATTCAGTATATATAAATCATCTCAATGATGTCGGTAAATCTATTGTGACATAATAAGCAGTGTGTTTGTAGGCCTATAATAATCTTGTTTGTTTGGTAACAGAGGTAGTTTCACGTCGGCTCTCGATGCCACGCCGTTCGTCTCGCTGGTGGACGGCAGCCAATGCTACATCAAAGCTTTTGCCACCTCGTAAATAAACTATACCGACATAACGTGCAATTATATATGAAAAACAATTGAATAAAACAACGTGTATTTTAACCCACCGAGTTATAGTATTTTTAATAAGTGTTAGGCCTGACCAAATTTTAAATAACGTCTGTATTTGACGCTTTTTTGACAGAAAGCTCCAACAAAGAAAAGTGATATTTAAACAGAACATTATTTATAGTAAATATGGGTTTCTATCAACGCATTTGGAGTATTAATACAAGAAATAACATAAGGCATGAATTTAGATGGGCGCTTGGCTCCTCTCTCGACGCTCACGTCGCCCGGTTGCAGCACGGCGAGATGGACCATTGCAAGTGGTGCGTCTCTTCCGTGTCAGCAAATAGACGTGCGCATCGTTTCTTAATTGCAAGTTGGGCCGATGTTTTATAAGCTCCATAACGGCCAGCGTGTCTCGCATGTGAAATGTTTGCTTTAATTATTATTGGAATGGAGGGTAATTCTCTGTGGTTTTGTTCGGCTAGACTTGGCGATGTTCCGAAATGGGTAGCGATGCAAATTGCCTTGGCGGACGCCCAACGCGGCGCTATCAGGCCGGTAGCTTTAGCGTAACACCTCACTGTTACAGATGACTCTTGACCTGCGCTTCTTTTGAATATCTGCTCCACACCTCAATCCCATTAAACTTATTTAAGAACATTAAGATATTGTATCAAAAGCAGTGATTTTCGACTAATTTGTACCATTATTGTACAACTAATATTGTGATTATAAAAATTGTATTAAGTATTTCTATGGAGTTAAATAATATTATTTTACACGACAATGTATTACTATTGCTTATAATTACCGAACAATAAAATTTTGTTGTTCATAAAGTAACTTAAGTTATTTGACATCGAACAATATTTCCTTTAAGGTGTCGTCCCTTGAATCGTTAATCAGAGAAACTTCTGCCTCTGAATACAAAGGTACAAACTTATTTCGAAAAACCATATAGCCGAGTTCGTTCAACTCAATGCGATGGGAGTTAAACTGTAAAAGCGAAAATGGACAGTATTTTAATTAAGATGAGAATATAAAAAATAGAAAGATATATACATATATTTTTACTTTCGTAAAAATAATATTTCTTTTGTATGTTTACTGATATAAGTATTCTACTTTTCAATTCAATGTTTTGTATGAAGCGAACGATATTAACTAATTATAAAGAGTTAACTAATTAGCTTTAACTTCACGAATATTTCTAAGAAGTACGGTGAAGTAGTCACATGCTCAGTAAGTGAACTTATCGTAGTGTATTCAAAGCGATAACGTTTGAAATACAGCACACTATCGCCTTCTCAGAAACTAGCCCGCTTTAGCGTCGGACGCGACAGGTAGCTAACGGAACTCTGTCGACAATAAGATTTTAAACACACAATATAAGCAAAGTTTTGATTTAAATAGCGCATCGTCGTTTTAGTGATAACCGTATGAAACGTTAATTAAATATTGCGTAATTGCGGTTACTAAATAAGTTGAATAGTTACTGACGCATGAGTTTTTTGTAATTTCCCTAAGTCTGTATATGGAAATTTTCAGCTGCATATAACATTTAAGTAAACATGAATAATATTAAGGAAGTATTACTACCGTATTGTGAATAATAAAGTATTAAATTTTTTTTTTATCTTACGCAGAACTTAAAATAGGACTATCTTAAATTATCGATAACGAAACTACACTTTCGATAAGAAGCGATAAGTTTTTCATTCAAATCGACTTCTTCGAAAACAAAACGTCGTTGATAATTGTATTATAAAGCTTTTTAGTTAATCTTATCTTAGCATGTTTTATTGTACTATTACTAATCTCGGCAACACAATCAACTTAAAATGTACACAGATACACGTATTTTGTTCAATACAAATGTAATGTTTGTAAAAAGTAAGTAAAGAAATGTTTGTTTATATGTCGGTCTACATATGTCAACAAATGCAATTTTGTTATTATTTTTTAATCTTTAAGCATCCTTTTGCGTGTACGTTAGCGTTAAGTCATATTATGTGGGAACACAAAACTAATTTAGTCCTTAAGCCAATATCACAGAACACATTTTTATTTGTAGCATCAGTAGCAAAAACATGGTACTCAGTTTCCACGCTCTGATTACTGGATGTTGGCTCTAGACATCGTCTTTATCGGAATTAATCAGAAACTATTAAGTACTAGGAATATGAAACCGATTGTTCTTTACGAAAATTGCTTGAGAGCCTTTTTTGAACTAAAAAATATTGATTTTGAAATACAAATATGAATACAATCTTAGTTTTTTATTCATATTGTATAAAAATTTATATTTGTATACACTTTTCCTTATTCATAAGAAAAACAAGTTTCATTACTACTTGTAATATAATTATGGAATACTATTTGTATGTAAATATATTTGAGACATTCGTTGTGAGTCAATGGAAGTTTTCGTTAATTTTTTTTTTGTTTTCTATAACTTGAGTTTCTCAGCTGGTTTTCAAGGGTAGAGCTTTGTCGGTACGCCATATTATCAAGCCTTGTGGACACAGATGTTTTTCATCGTCTTGTGTCATCGGTATTAATGTATTCCAATAATACATGCGATCAACGAAGTTGCTGTAACGATAAACGTGAGAGGTATCCAGAGACCACCCCGGTCGAATGCCTTTCAATGTAAAACATATCATTGATAATAATCGTAAGGAATATATTGTTTGCTTTCTAATTACTCATTATACTTTGCATTTTTAACCCTCGACTCAAAATATGAGGTAAATACGAGTAAGTTTCACGTGTGTAGCGTAGTTCTTTAGCGAATAGACGAATTTCCATGCGTTTTTTTTTGTTTGAAAGCTAATGTAAACGAAGTGGTGCTTAGTTATAATTTATGAAGTTCTCTTCAGACGTGTGAAGGTTATCAGCTCTTGTCTATTTATTAAAAAGGATTGAGCAAATTCTGCTTTAGTCGACCCGAATTTTACTATTCTGTAAATGATGTCACAGTTGCGTAACCTGATGCTGCAGCACCAGCTGGAATCAGAACGAAACACAACTCCTCATAAACTACAGCTTAATTATCTTGTTGTCGGTTTTTTTTAATTTTTATTTTCCTTGTATAGAAGACGAAACTAGAAGTAACGTAAAAATCATTTTATTCAAAATTAAAACAAAAGTTAAACAAATCTATATGACTCTCGGCTTGTTAATTTTGGATCACAAGATTTGAAGATTGTTTTATATTTGAATATCTAAAAATAAAAAAAAAAATCATTCGTTTAAAATTTTAAACATCGAAATTTACTCTGAAGAGAACATAACACGAAAAACATAATTAACATATAAAAAATAAACAATATCTAAAAATGCGACTCGCACTTGACGGTTTATTATTATTAGTTGCTATAGTGGCAATAGAACGGAATAAACATTCTTTGAAAATTTTAATTCTACCTATTACGGTTCCTGAGATACAGCCCGCTGTAAGGCAGAGTAATACTAATAGGTAATTCGTACCCTTCGGGTTCGGTATCATAGAAAGGCAAATTTAAATCATACCTATATTTTACATACACTGTAATCAAAGCGTTATCTATAATTTTCAAGAAAAACCAATTATCTTACAATCCTTTTTTATACAAAAATATGACATAATCATTAAAATATTTTTTTTATAAAATCCTTATACATCGGTACCAACTTTTAATTTCAAAGTTTAATAACGAATTTAAATGATCTTATCGCACGATTAGTATCAAAGTGAACGAATTCATAGTCTGTGTGACACGAGTTATTTAAGTTGGTAATTACCATTGCGCTTCATATAATTCTTTGCTTATAATCATATTTTGGACAAAACTATTCTATCAATATTTGTGACATTCAAGTCTAACTAAACGGCAAGTATGCAAAATTAAGTATAAAACATTTTTTTTGCGTTTTATGGCCAAAAATGTGAATTTTGGAATACGGCCACTTTAATATTAAGCGTGCGATATAAATTCAACGAACTTAAGTTGTTGTAACCCCAAAATTATAATTTTACAGTAAAGCACTTTTAATCCGTTTTAGTTTGAAAGTTACAACAAAATACGCCTTTTTTCAGGCGTATTTTGTTAGAACATTCCTTGAAGAAAAAAAGATTTTTGGTATTTTTTCACTTTGAATGCATTAAGCAATGCAAATTCGTGTAGTATTCAGTAAAAACGCTAACGGCAATTTTGTGGCTTACAATAACTTACGTGGGAGGTATCGAAATATTTATCACGAATAGCTTTTGTCAATTTCCCATCAATAATATCATCTACCTAGCATTCTTGGTTATACCAGGATCTGCTTATGACTCTAGTCCAGATATTGACACGTTACTGAATGATCTGACCTCTGCAACCTTTCAGAGCAAGCCAGTAACCATTTACACTAGAATAATCTTTTAACTTATAATAAGGATCATTATCAGGTGATTGTGATAACAAGTGGCACCACGTGCTCTCCAAGGCACGGTGAGAAGACCCACAAGGACAAACACCCAGACCTTGGAACTAAATATTTATACAAATATTAATATCCGCCCGAGTGGGGATCGAACCCGCAACCGTCGGCGTTAATCAATAAGATATTAGTAGAAAAGTCTTCAAGATATCATGTAATATTGGACCTAGTGTAAGTTTATATCAAAGGAGTTAATATCAACATGCATGTAAAATGCCAAATACATATATGTGCACTGTATATAACTAACTTTTTTTAAACGCTTGTAATTTACAAGTTGTAAAGTGCTCTTCTTATCATTCCTATAAATATAGAAATTAGTTTTCTATAGAATAGCCTCAGGCAATCCCTGCTGTTGCCACAGCGACACGCCGTAGGTAATAATGGCATATACTTTAATATCTTAGTCACTACAAGTAGTACATATCTCGATGAGCTGGGAGTATTGCCATGCCTAATTGTAAGATCAAAAGGGGTCAAGTGTGTACATTGACGGGCGCTTTAGGCCCAACGTCATCTACTGATGTTGAACTTTAAAGACCATCTTCACGATGATGTCATTTAACATTACTACATTATAAACTGTAACTCTATACGAGAAGATACGATTGTTTATATTTGATATGTGTGATATAAACGTTTTTTGTGATTTTATTTACGTGTTTCGTGTCCACCATCTTGTCTGATAAATAGTTGTTAAAATAATTTAAGTTTAAAATTGTTTAGGAATAAAGTGACTTCAAATGTAAAATACACAATTTTGTTCGCTTGGATGACATATATACACCAGTTATTTCGATTTAAAAAATAAACTTCTGAACTGATTTTGATAGAAATTCTATGGGACCAATCTTAAAAGACAATTTTGAATAAAAAAGAAAAGAAATGACTGAGTTTCGAGGAAACAAACATAAAAAATACGTTACGAATGGAGAACCTTCTCCTTTTTTAAAAAAAATCGGCTGATATAAATATCTAAGAGTTAATAAGGATCAAATATTCTTCCTATTATTTAAAAATTAATGAAATATTTCAATTGTTTGAAAGTGATTGAATAACAAAGTAGTACTTTTTTACTACTCGTGTATTTTAAAAGGGATATTGATAATAAATATTTTAAAAAATAATGTGAAACTCATGAAAATATATCAATTCATGAATTGTTACCATTATATAATGGATTCCTGGCTCGAAAAATCTATATGCTTCTGAATTTTAGATGGCGTTGCAACACAATTACAGCTAGTAGTAATTATAATTAAATTAATATTATAATCTTGTTAAACTAAATATAAAAACTATTTCTAGTAACCTTAATAAGTAAATTAAAAAAAAAAAAGTAATATATAATTTTGTACACATTAATTTCCTGGTATGAAGTCGTTTGTCACTTTGCTTTCTGCCTATCTATTTTATAACTATAAGCCATAATTCATCACAGTAGAGAGTAGTTTTGCGGTTCTGGAAAGGAAATAGTCGTATTATTGAATAGCACTTAAAGCTATTCAGTTCAAATAAGTGTTTGGGAACGGAAGGCGGAGCTCTTTCTATTACTCATACTGGACCGCAAAAGGACGTGGTAGTTGTCTGATGGGAGTCACAAGGGGCTTTATGATAAAAACATTTTTATCGTTGTCTTAGATTTTTGCGATTATTATTCATTGAAATAAAACTATTTTAAACGGATTTAAATCGCGTATATTAAAATAGTTTTATTTCAAAAAACATTTTTTTTATTCTATATTTTCATAATGTTTTAACAGGCATTTGTAACATAACGCAAAAATACTGCAATTAAAACCATTAATTATTATATTTAAACAATGACGATAAGTTGCGGGTAATGACTATTATATAATGTAGATGATAGGTATATATTTGAAATTCCATTTTTGAAATATTAATCCTTACTAAATTATACAAAATTAATTTATGAGCTCAATCATACTGTTAATCTTTAGTAGCTATAAGGCTTCTTGCGTGCGAAGTGGAAAAACGCGTGCACACAAGTGGTGCATAATCGTTAAATCAAATGACGCTGTCATCTCGAATCTTGATGCTCCGACAGAGAAGAAAATAAAGCCGGCAGCTCCAATCATACGGACACGCTATACTATATAATTCTCAGCGACGTAATTGTGTGAATGACCTTAATTTCGCCATCGATATATAGATCGTTAATTCGTTGTCAGAATTTTAGGTTTCATGCAACACGCAATATTTATGCTGTATTCATACGACATCCGGTACACAATCGTATGTATATCAATTTTAAATTGTGTGCATTATGTATCGAGCAAGTTGTAGCGGTGACCACTTGTTTATGTATAGACTTTAGAGATTTGTTTAACGTTACCATAATTAAACAAGTCTAATCTAATTGAAGTAAACGTATGATTAACTTTTTAAAGGAAAGTCATAGTGTGGAGCAAAGCGTTCCGTCGTGGACAGCGGCGCCTCGTTCCTCGTCTTGTTTACGTCTAATTTTGGCGCGAGCGCCGCGACGTTCGCCCCCGCGCCTCCCGCGCCTGCTCATTGAACACTACGCATGCGGTTATTTCGGCATGGCGAACCCGCCGCACCGACGCGACGCGATGCCACAGATCACTCTTGACAACGTCACGTTCAATTTTTACGATATCCAATAGATTTGAAATTAATAACGTTACATTTAATTTCATATGTTGCATTATTTTGTTTTAAATAGTTGAATTAATTCGACTATAGTTAAGCATAAAATAAAATAGTTTTTTTAGTTGTTAGTTTTTGTTATATCTTATTTAATTGGCAGTTAAAGGTTCTCGTATCATTTCATTCATATTCGTTTGTAAAAGTTATTATAGTCGGCAAGAAATGAGAGGGCGGTGTCTAAATTTTAATTGAGTAAGTATAACATTCGAGATGCATTCGCCATGCGTCCATTTTTCACCTCCTGGCGGAGTTAACAAGATTGCCTTCTGTGATGTTGCCGCAACTTGCCTCCGAGGCTCGATTCATTTTCTTGGAATCGACCCCACCAGTGCTGTCCCTGTCCCCCGGCCCCCGCTTCCCGGTAATCGTCTCCATCAGGACGCTCTTTATGTCCGTACGAAGACCGAGCTTAAATCCGTCTACAACTATCGATTATCGACATCGTTCATCTTACCTTTGGAGCCTGCAAAGATGACAGATAACAATTATAGTATAACTATTGTAATATTGTACTGTTCATACAGTTTTTGTGTTGTGTGTTGTTTATACACTATTTTGCTTTTTATTATGAAAATATAAATACGAGTTTAACATGATTTTTAAAACTTTTGATGGTACAAAATCAATAAAATATAAATATTTCAAGGTCATGAAATAAAATCAAAACAGACAAACAATAACAATAAAACATAACTGAGCGTCTGATACAATACAGCACACCTCATTATTTATATCGATAAATTATGTTCGGCGCCTCCCTGCTAGTGCACTGTCAGTTCGTGTTGAGCTTATTTTATTTTATTTGGTACACCTGAGTTGTTAGTAACAAAGGGATTGATTTTTTTTCTCAGCTCCGCCTCGCCTTTTGAGTGTCTTGCCGCATTCTCAGAACCAGCGGTGATCATTCAGTAATCTCCGATAGTTTATCGATAGCTCGCTAAGGGAATCGTTTGCTACTTCAAATATTACAACATCTACCTATTATATATTATATATGTATATGTTTTTGAATGCTAGTAGTAAAAGTACCTAACGTATATTTAGTTAAAATTTAACAATTTATTTTGCGTAGCGTGAGTGGATTATTGTAATTATAAGAGAAGTAATATAATGTACCTGCGTAATATTTATTGCACAACATTTAATAAATTTTACAGTAAAACATTCAAAACAAACAGTCAAATCAAAGCGAAAAATAAGTTAGAATTCAAATTCAAATTGTACTTTATTCAAAATGGGATTTTTACAGTACTTTCGAATCGTCAAGTTACAGGTTAATTGGTTATAGATTTTTTTAAAGTTACCACCGATTCGGAATGTAGTCTCTACCGAGAAGAAGAAACTCTATAGGTACACTTTTGAAAATTTCACATTACGGATTTTTATTACAATTTTTTTTGAATTCCTGTAAGAAAATCAACGATCCACGTCTCTTTATCGTTCATATTATCTGGTATAGTATAATATGCTTTATCTATGGTAGATGAAGTAATAGGTTCATATAGTAATCTGTAATAAGTTTTATCTAAATCTTGTGTCAGTGAGAACTAAGAGCGTCAAAACACGTCTCGACCCGACCTTGATATATTGAACAATTGTATCTTGCGCAAATGATATTTAAATTATTACAGCGACATTTTACATCTCGTATTCGAAATTGGTAACACCTACTCATTTTCGCAACTATCATTATTGACATTCCCAATGTGGTTATTACTTTTTCATAGCTAGGTACTCCATGATAGAGTTACAATAGCAACGAATAGTTTTATCTAAAATACTAAGCTTATTTAGAAAGGCATAAAGGTAAACCAGTCATGCAAGCTGATGGAAATGCTCCGCTGCAGTGCCTTGCGAAACAATGTTTTGTTACTCTCTGTGAACAGGAAAATGATGTTTTAAATTAATCTAGTTCTATAATGAAGGCCTAGCAAGATTTTTTAAAATCAATCAGTATATTTTGTAATCATCAGTGACAATCATCATTGAAAAGTTAATTTTGCAATATGTTCGATTCCTTAAATAACTTCTGGTCAATTTCTGTTTGAACATAGTGGTGTAAAATTAAAAAGCACACGCGAAGAGGACAGTAAACAATTAAATTCTTTGCGAATATTGTTCGAGACAGGTTACCAAAGACAGAAAAAGACATCGAAACAAATCTAGCGGTGAGGTTAATGATGGTGGTGCGGGAGGAGCAAGCGGGACGAGGCTCTCGCTCACAAGAGGGAACGAGACATGCATATAAACACTTGGGTCCAAAGTCCGCGGCCATAGCAGGACAGTAGCCTCGACGGTGCAACTTGCAATGTGCTTGCTCTTTCTAGCCTTAAACCTGTTGCTTTTAAGTTATTATAACTAAAATTCGAATGATATAATAAAAAAAAACGTGCGCCTCGTCATTTCTCAATGCAATAAAATTGTTGAAAACAATAAACCTAAATTAGTACTGCGCATATGTGTAGTACAGAAGATGTGAAAAACAAGGAAAATAAACATCAACAGTGCTATAACTGTTTAGTTCCTGACAGTCGCGAATCCGGTGCAGTAGTACCCAACAAGTGCCCACGACCATTAGAACTTCCTGTGCGTTTGCTTCTCTGTGAATGGGCGCACTATCCGCAACCTGGCTAGTGGAAGCCATATGAATGAGTAGCGCGTAATGCACAATGAATTATTCGTGCCAGGCCGGCTTCCGTTGGCGCCGGACACATGCTCCGTGTTCTGCCTTTTTCTGATTAACGTCTAATTATAGGGCATAGCTCTCCACATGATTCCCAGTGACTCAATCTACCTTAATAGCCGCAGAATACCGTTTGAAATTTCTACTGACTATAGCTATATTATAATTATTAATTTTTTAATAATCGAAATAAAATAGATATTCGGTTCATTAATTTTGTTATTATTGTTACTTCATAATATTTTTTTTCTAAGACACCTCTTAAGATAGAGGGTATAGTAACGTAAAGTCTAGTTACGTTCACTTGTTTCAAATACACCTGTTATAATTTTGTTCTTTGTTCTGCAGGCTAATTACGGAGAGCTATTGCTATCACAACGCAATACATTTTTTGATAGCGATAACTTCGTTCCGCCTAAACGCCATCTAAACGAGAATTATCGATAGGAAATATAAAAACGTCAACGACTATTTGTAATTTGTTTTTGTGTAAAAATATATGTTTTAAATTATGTGTATCGTGATTTCCGGAAATGTTTCAGAAAATATCACGGAACACTTGTATACATAATTTTGATTCCTAGTTATAACTGTTTTGTGATAAGTTTAAGCCTTTATGGGCATATGGTGAAATAAGATTAAATAGTAAATAATTTAATACTGCTGGATCAAGTAAAATAATAAGTGCTTTATAAATTGTAACTCAACATCATACTGTTATATATCAACAGAACAAATTTGCTACGCAATTATTTTAAACTTTCCATTTGTATTATTAAAGTATTATGAACTTGCGAAGTTACTAAGGTTGTTAAAGATATAAATGACTGTATTATTCCTATTTATTTAGATTGATGTTAATATATTGAAACGCGTCACTAATATAATAGCGATATTCTCCAAATGACCTTAAAACCGGTATAAAAACAGTGTTTTATTCGTAATCGTCGTTTTGGAAATCGTTTGGCAGTTTTGTAGATAACATGTTCTGTCAACCCGGATGCTGTATATTACCGGGTCTGCTCGGCTCGAACACAAAGGCAGGTCACGACGCTCCGTCATCCTTGTCCCACGCCACCTATACCTTTGATATTTTAGCATTCGATTAAATCTTGCATTTTAAGTACGTTTTTAGGATCGTTAACTATTTGTGCTATTTTACCCGATGTAAGACTAAAGTAACTAGTGAGTAAATGCGTAAAATGAAACTATATTTGTATTGAATAATAATGTGTTTGAATTCGATAATCACGCGAATAGTTTGCAAGTTCGCTTCGTGATTTGTGGGTCGCTGTCAGTTGCTTCAGCCCAAGAGAGTGCGTAATTTCTATAAGATAACGCGAGCGTGTTATCTGGTTACTTTCTAAAGTCAGATGAGAAACATGTTGTTAACCTCTCGGCAGCGAGCGGCGGACCACCTAGCCGCAAGGCCGACTAGTCCGCGCCCGCTCGCTCTGCCTTGTACTCGCTGCCTGCCGCGCTGCCGCCCGCTACTATGTAGTTACTTCACTACACATACACATTGACATTTATATTTATTACTAGCGACTGTCTGTGACTTCGTTCGTATGATTCAAGAACATACGGAAATACCTATTGCAAATCATGACTTTATTCGTGAGGTTAATATGAGTTCTTATGAGATATATATAACATTTTTCTTTAGATATTATATAAATTATTATCATTGCTATTTATTTACACATGTAAATATTGACTCGAGATGGATCAGTGACTCGGTGGTTATAATATATAGATTTTAACCAGCGAATGAGGGGTTAAATTTGAGCTAGCAATTGTGCCTGCTCGGATTTGATGTCAAGTTGTTAAAATTCTTACTGAGAGTGCTTAAAATTTCATTTCGCAATCTGCGGATAACATTGCAAAGAATTATGCATGTATCGAGAGGACCACCGAAAAAATGTCATTTTCCAATCATCTTAACGTAAGCGTGGTGGATTAAGATCCTTCGTCTTACAAAGGCTACCTTAATGAGATATTAATGATTCCAATGCAAAAAGTAATTAAAGAATTCTGTAAAATATTTGTAAATGCAATAATATATATTTTTTATTAAATTTCCGAGATGTTTTAGTGGTATGAACAAGTAGATCTCAACTGATAATTACGGGTTCCAGCCCAGCTAGCGCGCTGAGATTTCAAGAAAATTTGTGGGGTAACCTGCATGTGAGACAACTGCCTGATGTTGATGAAGTTCCTAACCTTTTCCTTCATAATAGGAGGCTTTTGCCCAGTAGTGATACGTTTACAGGCTATTGCAATACAATACAGTTACAGCATAAAAGTGCTTGTACCGAACCCTTTGTTTTAGAATAGAATAACTTTATACAAAAATGCAAAAAAAAAAAACCAATTTCTCAATGTATAAGAGTAACAGACAAAATAAAAGGAATAGCAAAATTGTGTATCTGCTTATCTGTGTGACCAATTTTAATGCGTTTTTTTTGTTTGAAAGGTGATGTATTTGTGATGGTTCTCAGTGTCATATCCAATAGAACAATATTAAAGAACGATACAATCAACTCATATTAAGTTGATTGATTGAGATATCAGAGTTTGTCTTTACAATTTAATTTATATGCTAATTAAATAAATTATAAAAATGTACACAAATAAAATAAATAGAAAAAATTATTTAAAAGCAATTAAACAATCACTACAAGTGGCGCCTTGCGGCGTGTAAAAAAACACGTTACTTTGTGTGATTGAAGGGACATTGAGGAGTACTTTTTTTAAAAGATTATAACGAGATTAGCGAGTTAATTAGTAAAAGTAAGTGATAAGTGGTATTAAATACATTAAATTATATATAATTTTTGTAGATCCGTTTAGACGTTTGAAGGTTGTCAGCGCTTTTCTAGTTGCTGAAGGGATTTGAAAAACTTCTATTGATCTAATAGACTTGAAATTCCGAAAAACGGTTCCATAACCTTGATCTAATGCTGTTTGCGGAGTCATCTTAAATCAGCAGGATACATAACTCCTCGTCAACTTACAGAAGTATCGCGTTAGGGCTCGTTAAATGGTCTCAATGAGTACATTGTGCGTTTTTTACTTTTTAATTTTATATTGTTTTACTAAAACACGTAACTTTTATTATATAACTGATATTCGCTTTGCGTTGATTGAAAAAAAAATGGTTGAGCCACTTTAAAACAATAAAATTATATCAATGATATTTTATAGCTATAGATAATTATATATGTATGGTACGTTTATTTCACGTATTGAAGTCTATACACATTTCAAACTTTGACAAGCTCGTCAATTGATTTTATTGCTATTTTTAAAAGCTGCTAATTTTAACTTATGCGGTGTTAGAATTTAAGCGACGATATCCTATTAAGTTGAGACATTTTTCGTCATATCCGCCAGACATATAAAATAACATTTAAATTTAAGTTTACGAGAAGAATAATAGATTTTACACAATTTGTCAAAACCAAATAGTTATACATTGAATTATATGTATTCTATACTTACTAGTGTCTATTATAAATAAAAAATGCAGTATTCATGATTTGTTACCCAATTAATCTAACCATAGAACTAGTGTTAACTAAATAAGATAGATACTTAATTCGCGTTGATTAATAGCAATATTAAAAGGTATATAATTTAGGATGATATTTCTTATTATCTGTATCTGTGTTATTATTAATTAGAGAAAAAAATTAATACGCCTAAGAATGACAAATAACCTCAATCTATATACGTGGCACTCGTAACGAGATAATTGCGAAATCTGCTTTTCATAATTTTCAATTCAATGCTGGAAAGTTAAAATTTTAAATAAATCAAACGAATATATAAAATAATAATCGTATATGTTTATTAAGCAAGGTAGAGCCATTTTGGTATCATAACTGAATTAAAAAAATCCTTTGCAATTATTATATTCATTTCATAATTATTATAAGAGAAGATTTATTATTTCCACAGTAAAAACAAATATTTTTTTCGAAAACAATTTAAAAAAAAAACAAAAATACAGATATTAGTAATTCTCTAATTGAGAATATAAAAACTTACTATTATTTACGACGTAATTGTTTATAATGCGTAAATAATGCGAATGCTGTAGATATTAAATCACAATAAACACGATTTAGTTCGCCATTCGTAAGTATGTGCTACTTTTAGTATAACATAACTATCCACTATCTAAAAAAGTTAACGAGATGTTTATTTTTGTATGAACCTTTCTTTTTGTTCTGTTGTTTTAAACAAAATTCTATAAGTCCCAATGGATCAAAGGTTACAAAATACGATTATGATCAATGGAAAAAAAAGAAGGTACATGCCAATACTTAAGCATTTCGCTAAATATTCCCAAATCGGTCTTTGTTTCTTCGACGGTTGCTCGAATGAAATTTGTATAGATTATCCAACGTTAATACAAAATCTAACATTTTCGTAAACATATTTAAGACTGTAGTATCGATACTGCTGTATATAGTAGAGATATAAATAAATCAATCGATCCTTTGTCGCGAGTAAGAGCGATCTGGCGCCACTCGTTCGTAGATGTAACCTTTTGTTTGCTCATGGATGTGTTATAAAATTATTTTAAAGGATGAAAATTTAAGTATGTATGTGCATATAATTTTATTCACATTTCATTGATTAAGTAGTAGTTAATTCACTAGAAGAGAAAAGCTATAAATTTTTCATTTATATCATTAATTTTTAAACTCATTACATTTTTTTTTGTATTAATTGATCGCGTACTACAATTGTAAATTATTGTCCAAAAATAATGAATATATATATTTTTAATAATGATTATTTACTAGTACAAAACACTTAATATTTAGTTTTAAGTAGATCGAGAACCTAATTTCACCAATTGTTTAAACTTTTACGTCGTCTAATCGTGAATATTTGACGTCAAATAATATTTCATATAATATTTCGAAAATAAAATTTATCTAATTGTAAACTATTTTTAAACCTGTGAAAATTATTCTAATGAAACTACGTTAATACGTGCAGTTTCGCTGGAACAGTAGATCCCGTAATAAAATCATCGGCCGGAAGTCGATGCGTCATTCGGGCGTTTTCGTCCACTTCTGTTTGTGTGGGTAGGTATAACATATTTATAATTTTGAGCAAAGACGACAATAATATAAATCTAGTTACAAAAACACAACTAGTCTAGTAGAAGTTTGCATACAAAGTATAATTAAAATGACATAATCACTTAATAGTTAACGGAAATTAATTGGGTAAATTTTGTGTTATATGGTGTTACACGTAGCTCTCGTTTGTATAGTCTTACTGATTACTTGTGTGTGCGTTTATTTACGTACGCGAGCGCCGACTCGTCCGAGATTCAAATTTAGAACGCCGTCTCCGCCATGTTGCTCTCGGTGAAAAACCTACGATCCATCTCGTAGAAGACGAGGAAGCATTATATAGATTAAAAATTAGGAAACCTAATTAATTTTGGAAACAAAAAAAAAACAATATAGCGATAGTCATTAACGAAAACTTTGTCTCGTTTAAGTGTAGACAATTAATCACACGCACTTATATTTAAGCATTGTAATAATAACTTTTGTTTAATGGAATATCACCACTCCGACATGATGTTCAATGCTGTTAGCGTAAATAAATTTTGTTGGTTAGTAAAACGTATTCATGTGAATGAATGAGTCACGGCCAGAATTGGTTCATTTATCCACCAGATTGTTACGAAGTACTATCATCGTTCATTTCAACTTGTTTGATCTGTACAGGACATTATATTAAAACTTACAAAGTAAAATCCAAGTCGTAGTATCTTTTAATATTTAAAAATGTTTACCTAATAGGATTATAAATACAATTACGTCACATGTAAATAAAAATTTACATGCATGTGAAGTGACGAAAGATTTAACCCAAACCAAAATAGTTTTAAACTTATTTAATTCCCGGTTCTTTTTATTTTCTTACTCGTAAATTAATGTATGTAACGACTATCACCCCTTATTTGCGTAATTATAACAAGTGAGCCGAGTTTGCGATGTTTATAATAGAATTCTTGACAATTGTTTCTCAAATTAAAAAAAAAAAAATTGCGCGAAAATATTTATCGTTATTTTGAATTACTCAATTCTGTCCTTATAAAATTATACACGTTGTCGCGCTTACGTCAAATTACTGTTGTTGGAACATCTTAAGCCTTGTCCTGATTATTTCGTTTTCCGGGGTTCAAATTGACGTGCAGTAACCGCACAATTTATTCGGTTACGTAATCAATCTCGAGAAATAAATAAGCTTTGTTTCGAGGTTATACGGCGGTCTATCAGTGCTATTTGTTGTGTATAGGTATTGGAAGTCAAGTGTAAAAGGGGGAAAATTATGTTTAAGACGAATGAGGATGTGCGTCCGACGTGACGTGCATCCGCCACAACTCAGCGCCATCTTAGGAGTGATCAGTCAAGATGAGATAGTATTTGTTTTAATTAAACACTGTTTTGTTATTATGTACATATCTTAACTATATTAAGACTCGAAAACAATGAAAAAAGTACTAGATTCGTAAATTTTTGAGACCTGAATATGACTAGGAAAAAACATGAATTTACCCAATGATTGATTTTAATCATATAAATATAATAAACGTCCGAATTAGGTAGAAGTTCTTTTCTCTACTGAAAGGATACATACTATATAACATAAGTCAGATTGATATTGATTTAGGATATAAGTCAAGTTAAATTTGTCTAATGTCCTACATTTGTCGCAAGCACAGAATAAAGTAATAATTTTTGATCTTTTAAATATTTAATCTGTACCACCTCGGGGAAGAAAGAACTTTAAGGCGCTCATTGTTCAGAAACAGGCCTAGTATAGAGAAACTGCAAGCGCAATTGTGTAAGAGTGGAAGGCCTTCGCGAGAGAAAGACATTTTGTTTCTCAATATTCCTTGTCACCTGGTGATTGTTCACTACGTCTATTTATATTCTAATCTCTCTATGCGTATGTCATGCGATATGAATATTCATTTGCTGTATAATAAGCCCTTGTGTCGAAGCCTTCTTGTCTACTAATATTTGAACCATGTAGAGTTAGACTACAGAGAATATAAAATAGAAATTATGATTATTATATCATTATTATTAGTAACTTTTACGATAATAATTAAGTCTATTTATTTTTTTATTAATCATAAAATATCCAAGTTATTGCACACATCAAAAGCCAAGTTGTGTTTTGTAATTATCGATATATTATATTATCGACATAATAGTACCTACACGAAGAATTTGAATTGTTAAGATATAAAAGATCTCTTTAAGTTGCGTCTTTGTAATCGATACAATTCGCTTACTTGATCATTCCTCTAAAGTGAACTGCGTAGAGGGTTTTCTGAGAAGGGTTTAAGTTACAATCAGGGTAATTGTGATTGTCATGATTGTGTACAAACATGACGGGTGCAAGGCTTGTATAACAGTGTGGCTGCGTTATGCAACACGGGTATCGGCGCGGGCGCCGCGTCGGTAGCGGCAGGCTGCGCTGTAATTACACACGCCGCGCCCCGAACCCCGCGCACCGCAACTCTCACCCTCATCAGCCTCGCTTCACGTGTCTTCATCACGTACTTACTACGAACATACATGACTATATTGCTGAAATATATTTTTTAAATAATAACATATTTACAAAGATGTTTCACATTTGAACAAAATATTTGTGATGAATATCCAAGATGTAGATGCATATAGTCTATTTTTCTTTACTTGTCTTAGTTGGTAACAATACTCGGAACGAAAATCACGAATTTCCGAACATTATTTTTTATTATAAAAAAATGTTTCAGTTTTAATCATTCCATTAATAATTACGCATCTCTAACTCTTATGTGTTAGAAGTATTTGACTGCTAAATTAGACAAGCAAAGAAAAATAGACTATACCCTAATACGTTTATTTTTTAATAATGTCTTAAGGATTAGTTTTTGCAACGGGGTTTTATTATTCACTAGCTGTGCCCGCGACTTCGTTCGCGTGGATTACAGAATGCTTGGCATGTCTCCTGCAAAGCAGGGTTATAATAGTCTGCGGTGCTGCTTAAGAAAGGAGCTTTTTTACTTTGGATTTGGGAACTTCCTGGTTGTATTTATAAGCAGACACTAACTCAGATACGGTATTCCTCCACGGTTTTCACAATAAATGTTGAAGAAAAGTGTTTTATGCTAGTCTTTAAAATTTCGCCTTTAAAAGTGTATGTTCCCGCCGAGGTTCTCCTTATATTATATATCGGGTGGCTTTTTTAACTGAGGTTGATAAGCCATATCCGGATCTATAAGGAGTCGCGAAAAATACTCAATAGAGTCTCGAGTCCGATTTTGAGAAATCTAAACTGCATCATAAGTTGTTTTTGATTTCATGATTCTCCAGGCCAGAAATAAAACCCACTAATTTTGAAAAAAAAATACATTCTGTATTATTGCACCTCCTAATAGTGTACCTGTAAGAATCAACTTTTGGAAAGTAATAGTAAGCGACAAATTAAAGGAAAAGATTTATTTTTTTACAAAATAACATTAAATCTATATATGAATTAGAAGTTAATATGTGGGTTAAGTCATGGGTCCCGGTAAGTTTAGAAAAAAAGTCTGCATTACTTCGAACGATTTGTTTATAGGTTGCATCAAAATGCTAGTCACCTACTAAAGTAAGAGTGTGAACAATACAATCGAAAATATATAATATGAATAACTCACAGTAACTTATTTTATGTTTGTCTATTTTTTCTATGTGAGCTATACAAAGTTGATAGAATGTGACGTTTGTTTTGGTCCCCGTCACCTATTCAGTTACCTAGATAGGAGGATTAATCAATTTATTGAAAATCTACATTTCACTTGACTCGGCTCACCCGCTATTAGCTTTAGAACATCCCGTTATAGTTTTAAAATTTCACTTTTAGGTATGATCGTTTTTTTTGAAGAATTATTAAAGATTTAAATAATGTATGAATTTGATAGAATTTTGTAAAAAAATAGCCTTTTCTTTTTGTTGCAGTTAACTGTATACTATTACCTCCCTAAAGTTTATCCTTATAATATGTGACAGTATCAGATGATGCAATTATATACAATGTTAATTTTTGCGAAATCAACGTGTTCGTTTCTGGCTAGGAAAACTTATTTTTCAAAAAACTAATGATATTTTTAGTTTTTATCAAAATCGGCACTGTGACTCCATTAATTATTTTTCGCTATTGCTTATAGTTTCGGATTTTGGTCTATGATATCCAGTAAAAAAATTACCCAGTAAATATATTAATTTTTCAATTATAATATTTATATAATATATATCTTCCCTATTTGAGTCAGATGTTGCTCACTATTTCATCAGTTTCAATTTTGTGCCTCATTAGATTGACTTTCTGCTAGTCAAAGTTTCGTCAAAATCGGTCCAGCTGTTTCAGATACATATTAGTCGAAAAAAATTGAGTGACAAATAGACAGACAAAATTTTTAAAATTGGTAATTTTGTTGCCAGTACCGTGTATACTTTCATATGCATTAATTTAAAATTACAGCAGACACATCAATCTTATTTATTTGTATAGATGTATACCTTCCCTTCTTAAATCGGAAATTGTTCACTATTTTATTGGTTTCTACAATATTTTGTTATCGCGTAATTCTCATTTTTATTAATTTCATTAAAATAAATATATATTTTTAATAAAAGTAGACCAAGTTAATCCTCATAATATTAGCTATAGGGGCTGTCCATTAATCACGTAACGTTTTTGAGAACATTTTAGACTTTGTGATATATCGTGATTTTTTTCTTCCATCCCTTCTCTCTTCTCTGGGCCTCACGTGATTAATGGACATCCTCTAACTGCGAGTGAAAGTCCCATCAAATTTGATTCAGCTGTGTGAGAGATTAGTCGTAGGAAACAGACTGACAGACAAAAGATAAAAAAATGGATTTTTTATGTAAGTACTGTCACGCATTTAGTGAAAAGTACAAAATAATGTTCGACGTGAACCCTTAAATTGACATAACTTTTTTATTTATGAAATGAAACAAACACTAAATGTTAAGTGAAGCTTACTGCAATATATTAATGAAAACCACACCTAAATCGGATAAGCCGTTTCTGAGCGAACACAAACGCACATAAAAATACGCGAGAGATTAGTTGTAGGAAACAGACTGACAGATAAAAAATTAAAAATGGTTTTTTGATGTAAGTACCGTATATACTTTCAAGCATTTAGTGAAAAGCACAAAATAATGTTTGACATGACCCCTTAAATTGACATATCTTTTTTAGCGAGCACAAACACAGATAAACTGACAAACAGACAAAAATTCTAACAATTATTGTTTTGGGTTCTATTACGTTGGTAAAGTCCCTCAATAATATTTTTTTTCATATATCTTCCATGTACAGACAGCGACCCGTTAGAATTTTATTATATGTATAGATTTTAAAATATCTAAAATAGAAGTAAGCCTAAATCACTCCTTATAACATTTGATAACTGCGAGTAAGAGTACCATCAAAATCGGTTCAGCCGTTTCAGAGATTAGTCGAAACAAACAGATAGACAGACAGACTGTGAGACAAAAAATTAAAAAATGTATTTTTTGATGTATGTAAGTACTGTATATACTTTCATGCATTTAGTGAAAAGCACAAAATAATGTTCGACGTGACCCCTTAAATTGACATATATTTTTAACGGGCATAAACGCAGATACAAACAGACAAACAGATAAGAATTCTAAAAATCATTGTTTTGGGTTCTATTGCGTTGGTAAAGGCCCCTAATAATATTTTTTTCATATTTCTTCCATGTACAGACAGCGACCCGTTAGAATTTTATTATATGTATAGATCAAAAAATATCTAAAATAGAAGTAAACCTAACTGCCTAAGTCACTCCTTATAACATTTGATAACTGCTCACAGTTAAAGTAAAAGTACCATCAAAATCAGTTCAGTCGTTTCAGAGATTGGTCGGAACAAACAGATAGGCGGACAGACCGACGGACAAAAAATTTAAAAATGTATTTTTTGATGTAAGTACTGTATTTACTTTCATGCATTTAGTGAAAAGAGCAAAAAAATGTTCGACGTGATTCCTTAAATTGACATAACTTTTTTATTTATGAACCGATTGACATGAAACAAACACTAAATGTTAAGTGAAGCTAACTACAATATATTAGTGAAAACCGCATCTAAATCGGATAAGCCGTTTCTGAGATTAGCGTGCACAAACGCACAGATAAACAGACAAACAGACAAACAGACAAACAGACAAACAGACAAACAGATAAGAATTCTAAAAATCATGGTTTTGGGTTCTATTGCGTTAGTAAAAGCCCCCAGTAATATTTTTTTTCATATATCTTCCATGTACAGACATCGACCCTCTAGAATTTTATTATTAGTATAGATTTATTGTTCACGATGTTAGCGGAATGTTAAATTAATTTCAAAGTTAGGCATAATTTACCAGTTGTTTTTAAACATTTTTATGATTAAAATTATAAATAATAAAATATTGAATACTACTTGTCCATCGCAGCTTCACTCGCGATTATGGTTATTGCTTCGCTCCCATATACAACTTAGGGGCATGATACAATGTAGCCTATAACTTACCACAATTAAAGGGTATCTAACACAAAAAGATTTTTATTTTTTTAATCAGATGAGTATTTAACAGATTACTCCTACATACAAAGTAACAAAAAAAATATACCTTTTTATAATATTAGTATAGATGGAATTCTACTAGAATTATAATACAATACTATTGAAATGTTTTTATAAGGTGTTATTTTTTTAAATGTCTTTGTATTGGTTAATAATTAAAACATTATAGGTGTTCTACCTATAATACCTATTTATAAGCAATTGCACGTGGAAATTATACATTCTCGCCACAATGACATGCAAAATGCATAACTATTCTTTTGTTAGTGTTATTTATGAAACGACTGATACGTAGATCTGATTTAAGTCAGCTTAAAACAATTTTTAAACTTTAATTATTTGCACTTAACAACAATGGGTTCTTCAGGACGGACTGTCAACTCAACATCGACGTGAGCAAATCCACGGGCAAGAGCTCATATATAAAAAATATTAAAAAGGATAAACTTTACGAAGTGTATGTAATACTATATCAGAGCATATAACTTCTTTAAAAGGAAAGTATTGCATTACGTAAATTTAAAATACAAATGATTATTCAATGTGGTTTATACTTATAGTAATAATTTGTTGAATCTCAATAACAATTCTTGGATGAAATATTATAATAATTATTGATAAATTTTAAAGTTGTTGTGCGTTCTATATAATCTTTTTAAAGGATCTAAACGCTATTCAGTACCTAAATAATAAAAAGGCGACTAGTGGATACTAGTACCATGACTATTCATATGAGTGAGAAGTTTGTTAAGTATGACTCAAGGTCAATTTTATCAATTTTATACAATTTTGTTATGCAAACTATAGGTGTAATATTATAAGCTGCAACAATTAAGATAACGGGTCAATTCGTAAAAAGCCAAGTCAAGGAAAAAAAAAATTATGCACGTGTACATATACAATAGCAAATACGGTTTGTTAGCGCGACATCGGCAACAGCTGATTGTGCGGCCAAGTTCATTAACGCCCCGAGCAAATCGATTCACCGTGGTCGTGCCCTCGTCCGCTTTCCATTGCTAAATAATTTCCTTATCTTTACTTTTTGTTATGTTATAAACCTTTATTATTTACATTTCTTCAGTAGAGATGTGGAGATCTCAATAAAAATGCTTTCTCTTTTAAGACATTTCTCTTTTAATGCATTATATGCTATGCTAGGTGATAGTTAATTTTATACTTTTGTATTACGTTATTCAACTGAAAATATAAGTTTATTATTCATTTATATAAATAAAATTTTATTATCTTAAGATGCGTTGACTTTCTAATATGATTTGCGTTTTTAATAAATTATATCTAAATGGTTAAATTGTAATTTTTTACAAAAAATAACAAAATGTTGTATGATAATAATTTGAAGATAGAGGGTAGTCGGTAACCTGTCGACTATCTAAAATTAGAGGAAAGAAAGTAAAAGAGCCATTCATCACGACGGACTGACTGCTTATTCACTAGGTCGCACTGCGCATACGCGTCCGGTTTACCTACAAATTGGTCACATCGACCGCTAAGTAGGGAGACTCGGCTCACATGATGCCTGTTACCAACGGCCTTTTAATTATAAATTGCTTGCGTGTAACACCCGGAGGCGACCTTACGGTGGTAAGTACGTAGGACCGGCCGGTTCTTGCAATATTTTAATGAGCAACTGTACATATTTGTTCACAAAAGTAAAAGTCCGTTTAAGAAATCTAGTTCATTTACTTCGCGGATTTTAATTAAGATCGTCAATGTTCTGCATTGTTGACATTCATGTTAATTTTTAAACGCTTCAATATCATATTTTATATGCCCGATAGGATACCAAATTATTAACCTCTCATGAAAATCTTATACCAATTACCATACATCAAAGCTAACTAATAACGAAATTTTAGTCATGTAGGTAGATACTCCGATTTATATAAGGATTTCTTATACATATAAAAGTGAAGTAACAGCCTATAAATGTCCCACTGCTGGGCAAAGGTCTCCTGTCCTATTAAAGAGAAGGTTTAGAGTTAATCCACCGCGCTGGTCCACTGGGGGTTGGCGGATATACCTGTCAGAATTTTTCCTGGCATATGCAGGTTTCCTCACGATGTTTTCCTTCGCCGCCGAGCTATAAATTTGAAAATGAATTTAGAACTTGAAAACTCAGTAGTGCTAGCCGGGGTTTGAACCCGCGATCATCGGTGTAAATCGACAATTTCTTACCACTAGGGCCATTTCGGCTTAATATATACAATTTCATGTTTCTAGACTTTCTGATTGAGACTGTGCGTTGGCTGACTGACAGATCATTTCAAAAATTCAAATAAGATATCAAAAAGATTTGCTTGTGGCAAAGCTGTCCAAAATATTAAGTGGATGGTCTAATCTTTATTAGGTGAAGCACAGGTACAGTAGATAAATGTGAATGAATTTAAAAAGTTAAATGCTGTTATGAAGTGGAAACACGTACGTACGTGTTTACACTTCCTCTCTTACCAATCTGTTTTAAATACAGACTCCATATTTTATTAAATAAAAGAAATTATTTAATTTTTTATATTGTTTCATATAAAAATAAGAGTAAAGAATAGATGAATATCTATATCTGATAGAAACTTACTTAGACTCATACGACGAGGGCATTTAATAAAATATTTTTTCAGAATACTAACTGTATAATAGGTTTTTTTTTTGGAAGAAAATATTCTTAATCTTGTTTCAATGAAATGTGGTCTGACATGTTCGGGTTTTTAATAACTGGATATTTTAAAACTTGCTTATTCGGTGAAAGCTAAGAAATTTTAATTTTTTGGTTGTATCGTAAATATTATAGTTAGCGGACTCAACTTGATTGACAATACGCAAAATAGCCATAACATTGTAACTTAGTAAATCTTCTAGTTCGAGACGGAAGGATATGTGAATTTCCTTAAGTTCTTTACCCCAGTGCTGAGTCAGGTTGTAACTTCTGTCTTCAGTTGAATTAATATGACAATTCGTTATTAATTTTGTTAACTGTAGGCGATTCTCTATGCCCATGTTACCACAATTAGTTTTCATTTCTCGAACATTGTTTTACTTTCGCTGTTCGTTAAGTGGGTTTGTTTATTGTTGTGTCAATATAGTTCGTGATGTATAGTCTGCGAGTCTGACTAATGCACTTGTGAGTTAAGTGCTTCTCACAAAAATTACAAAAAATAAAATTTTTTGTTAACTTAATTGTGAAAATGGCTCTCGAAATCGTAAATCTATATAGGGGAAAAGTGGCATGATGGAGCCAAGTTTTGAAAGACCCACTTTCAATATTTTGGTAGTTTACGAACGGATTTGGTCGGTAATTTTTTTTAAAGTAGTAAATCTGATTTCCCGTCACCCACAAACATTTGACAATTCGCCGAAAAAAATTAGAACCGGTACATCAAATCAAAGATTTTGGCACTACAAAGTAAGCATTTTACTACGTTTAAGTTGAAATAAAACTACTTTAAATCAGTTTAAATAGTTTTATTTCAATGAATAATAATCGCGAAAATCTAAGACAACGATACGTTTAAGTTGTTTTTTGCAGCTGCGTAAAAACTAAACGACAAAAAAAAATACATTTAAATGTGGTTAATTGTAATTAATTCATGCGAGATAAATACGTTTAAAGTACTCAAATTATATACTTAAAAAAATTGCGTTTACAATAAAATCAATGTAATAATGTATACAAACCATGATACATAATATTGAATTATATGATATCTAATACATATTTGGATGCTGAGAAGCAATAATATGTCAACCCACAAAAAGTCAAATTCGGAGATATTGACGTATTTTGATACTGCGTCATCTATTAAATATTATTAAAAAAAATATCAAGTCATATAAACTAAATAAGTACGGTAAAAAGTTACCTAATTTAATGTTTCAAATTTCAAGTGCGTTCCATATTTTGCAATTTATACAATAGTCTCATATATTTGAAAAAAAATTATTAGATAACACGTTAAATATATCAATCTGCTTTTAATTCATTGTACCTTTTTTCAAAATAAAAAAGAAAACATGGATATGTACGTCTTCATACTAATTTGTTAAGAATCCGTTTGACATCTTTGGACGCCATTTTCTCAAAGTGAAGTCCGTGTGGCTTGACACAGTATTGCTTATCAGCGTTCATTTATTATTTTATGAATTTTTTAGTCTTTAGTTTCTATTGTATAAGAATATAACATTCTCTTTCTTACCTCGAATAAACGCGTTTAGTGATTGGTCCCGGTCATTGTGGCAACCACTTCAAGGAGCGGATTAATGTTATGCAATACATTAGTTGCTAACTTTTTAGATTTGGAAAGGTTGACGTACAATATGATGGTAGTAAAGTAAACATCGAATAAAAGGCATTTTAAACCATGGTAATTAATGAATTACCTACCTTCATTCGTAGTTATTAAGGCAATGTTTTACACTACTTTGGTACTTTGGTGATGCCAATTTTTATTGACCTATCTGTCCGTTATATACAAACAAAAAAGTACAAATATCCATTCATGAAAAAATTTGCGAAAGATTATCCTGAATGAGATTGAAATGAGGAAAGTGCGTGTAGTCGTCAACGAAAAACTTTGACTAAATGGTTCGTCTTTTACTTACAGTCACATAACGAAAACAACAACATGGGAGGATCCTCGGAAGACTCTAGCGGCGCAGACGGTGGCAGCTGGTGTACAGCACCAGAGCGCTGAAGCGCTGCTCACTCAGACCGCCGCACCACAGACTATACCTGCTGCGACAACAGGTAATTTATTTTAATTTTATTTTGCTTTAGGTTATGAAACTACAATGAGTGAGAATGTCTTACACAGTAACTACTAATGTAACTCCATAATTTGTGTGACGAATCTAAGGTTGATATATTGTTGATGTATTGTCTGTTCTTGTACACGAGAGTCACATTATTATGTTAATGATTTGATCGATCTTTCGGTTGTTTATCTTAGGCGAGGAAAATATTTGTAAAATTATAGCAATGACAGTAGACAAAATTATGTTGCAAATACTAAAATATTAGAATACAAATAAAGAGTTTTGCGTTATCTAGTGAAATCCTGAATATATTGGCGCAGAAAACTATTGCCACGGTCGTTATTTGTTTTTCGAGCAAAATAAGTGCAAAAAGCGTAACGTATGCTTATTACGTTTTAGAAGCAAACGCATTACTCGATTTTGTTTTCACGTGATCTAATTGGCTTCGGAGAGACGTTTAAAATTATCATGGAACTAAAATAAAAACAAGTAAATAACCCGAATTCTAAAACTGATTTTATGACGGGAATTAACGCGTTGTTTCCGTCGGTCGATGCGAGACGAGCGTTGAAAGGTGTTCGGAAAATACATTGGTGTGTCGGCGCCAGCGCAGCGGCCCTGGCGGCGCCGGCGTGCGGCTTTCAGCGCTCTTGCGACACGTTTGCGTTTAAATGGTCAACATGGTACTATTTTTCATCCTCGATTCGTCACATCGTTTGATACTCGTAGATATATAAAAAGTATGTGGATTCAAGTATTTTAATATCATCATCAGTGTTATACTTCGTAATATTCGTAATATAGTACGTCGTTTTTTTCCATCTCATGGATGGTATGAGTTACCAAACATTGGAAATTTTTATATTGTTCATATAATTAAGAAAAATAGGTTTGCTTTCGTAATCGTTTTGGCAAGAAGTCGTATCTATTTTTAGTTATTTGCTAAGAAAGCCTCGGAAAATCCACTACAACTAATGAGCACGCGAATATATCGCATTAAGGTATTATTACGATGATGTAACTGCGGGCGATGAAATCAAAGACGGCTCATATTCTGAAGACAGCTCATTACGAAAACAAACTTCCATTATAATTGCTCTATTTGTTGTTTCTCTCGTTTCAATGAATTTAAATTTTCGTCGAATGCGTTGAAAACAACACCACCTTTAATTACAAGGACGGTTAGCTAAATCGAAGACGCCACACTGTCACGTGTAGAGGTTTATTTATGCGTTGTCTTGTGATAGTTTACTTCAAAACGTGCTCTAGTCACGTTTCAAGCAGCGACCAACCCTGCCAGCTCTAAATAGAGTAAGTTACGGAGTTCGAGCTGAGATGCTCTTATCTACACTTTATTACACGCGCAAACAATCCCAGTATGTAGATCACCTGACATACGAATAGTGTTTTTATAAGCACATTCCTCTTTATAATCTGATGTCGCGATAACATATTACCTTTCAAACATGAAATAGTTTTCTTATGATACATTGCATTTTGTACTGCACGTTTTCTACAAAACGTATCCTTTTTCATGCTTTATCGTTACTGCGACCTCGGCTTTATTATATAACTGTGAGCGAATGTATTTATTCGAGTGTTCTTTTTATTGTAATGTAACATTAATTTTAAGACTAATCGACGTACATTAATTAATTACTGCACTTATATTCTATTTTAGGTTCGGTGCAATACTGTTAATAGTGCAATGTTAAGTAACAATGACTGCAAATTGTCTTTAATTATATAGCCATTACATTACGTGATTGAGCGAACGTGCTTATAAATATGCAAGTGTATTTTTACTTAAATATAATATTACTAATTTATCGTATTACGTTGACGTGTCTTATTATCAATTTTGTGAAAAATATACTATTTCTGGAAACAAAGGCAATTATGAAGAATTAGGTTTTCATTATGAACAAAATGTCTATGATTATAATAATAGTTTAATGTACCGATATCGTCCGTATATTAATTATATAACGGGCGTTGTTTATGAATGACCGCTTATATGTTACGTGTCGCATACCTCCTCAGCGCGAGATGATCGTGAATGTGCGAGGGTGAGTTGGCGTTGCATCCGTTGCACGCGGTGATTCATTTTGTTCTCCGTACAGAACGTCAGAGCGAAAGCGTTCGCGGTTCGAACTAAAACTACTGTTTATACTACATTGAAAAGTCTTCCAGGAAATGTTTGCTAACATTCGTGAATTCGTATTAATAGCATTCTATTGTGCCATTTTTCATATTTCTATGCGCTAAGGTCACACTGAGCGAGGATCGTGGCTGACTGTCGTTGTTCTCGATAATCCATTGGTTATAAACCTAATTTTCTTCCCGCTAGCTTGCAACTAGTCGCTGTTGAGTGAATTAAATACCGTTTGTCAATAAGAATTATGATTTCAATTAATTACAAAACTCAAACGCGTCTAATTAATTTCAGCAGCGAAGAGTACAAGCACTAACACGACGACAGATCCTCTCGGGCCGTTGCCAGACGGCTGGGAACAGGCCACGACGCCAGAAGGGGAAATATACTTTATCAACCACGCCGCCCGGACGACATCCTGGTTTGATCCTCGAATACGTAAGTGTCTAACTTATTTTAGGGTAGGGATATATCTCAATAAAGCGAGTGAACATGGCGATATCACGTGTATTTCTATTTCCAGCACAACACTTGCAGCGCACGCCGGCGGCGGGCGCGGCCGCGGCGGGCGGCGGGTGGGCCAACGCTTCGATACAAGTCTGTCAGCAGAAGTTGCGCCTGCAGTCTCTACAGCTCGAACGTGAACGGCTCAAGCAACGCCAACAGGAGATACGACTCCAGGTTATTATTTTTATAAAACAGATCCAAATACTTGAAATTTTCTTTTCCTCCACTGTTCCTCTGTCTTATAATCAAAATTTGATGGTAATTCCTATTAGATTGACCTATAGATAATCCAGTAGACATTACGTTAAATATCAACTTATTTCTTACCTAATTTAGGTTTATTATATTATTTATAATCATATCTATAAAATTGTTTCGTATTTTTACTAATCTACTATTTCGTGTTACTAAATTTGCGTTAAATTAAAAAAAAAATATTATATTATATTTAAATCTAAAATAGTCTGAAAAATTAAATGACACAATATTCTCGCGTACACACACTTAAGTTACTGTGTACTACTGTGAATAAAATAAACCGTCGAAAGTAAAGTTATATAATTATGTTTTAAAAATAAATTAAACCGACTTTAAAAGCAAAATATGTGGTTTCGTTTGCTTGGGTTACATACTATACATATTCCAGTTATTTTCATTTAAAAATGAAGCTACTGAACCGATTTTGATAAAAAATCTACAAGACCAATTTGAATTGAAGATGAATACGAGAACACTCTTTATTTGAAAGGGTAGTATACTTATAGACGTATTTAAAATCGGTTTAGATATCAATAATTAATATGAAATTGTAAACTTAAAAAAAAAAAACCGATAATCTATTTATCGAGACCTTTCCAACGAGCTTCAACAAGATTTTACTGCTGTAAGTTAGTAAGGAGTTGTGGATTCTGCTGCCAGATAGTACTGCAGCATTAGGTCAAGTTTAAACAACTATATTTTAATAAAGACCAGTAGAAGTTGCTCAGATCCTTTCAACAACTAGAAAAGAATTTATACTTTTACAACGTCTGAACAGATCTTCATGAATTATAGCTAATAACCATTACGATTCCATCAGATTCAATCAAACAAAATAAAACGCATAAAAATTACGTTCCAAAGAAATCTAATCGTTAGCAGCTACTAGCTATAACACACCAATTTTTTTAAAACGCTATGCATTAAGAACCTCAATTTTGAAGTCAGTCGAAAATATCTCCAGCAGGAATTAATGGCGCGGCAGTCGTCATCGATCGTGTCGTCGCTGGCCAGCAGCGCCGGCGCCGCGAGCACCGACCTGCCGCTGGACCCGTTCCTCTCGGGGTTGACGGACCACCAGCGCCAGGAGTCCGCGGACAGCGGTCTCGGCATGGCCGTCACTCAGCCCTCTTACTCCATGCCACACACGCCGGAGGACTTCCTGGCGGGCATGGACGACCGCATGGACTGCACCAGTGAGGCCGGCGCGAATCTCGACACGGACATCACGCTGGGCGACACAGACGACTTGGTACCCTCATTACAAGTAAATCTCTTTCGTGCCTTCTCTATTGACTAGTCGGGGCAGTGTTAAAGCAAATTTATAAACTTTTATAACCGAAATTAATGCCTATATTGCACGTTTAATATTAAAGTGACCCAATTTGAAAATTCACATTCTTGGGCACAAAACTAAATGAGAAAACAAATGTTTTACAATTCGGAATGTGGCTGTTCATTTGGACCGTAATATCCCAAATGTTGTCTGAATAGTTAATAACAAAATTTTATTCAACTAAATGTAATTAATAATTTAGCTAACTCGTTTTACGTATATTTTGAGTTCATTCACTTTAATACTAAGCGTGCGATATGTCTCTTAGACTACCTAATTTGATGTTTAAGTAAGAAATAAAAAAAAAACAAATATTTTATTGATATCGTATCTACCTTTCATGGGAGTAAAATGAAATGTAAGAATAATATTTTAAAATTTGAATTTCAGTTGGGAGAATTCACAAACGACATACTACTGGACGACGTGCAGTCGCTGATAAACTCGACGCCCAGCAAGCCAGAGAACGTGCTGACCTGGCTGTAGACGCGCTACAAACTACATTATGTATTACGTCATAACACAGTACTTACCGCATCATACCATCGACTCAGCCCCCACAGTCGGTGACCGAACGGTATTGGTGTATATTTCACTAAGAAAATGACAGTAAATAGCGTAACGTGTGTACATGATCGGACGGTTGGTGATTTCGTGTTGTGTGAGTTGCAATTCATCAGTAGATGCAATGCTCGACATCTGCCCGCGGCGATGGAACGACTTACTGTTCAAACTCGCGAATGTCGCGTACGAAGGAGCTCGTTCGCTTATTATTCAGAATTGGTTTTCGTGTCTCGGCATTTATCTGAATGAGATAGGAATGCAAAATTCTGCATGATAAGTATTCTACAAATGTGTTGTTCAGCTTATTTGCTCGTATTAAACGAGCATATTGCGCGTCGGTTATAAGATAGAAATATTCGTGTACCTTACATATTTTTGATGATATGCGGGCATTCAGTATACCAAAACGTCCACTCACTCAATATCATACTGTTTTTCTTTATAAAAGTACTTCGATTCGTATGAAAATATTAAAATAAAATATGAACAATGTGTCTACAGCCATGACTATAGTATTGGCTAGTCATAAAGTAAGAGTCCTGTGCTGGGCAAGTCGTTGCAAGGCTCCTTTCGTAAATGAAAGAAGTGGAATTGCAATAAAGTAAGCTGGGCAGGCTAGGTTTCCCATATTCTTTAGAACTAGACTATCGGAAATCCTATCTTCCAATGAATTACACGATGATGTTTTTTGATGAGGACGATTTGTATAATTTTATTGATATAACTTAGATTGTGATAACATCTTGACTTATCGTGCCTTATTGTGCCTTTATACAATTTATTTATTGTGTTTAAATTAAGGTTGATATATTTCTACACTTTTACGAATGGACTATTGATATATGTATTAATATTGAAACGAATAAAACTACTTATGTACTTTTGTAGTAACGTGTTTTGTCTACTTACACCGTCCTTGTGTATTTTTCGAGATTATGTTAGGATAGTGATAGGTTATCGCAACCTAGTTAGATATTTTGGCAACTATTAAGTTTACTTATTACACATTATGGTTGGTCGAAATGTTCGATGTATTTTGCGTGTGCATGGGTGCCGCTAGGTAGTAACCATTAGAACATAAACAGTGCTCATGTAGATGCCGCAACGGAGTGCTTTTATATTCTAAACGGAATATTATGTTTCTGCGAGAGTGCTAGTTCAGGTGAGAGTTGGCTGCAACAGTTCAATGATGTTCCCTGCTGCCTGCAACTGATACCTACTCAAAAATGAGAATGTATAAAACTCTTTCTTATTGAAATGTATAGTAACTGTGCGATTTATAATGACTGCGGTTTTATTTTCTCTATCCTCCAATATTTTTATAATCGTAATAATCTTTTCAAAATTGCGTTTTAGCCCACCTAGTCTTTAGAATTTGTACGAATTCAGTTAGATTGTTTGAAAATAATGTTGAAATTAGGCCTTAAAATTAAATTAAATTAAAAATACTACATTGAAAACTTTGCCATATTAGTAAAAGTACTTTATTCTTGTAAGAATTTATTGTAATTTTCAGCTATATAAATAGCAATAAATAGCAACTGTGTAACTATTATAATTAGGTGTAACGGTGCTGGGTTTATAATACATTTTATTTTGTATTCTGTTGATCATTCGTCGTACTTTATTTTGTATTTGTCGTGTATTAATTCTTGTACTTTGTAAGTAACGATGCTTTTTATATTGTTCGGTTCATTATTCTATATTTGCTTTATCCTTTTACCCTTAGATATTAATTTGTATTGAACTGTAGCGTCGTTTATATTTTTTAATGTGGCTGCGTCTATTTTGTATTTATTTGTAAGTAATAAACAAAACATGCACTACATTATGTAAACACCTGAGAAAACATAGTAGGAATCAACTGTGATGAACTTGGTTATACTGACGATAGGTCGACATCTCTAAGATTTTTAGGAATAAAGTGTGACATAATTTTGTATATAATTTAGTGTGCTTCGATTTATTAAAAAATACTAACTTTGACAACCAAAGATTGATATCGCCTTAATCAATTTGAAATCGTTTCGATTGCGTGCGCTCATTGGAAGATTACTTCGTGCTTTAATTGTCATTTCGTGACTATGTTAATACCAAAGTTTCATTTTATCGTTTTAATTTTTTTATGCCTTTGATTTCTTCTCCTTAAAGTTGTCGATGTATCGCATTAACTACGAATGCGTACTATGTTTTCGCTGCAATGACATAATGAGAAACATTCCATGTTTGCTAACCGTTGCGCGTCGCCGGCGCCGCGTCACTAGGACTGGTCTCTGGGACTCATAACCGAATAATATTCTGAACAATATTTTAAGTGTAAACTATAATATGGTTTATTTCTTAAGTATAGCCTATAGTATTTTACAAACATATCTTTTCAGTCTGACACATGCAAGTTTTCTCTGTAGTGTATATATAACATGTGTATCAATGTTATAACAATGAAATTATAACTGTCATTATAACTAATTTGCAATAATTTCATTGTAAATAATTTGATATTCTTATATGAACTAAATAAATATTTGTTTTAATATCCATTATCGTTTTTAATCACCTTACCAAAATTCCTTAAAGTTCTGTTCTTTTGTTAAGCTGTAGAAAAAAGAAAACTCTTTATTTTTTACCTAATAAATATTTTAAAGATATTAAGAAAATCTTTTAAATACAAAAAAAAATCTTTTATAGAATCATTTTTTTGGGATAAAATAAATACAAAAACTATAGTCATTATAATTATAATAAATAATTTAATATGGCATATATATTAAGTACTTTAGTGTCAATCCTTCACCGTCTCTTTAGTTGTGCCCCCTCATCTGTAGAAATATAAAGCCTTATTTAACATGCAAAGAAAGGTCATAAAATTATATGTACACAGTGAAAGAATTCAGCGTGAATACTACGAATTGCAATACAAAAATAAAATATAAGTAGAAAAGCACTCATAATGAGAAAAAAAAACTCTTCTTATTCTGCTGTCTATACCAGCCATACTCAAATGGTAGCGTGAACTTTTCTGAATGGTCTCGTTAAAGCAGCTAAGCTCTTGTGGATGAAATCCAGTAGATATGACCCCGGGTTGTTTCCAGGTTTGGAGGGTTCACGACTACCTTTATTATTCGTCTCTCGGTTCTACAGATTTTAAAAGTTATTTATATAAAATGTATAATTTTGTGACAATTTTTAGGTATCGTACGTGATGTATCTTCAGAGGCAAAATACTAAGTATGACTCTCCTTACACTCTTTGTTAAGATATTCATTGTCATTACCGTAAAGGAACAGATTAAGTTAAAATTATTTACAAGCAGCGTATTAAATTAATTCGATAAAGTTAATCATATATGTTAAGTTTCTATGAAATTAATTGTAATAAGTCTACTTTAAAACGTTTTAGTAAGGAAAGAATAAAATCAAAGGATAATGTAATGTGATAGGATATTAAAAATAAGCTATTTTCAGTTTTTTTTTTTTTTTTGCAAAAAGATTAATTTTGAAAGAATTATTTTGTTATTTTCTATTGAAAAAACATGGCACTAATAAACCTTTAGAATGAAGTAGGGATAAAAAAGAATTCTACGTTGCTAAATGCTCGATATACTCACAGAAGGGTCTTTGAAGCGATCATCTTGTGGCAATTCACGGTTAGCAATCAGTTGCTTGACATACTCGACGGACAGTTTAGGTGTTCTTGGACGATCTGGGTGATCTATGTCCACGTGGTAGAGACCAAAACGTTCGCTAGATAGAGAAATTGTTAAGATTATAAATATAATTTACTTAATAAAATATATGATTTTAAAATATTAATGTTGAAATATAATTATTGTACTGACTGACCCGACTTGGTTGTCCTAACCAACAGTAGTGGCGCTACTGTTGGGTAGGGTGTAATTGCGAATATTAACCGTTACGATACTTCCTCAAACATATTCACAAAATTTCATAAATGTCAGTCCAGCTGTTATAAAGAGTTCACTGATATACACACGGATAAATTAAATATGTACCTTTGTATAACCTATTTATAATGCAAATAAAATTAAAATAGGATCTACCCTAATACTGTTAACAACATTTTTTAAAAAATTATATATGAAAATCACGAATTTTCGAATAATTACACTCGTTCAGTATAATTGTTTTCATCTATTTGAGAATTACATCCGATATAAATTGCTCTATAACCTATTAATTAACGATTTAAACACATTCATTATATAATCATATAAAAAGCATTGAAAAATTAAAATGAAAGAAATATCTAAACGAATGTCCTGATAATTTTGTGTTCTGCGCAGAGTAACGCGCATAGTTCAGACCAATACATTTATGTTAAACGAGGATTGTAATTATATATAAATTAATTGAGGTTTGGAAATGTAAAAAAAAATGTAGGAATTAGGTCCCTGAATATAAGTATATAATCTTCTTACTCTAACACTTTATTATAATCCAATACAGTAGCACCTATTGTGTGGATAGTATCTATTGTTTTTGATGCCCCATACATATTCGTTAAGTTACTCAATAAATTGCTTTGGTCATGGAGAATATAGATTATTTATTTGCAACCACACGTGTATTAGATACATTGGGTAACAATAGATTTGTAAAACCACACACTGAACAAAATTATTATTTTAATGAGTCATCATATTAATTTTTTAAAAATCGACTTTGTTGTCAAGGGAAATAAACTATGGTTATCCCACATTATTGCAAACGGTGATATGATTCACAAAATCAAATAATAAACTCTAGGATAAGTAAAGTAATCTAGGATAAGTAAAGTAACAATCTGTAAATATCTTACTGTTGGGCAAGTCCTACTGTTATATTAAAGAGAAGGATTAGAGCTTAATCCACAATGTTGTTTCACTGCGGGTTTGCGGATATACATGTGCTAGAATTTATCTCGACAGATGCAGGTTTCCTAAAGATGTTTTCCTTCACCGCCGAGCACAAGTTAGATATAAACATAAATTTAGCAATTAATCACTCACTGCCTTACTACAAAATATTTAAACAGACGTTCAACGCGTGTTTAAAAAAATCCGTACTACAAATCCGCGTCTAAGCACAGTTTTGAGTTAAACATGCTTTCGATATAGATTAACATACGTTTAAGTGAGTTTAAT
Source organism: Hypolimnas misippus (assembly GCA_037950945.1). Taxonomy (NCBI): domain Eukaryota; kingdom Metazoa; phylum Arthropoda; class Insecta; order Lepidoptera; family Nymphalidae; genus Hypolimnas; species Hypolimnas misippus. Next base: position 6,972,968 of record JBBEEQ010000017.1, read on the forward strand.
ACATGTTTAGAACCTATTTTAACTGTCAAATGTAACGTATAACTTTTTATCAATAAAATTTTTTATGAGTTTATTCGCTGTTAAGCAATTTAGATAATATTTTAAGCAATGTTTAATTTTTAAACACTGTTTAGCTAGACAGGCGTTCAACATGGTTTTAGTGCGTCTTTTGTAGTATGACAGTCAGTGTTGCTAGCCGGGGCTGAATCCACGATCGTCAGTTGAGATAGATGTGTTCTAACCACTAGACCATCACGGTTCGGATAAGTCAGTAGATTATTGATTTTCACCTTTATACACAAAATTGTATTTAATTTGTAAGGTTAGGGTTAGATTTTAATTAATCTAATCGAAATTAGTTTCTATAATTATACTTACGCGATTATCACTGATTATTTTTAATTACTTACGAGAATCCAGCGCGCCATTCGAAGTTGTCCATAAGAGTCCATATAGTATAACCGAGAACTTTGACATCATCATCATAAATTACGTGCAAAATTGCCGAAAGATAGTCCTGAAACACCATAAACATGACCATTAGTTAATTACTTTCGATTAAGAAAATAAAATAAATAACAAGGAAAACTTACATTAAAATACTGGATGCGTCCGTAATCTTCCAAAGTACCACGATCAGAAAAACCATTTTCCGTGATATAAATTGGTGGATCATTGTAAGAGCTCTTACACCAGCGCAATAAGTTTGCAAAACCAGTGGGAACAACCTAATGCAGGAAAAGTTTTGAATTAAAATAGTTTGAATTTGATATTGATAATAAAGAAAATGTTATTTCGAATAGTTAGAAAAAAAAAATTTACTCTTAGCCACTCTGAAGCGGAGTCACCACCAACATTCATTGTTGTAACTGCTCCAATATCTTTGAGCCAGGAAGGAGATTTTGCGATAGGATCGACACCTGGACCGGTTATCAAATGAGTTGTGTAGTGATTGATTCCAAGGAAATCTGAAGTGCCTTTTATTCTTTCGATCCAGTAGTCATTGAATTGTTCTAAACGAGGCTTAGGCAGACCTTCGGCTTGGCTTTGTTGAGCTACGTTTTCTATCATTACCTCTGGAAAACCGCCTTTTTCAGTGAAAATAGGGTGCGCAAACCATCCAAACTGTAAATAATGCGGAGATTAAAGCAATGAAATAAAAAATATAAATTATCTATATAATTATTTAAAATTATACATGAAAAATACCTTAAACTGGTTAGCTACTTCCGCTAAGGCAACTTGTTCTGCATTTTCTGGATCACTTGGTTCGTACCAAATGGAGTTGATTGAGATCATTATCCTTCCATTTTGTTGTGGTCGATAGGTGTCATTGTATAAGTGGTACGCTTCGGCATGAGCTTTAAGAAGAGTCTCGCTGCATAAATAGTTTCCAACACCGTGGCTGTCAATAGCAGGCGCTTTTTTAATGTCTCCGTAAGCGTCTTCACAAATTTCGTAAGGTTCATTGAATGTGATCCAGGACTTGATCCTGTCACCAAACTCTCTGAAGCATAAATCTGCGTAATCGCGGAAATAATCGATCATTTTAGGATTGGCCCATCCGCCAAGATCTTGCAGGGTTTGTGGCAAATCCCAATGGAATAACGTTACCTGAGTAGAAAGAAAGACAATAAAAACAACACACCTACTACATACTAAATAGTATGTAGTAGGTGTGTTGTTTTTTGCTATAATTATAACAATAAAATATCTGTTTGTTAAAGGACACACGTGTAATATAAGTTTTTTATTAGCAAATGACAGAAGGCGATAAAAACATGTTAAGGGCTTCCCAACTAATGCTATTTTAACCGTTTAGGCACCTGTGAACAAAGTGAACCTAATTAACAATAAAAGAATATGTAGTTTGAGTTTTAATAAATTTACCAGTGGTTCAATATTCTTCTCTGCTAAAGCATTTAGAAGATCGTTGTAGTAGCGAATTCCATCCGGATTGACGTGATCGATACGACCGGTAGGCAGGATCCTTGCCCAGGAGAGAGAGAACCTGTAAAAGTCCACGCCGATGTAGGCGAGTTCATCGACATCCTCTTGATATCTGTTATAAGAGTCACACGCAATATCTCCATTTGTTCCATCAGCAATCAACCAAGGCCGCGTGTGTGACAAGCGATCCCAAACATTTTCCGATTTCCCTAAAAAAGATATACTTTAAAAACTGTAATATTTCTCATATAAATTGGATACTGATAAGCAATAATGTGTCAACCCACAAAAAGTCAAATTTGGAGATATTGATGTATTTTGACAGTGTGTTAGCTATTTAACAATATTAAAAATAATTTTAAGTTCTATAAACTATTCGTTCCATATTTTGCAATTGTATAACAATAATTTCAAAATAGAAAAAAAAGATGGATATATGTATATGTCTTCAAACAAATTAATTAAGAATAGGTTTGACTGTTTTAGGCGCCATTTTCTCAAATAAATTCCGTGTGGCTTGACACAGTACTGCATATCAGCGTCCAAACAAGTTTTTATGCGTTCAGATAGGACCAAAATAAACTTTACTACCAATTTTACTACTTAACTATACAACTATACTTTTAAAAAACTTTACTAAACAATAGATAAATCTTATGATACTATAGGTTACGGGTATAATACGTTACGGGTAACGTTATCGGTAATAAAACTCCCTGAGTGTTTAAGATATTTTTTGATAAATATTGTAACTGATGCGACTTTGACAGATTCAAGTCAGCTGCTTGAAAAGCGAGATAAGATGTTATATACTATGTATTTTTGGTAAATGAAAACTGTTATAAAAATATCAGAGCATTAGAGCAGGTAGTTGTAGCAAGAGAGGAACAATAAATGGAGGAGGAAAAAGATATTAATGGGAATAGAAAGTAAAGAAAGAGTTCGGCGGGGCGAGATACATGACTTAAGCAACGCAACCATCTTTACGCTAAATTTTCTGTAAGAACCCACTGAATACAACTACTACTACAGCCAGACTCAAGCATGACAATAATATGTTGTGTTTTACTGACCACTGACATTCCATGCACCCTCAATTTGATGGGCCGCCGTTGCTACTCCAAATGTAAATCCTTCGGGAAATTTTGTGTAATGTGCAAGTCCCCTGGTAAAAATGAATGAATTCATTAATTAAAGATGACGACGATAATTTATGTGTTGATATTTTGAGAATCAAAGTTAATTGAAGATATTTTTAAATGTAAATACAACTTGTACTTTTTCCAAGATTATTCTTCTCATATTTTTAGGGAACCATCTGTTGAAATATAGATCTTTATAATACTGTCTATAGGACTCTCTAGTCTATCTTGTTATTATAATTTTCTCAGTACGCCCCCAAGCTGTAGGGTAGATTATGCGAGCATGTGTAGAAAAATATATTAATTATATATAATATAAAGTAGTAAGTAAACTATGTACCAGAACTCAAGGTATAAAACAACACGTAGTGCGAGCTCTTTGTATTTTTTATGTCAAGGAAAACACACTTTCACTACAGAAAAAGTTTTTATTATTAAAAATATATAGTCAATAAAATCCAATTTAAATATTACTTAATTAATCTTTTTAAAATGGTCACACTAAATCTATACAAATAATGATTTGATGAAGCTTTGACAGTGGTCTTTGGTAATGGTTGTTAGTGTCAAATACTCTCAAAAACAACAAAAGCTACATGAGTAAATTTATGTTTAGTCAGTAAAAATGTTTTTAACGAGAATTAAGTAATATAAAAAATCAAAACTACCAAACGAAATTAAATGATACAAATATTATATATGTACTAGCTGCACCCGGCACGCGTTGTAATGCTATCTAAACCTAATATATGAGTTTTTGGGTCAGGAACCCTCATGGGCGTCTCCAGAACACCGTACGAAAGTTTCATCTCAATCTGGATGTTCTTTCGGAACGCATCGAGGTCATAGGACATATATATTCAGTGGTGATAGAAGTTTAGAAATTTCGGAAAGTAGTATACCACTCCCACTACTGAGAAGAGTTTAACTCCGTTTCATATATTTAAATCCGTCAAACGAAGGAAATATACATAATATAAATATCTCGATAAAACATAACCCTCCAACGGCAACGGCAATAGAATAAAAAGAAAATCTCCTACTTAATAAGAAAAAGTAATCTAGTACGTTATATTTAATTTTTTAGGGTTCCGTACCTTAAAAGGAAAAACGGAACCCTTATAGGATCACTTTGTTGTCCGTCTGTCTGTCTGTCTGTCTGTCTGTCTGTCTGTCTGTCTGTCTGTCTGTCTGTCTGTCTGTCGGGATGTCAACCCTTTTTTCTCAGAAATGCATGGACGTATCATGTTGAAATTAATATCATATACTCAAGTCTACGATGACATGCGGCCGTGAAAATATTAAAGTTCTAAGTCAACGCAATCAAAAGATAATGGAAAATATGTATATGTTTTGACCATTTTAGCGTTTTCGCAAGGGAATCAAAACCTATAGGGTATTTCCCATTGACCTAGCACGATGAAATTTGGCAAGAAGTAAGATCTTATGGTAAAAATAAAGGAAAAAATCTGAAAACTGTAAATTTCTGTATGTATGTTTGTCTGTTTGTAAATTTGTCTTTCAACCTTTTTCTCAGGAACGCGTGAAGGTAACAAATTTTTATTAATGTCAAGTATTCAGAGCTATAATTACTAAGAGCTGTGAAAAAATCAAACTTCTAAGTTAACACAATCAAAAGATACGGTCATTTATGTCGCATATTTTAAGTATTTTAGCATTTTTAACGTTTTCACTAGGGAATCAAAACCTACAGGGTTTGGCCACGAGCAAGGTCTTATAGTATAAATAATGGAAAAAATCCGAAAACTGTAAATTTCTGTTTATGTGTCGGTCAGTCTATACATCTGTCTTTCAACCTTTTTCTCAGGAACGCGTAAATGTATCGAGTTGTTAATTATATCAAATATTCAGAGCTGCATTAACTTGAAGCTGTTAACAAAACCTAAATTATAAATCAATACGTATCCAATTAATTAAAAACGCATTATTTTTGGAAAATAAACCAAACTTGTGAGTGAGATCTTACATGAATAGAGCGTATTAAGTGGTAAATAATTTAATCTTAGAATAAAAATTTTATGTACTTAAAACAAATTAACATAGAAGTTGGCCACGGTCAAAAAAACAATTTTACAATCAATGAGGAGAAATTTGTATGAAAACGAAAACATTGGGGCAGCAAACCTTTATAAACAACGCAATGCAATCTATATGTCGCAGCTAACAAAATGATAGCGCGATTCAGCGTACAGCCAGCGCCATCTCTGGACAATATCATGACATTACCTATGATAATATTCTGTTCGATTAATAAAATTTTAAAACTTAGTTCGAAAATATTATAATTAAATTCAATCAGATCGAGTTAAATAATTTACTTCTATATCTACACTTGTGAGTCTTCTGGTTATTAATAATATAATTAGTTATTTATAAATAAACAATTACTTTTATTCGAATTAAGGACTACTTATTTTCGTCTTGGCAACACTAATATATATTTTGATTGATAATGTAAATCTAAATATTTTCCGAACGTAGTGCAGTGGAAGTGGAGTGTAGTAGAATATAAATAAAAATAAAACGAGACTAAAATATAATATAATTATGTATATAATTATTGATTATTTTTAAGCGACTTAAAAAAAAGGAGTGTTCTCAATTCGACCGTGTATTTATTTATTTTTTTTTATGTTTGTTCGCCGATTACTCTGCCATTTGTGGACCGATTTTCAAAACTTTTTTATTTGAAAGGGTATACTTCCAAGGTGGTCCCATTGTCTTTAGGTCAATGTCTGATCCTGGATCCTGATGGAATCCTGGAGAAATTGTGGGAATTCCTCAAATATTAAAGGCACACCTATACCGATTTAGGTATTTTTAATAGTAACTTATGTATTTACCTTCAGAAAATCACTTTTGGTGAAAAAGAACTGATGATGAAGACCACAGATGGCCACCAAAACTACTCAATAACAAGTATTTTACGGCTTGCGATTCGATTATTTCGATAAAAATGCTAAACAATTTACGCTCGTCACAATGCATATGGTGAAGTGGAGCTAATGATGCAACACCAGGAGAACTCCTCAATAATTAACAGCCCTGCATCGGGAAAAGATATATATTGTTGACGGCAATGAACAGTTGGCAGTAGGCTATTGTAACTTAGGTAAATCACTTAATCTTACTATGAAACTACTGGTGCCAGTAAATAACACGTAAGAGGATTTACGTGGCGCCGACTTCGAATGTTTTATCTGGCACCGACTTTAAAATGTGGTAAAAAATATTTATTTTTTACTTTTTAGTTCACTTGTTTCGGTGTCGAAGTCGGTTTGTTTTTTTTTAAGTTTTTATTTATATACCTATTATTTCTAGCCGACACGGCTAAAGCGGCTACAAATGGTTTGAGTTTATGGAGGGCTGAGATGTCGCATCCGTTGGTGTGCCCTTTGATGACTAATTTTTTTCGCAAATGTGCACTTTGGCTGTAAGTTAGAACACCATTTACATAGTTATACTTTCGAAGCGTAGGTGGGTTGGTCTTATATAGATTTCTACAAGTTTGTACGGAACCCTCGGTGCGCGAGTCCTACTCGCACTTGACCAGTTATTTTACTTTATATATATATTTTATTTCGCTAATGGTATAACGTGATTTGCCTTCACCTAAAAAAGTGATGGTCATTTAAGCATCATGATTTTTTTCCTGTTATAGCCTCCTTGTACCTACAATATTTAATGTAATTAATATTTAATTATTCATGTTTAAATTTTATAATCGAATGTAAATTCCGTACTAATTCTATGGTTGAAACACGGATCATAAAATTGTTAATTTATGTACATGTATGTTTTTAATGATAGTATTAGGTACGGGCCTAATTTCTTATCGCCCTCAACAGCTAAAAGGTAAGAAAGTTAAATATATATTTTATAGGCGTGTAAGTAATTCGGCTTCTCGTTTAAATTTTTTGCAAGCAAAGGTTGTTAAAATCGACCTTTTAGTGGTTTCGAAAACCTTTTTATTCACAAAAATATTGTGATAAACGTAAATAAATTATAAGTTAATACAATATAATGGTAGGTTTATCATATTCATTTTCAAAATCAAATGTTTTATGTTAAATTTCTAAAACGGTTAGACCGATTTTGACGGGACTTTCACTGGCAGATAGCTTTTGTTATAAGGAGTAACTTAGCTACTTTTATTTTTATTTTAGACATTTTATTTTCCTAGCCAGGAATTGAACCCGGTGATTTAAAAAAAACACATTCTGTATTATTGCACTACTTAATAGTGTCACGTATAAAGATCAACTATTAGGAAATAGTATACGGCAAACTAAAGGAAAAGGCAACTTTTTCACAACATGTTATTATTTAAGGCGAGTAAAATTCTCCTTTCTTGAGAAGCACCACAGAGTACAGTCCTGCTTTGTATGAGACATGCCAAGTTCGCACGAAAGAAGTCGCGGGGTCAGCTAGTAGTAAATATAAAAGTCCGCATATTGTGACAGGCAACAACGGGCCAATTTTTTCCATACGTAATTATAATTTTGTTATTTTGTATACAACAAACCGGTATTCCAAAAGTGATTTTAGTTTGCCACAAAAGCTGTTTTTTGTCCACAGATATTTAAATTGTGAGTAGAGCGATGGATAGATTTTAGTGTGTAAACTTAACCTGCTTATAAAGCAAGATCAATGGTGTTAGGTTGTTGAAATAAACAAACATGTACTTACGAATGGGTAATAGCTAACAGGGCGATAATCGTCGCGGCCGCCATTGTGCCGTGTAACGTGCACGGCTCACTAGGTCTTACTGACTTTGTTGGTACTTCTATTTTTAAGAATATCCCGTTACCGGCAATCTTGAGTGATACCTGAAGTTATCGTAAACTTTATAAGATAAAAATAGGGCGAATTTAACTGAATTTATCAAGTCATATGTCATATTTTTTAAGATTATTTTTCTTTTAGTGACTTGTAACTATGCTATGCATGATAGACTCTGTATATGATGTTGTGAATGATATCTGTACATATAGGGCATTCGATATCGATATGTGTTCTTTTTTATATAGGTGCGACAATATTTATATAATGAGTCAGTAAATAATTAATAATTGATGACATATTTTTTATATTAAGTAACACATACAAATTTTATTAAAGTTAGATGTATAATTACATTGTTCATTTTCCTTAGCAACGTACTTAAATTTGTGGTTAAGAGATTTTTAAGGTGAAGTCTAAACGTGATCCTTTTAAATTATTCGATAACCTTGATAATAACATGGATTCTAGTGGCCATGGGACAAGATCTGCTTATCTAAGAAATTTTTAATAAAGTAATTTAAGTATATCAAAGCATTAGGAATGACAGAATCATATTTGCTTAACTATCGCACTAGACTTTTATATCAACGTTATTTAACTGAAATGTGTTACTTATCCGAACGATGTCGAACATTTTCTTTCAAACACATCTTGACCTGATAATTATAAACTCGACAAGAAAAAAACTTAACCAAATTGGTACAACCATTCAGAATTGATGTATGCATGTATATATTTATAAATTTATTTTTATTGTAGATTTAAACAAGTAAACTCACGGGTAGCAGTTAATTTACTTCTAATAAATTACGATGATTAAGTCTCGTCGAGTAGTCCTTGCATGACGCACAGGTAGTCCACGGACGTGGCTAGGGAATGAATGAGAAGGATGCCTCGCGTTAGAGCCTCTCTAACTTTCCACACATCAGCGGGTTTACAAGGTTTAAATGTCAGTGAGAGAACACGCCGGAATATATTCCGTGGCTGAAAGAGCCAGGGTTGGTCTCGCCACCAACTGAAAAAATATTGTAGGTATATTTAGTATCTATGTTACAATATACATATTTTTCATATTTGTCGGAGTATAGCGATTTGTTGGTACTACGTCGAAGAATATATTGAAGCGTATAAAATAAATTTGCTTTTGATTTTATAATAATTTCACGCTTTACGCTTTTTACGCTTTTCAAATACCTATATTTTAAGTCACAATTAAGTTTTGATTGAGATTAATCACGAGTCGTGGATAACTGCAATAATAATCTATCAGTGGGTTGATTTTTTCCTGATTGGTTATATTTGATCGATTAAAGACCGCAGTGTGACGGTTAGGTTAGGTTAGGTTAGTTGGACATTTGTATGTTGTACGTAATAGTATTGGTATATAAATGGACATTCAACTCATTATATAGCAGCTATTGTGATACAAAATTGCATTGCTAATATCTTGATTGCGATAAATCTTTATGCTGCAAATCTTTACTCAAACGATTAAGAAACTTGTTTTAGGATAAATGATTTATTAAAAAAAAAAATAACGTTATTTTTTATTCTTACTTTGCTATGGTAATTAATATTACAGTTTTAATTATTGAAAAAGTACCTGTGAAATAGACTTTCGTATAGGAAATATGTGCAAGCCAAGACGAAGAAGGGGTACAGTAGAGGCATTATGGCTACCAGGCAGAGCAGTAGAGTTCCTATCAGCTTTAGAAATGTAGGGAAGGGAGCACCATAGCGCCATAGCGACCGGACGTCCTTAGCGAACTCCAATATAAGTAAACGAACTCTCCCGAGACCACTGGTTGAACGTAACTGTTGAAAAAAGGTCATTGTATTATCGTATATAACTCTAGGCACCACTGAGGTGAAGTAAGTTGATGTAGCTCACAAACTACAGCTCGTATAAGGCCCGATTGGCCGAAACTCCCTCTCACAAGAGATCGTCGTGAAGTAGCTAATATTTCGAAGTAGCAAAGTTTCATAGGGTGAGTGAGCCAGCCTAAGTCCCTCCCCCAGCCCTTTGCTTACTTAATTGATGAAAACGAATAGGATTCCTTTAAATCAATTATGCTGAAGCCGTAAATGTCTATGGGTGGCGGTGAGCACTTAGCATCAAGCACCTTTATTAGTCTTGCTCGTTTGGCAGGTATTTTTTATGAAAAAATCGTATTTTAAGATGCTTTTTTAGCTTTCTGTAACAACTATTAAAACAAATCTGTAAAAAATATGTTAAGTTGAATTTAACCAACTTCTAACTGTCGTTTTTATTTGAAACTTTGCAAATGTTTACGACGTATGTAATACCAATGAAAATTCAATAATTTTATTCAATCGAGCTAATTTGATGATGGAATTGTAGAATTATGCAATAGTTTTTGAGTTTGGGATCATTTGGTTTTTATTAAGGGTTCCAAAACGTTACTTTTAGTCCTAATCACCAATGATGATGTATCTTTAAAGCTTGTAGTTAGCGTGATGTTTAGAGTTGTATTGTACCAATTATGAGAGCAAAACTTAGAAATTTAATTCTTGCCTTAGGATAGGTTATAGAAACTTTTTCTTCCATGAAGGATACATTTAAGTTAGACTATTAGGAAGTAAATAGTTTGATAGGTTTAATGATAGTTTTAGGGTTCCTACTCGGAAGGGTGCCAACGGGATCCTATTACTAAGTTCCTCTGTCTGTGATTCTGTTTGTTAGTCGGTAGGCAATATCTTATAAACCTTAATAGGCGGAATAAATGGCAGATTTTTCGCACCAAATTTAATTGTATATTTTATTATAATTTGTATATTTAAAAAAATGTATGCTTCATGTCCTGTTTTTTGGCTATTATAACTTCTTAACTGTTTTAAAAGAAGCATAATAAGTGTAACACAATAAGTATACTACAGTACTTAAGTCTTGTTTATTTGTAAGTGATGACCTGCCTTAAGTTTCTACAAATATGTATTTCAAAGGTTCTATTCAAACAGGGACCCGGTTAAATTAAATATTTTTTTTAGTGTTTAAAACTGAAATTACGTGTCACACATTATATGTTATACTAATTGGTGACCGCGACTTCGTCTGTGAAAAATTAAAATAAACAAATTTCTAAAAAAAAGAAACCTAAGTTACTCCTTATAAAACATTAAACGGTCCAAACAAACAGACGGAAAAACGGACAGACAAAAAAATTTAAAATTGTTTTTGATGTTAGTACCGTGTATACGTACTTTCGCATTTAGTTAAAGGCTGGTTATTTGAAATTACAAACAGAAACTTTAATTTTATTTATTAGAGGAAAAGGTGGTAATGTGGCCCCTGCAGGTATATTGACCCCCTTCAATATTTTAATGTTTGAACAACGTCATCTAGAATCATTTTGGTGTTACGGGATGTTCGTGCTATGATACTGATTTAGTACCTTACAAATCCACTAGAGGCTGTCAAGTTCAATTATCATTCGAGCCAGTTCAAACTTGTAACCGCGGAAACTTTTGAGTACTACGATTTTAATTCGATTATTTTTATTGTTTAAAAGTTTTCGTATTTGTTTTCGGACATTGGATACAGTGAACTATTTTTCTACAGGAATTAAAAGGTAAATATGATATTAAACTTTATACAATTTTTTTTGATTAGGTTGTTTAATTATTCTTAATGACTGTAATTTGGCCCCCTCACATTGGTTGTATCGTGGTCCCGGGGGCCGCATTACATGTAAGAGGGGTTCATAATTTACATATCTTTATTTTTTGCTTGCCGATGCCTAGACAAAGTGTCTTCTCTCCATCATCGAGGAAGAGACATAAAGAATGGGACCCTGAATCAATCAAAACTACAATTATTACAGTCACACACGCAACATAGAAATAATAGAGTTAGCCCGCGAAAATCATGTCACTATTATAAGCCTCCCGTCTCATACTACACACAAGCTCCAACCTCTGGACAAGACTTTTATAGGCGCCTAAAAGAGTCATTACAGTGAGGAAATTCGCAAGTTTCTTTTACACTGACAGAATGCTAAAACCTTACGACATCGCTGAGCTTTGCGGCTGGACTTATCTTAAGAGCATAACGGGAGAAATTGCCGTGAATGGTTTCCGTGCCACAGGCATATTTATCCATTCAATCCCCAAGTTTTTAAAGAAGTTGATTATTTAAAGGAAGCATCTAACAATAATGAAACATCTTCTACTTCTGATAATCAAGATATAGGCCCTGTTGCTGACCAGTGTGCCCCAGGAGCGAGCACAGAGGCACAAGAACTAGTAAATAGTTTGGTTCTACCAAAAGACATTTAGCCAATCCCTACGGCCAAAATTAGGACGTCTAATCGTGGAAGAATGGCTACAAGAGTAAACGTAATCACATCATGACCATATAAAAAAAAAATTAAACAAATCTTTGCGCTTAGCAAAGAATCGTGAACGAGGACGTAACAGAGGTCGTGGACGCGGACGTGGACAGGGTATCAGACGTAATCACGAAGGAGAAGGCGCTGGTAGGAATACCATTCGGAGAAACGCCACATGTAGCAGTGGCTCTGAAAGTGACGAAGACGCAGTGAATACCGATTATGACGACTCGTATACAAATAAACTGAAAACGCGAACGTGTCGTGTAAATTTTGCGAAACCATTTATTCCAATGACAGACCTGGAGAGCCATGGGTTCAGAGTCAAAGTTGCGACTTATGGACTCATGTAGCTGGTGGAGGCTCTGAAGGCGACTATTATATTTGTGATTTTTGTCGTTAAGTTTCAATTGTGCAATACATTTAATTTGACCCCCCAGGGGGCCACATAACCATCACTTGATCTCATGATACCAAATTTGATTAATTAAGAATAAATAACATTTTTGATTATTCTGTGCGAGTTTCATTTATTTCATAGCAAGACATGTATAAACAAGTAAATAAGAAGTCCTATAATGTATCTTTTGGATTGTTGTTTCTGTTACTTTTTATTTAAAACGATAAAAACAAAGTGGGGGGCCACATTACCACCTTTTCCTCTAGTATTAATACGGTTTATACATTTATCTAATATATACTTATAATAATTCTGTAGAGAGGTCAATTCTGTACATGAAATATATTTTCAAAATAACTATCAGGGGGTGATTAGTGATCGATACTGATGCCAAAAATGCAATCAGTAAAATTTTTGTCTGTCTGTCTGTCTGTATGTATGTATGTTCCTTATAGAAACAAAAACTACTCGATGGATTTTAACGAAACTTGGTACAATTATTCTGCATACTCCTGGGCAGGTTATAGAATACTTTTCATCACGTTACAATCAATAGGAACAGAGTAGTGAAGGGTTATTTTGGGAAAACGGCAGACATTACTCCAATTTTTAGGCTTCCGTCGCGTATGCAGTCTTAATGGTTAAAGTTATATAGAAATCATGTATGACGGAAATATTCTACATAAAATTTTCTAAAAAATATCCCGCAACAGCATATCTTTTATGGTTGACTCACAATAACACGTGTAACTCCTGATAGCTTAGCAGTTCGGAGCGTTCTGATTATATTTGCTTACTCTTACGTTTATAATACTCTACCTATGACCTATTAAATTAAAAATCATACAAATTATTAATTAACATATTATAATATAACATATTATATTTCCCTACTAAAATACGATAGTTAATCTGTCTGTCACATCATAACCACTGAAGACTGATCATAACCACTGAACACTTTTTTGTAAAAAAGTAGCATATGTCCTTCCTCAGGGAGGAAGGACATATGCTACTTTTTTTCAAAAAACGACGAAAACGCGGACGAAGTCGCGGGCAAAAGCTAGTTTTTATTATTTTGTCAATTTCATATGATACAGCATCGCGTAACATAAAACGAGTAAACAAATATTATTTTTTATATATCTATCTACATAAAACATTCATCCGAATTTTTTTATAGTAATTTTCTCCAAATTGTACGTTGTTGTCGTATTGTTGTTGACGTAGTTGTCTAATCGTATATTCTTAGGCGAGAATTACACTTAAAAGTTTTGCAGTAAGATTTAATAAAAAAATACATAAATTATTTCTCATTGCTTTACACCTAATATTATTTACTGTCAGTGCCTTATTTTTGACATTCACAACTTTTTTAACTATTTACGACGTTTCTGTTACTAGGTAACAGAGTCCTTTTGTATCGCTCACGAGAGTAAAACTTACAAATGTAATTCTCGCCTTAAGGCATACTTACGTCAATCGCATTAATAGTTTTTATATGAATCCTTTTTAAATCACAAAGCTAATGGGGTTTAATAACTCAGTAATATAATATCAGTATGATAAATGTGATCTTACTTAAGCAATAATCCTATGTTGTTAGGAATAAAAAGGTATTTTTTGCAATTAATTTAAAATGTTAGGTATATTTTGACGTTTACTAAATACAAGTAAGAATAAACAAGAACTTGAAAATAACAGCAATAGAACCATTTATTTTTAACTTAAAGTAATGATGATTACTTTCATTGTGCTTGAAAAAAAAATGTATTTAATATTATTAGGAAATGAAATTACGATTGGTTTATTTATTAGGTACATGCAGCTATAACGTTAACTTTCCACGTAGTTTTTTGACGAAAGATTTTCATTTGTTTTATTTAGTTCTAATGAGAGCTGAGATGGCCCAGTGTATAGAATACGTCGATTTAAAATGACGGTCGCGGGTTTAAATTCGAGCTACCACATGTGAGTTTTTTAAATGCTTGTAATTTAATTCACCCCATGCTTTATGGTAATGAAAAAAAATGTGAGAAAACCTACTATGACAGAAAAAAACTGACGTATGTGTATCTAAACCGTAGGTAGAAAGTAGCATTAAATAAACCACAGAGGTTTGTCCTTAATGCTACGAATTTAATAATAATATTAGATAAATACATTAATCAAAAGAAGTTCATTAAGGAGTTCAAATAATTTAGATCTAAAACTCGTTTCATACTGAGTGATATCATCAATCATAAAAATTCTAATAAAAAAATGAAAAAACATTGAAAAGTTAGTTTTTATTTCAATTAGAAAAATATGTTAATGCGACAGAGCAGGTTTTAAATCTGCACTCTTTGGCTATCATGACCGGGGCTCTGATCATTGTTGCAACTATTCAAACATGGTGCACGGGCGCCCGCAGGATTATGCTTAAGGGGGTGCATCGTATATACTACTCTTCGTTTTTTCTGTATGAGCCAGGAGGTTGTAATGTGCATTATTTTATGAACACCCTTGTAACTATAAAAATATTTTTTTTGTGTAGGGCGAAGAGGTCTAAGCGGATCTTTCCTCCTCCCCCGGGAGGTGGAAAGATCCGCCTATGCCTATGCCTTGGTATGAATATTTAATATAGTATAAAAGCAATTAATACAACTCACTTGCAGCATAAACACT
The DNA here is from genome assembly GCA_037950945.1 of Hypolimnas misippus. NCBI lineage: Eukaryota > Metazoa > Arthropoda > Insecta > Lepidoptera > Nymphalidae > Hypolimnas > Hypolimnas misippus. Next base: position 6,988,282 of record JBBEEQ010000017.1, read on the forward strand.
TTATTCGTTCGGCGATAAGGTTTCATTGATAATATATGGAACAGAAGTATTTCATGAGGCTTAAAAAATTTTTGAAATGTATTGTTTTCGTTTGTTTCTCATTTGTGATAATTTTTACATTTTTCTATATTAACTTTTGAACTTTTAATATAAGTTTGTAACTTTGCTATCGGATTGACATTTTATTGTTTGCAAATGGTATTATAGACAAAGTCAATAAATAATTATATCAATATAAAACCTTCATGCTTAGATTTATTATTTAATTTTAATAAAAAATTAGCGATAACTGTATATCACGAATTAATTTCTTATTAATTAAATAATTTGTGGTATCCGTTTGAAGTTTACTTCCTTTTGTATTAAAATAAAAGAAGTTTTTAACGTATAATGGACTTTTCACTATCCTTGTATGGTGACGAATTGCACGAATTCGTATACCGAGTAGGTATGTATGAATTTTTTAACTGGACGTGGATAGCTGATCTGATCTGAAACTATGTATAAGGAATAGCGAAAAATACTTTAAGTAGTCTCGTTGCCGATTTTAATAAAAACTAAAATCGAGGTTTCGAATTAAGAAAAAGTCCCGAGACTCCTTTTAGCATTTTTCGCTATTACTTATAGTTTCGGATTTGGCTATCCACGCCCAGATATGAAATTCATCCTGTATATTTATATCTTGCATAGCGCAAAATAGTAGAATTATGAAATTTTGTACGTCAAACGTTTCTTTTTTTTATTACCTTTCATTTAACTATTATTTCCTAAGAACAGTGACAGGCATTGTGTAAAGAAGAAAAAATAAACTTTTCATACCAAACTTTCGTCTTCATAAAGTCAGTTCATCGTTTCTGGGGTTTGGTATTCGCATATATAATAAAATCCCGCAAACAGTTTTACATTTGCCACTTAATGAGTTTAAAGCCTACGTTAAAAAATCATTAATAAATAAAGCATATTACACCATACAAGAATATTTTGACGACAAAGAGGCGTGGATTTGATAAGCGTTTTGTGTTTGATTTTCTATCCGGATAACATAATTAAAATGTAATAAAAATACATTATGTATAAATGATTTTAAAAGAGTTACTATCGAGTTTCTTGCCGGTTCTTCTCGGTAGAGACTACATTCCGAACCGGTGGTAGCTTTATAAAAATTAAAAATGAAAATATGACATGTAGCTTGACGATTCGAAAGTGCTGTTAAAGCCCATTTGAATAAAGTATATTTTGAGTTTGAGTTTGAGTTTGATTTTAAAAAGTTTAGTATCCAAACAACTTAATAAGTGATTTTAGAAGTAATATAGTATATAAAGTCGTGTTGGCGCAAGAGTCGTCATTTTAACTAGTGATTTTTGCGTATATTCAACGACAAGGCGGAGATTACAGTCTATTAAATTTTTATTTATTTACGCTACTATATTAGCGCGTATGCACGCCAACCCATACGTATTTTTTTAATATTTTATATACTAAGAAAAATTCACCTAATTTATATTTCTAGATTTTAGTGATTTTGGTAGTAGTTTAACCAGCTTTAAAGAGAAAATGTTGTTGCTACTAGAGTGTTTAGTTGTTCTAGCTGTTGTTCTTTATTGGGTAACGAGGAACGATAAAGATTTCGACAAAATTCCCGGACCGACTGGAATAATCTTCTTACACAATTCTTTAGATTTCTTAATGGATCCCGGTAAGTACACACACAAAAATATAGCAAGTCCTATTAACAATATCTATATACTAGCTGTCCCTTGTGGTTTCACTCGCGTTTATGGTTACTGCTTCGCTTCTATAAGTCGTAGCGTGATGTAATTTAGCCCCTAGCGTTCCTCAATAAATAAACTATCTAATACACAACAATTTTTCAATTCGAACTATTACTTTCTGCGATTAACTCGTTCAAACAAACAAACAAACTCTTCAGCTTTACAATATTATAGATTAATACGTGAATCAAAAATTTGGACCCTTTTTACAAAAATTGCGCGGACGGAGGAGTATGAAATATTGGACACTTTTAGTTTATATAGAGAAGAAGGTTAAAATTTTTTTATTGTCTATAAAATACATTAAAATAATGAAAACAAAAAACATTTCACACATTACCATGTATTTGACGTACACGTATATATCTTTTGTTTATTGTTAAAGTCTGTGGTCAAAATGAGAATAAATTATATGTTAATAATTATATCGATTGAAAATTTTATGAAATATGTCGAATTCTGAGCGCTAGGCGACCACTAGTATAAATAAATAGGTAGGCATATTTTAGTAATTAAAATAGCCCAGCAAAATTTGCGTTAACCTGGACGTTAAAATAATTCCAGTTATTTTGATTTAAAATCCAAACTATTGAAACAATTTCAATAAAAAAAATTATGAAATAAATCTGAAGATATACCCATTCAAATGCCTATCATAATTAATTATTAAAACAATTCTGAAGTAACAAACATTAATAACATACGCTACGAATTGAAAACCTCTTGCTTTGTTGAAGTCGGTTGATAATAATTACTTTTTTTTTTCAGTTCAATTGTTTCGCTACTTTAGAGAATTATGTAACAGATACAACAGATTGTTTAAATTAAAATACGGACATGTGAAAGTAATTGTAGTCCACCATCCCGTGGACGTAGAGGTAAGGCAAACTTGGGCCAATTTCATTACATGTATATTAAATCCATTTAAGCATAAAGTTAAATAAAAATGTAAATAGTTTTATAGAGAATTATGTAACAGATACAACAGATTGTTTAAATTAAAATACGGACATGTGAAAGTAATTGTAGTCCACCATCCCGTGGACGTAGAGGTAAGGCAAACTTGGGCCAATTTCATTACATGTATATTAAATCCATTTAAGCATAAAGTTAAATAAAAATGTAAATAGTTTATATTACCGAAATAACAGCCTTGGTACAAAATATTAGAATTTGTATATTATTATCATTTCTATCCTGATATAAATATAGATATGCTAAGTTCATACAATTTAACGTTAAAAATCTATGCCCATTTCCAACTAAGACAATCCTGACGTGATTGTCTTATTGGCCAAAAAGTACTCCGCCATATTCAGTCGCTAATTGGTTGATAGGCAACTTCGTCCAAAGTGCATGACATTTTAGGTGTCAAAATCCGTGAGCTTTTTTATAAGTTTAATGTAATTTTTTGCAGTCTGTTTTATCTTCAACAAAATACAACAGAAAAGGCTTTATATATGAATTCATAGAACCGTGGTTGAAAGAAGGGCTAATCATGAGCACAGGTAAGATACCGATTTTGGTTCTAAATGAACCAAATATTTGTATTATGTAAATTAATATTTTAAAGGTAATTCTGTCTGTCTGATTGTTTGTTTCATTTTCACGTTAAAATCGCTGAACCAATTTTTTTTTAAGATAAAGGTAGATTGGCCCTTAAAGAAATACATAGGGTACTTTGTGTCCCGAAAATAGCAGGGACAAACATGTTGGTAAACTAGGGTTTAATTGTGATAAAATATCGTTATCGATACATGCCACATTTTGAAAGATAAAAAGGTCTTTCAGCACAGAAATCAGAATTCAACCTATATGTAAATACCTTGGTGGATTACAGGCTACTTAATATCCTCAGGGTAAAACCGAGCGCAAAAGGGGAAAGATATTTTATGGTGATAAATTTTTTTAAGCCCCGTACAAAAAATTTTGGTGTTATAAGTTTGACATATGTACCTGTGTGTCTGTCTGTGGCAACATAGCTCCCTAATGGACAAATTTTTATGAGGTTTTCTTTGCTTGAACGCTGATGTAACCGAGATGGCTTTAGCTATAATTATGAAGATCTGTTAAATTGGAGATTAGCTCTTTTTTGTTGTGGAAATGATCTGAGCAACTTCTATCGATCAAATCCACTCCAAATTTACTAAACTATAAATTATATTAAAATGATATAATTGCGCAACCTTGATCTAATGCTGTAGCATCATATGAAATCAGCAGGATGCGATGTTCCCACAAACGTACAGCAGAAGTATCGCGTTCGGGCTCGTTGGAATGGTCTTTATGAATATTCATTCGTCACTCATTCATCACCGATAATTAAGTCAGTGGTTTTCAGTCAATTTTAAATTATATATTTTATATTAATGTATTTGTATTTTTAGGTTCGAAGTGGTCTCAGCGTAGAAAATTGTTGACACCCGCATTTCATTTCAATCTTCTAAACAATTTAAAATCTGTTATTGAAGAAAACTGTTCTAAATTCGTAGAAAACTTGCAGGCCGAGGTTAAGAAAGAAAAAACTCATATATCTCCATATGTTGATGATTTCACTATAAATTCAATGTGTGGTAAGCGTTTTTAAAATCAAATAATAATTATACGTAATAAAAATAAGAAAATATTTTCATAATATGATTGAGCGAGAATTATTAATTAAAACTAATTTTTGTTACGAGTTTTATTATTAATTTTCTCAAGTTACTCTATAACGTAACATACAATACTATTAATAAAGAAAAGTACGACATCTAACTTTCTGAGTTAAAGAGAATAAAAAAAATTATTACCCTTATCTCATTCTTACGATTAATTTCGATTCATTATTTCTGCTCGTCTGTTCGCGACTTAATTAATGGGTAAAATGGTGTTTGAGCATTATGTGATAATATTTCAATTTAATAAAGCATTATTAATTATTATTTTAGAAACTGTAATGGGTATAAAATTAGATGAGGAGACTACCAGTTTTGGAAAAATGTACAAAGATGGAATATATAAATTCGGACAGTATGCTGTATACAGAGCGCAGAGACTGTGGATGTATCCAAACTTCATATTTAACTTTACTAGCGTTGGCAAAAAACAAAAACAGACATTGCATACTTTAGCTTCCTTCCGAACCCAAGTTATAGAAAAAAGAAAAATACTTAATAATGTTTCATTCGATAATTTTACTAACGAGCGTTCAGCTGAAGAAACAAATATAGATACTAAGAAAAAGATGGTTTTGTTAGATCTTTTGCTGAAAGCTGAAAAAGATGGTGTCATCGACATGAAAGGGATCGGTGAAGAAGTGGATTCCTTTATGTTCGGAGTGCGTATTAAACCCTTATCTTAAAATAAGAACTTCTTTATATATTATTAATCAGTAAAAAGTTTTATGGAATGAGTGAATAATATAATTATGTTCGAAGACTTATAGAAGGTAAAATACGAAAAAACAAAATTTTAATTTATTTTCTTTAAAAAATATACCGTGGGGGATCTCTCTTGTGAAGGCCCAGGGCTGTGGCGTTGCATACCCTACATTCACCCATGGTATTAATATATATAGCCAGCTTTCGCTCAGGCATTGAATTAAAACAATTGCGTATACGCCGACGTATGTACAAAGGTTATATTATGTTATTATCATTTAAATATTATATTCTAATGCCTTGCTAAGGGTGTAGTTAGTTATAGAACAATTATTTTTTAAGGATAATACAACCAATTTAAAGATAATCACATATTCGAGTCAGCTACTTTTCAGGAGAGGACGCCAAAGTTTCAATTGCTCATATTAATTTTATAGTGAAGTACTCCAAGTCTAATAAGTGATACGTGTAGTAAAACAGGTTAAAAGGTTTATAAGTAAATATTGATTTGCGAAAAGTCATAAATGATTTTTTTATTGCGCGAGGTTAATGGTAATTTGTCATATTTCCAGATAACAATGTTACTTTGGTGTTTTTATTTTCATATATTAATGGTACAAGATAGACCTTGATTTAGCTAAGTACACACCATGACACAATTTAGATATCAGGACAGTCGCTTAGATATTTATTTAATTTAAATGATTAAATAGTTCTTATATAAATATGTTATAATAAAATGTAATTTTAAAAATATGTATTTTCGACCTGCAATTCGCTATTTCATTTTTTTTTTTAATTTTTAGGAATCATGTGGTGGGGAGATAAGAGTGTACCTACCGTAAATACAAACGATACTTATTAATTTAAAGACATTTCAGTGGAAGTATTAAAAAAAACTTTGTCGGTGGCCCAAGCTAGCGTGTATGCGTATTTTTCCAAGCGTTTGTTAGCACTAATCCATATGGGTCCATAGGGCGGCAAAATCCCTTAGATCTTGTGTCATTATGTAACTAATGATAATTTTTTGTTTTGCGGTTTTCAGGGTCACGATACATCCGCTAATGTTTTGCAGTTCACGATGATGTTGCTGGCTAATCATCAGGACATACAGGTAAGTATTTGTGAAAGAAATTATTATAATTGGCTTCTTTATTAGATACACAATGTTATATAATAGGTATTTTTTTTAATTAATTTTCAAGGAAAAAGTCGTCGCAGAATGTAATGAAATATTTGGGTCGTCCAATCGTTCTGCAACAATGGCCGACATAGCCCAAATGAAATATTTAGAATGCTGTATAAAAGAAAGTATGAGACTTTATCCACCAGTTCCATCTATTACCAGAAAAATTGAACATCCACTAAAATTAGGTAATAAACTATGTACTTATTATACTATATACTATATATTATAAAAATAATTGTATTTATAATATAGAAATAATCAGGAAAGGGAATATTATTATAACAAATTACACTAAAATTATGGCTAGATTTTATTATAAACTTCAGATAACTATGAAATACCTATTGGAGCGGAGTGTTTCATACCAATTTTCGATCTGCACCGACGAAGCGACCAGTTTGTCGAGCCCCTGCAGTTCCGCCCTGAGAGATTCGTGACGGTGCCCACGTGGCATCCATACGCGTACATTCCTTTTAGCGCCGGCCCTAGAATATGTATTGGTATGAATTCTAATTATCGATTTTTCGATTGATGAAATTTACCTTTGGGGAATATAAAGTTGTAACTGGCTGTAATTTTTTCGATCTCACCTCGTGACCAGTTTTGGTTTGTTCCTAAATAAGGTTAAAATTGCTTCAACCAATTAGAGGTTCTTAAATGAGAAAGATTATTTTAAGAAGTTTAGTATCTATTACTTAAGTGCTGGTAACATTATTGAAGTAATTTAAAACAGCACCTTGGATTTCAAAATCGGTCAAGCTATTTAGACAACGGAGGTCATAATAGAAGGGACATACATACAGACATTCCCACAAATAAACATTACTATTACCTTTTATTTTAATCAATTGTATAAATATGAAAATCAATAAATTTCTTGTTGCCTCTGTTTATCATATTCTGTAGCAGAATGCGAGCTTTAAATGCGTGTTAAATTGAGTTAACTTATTCTTATATTAGATTTTTATTAAATCACCAAGCTAAGACAATTAATTGTTTTAGGCTTAAAATTCGCAATGATGGAACTGAAACTGGCGCTATCATCTGTTCTGCGACGATACCGTCTTCTCTCGGTTACCAAGCCTGACGACATCATTTTTGTTACTGACTACGTGACACGTGCTAAAGATCCTATTTATATAAAAATCGAAGAGAGAAATTAATCTGTATGCTTGTAATGCAAATACTATTTTTTGGAATTAGATTTCAATTATTTTTTATAACTGTAGATATGTTACGATCATACTATTTCACGTTAAAAGTCTAAATATTTCCAACTTTGAAAATCTCGTCAATTGATTTTTTAGCCTAAAATAATCTCGCTTGTCATACTAAGCCGCTAACTGGTTGGTAAGCAACGTCGTGAAAAATGGTAGATTTACTTTTTGTGTGGATTTTTAGAAAGATAAAATAAAAAAAAAATATTTGAAGTTGTTAGTGAAGTTTGTATTTGTGATAAGACTGACATGATCGGTTTCATCTTTGCTTTAGATAGTTGAAACGTAATATTCTCTGAAATCTTAATTTAATTATACGCATTACGTGTTTTTAATAAATGAAACTAAAATGGAGTAATTTAATTTAGCATAATTTTGAAGATTGATGTTGAAAAACTGTGTGTGTCTGGCTTTCGCAGGGCTTCGTAATGGCTTATCACTATGAGGTCATCCATAAAACATGATTCTTTAACTTGTGTACTAGGTACTACCTGGTTTACACAACTGATAACCTTATCTTAGTAATTTTCAATAGACTATGCACGAATTTGTCGTTGTTCTTTTCCTAGTACGTTTGATAAGTTGGGCGACTATTACTCATCATTTACACTTCTAATTTGTTATATAATTATGAATAAACGATAAAAATACTTGTAATATGAGTAGTATTTATTTATTGTATTTTATTTGCTTTAATACTGATATCCATTTTCATTGAGGTAGAGCCTAGCTGTAGTTCTCTGTCCTTGAGCACAGAAGATCAGCGTGCCGTAGCTAGTATAGCTACAACTCGTACGGTGAATTAGAGATGCGGAAGCCTAACCCACTCCATGCCATATTCCATTACATGCCTTTTTCCTGTTAAAGCTGGCAATGTATGTAATGGTAGGTTGGTGGTAGGCGACGGTGACCCCTTAAAATCAGGTGTCTCGCCTGATCGTTTGCTAGCTATTTTTATATAAAAAATATAGCATCTCAAGTAAAATAATTCCTTGACTGTCAACTACACTTTAATATTATGTTATTATTATTAGTCATTTGTTTCTTAAAAGTAAGAAACGAATCTTTTAAAAAATCTGCGGTGTTATTGGAAGTGACGTCACACAGCTAAGATTTCAATAAAGTGTTGTTATTTATCCATAATTTCTACTTTTATGGAATTCAAATATCTCAGTTGACTTTATCAGATATCTTTAAGAGTTGTTCATATCTCAAAACTCATGTCAATCAATTATTTATCTTGTATCTTAAACCCCCATGATAGGTTCTAACACGTATCATTGGCAATGTTTTTACATGTAGCAATTTATCAGGTTTGAAATAAAGTGAATTATTTCAAATGATGTTTATACATTATAAAGCTGAAGAGTTTGTTTGTTTCAACGCGCTCATATCAGGAATCGAACTGAAAAAAAAAAATATTTTGAAAAAAAAAATAAATATTTGAAAAAAAATATTTTGTGTTAGATAGTTTATTTATTGGGGAAGGCTATAGGCTATACTACATAACGCTACGATTCCAAGGACGGAAGCCGGAACCATAAATGCGAGTGAAACCGCAAGGGATAGCTAGTGAAAGGTATATGAAAAAGAAAATGTTATAGTTAGATTTTTTTCATATTTAAAGTAAGGATAATTAGTAAAACTTAATAAGTATAAAAGTTTTTATTATGATACTTTCAAACGTAAACGTTTGATGACGAGAAGCGTATTACAATAATTATCTTATACTATCATAGAATCTTATAGGAAAGGATGTCAAAATATTTTTCAAAAGGGGTAGGAATATTTTTCAAGGGGTTTGTTGTATCTGGGTATGGGGAGTAGTTGTGGGAGAGGATGTTCAAGGTGGATATTTTCATAAAAGTAATTATATCTATGTGAGATACGTGCATGGTGTACTGTTATGTACAACATAAATAATAAAATAAAATTAATTACCCAAGTTTTTTTATCTGTATATTTTCTATCATAATAAGAGTGCCACAGGGATTAGTTTTTTTAGTCGTTTTTTTTTGTATACTCATCATTTCGGCTATAAATGTGCAAACAAATCGTACTCTACATAACGATATCATCGAGCGCCTACTAAAAATATTTAGCAATATTATAAAACAAATATATATTGCTACAAGAAAATCTTTGTATTCAGATTTCAATAAAAATATTTATTTTAAGTATTCCTTTTGTTTAGTTCCACGTGACGTGACCGCCGGTTTTTAATGTGGTTTCTACTTAGAAGAATCGGCAAACGACTCAGTAGTTAATTACCACTTAGTAGTTTTACTACTTTTTAAAACATTTCAGTGCATCTACTACTAAAAGTACATAATTCATGCATTAAATTACGATTGACGACATATTAAAAATTAGTAATAATACAAATAGTGTAGAAAAGTTTAGTTATAATGTCATGTTTAGTTATATTTTTAAAACATCTTAAATTCGAAAAAGCCTTAAGATGCTGAAATCTGAGAAATTTACCTTAAATAAGCTTAACTTTTTTTTAAATAAGCTTATTTAAATGATTAAATCAATTTACGATATGACATTGTGTTAAACTTTAATAAATAAGCATAGTTTGATTTTATATCAGCAGGCCCGCACCGCCCATACGTGCAAAGTCGTGCGACGCACGACGTCGCCGAGTCTAAAAGGCGCGGGGACTATACTTAAAATTTTAACATTTTTAATATTCACATTGGATTTCGTATTAGAAACTTTTCGGAAAAGACTTGTAGTTTGGACTAAATCATTTTCTACTAATATCGCCACAAAAAAGGCGCATATAAGACAGTTGCACGACGGCGCCGATTAGGCTTGGCGCGGGCCTCTATATCAGACCATTAAACAACTTGACGCACCTTACATTATCATTCCATTTAACAAATCTTATAAACAAAACATTTAAAGCGTTTATAAAAACTACTCAGGAATTGATTTTTAACATATAGATTTTGACAGACAGGTTAGCGCAGTGGTGCAACTAACTGAAGTGCTAACGGTTGCAGGTTCTAACTCCGCTTACGTCTAATGTCTGTATCGGCCATATGGATGTTTCTTGTGGTCTGGGTGTTTGTGTTTGTGTTGGGTGTTTTTCCGGACCCCCAACACAGGATCATGAGATCTAAATCGGGGCCGTTGAGCGTGATGCGTTTATTTTACTTATTATTTTATTAGATACCAAATTTACATAACGTCGTAAAATGCGTCTGAAGATGTATTTTTCATGGGACTAGTTTTTAAGGATGTATAGATTTAGGTTTTCAATATTAAAACTTACCGTTTATTACCTCGATTCGAAGTTTAAATAATAAAAAAGACCCCGGCAAATTGAGAACCTTCTCTTTTTTCAAAGTCAGTTAATGATAGAACTTTCTATGAATAATCTACTATTTTTTTTTTCGTGGAATCTAGTAATCTGTAAACTTTCGTAGTTATCTGAATAATCAACAAAAATGATTTTACTTGGCATCTAACTTCTGAGTTTTTTATTTTGTGTATACCATTGCTTCGCATCCAAATATTTTTGATTATTTTTTTGGCCATAGCTACTAAGGTGTAAAATGAAAGTGATCCCGTCGAGCATCTATTGGCTATGTTTACTGCTCTTGATACTGCCACCGCCAAATAATGTTTATGCAGCCAGGTTTTTAATTAATGCCATAATACTGTTAGATGACATATTAAACTGCCTTTTGATTATAATAAATAATTGTGACTCCGTGTTCTGTGTGCTTAATAGTTGCGTCACGTAGTCCTTGTCGGCGACCGGCGACCGATATTTCGAAATACTGATAATTATTATCAATATTTTAAGCAGAATTAGGTTCTGGGCCCATAACACATGAAATAAAATACCCAAATGTTTTGACAATAATTATTTATTTCTATTTTAACCAAAACAAAAGAGAACACTTGTTAACCCTAGGTCTTCTTCCTTTGGTGTGCTTCAGAGAACACCCAGGGAAGAGCGCCAAGTTAATGTTGCACAATGTATGAAGAATAATTAATAAGAAGTGTTGCAAGTTAATACAAGAAAATATTTAGTAACTTAATTAAAATATTTCAAAAACATCATTATAAGGAATTAATATAAAGATAATATTTTGATAATACCATATATATTTTTCGTCATTTCCTTGGAATAATAATAGAAGAAGAATAAAACATTGATCAATTCTATATATAATGCGAAATATTGATGATCGCTCGCAAAACATCATTCTAAATAATATAATCTTTGTAAAGTGATTATGACTGAAATGAATAAATCTATATCTTGTAAACTCAAACAGGAGATTTTACTGTGAATGTATTATTAAATGTAGAATAGAATTATTTTTATTCAAGTCAGATGTATTAACTAAATTAACGGAGGCCCTTACCTTGTATGTACTCGTTCGCTTATAAAGAAACATGCTTTCAAGGATGCTGCATGCTTCTTCAAGAATTGTAATAAATCACTGACATTTGGAAACACTGAAGCAAAGGAACCCCTAGCTCATTTAACATAGTTATTGTATACTCTTTATTATTTTTTACCAGTATTAAAGTTAACAGATTATGTCAATGTACATCGTGGTAGCTACACACGTAAACGATATAAGCGCTTAAGAAAAAATCAGAATAAAAAAAAACTATAATATTAATTTATTTCTAAATAAACTGTTACAAATTATTTTCAATACTCTAACGCGCGAGATTATACTTACGTGAGTATATCGTAACGTGTTTCGTCACCAAAGATGCCAACAAGGCTGTTTAGTTTAGAATCTTTGCCTGTCGCCGTGTATAGAATAAATAAAACTAAAAATCTTTAAGTATCGCAACGATTTTTATTATACATTATCGATATTATATTCAACATAATTAAAAGAATTAGTATAGTTTTTCAAAAATTTATTGTGATAATATACACATTAATTTGAAAAATATATCCAAAATGTTCATGGAAAATTATATGGGAAAATGAAATTGTAGTTTTAAGTAATTTTAATTATTATTTATGTATTTTAACGTTTAAATCTTCCCTGAACTATATGTATATATATATATATATATATATATATATACATATAGTTCAGGGAAGATATATATATATATATATATATATATATATATATATCGATATTTGTCAAATAGAGCAAACACTATTTATTACCTCTTAATATAATTATGAATAAAAAACTGACTCTACAACTTTTTCTATTAAAAACAAAGAGTAGATAATAATACAAAAAAACTAACCTTGCTTTATAAGATATTTTTTTTATGAAATTTATTTTTTTATAATTGCGTTTTTTTCTTTGCTTTAATTACACACAGTTCAAATTTTTTATAATGCATTATATCGGAATATTATTCTATAAACTTTGTTAAATTTGAATGTAAACAAAATTGATAATTTTGATTGAAATGTTTTGTCTTATAATATGATGTATAAAAATACTTGTTGGTTTTTCGACATGTGAAAATCAAGTGTTGTTTAATTTTATCCTAGTAAAAGTCAAAAACATTATTTCGCTTCACGGTAATGGGAAAATGCAGTGTTATATCTTGCTCTATGGTATGGAACCCTTCGAGTGTAAGTCTGACTTGCTATTGACTTTTATATAGGCGATAGCTGAACATAGCCTTGACGCTATACACATACATAGTGTTCGCGCTAAGGCACGCAATAGTTTAAAATAGTCACTATTAACTATTTACTTAAGGTTGTCGACGGTGCTCGAAGTCCATTTTGTTAACATTTTCGTTGTAATTATTTAATAGTGAAAAAAAAATTGAAGTGGTTAATTTAAAAAATAAAAATGTGGGCTCTTGTGTTATTGGTAGTAATTATTTTACTATTATATTATTGGTTTGAGTGTGTCTGTAGAGATGAAAACTTTGAGAAGATTCCTGGACCAAAAGGGGTGTATATAATCGGAAATGGCTTCGATTTTGTGAAGGAGTCAGGTAAGATATTTAATAATGTAGTTTAGTAACTATACTTACTAATTCTGTAGTATAAAGTAAATACCAATAAAGCCAGCATTTTTCAATGATTTCTAGATGATTGCTATTGTTTTTATAAGGATATAATCTATTAACACGTAGTTTTTTTTGTTATTGGTAAATTACTAAATTGATTATTAATCGATCTTAATTTTCTATAATGTATAGAAAAATAATAAAAAAATAAGTTTTGCTACTATAAAGTATGTTTTTGAAGTCAGTTTTATGCATGGGTTATGCATGTATTTTATTTAATACTTACTACTTAAAGAATAAAGTATTTTATTTTGTATATAAATCATAAATTATATTATTATACAATTTTTGTCGAGTGGGACCAACAAACAATTAAACAACCTGATTGGATAAAATAAAATAAAAACAGTAAACAAAATAAAAATAAAACATTTTTATATTCAAGTGTAGCATAATTAATTTTGATTTTTTCTTATGTTTACAGCTACGTTGTTCCGATATTTCCGTTATTTAACAAACAAATATAAAGATTTATTTAAAATGAAACTATTTAACCTAAAGTGTGTTATAATATATAACCCTGAGGATGTCGAGGTAAGCCTGTTAACACACCAACAGGTTTGAATTAAAAGATTTCTTATTTCTTAATACGTTGTTATGGGCAAAGTGATTAATCTAGATATTATAAATAATATACACGATAGTAACCGGTTATATCTCCGCCTGTCAGCCAGCGTTAGCTACAAATGAAACATATACTGCATATCAATTATGTTCATAATTGTTTAATGTTCATCAAACAATAAGGTAGGTTTTTGTTGAGGTGTATACCTTTTTGAATAGCTAATGAATTAAAGAAGTAAATTCAATAGTCCGTACGCAACATTCTATACACTTTATTTTGAGAAAAAAAAATACCCAAAAACAGGAATTTCGTAAATTAACGCTTAATTTTATGCCTTATCTCAAAAAAGTAGGTCTTTTTAATGTTCATGTTTATAGTATTCTGGGTATTTGTATATCATAAAATAGTAAACAAAACGTCGCATAACTCACAAGGGTGTCTGTGTATTAGCTTGATTTTTTTTAATAAAAACATTTGAATCTCGATTATTTCAGAAACTCGGTTTCGGATATGGCCACACATGACTAAATTACCTGCAAATATTAACACGACATATTATGACTGAATAATTTAAATAACATCCATAATAATTGGATGCTGATAAGCAATAATGTGTCAACCCACAAAGAGTAAAATTTAGATTTAGATGTATTCTGATAATGCGTTACATGTTTAACGTTATTCAAAAAAAATTCAAGTCATTTAAAAAAAATGAATACGGAAAAAGTGTTTTAATATTTTGTTTAGACTATTGAAGTGGGTTACATTTTTTTGCGATATTCAATAATATCATTCATATCTGAAAAACTTATTATTAGATAAAACTCTTTATTTAATTCATTATACATTTTATCAAAATAGTATAGAAATAATGGATTTATATGTCTACAAGTAAATTTATTAAGCATAGGTATGTTATCTTTAGACGCCATTTTCTCTAAAATTCCGTGTGGCTTGACAGTATTGCTTATCAGCGTCCAATTATTGTGTATGTAACAAAATTATTAATAAAATTTACTCTTTTCAGGCCGTATTGACAAATCCGGAACACAGTGATAAAGGCTACATGTACAAGTTTTTGCGGCCGTGGTTGAACGATGGTCTGCTCATTAGTAATGGTGATTTCTTTTTTTGAAAGTGTCATTTATAGTGTAGCGTTCCGTACCCGAGGGCGCTATCGGGACCTTTTTACTACTGTCCGGATGTCCCTCAGTCTATCGGCTGTATCTCATGGGCCGTAAAAGCGATAGATAAAATATCTTCACTTTGTAGTAATTTTCTATAGCCGCTATGACAACATACTTTGATGAAAACTAAAAAAAAACACTTTAAAAACTTCAGTATACCCGTGATCACGAACGCTGCAAAGTGCTCGAAACGTCGGGATGATAAAAATAATTAATATACGCGATTTAAATCCGTTCAAATAGTTTTATTTCAAAGACTTCAAAAACTAATTGAACACGTAACAATAAAACACTAAAAGGATAAAAAATACAATATTTTGAAGACTGAAGGTTTTATTTTTTTTAATTTATTTTACTTTTATTTTACCTAAGTTACAATAGCCAAAATAAATAAATATTCAATGCTTATTTTATCAGCATTATAGATTTAATATTGCTTTTCCCGATCAAGGGTTGTTTATTATTGAGGAGTTGCCCTGGTGTTGCACCATCAGCTCCACTTTACCATATGCATTGTGACGATCATAAGCTATCCGCTGAGGAGATCTGCTTTCCATCTACGATAGACTTTATTGATTTTGATTCAAATCATTACAGTCGAAAAAACCTAAGATACAAAAAAAAATGTATTTTTTATTTTTAAATTCATACTTATTATAAAAAATTCAGGGGCTAAGTGGCATCAGAGGAGAAAAATTCTGACTCCAGCATTCCATTTTAACATACTCCGTCACTTCAACACTATCTTTATCGAAAAAAGTGAAAAGTTGGTGGAGAGTCTCCGATCAGAAACAGAAAAGCCGAAGACTGATATTTATCCATTCATAACAAACATGACGTTGAATACGATATGTGGTGAGTTAATTATAGATAGATAGATAGATAAAAAAATTATTGCACTTAATTATGTAGGATCACAATAATAGAAAGAAAAAAAAACTTATTTTAAGGAATGGACAATTGTAGGTAAGGGCGGTCTTATCACTAAAAGCGATCTTAATTTGAAATTTTTGCCCAAATATTTTATTATAACAATTAAACTTATACATATCACTGTAGTTTATTTATGATGATTCGGCTCACTTACATCTATCGAAACGTGTTGTGATGTCGCGGGTTGTACCGCTTTATTGTTCATCAAAGGAAAGCGTCACAGCGTAGTCAACGGCGGCATGCCCTTGACGCATACGCTAGAAAGCGAAGCGCTTACTACGAAAATTGTCTCTGAAAGTGGATGTCTGTGTCGCAAAGAGACAACAACTAACATTGTAACAGTACATTTGAAACAGAAACAGGTTTTACAACGTTTTCCTCGTAAATCCACATAACTACGCTAAATACTATCTTCTATTTGTTTTTTATTTTTTCGAAGACATACATAAATAAACCATTAAAACTGTTAAAAATATACACACTAATAAGTCAAATATGTCACATAAAAAAAAAAAAAATTCAATTTCAATTTCGACTGTACTTTTGTCTTATCCATAGTACTTTTCGTAGAGATGAGATGATTTTATTTCGAATGATAGCAATCACAACATTGAGGTAGTCATTATATTTTTAAGACAACGACATTTTTTTAATTTTATTAATATATATAAACATTTCAGTTTTAACAAATAATTTTGTTCTATCCAAGCGATTACGTTTAACAGCAAGATGCATTAGTTTTAACAAAATAGTAATAATAATTAAAAACAAATATGAAACTTAACTTAGCTTAACATTTATAACTTAAATAATATTATATTTTTATATTTTATTTTCTGCACTTTAAATAATAAGGTCTAATATTACACAAATATTAAAACTTCGAATTTAAGTAATAAGCAGTAAGTTTTGTGTACGTACACACAAAACTAGTCTCGTGGGGAGTGCGCCCTCGTCATCATGTGTACTCTTACAAAGCAACAATATAAATATACATAATATGATATAAAATTCAACTTTAAATACAAGGACATCATACCTTTGATATCTCTAATTCTATTTCTAATAGTTTAGTAAATAATTAGACAGGTTTTTCTTCGAATTAAGCAATTTGTTTAATACTTTTGATTATTATTTTTAGAAACAGCTATGGGCACAGCTATAGATAATGAAGCAACGGATTTCGCAAAAAGTTATAAAGATGCAATTCATGTACTGGGTACATATTTGCTATACAGAGCTCAAAGATTTTGGCTTCAACCTGACATAGGTTTTAATTTAAGCTCCGTTGGGCGAAACCAGAAGAAACTACTGAATGAGATCAGCTCTTTCCGTGATCACGTGATTAAACAAAGGCGGGAAAGTGGAAATTATAAAGAATTGTGCACAGAAGTTATGGACGAGCAAGAGAGTGATTTTAAATTTGGAAAAAAGAAACGATTAGCGATGCTAGATTTGTTACTAGAAAAGGAGGAAGAAGGGAAAATAGACAATGAGGGTATTAACGAAGAAGTCGACACCTTCATGTTTGAGGTTTTTTTTATTCTGAAGAATTACAAAATATTGAATGTAGTATTTATTTGAGTGATCTTAGCATATTTATTCCGGTAAAATCATTTAAGTAAAACTGATTGCATATTATAAAAAAATAGATGGTCTATCGATATTTTTACGTACCAATTATTTCATATATTTGAAAATTTTATCAGTAAACGGAACAGACCGATTAGAATTTTTACTATAATATTCTTTTAAAATATTTATTTGTTTTAAATAATAACGTGTTGAGCAGCCCTTAGATTTCAAGTACTCTTGGGTTGAATTCACCTCCTGCTCGGTGGTAAAAGTAAACATCGCGGGAAAACCTGCACATCTAACGAGAAATTATCCGACAACCCGCATTGGGGCAGTGGGGTAGATTAATCCTTTCCTCAATCGGTCTTTACCCTCTGTTTCAATATATTACAGTTTTTTAACAATGCAATACAATGATATTCATGTTGTTTCATTGCAGGGTCACGATACGGCTGCGACTGCCCTTCAGTACGCTTTTATGTTGCTTGCTAACCATTCCGAGGCACAGGTACTTCCTAACTAACTATTAAAGTTGAAGAGTTTGTTTTTTAGGTTGAACGCGTTAATCTCAGGAACTACTGATTCGAATTGGAAAAATTATTTTGGTGTTGGATAGTCTATTCATCGAGGAAGGCTATATAACACCAAGCTACGAGCAATAGGAGCGTAGCGTCAATGAATAATGTTGCAAGTATGGGGAAACTATTCTTTTTGAGAGTTTTCGTTCAGCGTAAACGGTTAAAGTATGGAATATATTTTAGTATTTTTTGCCTCAAATTAACGTGGCTGAAATCACAGCTAGCATTGTATAAATGTAATTATGTTTTAAGAATTATTTAAATGATAACTGGTATACATAATTATGGTCCAGCAATGAGCTTTAATTTCATTATACTTTCTCAATATTTACACTACACGTGTATGTACAGGATCAAATACTGGACGAGTACCGACAAGTATTCGGCACATCCGACCGGAAGCCTACGATAAATGACTTGGCAGAGATGAAGTACTTAGACTGTTGCATTAAAGAAACATTAAGACTCTACCCATCCGTGTTCTTTATTAATAGAATTTGCAAACAAGGGTTAAAATTGAGTGAGTATGGTGAACGCTTACGACTGAGAAAGCCCGTTAAAGGTTTTATTTGTCACCGACTTCAAAACGTTGTAGAAAATATTATTATATAAATATTTCTACTATTTGTATAGTCTTCAATATTTGTTCCTGACTATATTCTCGACCGCACCGAACTATCTCCTTCGTGTCTTCTCTATCCTATGTAACATTGGCGAAATAATATGTGCTCATATGGCACAACTAAAAGCCATCACAACAAAAATTGAATTGAATTGAATATTATAAATATTATATTTTCCCTTTTAGTTTTTTTGTACTTATTAAATTCGATTTTGAATTTGGTTCTTTTGGTTTGAAGTTGTGAGGTTAACAGAAGGGACGTAATTATGTGTCTATCAATTATTAGCCTTACAGTGCAATGCACCTTTATTCGTGTTCTTACTTTAGAAAACTGTAGTTAGCAATAAATGATCAGTCTCTAAATACTGCTCAACTTTTCAATTTTTAACATTGTTCCAACAGCATTGTATTATGCTCCAGGCTCTAGCAATCATAGCACGCAAACTTGTAATCCTTATAAACTTTTAGTGATGTTGAGAGTGATATCGTAGTATAAGTCTCTTCTTCTGCTTTAGCTGCTTTCAGTTGCAACCTTTCATTACCATGAGGTACCCAAAAAGCATAGTATAACCGTAAAAAAAGTTGTTTGCTAAAGTATGGTAAATTCGGCGCACTAGATGCAAAGTCGGTTGGTGTTTTATACTATAAATTTTGCTATCGGTGATAGTGTGAATTTTCATATCAATCATTAAATACTTTTCTCAAAATGAAAACAAAACTATTTCTCTTCCATTTTCTAGTATTATTATTATTTTTAGAAAACTACGAGTGCTCGAATAACACCGAATGTGTTATTCTAATCTTCGACTTACATAGACGTAGTGATCAGTTCGTGGAGCCGCTGCAGTTCCGTCCGGAGAGGTTCCAAAAAGAGCCCACGTGGCATCCTTTCGCCTACGTCCCATTCAGCGCAGGATCACGAAATTGCATAGGTGTGTAAAGTGTCGTATGAAAAGGATCGGATCCCTTTTAACTATGAAAAATATGGCTGATTAAAATAAGGTTTTTTTTAGTTAATGTTACATTTTGAAAGTCCAGTACTATACATAACAAGTAATACAATGAATAAATAAAAATGAATATACATAAACAACTCGTATATAATAACATTTATATAATATTCAATACCTCGCATGGCAATTCAAGGAAACATAACTTTTAATTTACAATTCTAATGGCGTTGTAATCTTTGTCTAAAATGCTGTCCAACTTATTAAAATTATGATTGTGTAAATGTTCAATTGTTTTAGAAATATCTATTTACTATTTACTAAGTAGAGTTAAATAACTTTAAATATTTGCAATTTCAATGGAATTATATTTCAATATATATTGTTTTATGTGACAGGTCAAAAGTTTGCAATGATGGAAATGAAGTTGGCGATATTAGCCGTTCTTCGCGAATATCGTTTGTTGCCGGTCACAAAGCCGCAGGACATCGATTTCTTAGCCGATATCATCCTGCGACCTACGAAGCCTATTTATGTAAAATTTGAAAAACGATGATAAATTATAAAACCAGTTTATATTTGTTTTATTTTTAAATAAACGGAAAATCCCATACCTTGTAAAATTCCTTCAAACTTTCTCCTCTTAACCCTTTTTTTTCTGACGGTACAAATTTATACCAGTTTATTTTTTGTTGAATGTTTTAAATACGCAAAAAGTTACCGCTGTGATTTTCTGTCGGTACATGAATGTATGAATTGCCTAAGCTACCCAAAATACTTGATTCGATGTCTTCGATTTTCGCGATTATTATTCATTGAAATAAAACTATTTTAAACGGATTTAAATCGTGTATATTAATTTTTTTTATCATCCCGATGTTTCGAGCACTTTGCAGCGTTCGTGGTCACGGGTAGTCTACCCGTGACGAAAAAAATAATTAATATACGCGATTTAAATCCGTTTAAAATAGTTTTATTTCAATACTTAATTCGATATTCTATCAAAAACGGCCACGCAACTTGATGTGAAAATTACAACTTGTCAGGAAATGGACGAGTTTTTTGTATGCGAATTTCAAAACAATTTTAAAAATTGATTATCATAGGTAAGTGCTATTGTTATGGATTATTTTGTAATTACATATAATAAATTAGATTTATATGTATGGTCGTAATGAATTATTAATTTATTGATGGAATAGATTGAATTATTAACTATTTTCGACTGCCAAAACATAACCCTCATTGATTATATTACTACTTCGCTCTTTATGATATCAACTGAAAATTTTATTTGTAGAATTGTGTGTGTTACGCGTCCAAATGCTTAATAGTCTAAGACGAAACATGATATCTGAATGAAACTTTTCTAAATACCGAATACTAGTATATATATAGTATTTTGTCAGTAATTTGATGCATGAATTATGTGCTTTTAGTTCAATTTTATTTTAGTAATAATGTTTTAGTTGACTTTCATTTTTGTAGCAAAATAGCAATATTTCATTAACATGAAATAGTTAAATAATTCAGAAGAGGATAAAGCTATATTAAAACAGGTAATATCTAGAAGATAAAAGTAGAATAATAATAACTGGTAAAGTGGGTTTGAATATGTGTATCAGATTATAGAATGATTATATTCGAAAACAGAATAAATAATCTTAAAACAGAATGAGGTAATACAAAAAGGGGGAGAAGATATAAGAAGGAAAACAGAAAAACAAAAGATAATTTTTTTTTAAACAATGCGTTTAACTGAATAATTGATAATTTAGAAAACTCATCACCTTAGTATTTCATCCCACTTGTTGTACCTTCCTACTCATTCTAATAAACACAGTGAAATCTATATTAACATATCAAAGAGAGAATTTTGTACGTACGAAGAGAGTTCTGGAACTACTGTAACTATTTTAAAAATTATGCTACCATTTGAATGAAACTCTATTCTAGATGGTGATAGGCTTTATTCTATGTATTATATTATTTAAAACAAAATCTACATTAATACAAGCTTGTAAATATTTTTACACATTATTATTATTAATTTAAGGTTACCTAATTTTTACACATTATTTTGACTATCGCGTATTTAGGTATAATTATGTATTTATGTTTTACCTAACATACAAAATGGAGTATCTATTTTCATGTTATTGATTCTTGTAAAGACACTCATATCTGGATGCTGATAAGCAATATTATGTCAACCCACAAAATGTTAATTTGAAGATATTGGTATATCTTGATAATGCGTCAGCTTTGTAACATTATTCAAAAACTTTTCAAGTCATTTGAACTGAATAATTTATTAAGAATACGTTTGACATCTTTTGACGCCATTTTCTCAAAATGAAGTCCGTGTAACTTGACATAGTATTGCTTATTAGCGTTCAACTAATGTTACGTCAATAAACCATTTTAATATCAAATAAATAATAACACCGAACATAATATAAAAATACATAAAAACAAATTGAATAAATCGAATAATTAACAAAATTAGATTGGTAGTACCTATGCGAATTTACCTTTGAAATGTAAATTCAGATCACCTTCAAACTCGTTTTGTAAGAATATAAAATAGTAGTGAACAAAAAATATAGACAATTTAGCACATAAGAAACTTAATGAAATACTTTATTTGTTTTTCAATTTAAATTTAATTTATCTTAATTAATTTAAATATACAAAAGCTACAAAAATGTATCTCGAGTTTCCTTAATTCGGTAGTCACATGAACCAACAAACGAATCAAACGGAAAACGAAACGAAAGTGAGATTTATTGCAATTTTAAGGGATTTCTATGCTCGTAGATAGCTTTTTCTACAATGAATCAATTGTTAACGACCAAGGAAACTTTTATTAAAATTTGGTGTACCTTTGCCTTTCCGTGAGCTTTAGCGTTAAGCTAACAATGACAAGGTACGCACACTGCATAGCCGTTCGTGGCCGATTCAGAGTTTTGATTGTCATATTGCTCTCAGTTTAATCGTTAAAACGTTGTTACTTGGCATCTTAGATAGTTTAAATATCTTAAATGAATGTATAACTTAAATAAATGTTATTTGAATTACTTATTTTTTTGCCAGAAACAAAACTAAGGACGCACTAGCATGAACTATGAGCCTAATATGACAAATTCTAACGTATACAAGAAATTTACACTAGAAACATCTAAATGACAGTTTTTTGTTTCATAGGCGTGACATATTTTTATTTCTCAAAATCTGTTATAGATATTACACTGGATAATTTTATGCAAGATTTTATCGATATCTTTGGGATAATTAATAAACAGTTATAATCACGTTCATAAAACTACTCAAGAATCGATTTTCACCAATATCAGAATCGTTTTCATTGTGTACGTAGCTCCTTAAAAAATGCCAATGTATGCAGTGAGCCATAGCTATAGCAAGAAGAAATCAAAACACATCTAATCATCAAAAAGCTGGAGTTACATTTCATATGTAATTATTTTTGATATAATTAATTATTAAACTATTTCTTATTCTCGATAGATTGGTTGAGTACAAAACGATAAAATAAAAAAATACCGGCAAGATAATAATTATTATAATAAAATTTAAAATTGACCTTTATGTACTTATATTATGATTTTGCAAATCTAACTAAATTTAAACTTGCTCGACGTTACTTTTTTTATATCTGTGGCTGCCGCTATGAATCTTGACATAATCTGTGAACATTTAGTATTGATAAAGAAATGTAGAGCATTCGCCATATACAACATGTCAACTGGTCATGTGTTGGACCAGCGATAGCGGAATCGAAATTTAAAAGTAAAAAAAAAACGATCAATTATTTTTTTAATTAAAAGAAGTATTTTTTTTTTAATTTTTAATTAAATGTTGGATCTTGTAGGCTCAAATAAGATAATACATATATATGTAGGCATAACTTAAAAAAAAATAATTAAAATTTAATTCAACTTTATTTACCTGTATAGGTACTTTTATCTATGAAAGCCCTTCTTGTTATATAGTATTGTATACCTACTATATATGGGATGTGATTATTGTCTCAGTTGTAAGAATGTCATATTATTTCCCAGAATTTTCCCAGAATTAGATTGGGGAAGTTAAGTACGCGGGAATTTGAAATTTTTTTTCCAATGAAAATTTGCATCATTTAAAACGCCTTAAAAGGAGCGTAATAGGTGCATAATATTTATAAACCTTCTTTAAGGCAATCAAGTTTTTAATTTTTGTATTAGGTATTTAAGTCTTGCTTAACCTTGCTTGCATAACCTTGGCTTTGTTAGCTGATACTTATTATATAAGAGTTTAGGTTGCTACTGTGAAAGGGTTTACGGTTTTAATGTTGAACACTTTTAGATTCACACTTTGGCTGTCCGTCTCTCCGAAGGCTGTATCTCAAGAACCGTTAATGTCAGAAAATTTTAATTTTTCCAGAATGCGTTTTTATATTGCCGCTATAACAACAAATATTAAAAACCAGTCATGATCGAGTCGTACTTACACACAATATGTTAATGTATAACCTATAGTGCTAAATAAATTACGCCGACAAATCGACAGACAAATAGACAAACGAATGGACAGCGAAAGCTTATAGAGTATCGTTGGCACTCTTCGGATACGGAATCCTAAAAAAACATAATTTATGCAAATTATTTAAATTAATGTATTTTTTTAGTAAGACCTTTTTTTGCGTTACAAAATAAATATCAAAAGTCGTATCAAATTCTACTTGGATAGTTGTGCCCCACTAACAATATTCAAGGCCAGATGCCAAGATGTTTTGACAATATATAATTCTGTTATTATCGTAAAATTATTCTAAAAGTCTATGCACTTTTAAATAAAACTTTATTTCAACAAACTAGCCTAAATAAAAAAAGTTAAAGTTAAAAGAAAAATAAGTCCAAATAAGAGCATGGTAATGCGCATAACAGGGTGTCTGTTTCACAAACCATTTTTTTTTTAATTTTTTTTGCGGTAAGTAGCTCGTTTATAAGGTTATGATGTAACACATCACGCTTCGAAGTACTGAAATTTTGCGCGTTAGAAAACAAATATTAAAAGTCTAAACTTCTCCCATCTCTTTCCTATCCCCATTCCCCCTGATACGCCTTTTATTATATGTTTGTGTTTAATAATTGTTATCGTAGAAAAATATAAACAACTTCAAAATTTCAAAGACAACTATTTTTGTAGCTATACATAGACAAACGATAGCGGATTATTTTCTTTAGTATTTGAAGAATTCCTTTGTTTATTCTCCTGATCCTAATATATTATATCCTAAAATAATACATTTAAAAAGGAAGAACCTAATCAAATCGGATCAGTAGTTTAGGAGAAAATCGCGAATATACAAACGTACATATATTCGTGAATAATATGGTTGAATAAGGAACCTACTTTTTTGAAGTCTCTTAAAAATTGTAACAATCTAGATGAACGTTAACTACTAAATATATAAGTTTCTGTATTTTTTTCTATGTGATATAATATTTTTTTGTTTATCATATGATTTATTAAGTACAATGTTTAATCACATTTAAAGATAACCATTATTCGATGCGTGTACTCATAAATTAGTTGGTACTTATTATCTTTCTTGTCGTTGGACGAGACGGACCAGTCGATATTTAATTCTACGTTTCGTATTACATAGTGCTTTAATTAATTAAACAAAATGTTGTTGATATTTTTGATATTAGTAGCGACGACGTTACTACTGTTTTATTTTATCGAATACTTATGTAAAGATGAAAAATTTGACAAGATACCGGGACCGAAAGGATTGTTCCTAATCGAAAATGGGTTAGACTTTCTCATGGAATCTGGTAAGAGAACACTATGTTATAATTTGGATGCTGATAAGCAATAACGTGTCTACCCACAAAAAGTCAAATTTGGAGATATTGTGATAAAGCGTCAGTTATTTAACATTATTTAAATGTGGAAAAAGGTTTCTTAATTTAATGTTTCGTATATTGAAGTGTGCTTAATATTTTGCAATATGATATAATCTCATATATTTTTTATATTTTTTTTTATACTAATCTACTTTTAATTCATTATATCTGTTATGTAAATAGAAAAGAGTATGGATATATATTTCTTCAAACAAATTTATTAAACTTAGGTTTGCCATCTCTAGACGCTATTTTCTTCAGATGAAGTCCATGTGACTTGACATAGTATTGCTTATCAGCGTCTATTTAGTAATAATACTATAAATTCTCACAAATTCAATCGAATTCAATACCGAAAATGTGTTATGTTCATATTTTTTATCTGGTAATCTATTCACTGTCACTTTTGATTGAAAGTGTTATAAGTCCAGTTTTATCTATTGATAATATAAGTATAGAAGGTAAATCAAAGCAAAAACACAATTTAAAAAAATCGATCAAGGGCGAAACGGATTCACAGATAAAGAGTTCTGTACATATATAAATATTTGCATATGTACAAGAATCTAGAAAAGTGCTATCACAATATGTAATATGCATTTTGTGAATATTTCATCTCTCTATCCATTAGGGTTCATGTGGTAGAGCCCTTTGACAGACCGACGGACAGTTGGCCACACGGGCAGCGGTGGCTTAGTAAAGGGGTTTCTTTGGGGCCCTTTGAGTACGGAACCCTAAAATGACAACCAGTTACAATATCTTGTTTGAATATTTCAAGTTTTCCACTTCTTTTTATTCTTCATATAGTCGTCCAATTATTCAATTTAATTGTATGCCTAGTTGTCAGGTATCAAAAACGTACTAGTTTTCTCTTAACGGTCGGAATTCGGCCATAGTTCGTACAATTTTCAATAATAAACAAGATAATATATGCCTGTGTGTATGAAATACGTGGTAGTGTATGTAATGTTTTTTCTTAATGATTTAATGTAATTTTCATAACTATAAATTTACAAAATTTCATACTGCTCCGTCCGCTCAATATTCGTAAAAATAGGTACAATTTTTTTTGCGTCACGTATTAATATAAAGATTGTATCTTGCGCGATGATACGAACTCTTTCGTCTGTGAGTCTGATTCGCACTTAATCTGTTTTTTTTTTTGCTCTAATTCGGTCAAAACGCCCAGACAAAGTGAACCTTTAAATGTATTACTTACTATCTTTCTTAACTAAAATTAGTCACAGCCGTTTTAAACAATGACATCATATAAATATAGATAAGTCATTGATTTTGCTATGAGCTTATCGATTTTGGCGCCCAGAATCCTGGCCATTTTTGACGACGTTGCCTAGCAATTAGCTAGTAATTCATTTTTGGTTTAACAACATCAATTCATGAGCTTGTAAAGGTTAGAAATGGGTACAGATTGTTAACGTCAAATATCATTATTGTTAAAACTAAAAGCCACTAACCAATGAATTGAATTGAATTGAATTATTATTGTTACTGATCAATAGTTATAAAATATCATTGGATTCGAAGTATACGTATACCTCGTCTGTTTAACTAATAATAATACTAATGTGAATGTGACTTGATATAATAGAAATGTAACAATTATGTTCATATTTTTTACAGCTGCGTTGTTTAATTATTTTCGTAATTTAGCAAATAAATACAAGGACCTATACAAATTAAAATTGTTTAATTTGAAGTTTGTACTGATATATAACCCTGAAGACGTTGAGGTGAGTTCTATTCGTAAAGAGCAATATAAAAAAACAAAAACGTAAATAAAAATAGGTTTAGGTGCACCCTGCAATATCTGTGATAAACAATGGAAGGATGTTTACAAAAAAATTGTGTCATTTATACTTTAACCTACGCATTTACAAAAATTTTATATAAAATATATTGAATTAAATCTAAATAATTTAGAATATACAGGTAGATACTACTATATTCAAATTAATTTCAATATTCCCTTGCTTTCTTGTTAATAACCACTGAGAGTGGCATACTCATTTATTCTTCATCTATTATATTATATAAATGCAACAGGTTAGCCAGAGTCATGTTAGGTTTTTCTACAAATCTTTATGCAGTTTTCATAACT
Organism: Hypolimnas misippus; assembly: GCA_037950945.1. Classification (NCBI taxonomy): domain Eukaryota; kingdom Metazoa; phylum Arthropoda; class Insecta; order Lepidoptera; family Nymphalidae; genus Hypolimnas; species Hypolimnas misippus. The sequence continues at coordinate 7,016,302 of JBBEEQ010000017.1, forward strand.
TCAAAGTCGGTGACAAGGTATAAAAAAAATCAAATTCTTATACCTTCCTACTAACCCGTCTAAAAGTATTCCTAAATGATTACCTTAAAGAATATTATAGTCTAGATCATAACTGGTCATTTGACAAAAAAATATTTCGTAAAAGTTCTTTGGTTTCGGAGTTCCCTTTTGTCAAAAGTATGAAAAATACTTAAGTAAATATAGCACAGAATGGAACTAGAGTATTCAGTTGATTTTCGTTTTTTTCTTTTTCACATTATGGCGCCAAAAGTCGGCTTGTTTTATTATTCCAAATTCTTGTACTTTCTATGATATTTGCGTCATAATGACGAATCAAACGACATGTCATTTATCAAAATCGAACCTCGCGTTTGGTTTAAATAGTGCCACAAAGGTACCCACATACATACATACATACATACATACATACATACATAGATTGATAAACACGTTACCATCCGTTGCGTAGCGCAGTCGGGTAAAGAATGCTTTGCTTAAATTTTATGCCAGATTATATACGAGTTGAATATTGTACTGTTTCCATTTTTAGACGAAATACAGCGGGTAAATAGCAATTTCAATCTTCAATGCAAAATATTGTTTTCAGGTCAATTCTGCTTGCGCTATCCCTAACGCAACGTCATTATGACAGTTGATTTCTAATTTTGGTACTAAAATGGAAGCAGTAACTGACTATCGAACTCATACTAGAAACTGTATGTAGAGCTTTATATTTCGACTCTGCTACATGTGTAATTTATATTTCTGTCTGTTTAATTCAGGTTTCATTTTAAGAATCGATGTTTAATATATATCTATTCAAATTTTTTTTTTCAGACTGTACTAACTAATACGAAATACAATGATAAAGGTTTTATGTACTACTTCCTGCGGCCCTGGTTGAACGATGGGCTGCTTGTTAGTGATGGTAATATAATTTTATATAATACGTTTATAATAATAACATTACAAAATATTTTTGTATTACATTTATGTATATGTTTTTTGGTCATTTACTTACGATGTTTTGATAATAAGTTAATAAAAATTAGCTTGTATTTATAAATAGCTCGGCCTTGTCAAGAATTCAAAATAAATCATATTGATTTGATCGCTACCACAGATCACAGGATTTACAATTGAGCCCATTTAAAGATTGTCTAAACATCAAATTTTTTGGAATAGAGTGGACATTTTGTTTTTAATGGACTTCGAAGTATAATTATATACATACGCATATTTATACATAAAATATGAAAAAGGTATTCTTTATTTATTAAAGCGTACCAACAAGGCACACGTGTGTTACATAGATAGATATAATCCTAAAAAAGTGAATACGGTATTCATTATATAAACACACTTAAAAATTACATAATGACATAAAATAAAACTAAGTTAAAAAAAATCATTTATAAAAGATATTTATCATAGCCGAAAATTTAATAACTTTAATGTGCCAATTGTTTTACTTTTAGGGGCTAAGTGGCATCAGCGGCGAAAAATCCTGACTCCAGCATTTCACTTTAATATACTACGTCACTTCAGCACTGTTTTGGTGGAAAACAGTGAAAAGCTCGTGGAAAGTCTTCGTTCGGAAACGGAGAAGTCGAAAACAAATATTTATCCTTTCATAACAAACATGACGTTGAATTCGATCTGTGGTGAGTTAAAATAGGCATAACTATTATCTATGTTTTTAAAATATGCTGATTTTTGCTCTCGACTTCGCTCACGTTAATGTAGATGTTTTGAAATAACAAGCATGAATACTTTTAAAGAGTAATCTATATCAGAGTTAACTTTAAATTAACAACTTTTAAATAAATGAATATGAAAATATATACAGAATGTACACCTGAAACACAATTAAAAAAAATGTCTGTTTGTCTATCTGTCTGTTTGTTCCGGCTTCCGGGAATTTCACTTACAGATACAGCTAATGTTGTAAGGAGTAAAATAGCTTACTTTTATTTTAGAAATTTTATTTATTTTATTTAATGGGTTATTCGAAAACAAAATTGAAAGAAATGGAGTAGGGAACAATATCCGATTCAAATAGGGAAGGTAAACATTATGTATATACGATTTTTTCTCAAGTTAATGCGGGTAAAACCGGATAGCACAGCTAGTTAGTTTATGTAATAAGATATTAGATTCCGCCACGTCTTAATTAGTAAATTCTTGTTACAATATATCACCACGTTTTATTGACTTAAAAACACCATGCTAGGCCACTTTCCAAGTCATATGTATGTTACACAAACAAGACATAAAATATAGCCTATGACGATCTAGGATAACGTACCAATATTCTTAAAAATTGGTTCACTTGTTCCGAGTTGACTTAGTTATTCATATATCATTTTTATTATAGTTGCAGTCAATTCTTAAACCTTGAAATACTGCTAAATTGTTAACGTAATATGTAAATATAGAATTTTTATAACAAATAAAAATATCCCCACCACTATTTCTCATTCGTCTCGTTTATATCCTTAATTTGACCTCTGCATATGAAATTATTAGATAAGTTTAAGATTTTATTTACTTAGCTTTTATTGTTTCATAGTTTAAGAATAAGATAGATTATTCTACGTATCTCGCCGCCATTTTTGAGAATAGGTTAACAATACGAATATGTAAATGTAAATTAATATAACATATGTATATTCGTTCAGACACGAGTTTAGAATACAGAGTTTAAACGTCATAGGTCAGGTTCATGTAAAATTGTGAAAATATTTTTTTTCTTTTTGTTATTTACTAATGTTGTGGATATAAAATTACGGATCTGGTAATGGATAGGATACATCGTGCTTAGTATCTATTAAAGTGACTGAATTCAAAATCTCTGTCAACGAGTTAACTGAGTTAGTAATAAAAATGTAGTTTCATACAAATCTGTGGTTCATAGATTATGATTTTGAAAGAATTAAACAATATTTTGAAACATTTCAAGACATTAAAGTTAGATGGATGGATTAAAGTTGCATTACCTGGTAATAGATCCGAAAGGAATTGGATCTCGTATTTAAATTATTAGTCCCGATTAAATGTAATCTTGTAAAATTCTCAGGACTAATGTCATGTACACTATTGTTTCTCATAAATACGTCTTTATCTATAGCTCAATGTTATAATTAGCACTACATAGTAAATATTAAAATAAATAAAGTGGGATAACAATTTTGACCTACGAACTGAGATAAGGTTAATAAACAAAACATATTGCTATATTAAAAATTAATTTATTGTACCTACACAACATTTTAATCGAGGTGGTGGTGGTTCGAGCCAGCCCGTATACGAGCTATAGCAGCAGTAGCAGTATCGAGCGGGGCAGTATCTTATTATCACAGAAAATCCGAGAGTCAGAGAAAAAAAATATTACAATATATTACCTCAAAAATATATTAATAAATAAATAAATATATAAAATAATAAATGTAAAAGTAACCGTGTCTGTTGGTATAAGTCAAGGATTTACTCGTAAATGTTTTTGTTTGAATCTAACTTTATATTTTTTTCATTACTTTCAGAAACAGCAATGGGTACCGCTCTGGATAATGAAGCGAAGGACTTCGCAAAAAGTTACAAAGATGCAATTCATGTACTGGGAACGTACTTGCTGTATAGAGGTCAACGATTTTGGCTTCATCCTATGTCAATTTTTAATTTAAGCTCTGTTGGACGAAGCCAGAAGAAACTATTGAATGAGATCAGCTCTTTCCGCGATCACGTGATTAAACAAAGACGGGAAACTGGTAACTATAAGAATTTGTATACGAAAGTTATGAACGAGCAGGAGGACGATTCTCTTGTAGGAGAAAAGAAACGATTGGCGATGTTGGATTTGTTACTGGAAACAGAGGAGCAAGGGAAAATAGACATTGAGGGAATTAACGAGGAAGTCGACACCTTCATGTTTGAGGTTTATTTTTAATATTTTTCGTCGTTTTTTTTCTAACCGATTTCAATAGATGATAACATAGTCTTAGAAAGACATAATCACAAGCGCTTTTTGACGCTTTTTGAAGCAATTTTGACGTTTTTAAAATATATGTCTTTAAGGTTAAAAAAACAAGGGATGTGGGCTAATTCTGGCAATCTATTACACTATATTTTTTTTCTCACATGTGATGAAATATAATTATATTGTTTCCTGTTGTTGTTTTGTTGTAGGGTCACGACACAACTGCAACTGCTCTTCAGTTCGCATTTATGCTGCTCGCTAATCACCCTGAGACACAGGTACTTATCCATACAAATATAATTAAGAAAGAGCGATTTTTGTATGCACGAATGCGTTTTTTTTCAATGTCAGCGGGTTCGATTCCTGGCTAGAAAATTAAATTTTTCAAAAAACTAATGATGCTGTTTGAATTTTCATCAAAATCGACTCCTTTAAGTATTTTTCGCCATTCGTTATAGTTTCGGATTGTGCCTAGCGAGCGTAGTTAAAAAATTCATAGAACATTACCTGTATTTATTCACTGTATATAATAAAATAAAAATAATATTTTTCAATAAACTAATTGAGTTATTAAAATGCTTAAGGATAAAATACTTGACGAGTGTTGTCAAATATTCGGCACTTCGGATCGGAAGCCGACGATGAGCGACCTGGCGGAGATGAAGTACTTGGAGAGTTGCATCAAAGAAACGTTACGGCTCTATCCTTCGGTATACTTTATTATCAGAAAATGCAAACAAGAATTAAAATTGAGTGAGTATTGTTAATATACAGGATTATTTTGTAAAGATAATTATAATATAAATATTTAGCGCAAGGATAAAAATAATACAAAGAAAAATATATATAAAGTAACCATCTTCAATGTCTATTAGTTGACTATAAGTAAGTAAGTAAGTAACAGCCTGTATACGTCCCACTGCTGGGCTAAGGCCTCCTCTCCTATTAAGGAGAAGGTTTAGAGCTTAATCCACCACACTGCGGTTGGCGGATATACATACATGTGTCAGAATTTCTCCCGGCACATACAGGTTTCCTCACGATGTTTTTCTTCACCGCTGAACTCGAGATGAATTTAAACATAAATTTAGCACTTGAAAAACCAGCAGTGCTAGTCGGGGTTTGAACCCGCGATCATCAGTTGAGATCGACGTGTTCTAATCTCTAGGCCATTTCGGCTCAGTCTATTGACTATGTCTATTATCAATATAGTATAGTAAATACCAATATGTGTTGTATTTAAATATAGTATAAATATAGAAAAAAAAATATAAATACCCTTACGTAGCTTACTACAAAGTAAGTACATTGTAAGCTGTTGACATGACAGCTTTGGCTAACAGAACTTTCTATGTGAAAATATTATTTTTCACTACGGTAATTTTCCTTAAATTACTAATTAAACAATTTTAAAATAAAATACTGTATGATGATACGAACCTATATTATAAGATTTTTTTAATATATATGTGTTAAGAAATTCGGGTTTAATTATAAAATATTATAATTATCATTTGTTATTGTACATATATGTTGTTTGTAAAATGATAATAAACCTGGCTGGCTGGCGACGCTACGGTGCAATTTTTTTTTGTAGAAAACTACGAGTGTCCGCCTGGAACGGATTGCAGTATCCTGATATATGACTTACACAGACGTAGTGACCAGTTCGTTGAGCCACTGCAGTTCCGCCCAGAGAGGTTTTTGAAAGAACCCACGTGGCATCCATTCGCCTACATCCCATTCAGCGCAGGACCACGGAACTGTATAGGTAAGAAATGGTTATAGCACTACAGTATGCTACTAATAGTGTTTTTATAACAAACTATGTTTGGAATTGGCCTAAAGGTCATGCGGATAAATGTAGTTAAACTTATGAGTTTAACTACATTTATCCGCATGACCTTTAAGAAGAAAGGCGTATGCGCCTTTCTTCTTATATCCTCTTTTATTTTGATCCTTGAAAAGGTATAAAAGTAATGACAATTGCACGGATAAGTAAAATAATTATCGCATAAATAAATCTAGTTTAACTTGACCAAAATTATTATGATACAAATTTTTAAGTATTTCATTTTTCAATTAAAAAATAATGTGAGTGGTGTTGTCATTGATTTTTGGTACAATTTTATATATCTATAAGTAGCCCATACAAAGTTTTAAAATATATTTAATATCTTTGACAGGGATTACAATATTATAAAAGTGTTTCAAAGGCACCAATTAAAGTACCTTAATTAAAATATGCTTTGGTTTTTTTGAGTAAATTTTACTGTCATTTAGTGGTATGTTTATGACTTCAGATGACTTTACTTAAAATTTTTAAATGGAAGCGTTTTCTGACATCGTAATCTCAAAGAGTTTATTAAACAACCGTAATATTGCGCCCATAATTTGACAGGCCGCAATCCTAGGACACTAAAGCATAAGGGCCAATACGTATATACATACAACACATTAAATCACGTCGTGGCCCGTTCTAATGCCGTAAAACGTTACGACGTCGCTTCATGATTTTTAACGATGCACGTCATAGACTTTCACGACGTCGTGGCGTTTCATAACGCGACGTCGCAACATGTGTATGTGTTTTATCGTTCATAACTTAAAATTGACAAATAATAAAATATAATATATGTAGATCCTTAATAAACACCAATCGCGCCTGTTTTGTCTACACTATGAACTTCGATTTATATGTAAATTACTTTATATGCATTTTTAGTTAGCGTTGTTGACGTTTACTAAACTTTAGAAATTGTATTAATAAGTAATAACAAAGCTTAGTACTTTAAACAATTTGGGCCCTGATTACTTTGATATTTTATTACCATTTAAAATTAAATTTTGTTTTGAGATAAGAATATAAAAGAGGAATTTATAATTGAGACGAATGAATTCAAACTAATCGTTATCGTTATGTGATTAAACAAACCGTAGGCAAATACGTGAAGTAAGAACAATAACGAGAGACCAAGATGGTCATATGTATATTTGTCAGGAATATATAATAAAAGTAAATAATACTGTATTTTGTCTATGGTAGCTCGTTGATCAGTTAGTTATTATTATATATCGGCAGTACGCACCCTCGCTCTCTCTAGGAAAGATCGCTCGTCTTTACTCTCACAAATATATTAATAATTACAACTAAACTAGAACCCTAGAGATAACTTAACAATATAAAAGGGCGATACGCAGGACACAACTTATAGGCATTAAATTGTGACTAAATTTTTATTATAGTTTCTAATTTAATAACATTGTATTATAATTTAGAAATGTGTTACTAACGCTGAATATGGTATATAATTATAGATATTCAAGTCATTTATGATTTATATTTGGACGCTGATAAGCAATACTGTGTCAAGCCACACGGACTCCATTTTGAGAAAATGGCATCTAAAGATGTCGAACCTTTTCTTAGTAAATTTATTTGGAGAAGTATACATCCATCTTACCTTTTATACTTTTATAAAAAGTTAAATTCTTTAAAATCAGATTATATATTTAATGTGTTATGTAGTTAAAAGTTTTTCAATTATTTGAGATTATTGTATTAATTGCAAACAATAGAACGCACTTGAAATTCGATACATTAAAATAAGAATATTTTACCGTACTTCTTAAATTTAGATGACTTGAAAGTTTTTTGAATAATGTTTAATAGGTAAAGCAGTATCAAAATACATCAATATCTCCGAATTTGACTTTTTGTGGGTTGACACATTATTGCTTATCAGCATCCATTTATGACTAGCTAAAATCTCAATTGGATCATTTTTATGTGACAGGTCAAAAATTTGCAATGATGGAAATGAAGTTGGCGATATCATCTGTTGTTCGTGAATATCGTTTGTTGCCGGTCACTAGGCCGAAGGACATCGTTTTTAACGTCGATATCATCTTGCGACCAATGGACCCTATTTATGTGAAATTTGAAAAACGCTAATATACGCAGTTATCATTTTTAAATATGTGTGATGTGATTTTTTTTAACTGTTGTAGAAAATACTAACCACCCAGAAAGTATAATAATTATGTTAATTAATTGCTCATAGCATACAATTTTAAGATAATCCTCAAAGTGGTTTAGAAAAAAAAAAACTCCATAACATTTAGGAATGATTTTTCCATAAAAGTACAAAGTAGTTATTTATTTAAGTATTTGTTTAAAATTAAAGTTTCTATCTTTGTTTTTACAGAAAAAAAACTTTAAATTTTCTTTCGTAAGCATATGTGTTTCGATTTTTTCGTTTTAACCACTTACTGTCATTGGCTTACCATATTTTTGGGTAACCATGTATTTGCCGTTTACGCAATAATCCCATATAGCAATTTATCACCTACACAAAATAGCCGTTTTACTTATATATTATAAATGAAATGATTTTAATTGCTTAGTTATATTATTATAGCACTCATGCCAAAATGTAAGTAGATTGTTAATTGGATTTTTTTCAAGTTTACGAAGCAAAAATAAATTGGGACTTGCTATTCCTTAGTCCATTATATCCGCCAGTGATGGATTTACCTATAAGTATAGTACTTTAATGCGGCCGGTTTTTAGGGAACTGCAAATTTGAGAAACAACAACGCAAAAAAGGCAGTTAAAAATATACCGCCTTACTACAAAAAATTTAAACATACGTTAAACGCGTGTCTATAAAATCTTGTACTACAAATCCGTGACAATTTTGTTTTTAAAATATGCTTAAAACCTATTTTAGCTGTCAAATATGACGTGTGATATTTTAATTCTTTATAATTTTACAAGCAATGTAGCAATTTTGACAACATTTTAAGCAATGTTTAATTTTTAAACACTGTTTAGCTAGACACGTGTTGAACATGGTTTTATTTCATCTTTTGTAGTAAAGCAGATATTATCTTGTGTGTGGTGAAAAGAAATTAAAATATTTTCATTTTTATAAATCTTTAAGTCTCTATATTTACGTACTGTTTATATTTATAGATAAATGTTTATAATAATAATAATAGCAAAAATATTAAAATTATTTTAATATAATTGAAAATATCACAATATCGAAATTAATTCGTAATTGAGTCAGAACTTTTTTTTGTAGTTCAGTTATATTTTTCTATTCAATATTTAGAGCTGATTAATATTTATAGTAAAATATGGAAAAATTATGATATAATAATACCTTAATGCGCCAGAATATATGCGAAAGTAACAATTATCCGTAAATAAATTGGACACAAACAAAATGTTTAAATTTACATATTTTAGAGTGAAATTATCGATTTTTTTTTAACATATAGTTTACTAATGATTAAAGACTATAAAATATAAATTAAGTAATATGTTATATTTAATAAGATATAGATAATTATGTCGAAACGAAAATCGTCAGCCAGCTTGTTGCAGTCGTAGTCGTCGGCCAACGATTGCAACTCATAAAGTTGTTTGTAATAAACTCCAGAACTGCATATTTAGATATTTTTAGATAAGCTTCAGTAACCAATTTTATATTAAATACCTTTCATTACTGTACCAACGGGTAAAAAATCTAAATTACATAGACAACCTCTCAGGGACATACTTATTGGACATAATTATTGGTAAAAATGGTATTTTGAATGAATATCAAACAAATGAGCACCGAAATTTACAGAGGCATATAGTATGATGGAGTTCTAAAGTTTAAGAAATCATTCTATAAAATGTTATGATTTTTTTATAAGGGTTACTTTTACTTTTGAATCGGTATCAATTTACTACTTTTTTATTCATTTTAAACAGAAAAAGAAGAAGGAAAGGACGAAGGGGAAGGAGTTTTAGAAGGTGGAGAAGAGAACGAGGGAGATGGAGGTGGAGACGGAGAGGGTAAAGAAAAGGAGGAGGGAGACCGACAGAATGATGAAGAAGGCGAGGGTAAGGAGGAAGAGGGTGAGGAAGGAGAAAAAAATAATATAGACGGAGAAGGAGAAAAGGGAAATGATGGTAATGGAGACAAAGAAGATGATGACGAAGATAAAAAAAACGATGATGGAAAAGATGGAGAAGAAGAAGAGAAAGATGATGAAGAAGAAGACAAAGCAAAAGAACAGGTAGAAGAAGAAAAAAGTGAAGATGCAGAAGAAGAAAAAGAAAAAGAAGAGGAAGAAACGAACGAAGAGAAAGAAGAAAAAGCAGATGAGGACAAAGAGGCAGACGAAGAGAAAGATCAAGAGGAAGAAGATGTAGAAGAAGAAAAGGTGGAAGAGGAAGAGAAAGCTGAGGAGGAAGAAGAAAAGGCAGAAGAGGAAGAGGAGGAGAAAGAAGAAGAGGACGAAGAAGAAAAAGCGGAAGACGAAGAGGATGAGAAAGAAGAAGAGGACGAAGAAGAAAAGGCGGATGAAGAAGAGGAAGGAAAAGAAGAAGAGGACGAAGAAGAAAAAGCGGAAGAAGAAGAGGAAGAGAAAGAGGATGAAGAAGAAAAGGCGGAAGAGGAAGAGAAAGCAGAGGAGGAAGAGGAAGGAGAAGAAAAAACGGAAGAGGAAGAGAAAGAAGAAGATGACGAAAATGAAAAGGCGGAAGAGGAAGAGAAAGCAGACGAGGGAGAGGAAGAAGAACAAAAAGCGGAAGAGGAAGAGAAAGAAGAAGAGGACGAAGAAGAAAATGCGGAAGGTGAAGAGAAAGAAGAAGAGGACGAAGAAGAAAAGGTGGAAGAGGAAGAGAAAGAAGAAGAGGATGAAGAAGAAAAGGCGGAAGAGGAAGAGAAAGCAGAGGAGGAAGAGGAAGGAGACGAAAAAGCGGAAGAGGAAGAGAAAGAAGAAGAGGACGAAGAAGAAAATGCGGAAGATGAAGAGAAAGAAGAAGAGGACGAAGAAGAAAAGGCGGAAGAGGAAGAGAAAGAAGAAGAGGATGAAGAAGAAAAGGCGGAAGAGGAAGAGAAGGCAGAGGAGGAAGAGGAAGGAGAAGAAAAAACGGAAGAGGAAGAGAAAGAAGAAGATGACGAAAATGAAAAGGCGGAAGATGAAGAGCAAGCAGAGGAGGGAGAGGAAGAAGAAGAAAAGGCGCAAGAGGAAGAGAAAGAGAGAGAAGAAAAGGACGAAGAGGAAGAGGATGAAAATGAAAAGGTAGAAGAAGAAGATAATGCAGAAGATGAAGAAGGAGAGAAAGCAGAAGAGGAAGAGGAAGAGAAAGCAGGAGAGGCAGAACAAGAAAAAGGTGAAGACGAGGGCGAAGATTATAAAGAAAAGGTTGAAGAGAGAGAAGAGGCAGGCGAAAAGGAAGGAAAAGAGAAAGATGAAGATGAAGATAAAGAAAAACAGAAAGGTGAAGAATCAGGTGATGAGAAAGAAAAGGGCAAAGATTAAGTAGGGCAAAAATAATAAAAAAGGAGCTATAAAAGAGGGAAAATATAATAATAATTAAAGGGAGAAAGAAAAGAAAGAAATTAGTTAAAAATTCTAAACAGCAACATTTTGTTATTATTTTTTTTATTTATTTTGGCAACTGGTTTTTGGAATTTACTGTTTTTTTTTTTAATTTAACTGTCCTTTGAGTGAAAATTCAGGAACTTATAATGTGTCTAGTTATATAATAGCATTCATATACATATGTGATATAAGTATTACGTGCCAGTATTTTTATATAATTTATAATAAACTCATTAAATATAAGGTTACATTTCTAAATTGTGTTTTTAATGACTTTTATTATTTTTTAATCTGATTGCGCGATGACATGGAGGATAATGTTTTTATCAGCCCATGCATGTATGCGGGATTGGCATTATTTAGACTGATCTGATATTTATTTATATGGTACTTCTGACTGCAGATGGTTTTGAGGTAAAAGAAAGACAAAAAAAAGAAAATCCCTAAGAAGACAAGCAAGTGCCGAGCAAGCGTAGTTGGTGATTTTTGAAGCGTCTTTCTTTGAAACTAGATGTAACAAAGGCCATCACTTTCGTTCGAAGAAATTTCCGATAAATAAAACAATTCTCAAGGTGCACTCTATGTTAAACATCTATAATCCTCTTATAGAAATTACGTTAAATATAAAAACGCATTTTATGATGATAAAGTTACTCTTTTATCGATTAACTAGCTGGTGCTCGCCACTTCGTCTGCGATATCTGTGATGTCTACGTCATAGTACCTACATACACATATGCATGCTAAAGTCTCAGCTCGATCGGTTTAAAATTGTGAAAGTCTCATACGAACTTTCATCCACTATTTTATCCCCATGGGGGTAGAATTAATCAAAATCCTTTTTTAGCAGATGCCTATGTAACACATTTATACCTGCATGCTTAATTTTATGCCCGATCCGTCCAGTGATTTGGGCTGTGTGTTGATAGATCACTATGTTAGTCAGTCACCTTTGAGTTATATATATTCAGATGACTAAACTTATTCGAAAGATGATCGATAGGAATGGGATTTCATTTCGTTTAGATTCCTACCGAACTACTGTAAAGCTTAAAGGAAGCAATACTGTGTCAAGATACATGGACTTTATTTTGAGAAAATGGCGTCTAAAATATGTCATTCTTGATAAATTTGTTTGAAGAAGTATATACTCATTTTTTCTTTTCTATTTTAACCGAAAACTGATTACTAACCGAAAAATATATATATCTGACCCTAACTAAAAAAGTGTAATAAAATAAATTATTAGTGGAGACTTTTGTTATTGAATTTAAAATTATTGAATGAACATGTTAATTATTAGGTTTCCGGGTTGGTGATATTTGATAATTTTATCTGGCATTTATAAAACACTAGACATATATACAGAGTGAATTTTTTAACGGGGCGTGGTACGTCAAATCCAAAAGGAATAGCGAAAAATACTTAAAGGATCCTGGGGGGCGATTTTGATAAAAATTAAAACTGCGTCATTATTTAAAAAAAAAATCATTTTCCTAGCCAGAAATTGAATCCATTTGGAAATGGAAAAAAGTATAAATCCTATACTATTGTTTCATATGATAATGTCACTTATTAGCATCAACTTCTGGGAAGTAATAGTATACAGCAAACTAAAAGAAAAAGCTTACTTTTAACAAAACATATTTAAATGAAAATTATATAAATTAATTAAACCTTTAGTAGTCAGTTCTTCAAAGAAATAGAAATTTTAGTAAATATTAAGGATATTACTTATTAATAATCCATAGGGGCTAATTCTTTATTTTTAATCGACTTTTAAAAAGAAGGAGGTTCTATGTTTGGCTGTATGAGATTCTCTTTTTTCTTAATATTTATCCACCGATTTCTCCACCGATTGTGGACCGATTATGAACATTTTTTAAAAGGGTATACTTTTAAATTGGCCCCATTGCCATCAAGTCAGGACTGATGCTGAAACCCTGGAGAAATCGAGGAAACTTTTCAGTGCCAGTAAATAATATGCAAAAGATGGCGCCGACTTCTAACGTTTTGCTTGGCACCGAGTACAAAATATTGTAGGAAATATTTATTTTTCGTTTTTTTATTTTATGTGTTTCGGTTTCAAAGTTGGTTTATTTTATCTTAAAGTTTTTATTTGAATGAATTTATTAAATTGTTCAGGAATAATTTCTTAATAAAATTACTTTTAATCTTCTATAGGACGGCCTTTTTAAGCGACTTCAAAAAAAGAAGGAAGTTTTTAATGCGAAGCAAATATTTTTATGTTTGTATTTTGAAATTATTTCTTAACTCATTTTTTTTATTCAAAAGGGTATTCTTCCGACATAGAATTTTATGACATAGAAAATCAGCGACGTGATTCCTTTTAATAAAGTGTGTCCCAAATTTTCACCTCTTGGAGCTTCTACGTATTCAATACATAAGTAGTTTAAGTTAATAATGTTCATTATGACATTTTAAAGTAGACAAATTTCAGTTGAGCAATGACCATATGTTACTAGGAGAAGAAGCTGTTAGTTGATCTGTCAAGTCACTGTAATTTGTCATTTCTCAAAAACAAGAACTATGCTTTCATTTTTGCTCTTTAAACTATCACTTAAACTAATTTTCAATAACTTAGTAGGGCTTCTTGCTTTTTCTTCTTTCTTCTGTTCCTGGCTCAGGTTTGTAAATGAAATATATTTTAAAATAAAAATGTGAATATAAAATTATTCAACTGAAAATAATCGTTTGATTTAATAGTAACATATATCTTTTTTGTTAATTCCTTGCGTTTTTGGCCGCGCATACATATTTACACCTATGCGTGAAAATCCGAAGCGTCTACGTTTAGATTTTTAGACATTGTGGTCTAAGAGCGCGTAAACGCCAAACCTTTTTTATTTTAATAAATTATAAATAAATATAATACGTATAAAATCACCTGCCAAAGCTACTACGATCCAAACTTCATAATTTGCTATAGTCCTTACTTATGTTTGTAGTATGCTCTTAGAACTTACTGCTTTTATGAAATAAGGTAGGTGTGGCATTCACGGACTCTTGCTTTATTACCGCGTCGGCTAAGCTGTAAATACTGAGAATTCTCATTATCGTTTCTGTCGACGTTAGATCGTGAAGTGAAGCGATAGCCTTCGTTTGCAACGTATTTTGTTTAAAGCTTAAATAATAAATTAATTAACGTTATTCCATAATAAATAAACAAAAATGCTGTGGCCACTTTTAATAGTGATAATAATAATTTTTTTCCTGTATTATTGTATGGAATACTTGTATAAAGATGAAAACTTCGACAAGATCCCGGGACCAAAAGGGATATTTTTAATCGAAAATGCTTTAGAATTTCTGCAAAAACCTGGTAAGAAATAATATATTATTGCTGGCAATATATATTTCTTATATATACGTAGTTGTATCTCCTTTTGTACAGTTGATAGTTTTAGCTGCAGAGTTTTCCGGATGTTTTGAAAATTGGTGACCTACTACATTTCGACATTCTCTTTCCGAATGACCTTGAAAAATGGCGACTAAAAATGCCAACTAAATTTTTCAATAAAAATAGTTAAATTAAAAATGAGATCATAAAAAATTTCCTATTATTTATTTAAAGACGGTGTACTAGCGCTATGAGGTCGAGATTACAAGAAAAATTCATTTTTTACTACTATGCAGTAAAGTGGCGCCTTTTTTGTGGTATCGCTATTAGACTTATTCCTATTTGACAACGATTTAATTCTTTATATGTATGTATACACCGTCCAGCATATGAATTGTTCCAAAAATGAGTAGGTATGATGAACTTTACACGTTAATTTATGACCCGTAAAAAATAAAATTGAGGAAATCATTCCAAGTTTATTAAAGACAACTCTTGATGCAAATACAAATATGCATTTGTATCATATTGTCTAAGTATATTTATATGTCAATCTAGCAAGAGTGTGATTTCGCTACGGATAGCGCGGGTGTATATATTAATTAGTGGAGTGCCGTAAGACGAAAAAACGTAAAAACTTCGAAATCCGGTTCCCCGGATGGATTTTCATGGGACTTTTTTATTATGTTATTTACAGTTGAAATAAAAAAGTTTGTTAGCAAAATTGGCCGATCTCAACTACAACAATTAATTCTAAAAGTGAGACAAATATGAATGAAAAAAAAATTAGCAAAGATTTCAATTTTATATGCAATTAGCTGGTATCCGCGACTTCGTCTGCGTAAAATTATTACTTCGTAGCTTATTTTCTTCTCCAGGTTTTTTTTTAATATTATTTGAATTCATCAAAATTGGTCCTGTGGTTTTGTTATAAAGGCAGAACAGGTAGACAGAGTTACTTTTAGCGACCTTTGGTCAAGATAAACATTTCCATTTTGCATTATATATGTACGTAACTCTTACTTGACTACTTACTTGACCCTTATTGTCATAATTTTGGACAATTCACGCAACTTTTTATACATAATAGCTTATGAGTTATTATGATCTAAAACCTGTATTATTTTAAAGTTTTATTAAAATAAGTTGGTCCGAACATGTAAAGGATGTGTCCCGTAAGTTTTATAGCACACTGCATGAAATGATGCGTTTAAAAAATATTCTGCCCATTAAAACTAAATTTCAACTCGTAAATACATTACTTCTACCTATTATTGACTACGGTGATATATGCTTTCTGGACGCAAGTGAACATTTGGTGAACAAAATTGAGCGTCTTCTTAACTCGTCCATTCGATTTATATTTAATTTGCGCAAGTTTGACCACATATTTTCATATCCTACGCTGCTAAATTGGCTATACGTGATCGTAGATCATTGAGAATTCACTGTACGCTATATTCAATTTTGAACAATCCAAATTATCCCAACGACCTGTTGTAAAATTTGTTTTTAGAGCCAATGCTCATGATAGACCACTTCGCTCCACGGAAAACTCTTACTGACTTTTTCTTTCCACCACTCGGTTTTATGTCCAAATCATTCGTTGTGACTGCTGTGCGTTTATGGAATAAGCTACCAGAAGAAGTTAGGAAAGCGTGTTTTCGGAACTCCTTCAATATTGCAGTGAAGAAATATCTTCAAAGCCAAAGAAATGGGAATGCAGTAGCGTTAAGCCCGCCTTTTGTTAATATTTAATATTAGACAATAAAGCATTTAAATAAATAAATAAAATCTATTTAGTCACTTAGCTACAGGACGTCTCATGAAAAGATTTTTTTCTTTTTGGATTTAAGAACTTTCTTTTGTATTCATCAGCAGACACTACCTCAAGTAGGAAGTTTCTGCGGCAGCAAAACTGCTTTGTGGCAGTCTTTTACATTTCGACTGCAAAACAGTAATTTTCACAGAGGTTTCTTTTACTATATATATTAGGTTATTAAATACTATTTCATTGGTTTCAATTTTTTATAACACTTTTTTTATTAATTAGATTAAATTTCTTAAATAAAAGCCTAAGTAACTCAGCTCTGTGCGAATGAAAGTCTCATCAAAAGTTTAAAATTTTTGCCTGTCTGACTAGATCTTAGACCATTAAGCCATACATTACCCTTCAGCAAATCTTATAGTAAAATAAAAAAAGAAATAATGAATAAGTAATTTATTAAATAATTACGTAGGAAATGTCTCTACCCTCCCTCTTTTTGAAGATTCGATATGTTTGACCTTTCCTTGCGATGGCTATGAGCTTCGTACATAGTGAAAAATAAAATTTCATAAACGCTTTAGTTTATAAAAAAGTAATGTTTTCTCTATGAAAAGTCACCCGTTAAATTTATATACTTAGCGTATCTACTCTAATGTATTCTTGTATATTGACGTATTTGAACTATTAGTGTGCATATTATTTACACTAGTACATAATATGCACAATAATAATTGTACACGAAAACATTTAAACACTAGTTGAGGTTTTCTTTTTGTGGACGTTCGTAATGATGTAAAGTTATTTTGAGCATGTGTGGAGTAATACCAATGTAATGACTACCTCGCCTCCGTCAATTTTACTGAAAATTTTGTTCGTAGAATTATGCACGTTACGCGTCCAATAGCTTAATGGTCTAAGGTCTAAACTGATAAAAATTTAAAAAATGGTTGAACGAAACTATACACGGTTTTTATATAAAAAAAATATAAGTACCGAATACACTTTGATATGCATAATGTAAAAGCTATTAATTTGAAATTACAAACAGACACCACAGTTTTGTTTATTTGCAAGAATTAGATAATTTTTAACCGACTTCGAAAAAGGAGGAGGTTCTATGTTCGGCTGTATGTATTATTTTTATGTTTGTTCACCGATTTTTCCGTCGTTTGTGGACCGATTTAAATTTTTTTGTTTAAAAGGGTATACTTTCAATTTGGTCCCATTATCATGAAGTCAGGATATGTTGATGGGATCCTGCATAAATCGAGGGAACTCTTCAAATATTATTGGCACACCTATACCGATTTAGGTATTTTTGATAATAACTCATGCATTTGCTTACGAAAAGCTACATTTAATGAGGTGGAGCTGATGATGAAGACCACTGATGGGCACTGGAACCACTCAATAACGAGTATTTTACGAGTTACGATTCGATTGCTTCAATATTGATTGCTAAGCAATTTATGCTCGGCAGAATGTATACGGTGAAGTGGGGCTGATAATTCGATACCAGGGGAACTCATCAATAATTAACAGCTCTGCATCGGGAAAAGCAACACTTTGTAAATGGTGATAAGCAATTCACATTAGGCTATGGTAATTTACGCAAATAAAAGGACAAACGGTCTTTTACTACACCTAACTACTAAAAAGTAAAAAATAAAAATTCTCTACCACATTTTGAAGTCGGTGCCAGTAAATAACACGTAAAAGGTTTTACTTGGCGCCGACTTCGAATGTTTTACCTGGCACCGACTTCAAAATGTGAAAAAGAAATATTTATTTTTTACAGTTTACTTGTTTCGGTTTCGAAGTCAGTTTGTTCTTTTTTCAAAAAAAATTTACTATAATAAATCATTTTTAATTTCATTATGTGTATATAAGGTAATTTATATAATAATACGGGAGTATTTGAAACTGCGTAACCCTCTTTTTTATTAAATAAAATAAATAAAATTTCTTTTTCCTTTTTTCGCAGATTATATATTATATTATATATTATATTATAAAATACTATTTCATTGGTTTCAATTTTGTTTCCGCATAACCCTTTTTTTATTAAATTAAATTTCTAAAATAAATGTAATAAAGTTACTTCATATAATGGTAGCTATCTGTGAGTAAAATTCTCGTTAAAGTCTGTCAAGTCGTTTCTAAGATTAGCCGGAACAAATAGAGAGACTGACAAAAATTTTAAAGACTTTTTATGTAAGTGTATACTTTTACATATATTTAGGTAAAAAGTGTTAATTTGAAATTACAAACAGAAACTCGAAAACAAAAATAATAATTATATATTTAAATTATTAAAAAATTGAGATCAGCAAAAAAATTGTTTAAACATAATTTTTAATTCTAGTCTAGTTTTATAAATACTTTAAAAAAGTTTTATAAAAATCCAAAGAGGTACCTTACGGCCCTCCATTAACCACCCAGTTAATTCAACTTTAAATCCGCAGTTGGCTTAAATTTTTTTTTCATAATTCACGTTAGTTAATATGACATTTAAAATTGTAATATTATTTTTCCACGTGTGAATTAGCAGGAAATAAACTGAGTAGGTATGAATATTAAAAAAATAATTGAAGATTACATTGTATATATCTAATAATTTCCTAGGTCGCCTTAGAAAAAATACATATTAATTATCTCGACCTTATAATTTAACGTTTTAAACATTTATTATTATGGTAAAGATGTTTAAACTTTGTACGAAATATATACCTATTAAAATACAAAGAATTATAACAATATATTATTTTATATTTTTTCGCAGAACCACTATTCCTATATTTTCGTAATTTGGCTAATAAATATAAGGATATCTGCAAAATAAAACTTTTTTATTTGAAGTTTGTTCTTGTATATAACCATGAAGATATTGAGGTAAGCTCTTACTTCTCGTCGTGGAAATGACATATTATTTCATTTCTACATTCAAAATTATTGAGCATACATGCTAAAATAATAATCCATATTATCTATACGAATATTAGAAAACTGGGCCCTGATTCGCTATACAAAAATTGTAACGAATAAAAATGCAGGACACACACACAGTAACGAAGTCAAAACGTCACTTCCCATGTTTTTTTCATTTTAAAGAGACAGATACAGAAAACGTTAAATGAAAAATGAAACTTATTCTCAGTTTTAGACAGATAATTATAACATACGTGTTACACACTCGTTGACGTGATAATTATTATAGAGAATAAATGCCCCGAAGAGTTTGTTTATTTATTATAACGTTCTTCTAATAATAGTTATTTTGTTATAAAATAATTTACTGAAATGTTTTAATTTTTTTTAGATAATACTAACGAATACAAAACATAATGACAAAGGTTTTGTGTACTACTTTCTGCGGCCATGGTTAAATGATGGACTGTTGATTAGTGGTGGTAATTTGTTTTTAATATTAAAAAAAAACTAGCATAAATTACATTAAATATTATTTATGTTACTCAGACATCGATGTGGTATTTTAATTATTTTTAACAAAATATTGAATGAGTTTATTTTATGCATACAAAGATACTAAATTTATTAATGTGTAATAGATTAATAATGTATTCATTGCATATATGCAAAAAGTTCAATACTTTTCCTCCTTTCATTGTCAATCGATTTTCTTTTTTATGGTTCCGTACCAAAAGGGTGCTAATGTGACCCTTTTGTCTATCCGTCTGTTCGTGCGTCTGTTTGCGGACTGTGCCTCATAAACCGTAATAGCTAGAGTTTAAATTTTCAAGAAAGGGGAACTCCCCGACCATTTAAGAAACTTCTCCATTTTTGGAATCCAGTTAAAAAAATCCTAATAATTAAAAATTATTTAGGAGCTAAGTGGCATCAGAGGAGAAAAATTCTAACACCGGCATTTCACTTTAACATACTCCGACACTTCAGCACTCTCTTGGTGGAAAACAGCGAAAAGTTCGTGGAAAGTCTTCGATCGGAAACAGACAAGTCGAAAACGAATATATATCCCTTTATAACTAACATGACGTTGAATTCGATCTGTGGTGAGTAAATTTATGTAGAAGTTTAATAGATATTTATACGTTATAAACTAAAAAAATATTAATACAAAAGTATGTATTATACTAAAAATGGACGCTGATAAGCAATATTATGTCAAGCCACACAGACTTTATTTTGAGACAATGGCTTCTAAAATGTCCAACTATTCTTAACAATTTCCTTTGAAGACGTACAAATATACCACTCATCGTCTCCTTTCTGTTTTGATAAAAGGTATATTGAATTAAAAGCATATTTTTATAATAAAAAGTTTTATTTAATAATGAGTTTTACAAATATATTATTTTAATAATAACAACATTAAACAATATTAAATTTGCCACTTCTTAAATATAAAGTTTACATAAAAAAATCATTAATAGAAAAAGCATACTATTCAGTATATGACTACATTAATGATAAAACCGCGTGGAATAATAGGGCGTTGATATTCTCGCAGGATAACTGTAGCTAATTGTATCAAACAGTATTGTACAAAAATATTTTTAAAAGAGTAACTACTGAGTTTCTCGCCGGCTCTTCTCAGTAGAGTCCACACTCCGAGCCGGTGGTAGCTTCACGTAGAACTGACATCACAAATTTGTAAATTGACGATTCGAAAGAGCTTGCAAAGGCCTATTTGAATAAAGTATATTTTGAGTTTGAGTTTGAGTTTATTGCATATTGCAAAATATTGAGTACACTTTAATATTCGAAAAATTAAATTAAGAAACTGTTTTCTATAATTATTTAGTTTAGATGTATTAAAAAAAATTGAATCAAATCAAAACGGAGTATTAAAACACATCCAATCTCCAAATTTGACTTTTTGTGTGTTGACATATTTTTTCTTATCAGCATCGAATTATAGTCAATCCTGCAAATGAAGAAAAGTCAAACTAACTAGGAACACAAGGATGAGTTAGGGTCAAACATCTTTAGATTTACTAGTAAAACTTTGACGATTTAACTTGCGAGTTTTGCTCTTGTAATATATATATAACTCTGTAATATGGCAACAATTACCTAGATAACCCTACGAAACAGACGAGTGTCAAAAATAAAATTCTTTCAGATGTAAAATGATAAATAAATTATGTAAATCTTTATGATAGTCTGAGAGTTTCATCATGATATCTGCTTTTCTGATAGCGAGCGCTGTAGTGGCTAAACATTGCAGTATAAATAACGTATATAGGTGTAAATTTCGCTTTAATGCAAGATAATTTTCAAATCCGTCTCATTACGTTCACCATGTAACAGACCTGAGTCATGATCATTTATAACAATGTATGGTGAAGGCCAATTAAAATAATTTAGACTGAGTAAATAAATGGTAATCTAGTTAATTGCAGTTTTTTTTAATAATGAATTATAGTAGTAGTATAAATATATAATTGTCGCTTATCTGTACTATATAGTAAAAATATAATTGGTCGATTGGTTCGCGCATCACACAAAAACTACTAGCCGAAATTGGATACGTTTTTACAGTTTTTCTAGTACTGGTCTTAAAAAAGTAAACTTAAAATTTGGTGTCTGTTTTATCTCGATATGCCTAGAAGCTGAGGTATTTAAACATACACTGTCATACTACAAAAGATGCATTAAAACCATGTTCAACACGTGCCTAGTTAATCAGTGTTTAAAAATTAAACATTGCTTAAAATATTATCTAAATTGCTTAACAGCGAATAAACTCAAAAAAAAACTTATTGATAAAATTTTATACGTTACATTTGACAGCAGAAATAGGTTTTAGACATCTATTAAACTCACTTAAACGTATGTTAAACTATATCTAAACCATGTTTAACTCAAATCTGTGCTTAGACACGGATTTGTAGTACGGATTTTAAATCTTTTGTAGTAAATCAGACAGAGTTTTATAGACGAAGTCACAAACAAATTCTTCGTCGTTGTAGACTTTGACGTATATATACATATATTGGTTGAGGTAGTATCGACCGGGACAGTACCTCACTTTCACAGAAGATCAGCGTGAAGTAGCATATGTAGGTGCATTTCGTACATTGAGAGAGAGCCAGAAACCTAACCCCTTTTCCCCATTTCTTTCCTTGATTCATATTCCCTCTCATCCTTTATTTCTTTTTGAGTTGAGAACGCATTTGACACTACTTATGGCTACAAACATCCAAGGCTGTCCAATTTACATCGAGTATCCCGCCTGCTGGTTCGTCAGCTATTTTATATTAAATAAAATAAAAGTAAAAAAAAAAATGTTTTAAAAACAAGCTTTTACTTAAACGCACAAAAAAATAAAATATCAATTTTAAAAGTATAACTTAAAAAAGTTATACTATTATCTTATAACGTCATTACACACTGTATATGATAAAAAGCTTGACGTGGGATTTAAGTAGGTGCTCGTATTTGCTCAGATTGAAAACTTTAAAAATTAAAATTAAACAGATCAAGTTGTTTTGATGCTGATAAGCAATAATGTGTCAACAAACAAAAAGTGAAATTCGGAGATATTGATGTATTCTTATTATGCATCACATATTTAACATTATTCAATAAAAAATAAAGTCACATAAACGAAATAAGAGCGAAAAAAAGTTTCTTAATTAATTGTTTCGAATTTTAAGGTCGTTTCTATTTTTGTAATTTATACAATAATCTTATTTATTAAAAAAAAAAAAATATTAGATAATTTATTAAATACATCAACCTACTTTTAATTCATTATACCTTTTATCAAAAAAGAAAAGAAAATATGGATAAATACTAATTCAAACAAATTTATTAAGAATAGATTTGACATCTTCAGACACCATTTTCTCCAAATGAAGTTCGGGTGGCTGGACACAGTATTGCTTATCATCGTCCAATTTCCTCATTTCTTGTTTATCTACTCTTACTACACTACTATAATTACACTACTATTCACTGGTACTGGAGTTGTACAAATTTTAGACGGATCGGAGTAATGGAGTTTACGATCACAAACTTATTTATTTTTTAACTCGTATTTGCATTTTCAGCAAACCATGAAACTCTTAGTCTTTAGCAGCATATTGTATTTAGAGTGTCGTATATACTATTTTATTATATAAGTTATTTTCAGCAAGTCCTTTCATTTGATTTCTATTGGCAATAATTTAGTGATAAATGATTATTATCAGTTGGGCAGGCTACACCACAAAAACTTCGAAACCTCGGTTTTTACACTAACTGCGTTAACGTTAGTTATTTCTACTGCCCTCGCAAAGTATATAAATGTAGTTTTGTTGACTTTCTTTTTGACGTATAATTACACACTAAATTTTGGGGGCTGCAAGATGACGGATGAAAGTAGTTGTTTTATGATGACATTATATTTTTTAATTCATGATTTATTAATCTTCGTTATGTGTTTTTATAGAAACAGCAATGGGCACAGCCTTAGATAAAGAAGCAAACGATATCGGAAAAAGTTATAAAGATGCAGTACATAAACTAGGAACATACTTGGTATATAGGGCTCAACGACTTTGGCTTCATCCTAAGACGTTTTTTAATTTAAGCTCTATCGGGCAAAGCCAAAAGAAACTACTGAAAGAAATCGGCTCTTTCCGCGATCACGTGATTAAACAAAGACGGGACACTGGTAACTATAAGAATTTGTATACGAAAGTTATGAACGAGCAGGAGGACGACTCTCTTGTAGGAGAAAAGAAACGATTGGCGATGTTGGATTTGTTACTGGAAACAGAGGAGCAAGGGAAAATAGACATTGAGGGAATTAATGAGGAAGTCGACACATTCATGTTTGAGGTATTTTCTCTTTAAGAATTACGAATTTTTGATACTATATGACATAGCATATAATATGACTTCTGATTTTTCTAATTTTCATTTTTATACTTTTTTTAGGTACCTACCTACTTTTAGCAAATATAGCAAGATTTATAACTTTTAATTCATTGTTTTTACTTCTCTTGTTAAGGCCGAGTTCCTAAGCTACTCAATAATATGATTCTCATGCCTCGCTGTTTCATTTCAGGGACACGATACAACTGCAACTGTTCTTCAGTTCGCATTTATGCTGCTCGCTAATCACCCTGAGACACAGGTATACTATATACATATGTACATAGTATTTATATTATATTAAAAAAATACATACATATTTAAGCCGGCGATATAATACTAGCTATCCCTTACGGTTTCACTCACGTTTATGGTTATTGCTTTGCTCCTATGAGTCGTAGCGTGATGTAATATAGCCTATAGCCTTCCTCAATAAATATATCAAATAAACTATTCAGCTTTATAATATTAGTATAGATGTATCATATGAATAATATTGTTTGTATGTTGTCCGTAACAATAAATTATTAATTATTCATAAATTTAAAAAGGTATTTCAACGTTTAGCTTAGTTTTTATTTATATAAATTAATAGATTTTTTAAATTTTTTATTCAAAAACCAGGCAAACGAGCAGGCTGTGAACAAATAAGCATGTAAATTGATCACAGCCACCCATGAACATTTGCAGCACAAAAAAAACTGACAATCTACTCGATGACACTATTTTACCGAACTCCATCACAATGCTTCCGCTGTAACTTGGTGAGGAGTTGTGTATTCTGTTGAATGCACATGACGCTACAGCATCACAAGTAGTGTAAGCGTCTGAACAAATCTTCATAAAATAGCTAAAAACCATTTCAATTATATCATTTTTCAAACAGAAACAGAAGAAGAAGTGGGTTACAGCTAGATTCTACCAGAATCAAGTTATATTAAGCAATAAAATCGCTTTGCGCCAACAAAACTGTGCTATGCTGCTATGAATATATAATATGCTTAAAGTAAATTAACGAACAAAAAAAATCAATGCATTATTTATAATGGTTATGGAATTCAGAATTTAGAAATTATTTGAGCATTTAAAATACTTCAGGATAAAATACTCGACGAGCGTCGCCAAATCTTCGGTGCATCTGATCGGAAGCCGACGATGAGCGACCTGACGGAGATGAAGTACTTGGAGAGTTGCATCAAAGAAACGTTACGGCTCTATCCGTCGGTATATTTTATTCTTAGACGTTGCGAGCAAAACTTGAAATTGAGTGAGTATATTAACTGGTTTTAGTAGAAAATATTTTTCGTCAAAGTTAAGATTTATAATCCTTAAAGATATTAATAAATTTTGATTCTCTTTTTTGATTGAGATCTCTAGTTGATATCATATTCTTAGTATTAGAGTGACGGAATTTAAAAATTCACATTAATGGGTATAAAATATAACAATTTGCACTTGGGACTTATTTAGACTTTAATCATTTAAAGACACAAAATATTGATAGAACAGTTGTTTTATTTTTTAATCATAGATTATGAACTATAGAATTATATTATATTAGACTAAGTTTTTCTAATTTAGCTAGCTCGTTTCACACAGATTTTGAATTCAGTCACTTTTGGCGTTATATACGCTTTGTATTACGTCCCTGTGTCCCTTACAATATGTGTTCTTTTTTTAGAAAAATATGAGTGTCCAGCTGGAACGGACTGCGCTATCCTCATTTTTGACTTACACAGACGTAGTGATCAGTTTGTGGATCCGCTGCAATTCCGTCCGGAGAGGTTCCTCAAAGAACCGACGTGGCATCCTTTCGCCTATATCCCATTCAGCGCAGGACCACGAAACTGTATAGGTAATGCCGAATATACATATGAAATTTGTGGTATTAAAATTTATTTCTTATGTTATATTATTTTTTTATGTATACGCATGGGAAATCTTCGAAATGATACCCGAATTATGGGTGCGAGATCGGGTTATGTGGAGATTTATACCCACTAAAATCCCTGCCTGATGGCCTTCCTCAGCACGGAAATGGAGAGGCTGTGACCCCACAGCTCAATCCCACTTGCGCTTGCGCATCCGCTGCCCTTCCCATATTATATCATTTTATTACTAACAATTTTAAGTTTTACAATACATGCAATGAATTCATGTCACTGAAATAATTTCATGTTTTTAATATTTTGTTTAAAATTTAACTCATACCGTACAAGTTATTACCTTGTTACCGCGACCGGAGCTATTTATACTACTAATAAAATATTTTGGAGAGCTTCAATCTCGGGGCCATATAATGTCAGCGATACTGTTGACTTGAAGTATAGCGTATAAAACACTATTATTTTATTAAAACAAGTTACTCAAGGACTGCATTTTAATAAACGAAATTAAATTTATCATGCAAGATATTGGGTTCGTAATGTAAATTCGGTTTAAGTAAAGTGTTTATGCAATGATAATTTATTTGCAATTAATTTCAAATATAATTTGATAAATGGTGACTACAAAAATCATACAAAATTAATTTAGGTCCCAATTTTTATCATACTCTGATAACATCAAATAAAACGTGATAAAAACATATTTTGTAATTGTTAAAAATACTGCAAAAGATATAAAAAGGTTTTATAGTTATAATATAATTTATTATTATTCCTCGTCTTCGAGAACTTGAATATTGCCTTTTAGATAATTTGTACCTATTCAATTAGTTTGTGAAGTCAGGTCATTTTTATTTAGATTTTTTTTTCACATTTAAGTTAGAAACACAGTAAGACAGTACCTAAGTACCTAATTTACAATAGCCCAACGTTAACTGCTTATCGCCATTAACAAAATATTGCTTTTTTCGGTGTAGGGCTGTCAATTCTTGAGGAGTTCTCCTGGTGTTGCACCATCAGCTCCTATACCATATATATTGTGACGTGCCTAAATTGCTTAGCAATAAAATTGAAATAATCGAATCCCAACTCATGAAATACTCGTTATTAAGTGATTCCGGTGGCCATCTTTTTTTTTTGTTTACGCAGGGTAAATCTTCATAGATACCCGACTCCTGGGGGGGAGACCGGGTTATGTGAGATTGTACTCACTAAAACCCCCTGCGATGGCCGCCACAGCACGGAAAACGGAGAGGCTACGGGATCGCTTTCGCAGGCACGTCCGCGGCCTCTCCCGTGCGTTGCTCCGCTAGTGGCTTGCGGAGCCCTTATCAGGAGGGCAAAAATGGTCTCGCCCCCCCCACAACCCTCGCTGGTGCGTACACCGGCAGTCCGGGGCCATACCGGACTGCGGTCCTCCTCTCGGCCGTGAGACTCCCATCTCACGCACCCACGGCCGGAGGGAGTGCCTTATTTATTCCGCCCCGGGCATTGGGGCTTGGAGGCCGTGAAGGCGACCCGCAGGTCGCCTCCACCGGGCGGGATCGGCCCTCTCCCGAGCCCGCCCCGCAGTCTCCTTCTGGACCATGACGGTCTCACAGAAGTTGACTACGGCCTCCCACGCCGATTCCCTGCGTAGCATCCCCGACACGACTGCTCACAGGGAGAGATTTCGCCCGATTTGCTGGACCAAGACTTGCCTTTCCGCGGTCCACGCGGGACACGCCTCCAGCGTGTGTTGGGCATCGTCTTGGTCCGCCCCGCAGTGGTGGCAAACCGCCGTCGCCTCCGGTGGCCATCTATGGTCTTCATCGTCAGTTCTACTTTATCAAATATTGGTTTTCGAGAGCAAATGCACGAGTTACTATCAAATATACCTAAATCGGTATAAGTGTGCTTATAATACTTGAAGAGTTCCTTCGATTTCTCTAGGATCCAATTATCAGATCCTGATCTGGTTACAATGGGACCACCTTGGAAATATATCCTTTCAAACAAAAAAAAAATCGAAAATCGCTCCACAGTCGACTGAGAAATCGGTCAACATACACAAAAAAGAGTCCCCGACGGATTGAGAACCTCCTCCTTTTCAATTACAATGATTTTTGGTATTTCTGAATAACAGAAAGGAACACTCATACAGACAGTGTACACAGATTTTCTTTCTTATGTGACAGGTCAAAAGTTTGCAATGATGGAAATGAAGTTGGCGATATCAGCTGTTCTTAGTGAATATCGCCTATTGCCGGTCACTAAGCCGCAAGATGTCGTCTTTACCGCCGATATCCTCCTGCGACCAGCGAAACCTATTTACGTAAAATTTGAAAAACGATAACACAAATTAATGTATTTCTTTACAATACATAATAATATATTACTTTTAAAATATTGCTTTGTATTTTATTTTTTACGATTATGTCAGCAAAAATTGTAAAAAATTATAAATTATAGAGCCGTGTAGAGTTTTTTCACAAAACTTTGAATGAACTTCTCTTAACTTTTGATTTTGACGAGACTTTCACTCAAACTAATGTTATAAGAAGGAACTTAGGCTACTTTTATTTTAAAATTTTAATTAATAAATCAATAAAAGTAATAAAATTACGCAAAACAAAATTGAAAACAATGAAATATTGAATAATATCCGATTCAAGCAGGGACGGTAAACATTATATGAATATAATTTTTCCTTAAATTAACGCGGGTGAAACTGCAGTGTACAGCTAGTATAGTAATATTATTGAGGATTACATACAGCTTATTAGTTATACTCAAAGTTAATAATTAGCGTCGT
Organism: Hypolimnas misippus; assembly: GCA_037950945.1. NCBI lineage: Eukaryota > Metazoa > Arthropoda > Insecta > Lepidoptera > Nymphalidae > Hypolimnas > Hypolimnas misippus. The sequence continues at coordinate 7,045,324 of JBBEEQ010000017.1, forward strand.
TAAAAATGCGCCTAAAGACGTGAGCACACTCTACACGAGAATATTTTTTTATATTTTTATTTATAATATTAAAACTGACTGCTTATTAGATTCGAAGTTTAAATAATCTAAAATAAATTATGTAACTGGTTTGCAATTTTAGATTTTATCATAAAGTGGTAGATAAGATGTTTTATCAAAAATGTACCTAGACTTGACAATTTTTAGGTATTGAGATAATGTCGACTAAATTGCTTAATCGCTATAAAATATACTTTTATGTTTTTATATACAAAGCAAATGTAATAATAAAACGTACTTACATGTCTTGAGTTCTGTCTAAATTTGTAAAAAAAATTTAAATAGATGAGAAAAAATATATGTGTAAATATACACTTTTTTCAATTGTCCATGTGACGTGTTGTCGGCGTTTCTTTCGGTGTAATAAATATATGTTGTGTGCGCTACTTGTCCATTAGTTACATGATATGAAATAAAACTACCACAACCAACAACAACAACTTATGTATTACGTGACTAATTTTCGGTTAAGAAAACACATCGAAAGAACCGCGAACAATAAATATGGATATTTAAAAAAAAGTACGATACATACTTACTTCAAATATTTTGTCCGGCTACGGCGAAACTAAAAGACGGGTAATTTTAGGAGTCTAAGTATGTATGTATGTTCCACCGAAACGCTTAAACTACTAAATCGATTTTGATGAATGCTATAAGTCTATATATATATATATATATATATATATATATATATATATATATATATATATATATATATATATATATATATATATATATATATATATATATATATATATATATATACATATATACATATATATATCTCTTTAGACATCATTTTACAGTAACGTCACTATTGGGGCTATCACAGCTAAGCCAGGTTAGGTTGAGACTCGGTCGAAAGACAGAAATACGTTTTTACCCAGAAGAGGTTAATTAGGTCATTAGTATAATGTCGCGAGGGAAATCTTCTGGCCATGACGGCCTAAGTATCGAAAATTTAAAACATGCAGGTCCTAATCTTTCAGAATTACTGGCGACTTTATATACCTTTCTCTCGAACATTCGCATTTACCCGAGTTTATGAAAACTATGCTGGTACTCATTGTAAAAAATAAAACCGGTAACATGAATGACAAGTCCGACACAAGGCCAATTTCTCTTGCTACGGCTGTTGCGAAGGTGCTTGACGGTTTGCTTAATACATAACTTGATAAATATTTAAGTCTACACGACAATCAGTTTTGTTTTAGGCCTTGTTTTTCTACGGAGTCGGCCATATTGTATTTAAAACAAACTGTCAAGTACTATACAGAGCGACGCACACCCATTTTTACCTGCTTGCTAGATTTTCTAATAGCTAATCGGTACCCTACAGATTGGAGTGTAGGGTGAGACAGGGAGGTCTTACATCATCAAAGCTTTTCAATCGTGAACGCCTTGAATCAGGAGCTCAGTAGAATGCATGTCGGTTGTCATATCGACGGCGTGTGTGTTAATAACATCAGTTACGCGGATGATATGGTGCTGCTGAGTTCGTCTGTCTGCATAAGCTGTTAAGCATCAGTGAGAGCTACGCTCATGGGTATGGCTTGACTTACAATGTCAAGAAAAGTGAATGCATGATTTTTTTAGTGGGAGATCACTGCCCTACTCAGTTCTCCCTATAAAACTCTCCGGGACTCCACTGAAAAGATTATAGCAATTTAAATATCTCGGGCATATGGTTTCCTCTGACCTGAAGGATGATGCAGACATGGAAAGAGAGCGTAGTACGTTGTCTATTAGAGCGAATATGATTGTACGAAGGTTTGCTCGTTGTTTCGTTTTTTGTAAAAGTCGCTCTTGTCAGAGCGTACACAAGCAATATGTGGGTAAATTACACGCATAAACATTCAACGCCCTACAATACAATAATGCATTTAGGATGCTCCTTCTTTTGTTACTAGCATTTCTTAAGTTATTATTATTATTAATTGACACCTATTGTAAATTTTATAAATCTAGAATCCGTTTTTGTTATTGAAATTAAATATTACTATTATTTTTATAAGATACATACATCATATTGATTGTTATTTCATTAATACGTTAATTTTAAATACATTTTCTGAATATAAATTACAAATTAAGTGAATAAGTTACAAAATAAAAACAAATAATTCTATAAAAACCTAAATAACTATCGATGTCACAGTGAGGCAAGGTGCCCAAAACACTGGCAGCATTACGTCTTTGTATGACCGGACTGATATGCTGGCCAAGGTAGCCGCTAGCCCTTCGGTCGTCTGTAGTTTCAACGAGGCGGGAAGACAGCTCTTTGAAAAAAATAAATTGTATAAAAAATTTATATGACAGAATTTGTACGTGGGGTGTAGTTGTAGTGGGGTTAATTTTATGCCTCGTCTCTGAGAGTGTGGTAGTCAACCCGTATACAAGCTGTAGCTAATGGGCTACAGATAGGCTATATCTTAGTAAAACACGTTTAAAACTTAGTGTCAACATTAGTATGTTTGTATGTCGTCATTTTCATGGTATGTCAATCGCTGTGGGAACAGTTTTGATTATCTTGTTGGATCTTTTTAACTGCGCATGTAAATTATCTATAACGAATACAAAAGTAATGGTATGTGTTTGTGCGTGAAATAAAATTTTCATAAATTACGTAGGTACAATTTTTTCAATTAATTGAAAAACAAGCTGACATCGCTAATTCCGTAGTGCCTTAGAATCAATAAATGTTGTGTCAAGTTATTCGCCATTCAAAACGATTTATTTTCATAACACTTTTTTTGTTAATTTTTTCAATGTTTAAATTAGTTATTCTGCTAATCGGAGCGGAGACAAATCTATAATCTTTAAATTAATAAAAAAATCTTAATACATATTAGCTAAGATCAAATCCAACATCACCTATCAAACAAAAAAAAACCACATCAAAATTGCTCCAATCGTTAAGGAGCTACGATGCCACAGACAGACACACAGAAACATAGACACACAGATGCGCAGATACAAATATACTTCAAACTTATAACACCCCTCTTTTTTAGTCGCGAGTCAATAAAAGCATAAAAGTCACTAATGTGCTAAATTACGATAATAAATGCGCGCGTAACCGCGTGAACCGCTAGCTAAAAATATGCGTATTTAATTTATAGAAGCCTATATATTATTACACGTTGTATGTTCTTTTTATTTCCCCTTTCGGTGTTATACTACGTGGTGCAGCGATAATATTCAACGATAATAATGTGGCCACTTTTATTACTAACAGTAATTATATTATTGCTTTATTATTGTATCGAGTACTTGTACAAGGATGAAAACTTCGACAAGATCCCGGGACCAAAGGGGATATTCTTACTTGAAAATGCTTTAGACTTTCTGCTAGAACCTGGTAAGAGAAATAGAGTTACTATAAAATTAATTATTTAGAAACAATAACCCGGTTATAAATATATAAAAGTTAATAAATATTTTGTGTAATATTTAATTGTAAAAATCAATCTAGTTTTTTTTTGTAAAATAATTTTTACATGTTAAAAAAAATAAAATATTTTTATTCAAAATAGGAACTTACATTATCCTTTTGAGCGTCAATAAAATTAATCTACCACGATTTTGAAAAAGTTTTACCTGGGATTTAAGATCGGAATCGGGACTTATTGTTTTATGTAAATATTTTTCATAAGTGTTAAGATTATTAACTAATTCTTATAAGTATTAAGAATACACACTTAACCGTTTTTAATTGATTGTTATTATAGCGGCAATAGTTAATACACATTCTGTGAAAATTTCAATATGGTTTATGAGATACAGCCTGCTGACAGACTGACAGCGGAGGCTTACAAATAAAGTTGGCATCCTTTGAAACCCTAAAAAAGCAATTGTATTATTAAAAACAAAATAATTAAAAAATTAACCTCTATAAATCTAGTTAATTTCGCGCACTAATGTTTTTTTACTTTTTTATTTATTTATTAATTAAAGAGCTTCGTCATTTGTTTACCGGTTTTGATTTTTTTTTCTTTTAGGGTATAGTTAGTTTCAGATTAATTCTATAGAATTTTCACCAAAATCGGCTTATTAGTTTTACTTACATAAAATTATAAACATAAAATTACTATTTATTAGTATTTCTATTTTTAATTCGTGACATTTATTATATTAAGATAAATACTTCTAGTTTATCTTAGTCACACATTCAAAAAAACTAATGAGTGAGAATTACACTTGTAAGTTTTACATATGTAAGTTACTTAAAACGAGAGTTACACTTTCTTTTTATTGAAAAGTTTTCCTCTCGGCCTTTGATAAAGATTTATATCAGTTGTTTGTTTTTTGACCCCCGGGAGAGCCCTGCTTTCTCCTTCTTGGTCATAACTTTCTTATAAAAGAAGACTACGGCCTTCCACGCTGATTTTCTGTGGAGCATTGCTGCTACTGCGTAAGGAGAGATCTCCCCCGAACTACTGGATCAAGTGCTATCGTTCTCGCTTAGACAAGCGAAAAACGCCTCCAGCATGCGGGCAGTGTCTTGGTTCGCCCCACCATGGTGGCAAAATCCTTGTATTCGATTATACGCGGGTTACCTCTATAGCAATCGTTGCCGGTCAATACATGCGTGGGTCGGAATGTCGCTTCTTCCTTATCTACTCGTAGGTCTCGAAGGCTTGCTGCCATGAAGTTTGTGCGCGTACCGTTCCTTGTAAAAATAGACACACAATGTCGCGAGTGCTATTAGATGCTCCTGCTGTTCCAGCGCTTCGAGCGTACTGGAAGGAAAGGACGTACTTTTGCCTCTTTGACAGTGATCACGGATCCGGTCATAGACCCTCCCGTCTAGGACGGTTGCTACGTCAAATAATATTGTGCGATATCCCACAACTCTGAGGATTGCCACTCTCGGCAGCAGACTCAGAGCCTCAGTCTTATGTGGCGCTTTCCTTAGTCCCAATTCGATTCGCAGATATCTGCAATGACAAGGTCGATTCCGAGCTCATTGAGCCGTTTGATCATCGTGAAGCTCAACCCGGATCCCAACACTAAAGTGTCGTCCACAGCACTAGACGACACAGATACTCACAGCTTACGTAAGATTATCTAGGTAACTGTTATTGGTAGTTACAGGGTTGTTTTTAAACATCAGTTACAAGCGTAAAATTTACAAGTGTAATTATTGTCTTAGAGTTTTCTAAAGAACTTTGTTATTGTGTGCTGTTGGGTTTTAACGGAACATTTTATCAGAAGACAAAAAATATTAATGATTTAATTTCCAAAAATAGAATTTGGTAATCATTTATGTAATATACATATTCGCGTACATGAAAAATTATGGTTATATTTTATTTTTTTGTAAAGTATTAATATTTTAAAGCTGTTTCGCACGGTGTCTGATGGTAATTTACTAACTATAATCGTGGGAAATAACGTTATTGTTTTCTCAAATATATCAAGCTGAAATTAAAATATTGTTATAAATATACATCATTAAATACTTGCAATTAAACATTGTTACTTGAATAAATATATAATTATATATATTTTTTTTTGCAGTCCAGTTGTTTCAATATTTTCGTAGTTTAGCAATTCAGTATAAGGACATTTGCAAATTAAAATTATTCTTTTTGAAGTTCCTTATGATTTATGATCCGGAAGATATTGAGGTAAGTTTGTTACTACTAGTCATATTAATTTGTATTTAATCTAGATTATTATAATATATGAAAAGTTATAAGCTAGTTGTTAGTTGGCAGGGGTAAGTTCTGTAACTACTGCTTCGATTTTTTTTTACTTATAGAAAGCTACACTATTCTGGAAAGGCATAGACTATATAGTATTCTCGAAATCGGCTCCAAGGATTTTCACGAAATTAAAATCTATATACCTATACATGTTTATAATAAGGTTTTATTTTTAAAAAACGTCGTTTTCTCCTTGCTATCGGGCAATGAAAAGCTCAATAATTTTTTTTAATTCACTACTAAATTTAATTTTAATTTAAAAAAATATAGAGGTACTATAACTAGATATATTGTGTATACGTGTGTATTGTATATGTAAAGTTACAAGTACTGGCTACATTCTGAAAATTCATTTTCCATTTTTGTTTCAAACTACCTCTTTTAACTGTCAAATTGTGGCATGATCATAGCGATAGTTTTACACAAGCAATCACCAATTATTATAAACTAATATATTTTTTATATTTTTCAGAAATCTAATTATTATTCAGTTTTATTACAGTTTTCATTAAGACCGGCACTTTGCCTGAATACTCTCCCTTATATTATAATTGGATGCTGATAAATGTGTCAATCCACAAAAAGTCGAATTCGGAGATATTAATGTATTTTGATACTTCGTCACCTATTTAACATCAAGTTATTTAAACTAAATAAGTAGGAAAAAGAGTTTCTTTATTTAATGTTTTGAATTTCAAGTGCGTTCCATATTTTGCTATTTATACAATAATCTCAATTATTTTAAAATGTTATTATTAGATAACATATTAAATATGTATATCAATCTGCTTTTAATTAATTGTACCTTTTATCAAAATAGAACAGAAAAGATGGATACATCTTCAAACTAATTTATTAAAAATAGGTTTAACATCTTTAGACGCAATTATTTCAAAACGAAGTTCGTGGCTTGACACAGTGTTGTTTATCAGCGTCCAATTATCCTCTATAGTTTCCTTTTTTCCAACCTATGTTTAAAAATAACCATTAATTTATCAAGGTATTTCTAATTCTAAGCTTTATTTGGGTCAAGTTAGACAAACATAAATGATTCAATGACATTAAGGTATAATAATAAAATTTAACAAAACAATTCAATTCTATGAGAATTTACCTTTTCAGCTCGTATTGACGAATACAAGATACAACGAAAAGGGTTATTTGTACAATTTCCTGCGACCGTGGTTAAACGATGGATTGCTTATCAGTAGCGGTAATCATTTATTTATACATTACTGGAAATATATACATACATAGATTACTATGCATATTGTTAAATATAGGTAATTTAAAAAATAAACTTAAACGAAAACTATGTATAAAAATATCTACGTATGATAGATATTAACATATATTCATCTAAATTTGAGAAATTTATAAAAATAGGTAGGCAATTTACTAAATGCTAACAGCGAGTTAATGTTTTTGTATTATTATATATTGTTTATCAAATTTTGTTCTCTTTTTTTTGTTGTTGTATGGTATGGTATGGTCTTGTTATATGGGAGTAGCACACTATTGAAAGTTAAATTAACAATCCCTATCGAACCTTACGACAAGCAAAACACATTTATCTGCCACCACCTTTCTTGCAATTGTTTTTATAAAAGGGAAACTTCTTCGAAACGATTTTATGAAACGATTTTGTGGCAATTACCCTGAATTCTGTTAAAGTTTCGCTATCACAAACTACTACACCCTGACCAGTGCTGGATTTGCTATATTGTGTGTTTGCTATAGTTGTGTCATGGCAAAAAATTTTTCACTGTGCCCCAGGGCGCTATATAGGGTATATCCAGCCCTGATCGTGACAGTAGATGTCTGATTATTGTGCTAAAACGTCTTCTTTAATTGTTGAAATATTTTGATAACAATAGTTTATCATAATTAGCCCCTTTGCTAATTATAACCTAGTCACAATTAATGTTTATTATTGTATATAGTTACACATATATTTAATTTCTATACCTACTATTTATTATTTTATGTGTACACATACATATGAATATTATACAAATAATTCTACTAATTAAAAATTATTTAGGAGCTAAATGGCATCAAAGGAGAAAAATCCTGACTCCGGCATTTCATTTTAACATACTGCGTCACTTCAGCACTATCTTGGTGGAAAACAGCGAAAAGATGGTCAAGAGTCTTCGATCGGAAACAGACAAGTCAAAAACTGACATCTCTTCATTCATAACAGACATGACGTTGAATTCGATATGCGGTGAGTTGATTGTTACTTGGGATCGTCGAGTTCTAACGAGTTCATCTCGTCTTCAGTTTTTAAAAACTATAACATTAGTATATATAGGTGAATTCAATCACAATTGTCAATTTAGTCGGTAATTTCGTAATTAAGTCATTTTTCGGCGCCTGTCTGGTGCTTTGCCTGCTATTTTTAAAAAAGTCGCCATTAGACGTTGGCGCACTCGTTTTAGTCTTGTTTTGTCTATAAAAGCTACACCACCGTACGCCAGGTGTAGAAAATTGTATTTTGATAAATATATACAATTGCTGTTCAAAATTCTATGTAATAAAAAAAAAACCTTAGTAAATTGTCATATTACTTGGAACATACACTTTTTTTTCAAAATAATAAAATGTAAAATACAAAACTTCCAATTTTATTTTTCCTTTATGGGGCTGCAGGATAGTGTTAATGTTTTCCGTATGAAGTTGTGCATAGCAGGCGCTTTTAATGGTGTCAATATATTTGTTCTATTGTATAATATGTTAGGGAACACGATTAAGTATATTAAGCTGAACATTTTAAATGTAATGTGAACATTACCCTATGAAAGCTGGTCTTGTTAAACAGATATTCTGAATTGCTCCTGTTAGAAATATTCGGGAACAAAATCGCGGGATACAGCCAATTAAATAAAAGACCTTACCTTGCAACACATAAAAAATAATAAAGTGATCTTTCGACACACACTACGAAATCCTAAAAACATATACCTATGATATATTATTATTATTTCGTATTCATCTTAGATTTTTTTTTTATTATTTTTAGAAACAGCAATGGGTACAGCCTTAGATAAAGAAGCAAACGTAATTGGAAAAAGTTATAAAGATGCAATTCATAAACTGGGAACATATTTGATTTATAGGGGTCAGCGACTTTGGCTTCATCCAAACGCACTTTTTAACTTAAGCCCTGTTGGGCGAAGCCAAAAAAAACTACTAAACGAGATGGGCTCTTTTCGCGATCACGTGATAAAACAAAGGCGGGAAACTGGGAACTATAAGAATTTATATACAGAAGTTATGAACGAGCAAGAGAATGATTTTCTGTTAGGAAATAAGAAACGATTGGCGATGTTGGATTTGTTACTGGAAATAGAGGAGCAAGGGAAAATAGACATTGAGGGCATTAACGAGGAAGTTGACACCTTCATGTTTGAGGTATTTATAAGCTTTATACAATTTAATTTTGAACCAATATGTGACATTGGTGAGACTGTAATAATACAGCAATATCTCAACTGCTAGAGAGCATTCTCCTATTGTGTTAGGACTAAACAAAATAAATTTGCTTCGAAAAGTTTTAATTCGGCTGTCATACTTACAAAGTCTCATATTATAACTAAGCAATGTTTGTTTTAAATACGATTTTTATTACTTAAAATTTTATTTATATTCTAAAATTTTATAGTATAGTAAAGTATAAGAGTGTATATATTTTTTAAATAGTTTTGTATGTAATAAGTTTGTTTTTAGTAAAATTGTTAAAATATATTTAATAAATTCCTTAATCTTTACTTTAGGGACATAACGCACTAGAAAAAAGATTATTGATATTAAGATATTACTTATCGTGTCGTTGCAGGGACACGATACAGCTGCAACTGCTCTTCAGTTGGCTTTTATGCTGCTTGCTAACAATCCTGAGGCACAGGTAATTTTATTTAAGTCCTTTATCTAAAAATAAGAAAATACTTTATTTTGATTTGAATTTAAATTGTTTACCAACATTACTAATCTATACTAATTAAAACACGAACTGCTAGTTCGAATTGAAAAATTCTTTTTGTATCAGATAGTTTATTTATTGAGGAAGGCTATAGGCTATATTACATCACGCTACGACTCATAGAAGCGAAGCAGTAACTATAAACGCGAGTGAAACCGCAAGGGACAGCTAGTTAATTTCTATGGCTTGTACTTATATCATAAGTTACCCTTTTAATATATTTCAGGAGAAAATATATGACGAGAGGAAGCAGATCTTCGGCACATCTGACCGAAAGCCTACAATGAGCGATCTGGCGGAGATGAAATATTTGGAGTGGTGTATCAAGGAATCGTTAAGGCTCTATCCGTCGGTATACGTTATCCTTAGACGTTGCAACCAAAAACTAAAATTGAGTGAGTACCGTAATCGTATTTCATTCTTTGTTTAATTATAGAATACAAAGACTTATGCGAATCTTCACATTAGACGCCAATTAAATATTCATTTACTTTGTACATTATTGTTAGTTTTACCATGTTAATGACATATTTTTAATAATAAGTAATATTTAAACACAGATTATGTAAATTCGTAAAACTTTATTCCTAAAAATAAATACTTACTGTCTTAAAGCAGTTACAAGTAAGTAGTTACTACTTTACCCATACTGCCTTAGTATAAAAGATACCATCTTTAAGTCGTCATAAAAAACTTAATAGAATATCACACGTTACAGTTGACAGCTTAAAAAGGTTTGAGACATCCTGTTAAACTCATTGAAACGTATATTCATACTATGATCGCAATCTGAGAGAAAAAAGTAAGTTGCATCTAGATCCTTCTCACACAGCCTTAATGCAAAAAGGATTTTTTAGAATGTCAGTTAAGATAGTCAACAAATTGCCAGAACACATCAGAACTTTACCTACACCTCTATTTAAACGCAAACTAAAAATGTACCTTATTGACAATACATATTACAAAGTTGCTGATTTTTTTGGTTTAAGTTAATGAAATTTTCTAAGTTTGTTATTATTTTTACTGGTTTGATTGATGTTAATGTTTGATATTTATTTGAATGTTTTAATTACTATTGTTTAATAAAATTATGTTGTATTATTTTAATTAATATTAATTTATAGTTATTATTTGTATGCCTAATGGCGGAAATATTTCACAAATTAAGAAATTTGAATTTGAATTTATGTCCAAAGAAAGTTTAACTCAAAACTGTCCTTAGAGGCAGAAATGCATAATAGTATGAAATTTTATAAGCACGCGTTGTACGTATGTTTAAATTTTTTATAGTATACTGCTTGTACTGAGTCTTAGTCAACAAGTCACATATTTTTCTCTGCGTTTAAAACTTGCTAAGAAAGCATTTGTTGACTAGACTATTCTGTATACAGTACAAACAGAAAAATCATTCATTAATAAATTTAATGTGTCATTTTAGAATCGCTATAGTTTATCGATATATTTTAACGCCAAGACTTGCCGGCTTATGACATACAGATATAGTTTTTAAGTATCATTATTTTTTTCAGAAAATTACGAATGTCCAGTTGGAACGGACTGCGCTATCCTGATCTACGACATGCACAGACGAGGGGACCTGTTCGAGGATCCCCTGCAGTTCCGTCCGGAAAGGTTTCAGAATGAACATAAATGGCACCCTTTCGCCTATATCCCATTCAGCGCAGGACCTCGTAACTGCATTGGTAAGGGATGAGATACAGTATAATAATTTAATTATATTAGTCAGGGGGTCTAGTAATGTCCGCGGGGTAATCTCGTCTATGGAATATATATAAAATCTAAGAGAAATATAATAATAGGCTAATAATTTTCATTGTATTATTGAAAGAACAACTCTTTATATAACTGTTATAGTAATCGTTTGTGGTTTACAGTATCTGAAATTCATTCTAAGTAGACGGTAGTTTTCATTGAACATTTTTATGTAATTAACTTACAACATCGCAAAAGTTAATATTTAACTATGTGTTCTTGTAAAATAATAAAAACATTTAATAGGGATATGAAATTACATATGTACTAGTTTTAAAACAAAATGTGTTACAAAATTTTACATTTAGCTTAAATAGATCAGCAGCATACCTATGTCACTCACGTTTCGCTTTAAAACTACAACTGCACTTTGAATACTGTTTTAACCCACTTCTATGATGATTTATGGCACCTAAATAATATTGTAAAACTAGAACCTCATTTTCTTTTAGCGACACAACTATATAAGCTCTATCGGTATTGAAGTGTCTGTAATTGCGTGTAGACGGGTTTACCCCACGGACTGAATTTAACTCCATAACCTTATATTTTATCGATTTACCTTTTAAAACGATAAATTACGAATGAAATTGAATCTTGAAATTACGAGTGAAGTTAATTATTTTCAGTGTATATTTTGACAGACACGTTGGCGCAGTGGTCACTGCAACTGACTAAAGCGCTAACGGTCGCGGGTTCGATCCCCGCTCGCGGCAAACGTCTGTATTGGCTATACAGATGTTTGTCGTGGTCTGGGTGTTTGTGTTAGTGTTGTGTGTGTCTCCGGACCCCCGACAAAAGGTCATAAGATCTTAATGGGGGCCGTTGAGTGTGATGCATTTATTTATTTATTATTATTTATTTAATAATGTATTATTTATTATTTACACAAGTTTTCGTTTCTGTCATATCAGGTCAGAAATTTGCTATCATGGAAATGAAGTTAGCAATATCAGCTGTTATTCGTGAATATCGTTTGTTGCCGGTCACTAGGCCGGAGGACATATCTTTCGTCGCCGATATCATTCTGCGACCAGTGGATCCTATTTATGTTAAATTTGAGAAACGATAACAGAAATAAAATGTATAAATACTCATCTTATGTTACAAAATGTTTTCTCCGTGGGCCATGAAATACACAATAAATATTCCTATAAAATTTGGCGTAAGTGGTAATCGAAACATGAATCGGTGCTGCAACTGGCTGCAGTGGCAACTACCTTCGTTTATTTGTTTTGATGACATTATAAAGTTTTAGTTAAAAGTATCTTGTTTAATTATTCTGTCAATGAAAGATTTAATAATAATTTAAAATAAGTATTTATAAGTAATACATGAGATTATAAATATGATATGTATATGAATCATACTTATGTAAATAAATATATAACAAAATCATTATATATTTGTTCCTTCCCTTGTTCCACGCATTCGATTTAAATATTATTTTATATGTTATTCACTGAAGGTTTATAGAGAAAATGAAGGCTTGCAGCCTATTTCACAATATCTAAAGATAGTCTTCAGTCAGTACGTGTATGTACGTAAAATATTACAAGACGAGGTCAGAAATAGTACTGCTAATCCAGAATTTTAAAGTTCAGTGAGTTTTAGAAAGGGCTACGCTTGGAGTTTTCGTACAGGATCTTGACATAGGCCCCGGAATCGACAGATCGTTGCCAGTCTAAATTTTGATGTCATATGAGGATATTGGAATATATTGGCAACATGGTACTGCTACACTTTGAAATCTGCTCAATTTGACTGGTTACAAAGAAATGACTCGTTTGGACATATCTAGTACCCTTTTTTTATTGTTGGAAAATGCATTTATGCATCCCGCAAAAGGCATATCCTCAAGCCGGTATGTGGGACTCCTAGACTCAGAAGGTGAATAGGACTACCGATTAAAACCAATATCCCTGGTACGCCGCTCTTAGAGCAGCACGGGATCGCTATGGTGCATTTCACCGTGTACAAACATATCTAGTACCCTATTTTAAGTACGAAAATGTTATAAAATGAAAATCGTGAACATGTTAATAGTAATACCTTCTATATTGATACTTTATCGTCGATATATGAATACAGATAAACAATAATATGTCAACCCCAAAAATCAAATTCGGAGATATTGATGTTTTTTGATAATACGTTATGAATTTAACACTATTCGTAAATATTTCAAGTCTTCAAAGCTAAATAAGTACGGGAAAAAGTTACTTAATTTAATGTTTCGATTATAGAAATGTGTTTCAAATTTTGCAATATGCAATAATCTAATATATTTGAAAATTTTATTATTAGTTACGTCTTTTTATTATACCAATCTGCTTTAAATTCATTATACCTCTTATCAAAGTAGAAAAGAGATGATGGATAGATACGCCATTTTTAACCGTCGTCGAAAAAGGGGGAGGTTCTATGTTCGGCTGTATGTATTTTTTTATGTTTGATTCCATTGTCATGAAGTCTGGATCTGATGTTGGGATTCTGGAGAAATCAAGAGAACTCTTCAAATGTTATAAGCACATCTATACCGATTTAGGTATTTTTGATAGTAATTCATGTATTTTCTCACGAAGTCAGGTGGAGCTGAAGATGAAGACCACATATGGGCACCGGAACTACTCAATAACGAGTATTTTACGGGTTGCGATTCGATTGCTTCAATATGATTGCCAAGCAATTTATGCTCGGGACAATGCATGCGGTGAAGCGGAGCTGATGATGCAATACCAGGCAAACTCCTCAATAATTATCAGCTCTGCATCGGGAAAAGCAATACTTTGTAAATGTTGATAAGCAGTTAACATTAGCTGATGTAACTTAGGTAAATCACAAATAGTCCCTTATTACACCTTACTATAGTCGTCACTTAAAAGTGTACAATATAAACTTAAAAAAAAGCCAAACCGACTTCGACACCGAAACAAGTAAACTAAAAAGTAAAAAACTAATATTTTCTACCATATTTTGCAGTCGGTGCCAGAAAATAATACATACGTAAAAGGTTTTACTTGGCGCCGACTTTGAATGTTTTACCTGGCATCGATTTCAAAATGTGGTAGAAAATATTTTCTTTTTACTTTTTAGTTTACATGTTTCGGTGTCGAAGTTAACTTGTTTTTTCAAAAAGTTTTTATCTCAACATGAAGTTCGTGTGGTTTGACACAGTATTGCTTATCAGCGTCCATTTGGGTAATAAAACTACAATAGTAACAAACGGTTACAAATTTGGTGAAATTGCTCGATTAAAAATAACTTGTATTTAGGTAAATCGTGCTGCATGATGTGGGTGTTTTAAAACTTTATTAAACTAGGCCTAGAAAAGTTAATTTCCAAAGCAATATATATAACTTCACAATTTAGTTTACTTGGAAGGCATATTTAAATTATTTTAATTTTAAGTGAAAATTCTATACGATAGAAGAGTATTAATAAAAATAAACCGAATCGGTTTAGCAGTCATCGAATAATCAAGGAATTTGTACTGCCTCCGAATTCATGTTGTTTTAACTTTTTAGCTGTTTCGTACAAAATGATTTTTCTCCATTATTTTTTTTGTATAAGAAAATATTTTGTTTCATATATGTATATAATTTATTTATTATAAATACTATATATATATTATTAAAACTTACTTAGATTGAAATTAGGTTCGAAGTTGAAATAAATTATTTAATTGTTATGCAATTTTTGGCCTTATAACCTTTTAAACATTTTTTGCAAATTATAGACCTATTTTATTTTATTTTTACGCAAAATAAAAATTTTGTTTTCCCAAAAGTGTACCGAGACTATTTATAATTTTTTTCATAGTCTTGTTAATACAATATAGTCAAAATAATAATTTTGATTATATTTTATTAACCCCTATCAACAAAATATAATTTTATATTTGTATATAAAAAGAAAAATAACGTCCATATTTGTAAAATATTCTTATAGATGAGAAAAATATAGTACGTAAAGTATGTATCGTACTTTTTTAATTATCCATATGTAATGTTTACGGTTCTTTCGGCGTAATAAATATATGATTTGTTGTGCTATTATTAAATCAATTTAGAATATATTAAAAAATTGATCTATTAAAACGCATACGGTTCCTTAAAGTATGCGTCAGAAAGTAAAATCGAAACTTAATAACATATTTTTAAGAAAAAAGTGGTCACGGCTTACATACGTCTGTGTAATTTTTTTTTCTAGTAACAATTTTTATTTCCTCTATAATTGTGCAAGTATGGTGTTATGTTTTCGGTAATTATTTCAGCGTTTTTAGCTATTTCATGGAATCTGATGAACATTTATTGTTTTTATGACTTCAATGCGTACACTTGCGGACTTTTTATAATATTTTTAATTCGTCGAGAACTTTTTTTTGACCACGGAGATTTTAGATTTAATCGTGGTTGAAGATAATGAAAAATATTAAAATGCGTACCTAATATTGATTTAATAATTATGTATGTGACTTAGTATAACCGGTATATAATATTAAAGTTTTATATAACTTAAAAATTAATTGCCTCGCCAACAAATTATCATATTGGTTAATTTACATTCAATTAGTGTTTTAACGCAGTTTTAAATTGTAAGGAATAAATCATAAAAGTTTATATATACTGTATTTTGTCCATGGTACCATATATTTATTTGATTAGTTAGTTACTAATACATATCATCAGTACGCACTCTTCCCCTATCTAGGACAGATTATTCGTCCTCGCTCTTACAAATATTATACATACAAAATAACTACATGTAAGCTAGAGATTAAAACGCCAGTGATAATATAACACAAATATATATTCAGGTAAATGAAATAATTGTAGTTGAAATTCTTTGCATTATCAAAAACTAAGTAGGTACATTCATGAGAGTTGTTTTATTTATTGTCATGTAGTTATTTGTAGATTTTGTCTATTTTTACCCGACCTCGCAATGCAAAAGAGGATAATGTGTTTATCAGTCTATGTATGTATATATATAAATAAATAAAAATTAATATATACATATGTTTGTATGTGGGTTTGTACCTTTGTGGGCACTGTTTAGATCAAACGCGAAAACCGGTTTGGATAAATGACACTACGTTTAATTTGTCATGACGACACTAATGTCTTAGAAGCCATGAATTTTTGAAAAAAAAAACTAAAATGGCTAATTTTGGACGTCAAAAAAAAATACAACGAATGAATGAAAATTGACAAACTATGATAATAGGGGTATTGTTAATACGTCTTGTAGTGTTTGACGTATTTGGGATGTTATAAATTTTACCGCCGTGTGTTTGTGTGTCTGTCTGTGGCACCGTAGCTCCTAAACGGATGAACCAAGTTGGATGCGGATTTTTTTTATTTGAAAGACGGTTTTCCAGCGATGGTTCTTAGATACATTCTACCAAAATTGGTCCCGCCATTTCAAGATTATGACCTTTTTTTTCTTATCTGCGGTAAGAATCTTACATACAAAATAAGTATTTCATTTACTTTTAAACATGTGTGACCTAAAATTTTAAGCACCTATGCAACCAACGTGCAAAATTATGAAATTTTTATGGAATTCAGCAGAATACACAACTTCTCACCAACTTGCACTAGAGAAATCGTGTCAGTAGACGTTGAAATGGTCTCAGTGAATTATTGTAATGATGTAAAATTATTTTTTGTACGTGTACAGCAATATCAAAGTCCTGATGACGTCGCCCCCCATCAAAATGGCTGAAAATTTTGTTTGTAGAATTGTCCAGTTGCTTAATGGTCTAAATTTTATATACATAAATAGATTTGTTTTTTTCATAATTATGATTAAATTGTTGGTTATCTATGCATCTTTGACTGCGGTATATTTTTACCTCTGACTGTACCAGAACTAAACAAAATTACCTACAAACATTTTACTGAAGTATGTTGACATTAATATTTTCTGTAAATAAATAATTTTCAGGAACTATACCTATTCATTACTTGGTTATATAAATATTTCGGTGCTTCTCACGCTCAATATTCTCACCATACATTTTGTGAGAACACTCATTTTTACGACTTTTTATATTTTAAGAACATTTTTGTAGTATATAAAGCGAACTTAAAAATATATAAAAGGCCGCTATCTAGCTACTTAGATCTAAAAGTTATGAACTGGATAAGAACGACCACAGAATTAGCAAAAAATTGATATAATTGCTCTGTGGAT
Source organism: Hypolimnas misippus (assembly GCA_037950945.1). Lineage (NCBI taxonomy): Eukaryota > Metazoa > Arthropoda > Insecta > Lepidoptera > Nymphalidae > Hypolimnas > Hypolimnas misippus. Next base: position 7,063,057 of record JBBEEQ010000017.1, read on the forward strand.
GATAATGAATTTATGAATGTTTCGATGATTAAGAAATAATAAAAAACTTTTTCAATTGTAATATTTATTTTTTCTCATTTTAACAATATCTTTATTGGTGATATTAATTGATGGCACATGGATCGATGCAGAATTTGGAATTTTGTTTATGTGGAACCAAAAAGAAGGTTGATACTAAAGTCCCGCTTTCCCCTAATTTTTATTAAGTCTTGTCTTTTTGTTTCTATTTTATTCTTTGAACTTATAAGTGTAATTGGTTGAATTGACTGCACAAATGCGACGCGGTCGCAGACGGAGCCGAAGCGGAGTCGCGCTATTGTAGGCACCCACCGTATCCATAGGGTGTATGTAAGTCAGTTTCGTGTTATACTCTGGAAAATATAGATAATAATGACTAACAACTGACAAGGGTAATATGTTGTGATGTAAGCTATTTCTGGTACTTCTCTGAACAGCAAAATAGAGCGTGTGAGCGGCTCCATTACACATGCGCAAAAACTGAGTTTCTACTCTGGAGTGTGTAGAAAAGCTTAGTAAACCTTAAAACCTTAGTAATATTTATCCTAATACCCTATGGATTATAGTAATTTACTATATAGCGCGCTATTATGTACCATTATCGGAGTTTATCCGGCGTCTAGTGTTATCAGGGTAGGGTAGGAGGGAAGTTGTGAATGAGCTATATATATGACAAGTACAGAATATGCTCGAATAATACTCATGGTAGGTAATAAACCAAATAGGTATATAGTTAAACCAATACCAGTCAGGAATTGCAATCGATGCCGCGCTTCGGAAAATGTCCCACGGAGATGTTGACGAACAAAATTGTATCGTATTTTAGGAGGTCAGTATGGGTGGCACAATTTGAATAGTCAAATGACGGCAAGCGTGTAAATCTAAAATAATAATGATAAAATAGTAATAAATTAAATACAAAAAAGTACGTAAGGGTGAAAGTATGGATGTATGACTTTTAGGGGTGTTTTGGGTTTATATGAAAATCTACAAATGAAAAAATGTATTTTTTCCATTAACGTTGAACCAAGTTTAAATAATAAAAGAATGGTTATAGAACTCCATAAAAAATATTCTTTTTCCTACATAAAAACCGCAGTTCTTTGTTTTTTCAGAGCTTGTGAGTAGAAATGGCTACTTAAATTAACGTCAAATTATAATACAATTAGTAGTTAGTTAACATTTTAAGGTGAAGCTGTGTCATTTCTTCAAAGATGATTTGGATAATATTATTTATATTACTAATAATAATTAGCCTTATATATCTCAATCAAACGTTTAAAGATGAAGATTTTGACAAAATTCCTGGACCAAAAGGGGTTTTTTTGTTTGAAAATGCTTTCGACTTTTTAGCAAATCCAGGTTTGATGATATTTTTTAATTCCTTATATTTCTTTGGATTATTATAACATGTTGGATGTTAACTTTATTTAATAACTAACGCTCCCTTGCGGTTGTACTCGCGTTTTGATTACTGCTTTGCTTTTAAATACCCTATAGGCTTCCTCAATAAATAAACTAGGTAACACAAAAAGAATTTTTCAATTCGAACCAGTATTTCCTGAGATTAGCGCGTTCAAACAAAAAAACAAACTCTGCAGCTTTATAATATTAGTAAAGATTTATTAAAATATTCTTTAATATTTTTTAAAAACATAGCCTTAGCGCGTTCTCGCTAATATTATCGCATAATTTTATCAGTCTTTTGTTCGCCCTTCCGCCGAGACCGTTTTTTTCAGGAATGATGAACGAAGAGTTATCAAGTCTACGGCACTTAAAGGGTTACGAATGAAAAGGAAAATCATTATTATTGGCTAATTACGCTGCTAAGCCACCTCTTTCAACTACAAGATAATAAATTAATTGTTTTAGCTGATGTGGTGAAATATCTACAAGATTTACGTGCTAAGTATACGGATATATTTAAAATAAAATTGGGACCACTGAAATTCGCTATAATATTAAATCCGGAAGATACTGAGGTAAGATTTAATAATGTATATACATATTACATTATATGAAAAAATATATTCATATTAAAACCAAAAACAGCTTTGAAAATTTGTTTACCCTTTACGAGCTGTGTGACGATGTGAAGTTTACTTTTGGGATTCTTTAGAAGCCTAAATATCAAATTATATTTGAAGCTGCAAACGTAGTTTATATTTTCAGCGTCAAGTATAATTATACGCATATATATATATATATATATATATATATGTTCCGATATAAACTATCATCTTATATTATCCTGATAAAAGTTTAAACACCAATTTTCAAAGCGCAAAAATGGAGAAACTCTTATTTCATCCTCTTTTAAATCTACCGGCATACCTATATTTTAAATTTCTCTAATTGAATTGTTTCATTTTAGTTGGATAGGTAAAATTAAACGTGTAGGTTTGATTTCAGACTTTTATTGCATCTAGAACTAGTATATATGAGACTTGAAGTTATAAGTACCGTCAGTAACTTTATGGATCACAAGTGTAGGAACTTTGTTACAAAATATAAGTAATCTAATATAATGTATGAAATGTTTTGTCACGACTAACTGACGGATCAACCCACGGCCTAGAACGCCGATCGTGGAGGCTTGAATTTTTGAGGATGTACTCTTTATATGATGTGTGCCTCCAATAAGAAGGGCTATTTGAAAATTCACCTTGTAAAGGGATGAAAAAATAGTAAAAACATTTGCATGAAAAATCCTATTCCGTGCTAATATTTATGTAAGATTTAGTACAAATACTTTTGGGTGTTAATAATGAAATGTGAAACATAAAACTTACCAATAGCATTCCCTTTTGAGTAACAATGGGATGGTGAAACTGTTTTTGTATGAAAAAAAAAAACTATTTCATAATATTATATATTAATTAATAATAATATTAATTATATAAACTTTACACGATTAACCTTAAACGTAGCATACATATTCCTTAGAATAAATTACTAAATAATTGTATCATAGAATTTCAAAATCATCACTTATTGAGGTGCTAGAGGGTATTAAAGTTCAGGAAGAACAAAATCTCGTTGGTATATTATTAACAATTATGTTTTTATCAGAATGAAGCAAATAATTACAGGTTTATTTCAAGTAATTCTAAAATTATTTTTATATACGTGTGGGATAACGCAGATATCAACTAATTAGCGCGGACAAAAGGATGAAATAAAATAAAATACTCAAGAAATAATAATATATGTATAAGTAAAAAAAAATGAATTGAATATAAAAGTTATTACATTTTAGCGTTTTAAATATAATAAAACAATCATTGAGATTTCCAATTTTATACACGTAAATTAAGTTATACTGCTTCAACTTATAAAGATCAGAGTTCAGTGATATGATGTAAAAGTTAACGACTTAGAAATCGTCAATAATTCAGGCGAGGCTTGATAGGCTAATAAAGTGACTGGGGGTGTAATGGGGTATCATGTGCATTCATGTTTTCGTTGAACGTGCGATTTCTACGACATTTTTATGAGGGCGCTTAACTGTCCAGACTTCAATTAGATTATAAATATAATATAGAAATTCAAGTTCAAGGAATAAATCGTTTTAGTCATTTTTTTTTCATACACTCTGTCTATATAATTTATAATAAATAATATTTTAATTCTCATTTCAGATTCTAATAAGTGGCACAAAATTTAACACCAAAGGAATGCTTTATGAATTTATCCAGCCATGGTTACATGAAGGTTTGATTCTGAGTGACGGTGAGTATGTTTTGTTTTTTTTTTATTGCTTTATAGTATTCATTTCATTAAAATGTAACCAGCCCGTTTTTTTTGCTATATACTATTTATTTCATTAAATAAAATTTGACCAGCCCGTCTGCGTTTATTGAAAGAATGAGATTTGGTACAAAATTTTTAGGCAGCCAGGTTTATTTTCTATATTGTTCATGTCTTATAACCCTATTTTACGAATTATTCGGACAATTTCATTATTTCTAAGTCGATTTTATAATTTATTTGGTGTGTTGCAAAAATCAGGAGCAAAATGGCATGAACGGAGAAAGCTTCTCACACCTGCTTTTCATTTCAACATTCTACAACATTACAACTCTGCTTTAATAGAGAAAAGCAATGATCTAGTACAACGCCTTAAATCTGAATTAGAAAATCCAAGAACAGAAATTCATCCCTACATAACGGACTATACATTACACGCTTTATGTGGTGAGTATGTATTTAGGAAAAAAAAATTGAAATGTATAATACATGTGAAAACAAATTTGATGTAGATGCTTTCAAGAATCAATTCAGAGATTAGCCGAAACAAACAGACAAACAAATAGACAAAGGCTGCTTATTTGAAATTGCAAACAGACACAAACAAATGTTCGACGTGATTATTTAAATAGGCATAACTTTTATACTTATGAACCGATTGATATGAAACACTAAATTTTATCCCATTCACCGCTGCCGACACGCCAGGCGTGCCCATTTACAATACATTGAACACGGCAGGGAATACGTTTAGTGAAGATTACCACAACATGTTAGTTAAAGCCACATCTAAATCGGATGAGTCGTTTCTGAAATAAGCGTGCACAAACGCACTGATAAAAAGACAAACAGACTAAAAATTTAACAATTATTATTTTGAGCCCTATTGAGTTTGTAAAGTTTATAGGGGACTAATCTATTCTTTCATACATCATCTATGTACAGACAGCAATTCGTTACATATTTATTATATGTATAGATTTAATTTTCAGAAACAGCAATGGGTACAGCGTTAGACAAAGAAGATTCTAATATGGGAAATAAATATAAAAGTGCTGTGCACAAACTGGGTCTCTATATGTTTCATAGAGTTCAAAAAGTTTGGCTCTATCCAAATATTATTTTTAATCTAACTGCTGTTGGGCGCGATCAGAGAAATGTACTAGATCTTTTAAGTTCATTTCGAAGTAAAGTAATTAAGAGGCGTATAGATGGGGACTCTAATGGAAAAGTATACGCAGAAATAATGAATGAAAATAAAGACGATTTGTTTCTGACTAATAAGAAAAGATTGGCAATGCTGGACTTGTTGTTGGAAGCTGAAAAAAAAGGCAAAATTGATAGAGCAGGAATTCATGAAGAAGTTGATTCCTTTATGTTTGCAGTTAGTATTAGTTTTCTTTTTCAAACAACTTTTGTTTTATTATTATTTTAAAATTTTTGTTAGAATCATTTGTTAACCGAAATAAAAAAAATCTTTTTTTATCTGAAAGGGTTTACATCATTTAAGATTGATTGAAATATCTTCAGTGTATCGATTTTTAATTCAAAATGATGACATACTTCATTTAAGTCAACAAAACTGTGTATTTCGAATTTTGAAGTTGATTCCTTTTTTAATCTTAATAGTTGTTATATCGTTTTGATTTTTCATGACAATTTAAAGATTTATTCTTTTCCAGGGATATGAAACTACAGCCACGGCTCTTCAATACGCGTTTATGCTGTTAGCCAATCACCAACATGCACAAGTATGTTAAATATTCATTTTTATTCGTATTATACCTCGATTCGCGTAAGTGCGTTGGTCTGAATATGAGGTGAGTCCGAATTCACACCTAGTACAGTCGAGTAGACAAGACTTAATTGAAATTGTATGGTATTGTTATAAACTTATTATTACACATTTATAATCGATTTATCTTTACCTGACTTTTTTTGTTAATAATCACATACTGGACAACGAAAAAATAACGAAATTTCAAACAGTATTAATGTTTTCAACTATTTAAGAAATACATCAGATATGACATATAGACTGCTATTAATATAGGATTAAAACACTCTACTATATAATTATATAAGAAGTATTTAAGAATTTCTATTAAAGAAATGTCTAAACGACTGTCCCGATGCCTAATTTTGTGTTGTTGTTGTTGTTTTGTGTTTAATTTTTTATTTCAGACCATCACACTTACGTAAATCGAGCTATACTTTCTTCAACTACAAGCTCACTCTAGACTCGATGATTTTATTCACTCGCATTAAAAGTTATGAAATTATGTTTTAATTTATTATTTTTTAATATTTTGAATATAAAATATGTTTTTAAATTATGGCTAGTCCATTAAAGTTGATTAATTTATTATTTCGTGTTAAACCACACAATAATGTTAAACTTTAAACAAATCAAAATTTTTGAAAGATTTAACACCAAATAATAAATAAACATTTTTTGAAATAGCAAGGTGGTGTTTTTCGGTTAAGAATTTATTTTAACATGAATATTTGAATTGTTTGGAGCTTTGAAAAGATTCCATTATATGACAATCACGGTTGCTTTCGGCCTATGCTTTTTAAAGAGCAGGCGGGACACCTGATTTTAAGTGATCACCGCCCATGGATATTTAAAGCACCAGAGGAGTTACAAACGCGATTCTAGCTTAAAAAGGAACAAGGGATGCTGAAAGAGAATAGGAAGTAAGAAAAAGAATGTGGTTGAGAGTTAGGCTTCTGGCTGTCTCACTCACCGTACGAAACGCAGCTATATTAGCTACTTTAGGCCGATCTTCTTTGAGAGTGAGCCCCGGTCTTTTACTCGTACACATTTACTTGGACGCTGATAAGCAACACTGTGTCAAGCAACCCTTTTTTCCGTACTTGTTTAGCTTATATGACTTGAATTTTTTTTCAATAATGTTAAATAGGGGATGCAGTATCAAGATACATAAATATCTCCAAATTTGACTTTTTTTGGGTTGACACATTATTGCTTATGATGTGTTCTCATACCAGCGAGTGCGATATTCATAAATTAAAAACAAAAGCACTTGAAACAAAAAATTAATACACTAGTTACATATTTTTTAACCAGGATAAAATTGTGGAAGAATGTTCTCAAATATTGAACTCACCTGACAGTACTCCCACCACGAACGAGTTGTCACAAATGAAATACTTAGAGGCCTGTATTAAGGAAACGTTAAGACTATATCCACCTGTATATTTTATAAGTAGACGAAGTGATCAAGTGGTTCAGCTAAGTAAGTAAATATTATTAATATTTTTTTTTATAAATATTAGTTAGTAATCGAGTGCATGGGATACCTGGTGGTAAGATATCACCACCACCCATGGAGATTTGCAGCACTAGAGGAACACAAATGCGTTTTTAGCTAAAAGAAGTAAAGGGAATTTAAGGGAATAGTAAGTACGGTAGGAATTAGGCTTTCGGCTCTCTCATTCACGTACGAAACGAATATTATATTCTTCGGTCGAGCCTGCCTCGACTTCTGCCTCTGTTTATCCAATAATTTGTACCAGTTTTGTTAAGTTTAGGTAAACATGCTTATTACTACCAGTTCGCATGGTTAAATAATGTTTAAGTCCAGTAGATTAGCCATGGGCCAATATTAACTGCATCTGGGTGGAATGACACTGTCACAGGTAAAGCTTTGGTTTTGTCTTGGGTTTTAGGTTTTTGGTCCTATACAACAACCAATAGATAAGATACAAAAACCTCTTTTCTTTTACTATATCAAAAATCGCTATCAAGGAAATCAAACCGTATTCTATAAAACCAAAAATTACGTCAATGTTTTATTACCTTAGAGTAAACAAATATTATGAATGTTTGCAGAAAAATATAAATGTCCTCCTGGAACAGATTATGTTATTGCAATATATGAACTTCATCGACGCAGTGATCAATTCGACGAGCCTTTGGAATTCAGACCGGAACGTTTTCTGAAGGAGCCAACGTGGCATCCATTTGCCTATATGCCTTTTAGCGCTGGACCCAGGAACTGTATAGGTAATTCTGACTTAAACAAATAATACTTATAGATAATTTAACAAAGATAATTAAGTGTTTAACTATTTCGGAATATCAATCTCGTCATATCAATGTGTAATATTTGGTGCTCCCTATTTGAAGGCCATCGACGGGGTTAAAAGGACTTTTATTTTTGATAGTCTTAAACTATTAAGTCAAATGGTGTTCACGTCAGTTTTTACTTAAAAAAAATAGGCTTAATTAATATACTCTCAATTTCAGGTCAGAAGTTTGCCATGTTAGAAATGAAACATGCGATATCAGCTGTTCTTCGTGAATATCGGCTCTTACCAGTCACTAAGCCGGATGATGTTGTCATATACATAGACATGATACTACGATCAACGGAACCTATATACGTAAAATTTGAAAAGAGAAACAATAAATAAATAAATTCATGCAATTGGCTAATAGGAAAAATAAACGCATCACGCTGAACGAATCTAGTAGATTGTGAATGCAGTTGATTTTTTAAAATGTTTTAATTAAATTGGGTTTAATATGTAGAAATTATTCTATTTATTAAATTATCTTATCGTAAAATTGTGCATTTTTACATGTATGCATATAAATATTTAATGATATGAATATTCTGTTACTCGTAATGGGTAAACTTTTGGATTTTTAAGATGTTACGACAAATAGTTTCTAGGGACTTACTATATAAAATATATAAGTATTTCTTTAGCACAGACTACATTGGGATATTGTATTCCTGTATGGAGAGGAGCTGCTAAAACTAGGTTTATTGAAATTGAAAGATCGCAAAAGCTGTAATACACTTCATGTTACATAGATTCTCTACGTACACGTTATATTCGATAAGTCAGGTTTTAACTGTAAGACAATTGTATTTACAACGGATTGTCCTTACATCTCACAAATCACTAGAATACCTCAAAGAAGCTAAGAAAAAACAAACGAATAAAGTAGTTCTAAAACTTATTTTTTTAGCAGCCCATATCTAACACAATCCACCTATCTTTACAATAAAATTAATAATATAAATTCTCAATCTCAACATATATCCTGTAAAATATTTGAAAGTTAAAAATATATATAAATTAATGGTTAAAAACAAAAATATGAAAATACAAACAAAAAACAAACACATACACACACATACACTCACTATATTATAAATTGTGACGCAAAAGTAATGTCATAGTTTGAATTAGACGCAAAATTTTGGCAGATGGAGCCAAATGTTAGTGTGCTTTGACATTTATGATATAAATGTATAGTAAATAAATTGTCCATATATAATAATAAGCCAAGGACCTTGCAAGACTTGAAAGCTAACATTAAAGAAGAAATCGCCAATTTGGAGCCAGATGTTTTGCGAGCAAAAATCAAAACGCCGTAAAACTAGCGCGTTTATGCATCAATTCGGAATAAATGTAACCAATAATGCACTTTCAAATAAATTTTCTCTCTTTCTTAACATTTATGAAAAAAGCAATATATATGGAGTGTTATATTATACTCACACGAAGGTAATGTAACCGAATCTCTAACTGTCATACTACAAAAGATGCATTAAAACCATGTTGAACACGTGTCTAGCTAAACAGTGTTTAAGATTTAAACATTTCTTAAAATATTACCTAAATTGCTTAACAGCGAATAAACTCATAAAAAACTTATTGATAAAATGTTATACGTTACTTTTGACAATAAAAATAGGTTTTAAACATCTATTAAACTCACTTAAACGTATATTAATCTATGTCTAAAGCATGTTTAACTCAAAACTGTCTTAGACGCGCGTTTAACGTCTTTTTAAATCTTTTGTAGTAAGGCAGTAAGTGTTTTGTGTATTACTTGATAAAGAATAAACAATTTAATTTTTTTAAAATAAATTTATCACTCGTATGTTGTTTGTTCCAATTATCAATTTCTTTCCTTACTTACTTACTCCTATTCCGTTTCATTCCATATTCCTTGTTAAGCTGGCAATTCATTTTTTACTCGTCTATTGCTTTAAATATCCGATGGCCGGCGGAATAAAACACACATCATAAGGTTTTCCGCCTGTTCTTTGAAAAAAAAATATACAAGTTATGACCGCAACGAAAGGTGTTATGATGGCAAGAAAGCTAATAGTTTTTTTTCCCTTTGCAATAATCACTGATACATATGCTACCGGTTCGATGATCGGCAATACCGGCGCCGGAGTTGCTATAAAACCCGACATGATATGACCAAAATCGCTATGGCTGAGGAATTAAGCTGCTGCGTGTATTCCCAAAATTTAGACTCCATTTTCGGTTAACACGTTAGTTTTTTACATCCTCAGTTTACAATAGAACACATGGTAGGGATCATAAAAAATAAAACAAAGGAAAATTAAGGCATTCATAAATTCAATTACAAGAACTGGAATTATTTTCTTTACTAATAAGTTAATATTATAATAATGTTTATTAGAACTCATTTTTATTTAAAAAAATATAGATTATATTGTCGTAGATACCTATTTGCAGTCAACTAACAGTGCTATCGAAAACGAAAGGATACTCTAGATGTATTTGTGGATAATCAACTTTTAAATAATTTTTTACTTTGTTGGATAAATAATAGTCACAAAAACTCGAATTCGGAGATACTGATGTTTTCTGATAATGCGTAATTATTTAACATTATTCACAATTTTTTTAAGTCGTCTAAAGGAAATAAAAATATAATAAAAAAAAGTTCTTTAATTAATTGTTTCGAATATTGAAGTGTGATACAAATTTTGCAATATAAAATAATATCATGTATTAGAAAAACTTATTATTTGATAAAACTTTTCATTATACCAATCTGTTTTTAGCTCAGTACACAAATTTTATCAAAATAGTCAAGAAAAGGTGGATTTATAGGTCTTTAAACAAATTTGTTAAGAATTAGTTTGACATCTTTAGACGCCATTTTCTCAAAATGAAGTCAGTGTGGCTTGACATCGTATTGCTTATCAGTGTCCATTTATGGATACTGATTGGCAGTTAGGTATTAACCCACAAAAATTCAAATTCGGAACATCTTAGATTGCGGTGTCTACATTTTGCATCTGACTGTACCAGAATTAAAAAAAATTGCCTACCAAGTATAAAAAAATACAAAGATCATACTGAAATATTTGAAATTATTTTTTTTACAAAAAAATAATTTTCAGGAACTATACGTATACATGAGTATCTTACTTGACCTTGACAAACATTTTGTTGGGTCGTAAGTCATTTTTAATTAAATGTTTCTACTTAAGTTAAGGTCAACTTGAAATATATTTAGTAGTTAGTTATCATTTTAAGGTGAAGCTGTGTCATTTATCCAAAGATGTTTTGGATACTATTATTTATATTACTAATAATAATTGGCCTCATATATCTGAATCAAATAATTAAAGATGAAGATTTCGATAAAATACCTGGACCAAAAGGGATATTTTTGTTCGAAAATGCTTTCGACTTCTTAGCGAATTCAGGTTTGATTATATTTTTTGATATAATTTATTTGTATTATTATAATATTTTGAATATTAAATTTTTAATAAGACTTAGCGCGTTCGCTAAGTCATTCAATGTATGTAACATATATTATATATATACTGTGTTTTTACAACCTCACAATTAGTTGTAGATTGACTAGTTGACCTTGAAACTGTGAACGTGGAAGTATTAATAAATTCTACTTTATGAAATTATTTTATTAAGTAATTCTAGATATAATGTAATTATAAAGGTACACATGTTACAATAAAATAAAATCCTTTGAGTTTGTTTCGTAGTACGTCATCAATACCCAGATTTAATAAAACTAGATCTATAGCATTGGTTTCCTAGGACGATGTTGCCTCTCATTTATCGATTTATGCCTTCGAATAACGTCGCTTAAGCCTTTTGTATGAAAACAATATGACACGGCTTCCTAGAAAGCGTTTTCTGAAGAGTTTTTTAGAGATCCGTAATATTGCACTCATACTTTGACAATCCGCAACCTTAGGAAACTAAAGCGTAAGATTCTTTTTGTTCGTCTACCTGTCGAGAACGTTTACCTCAGGAAGCACATACGAAGAGTTATCAAGACAAAGGCATTTGGAGGTTTGAGAAAATAAAGGAAAATCATTATTAATGGCTAAATTTATATTTTTTATTCAATGTTATTCTTTTAACTACAAATAAATTAATTGTTTTAGTTGATGTTGTGAAATATCTGCTAGATTTACGTGCTAAGTATACAGATATATTTAAAATAAAATTTGGACCACTGAAATTTGCTATAATAATAAACCCGGAAGATACTGAGGTAAGATTCAATAAAATATAGATACAATATTACATTTTACGACAAAATATATTCATATTAAAACAAAAAAAAAGAAAAGTAAAAAAATAGTAAATGGGTAAAGGATTCCTCTCCTATTAAGGAGATGGCTTAGAGCTTAATCCACCAAGCTGCTCCTATGTGGGTTGGCGGATGTACATGTGCCAGAATTTCTCTCGGCACATGCAGGTTTCCTCAAGATATTTTCCTTCATCGCCGGGCACAAGATGAATTTAAACACAAATTCAGCACTTGAAAAGCCAGCAGATCGCAGATTCAAACCATGGCAGCACTGTCTGCCAGGGTTTGAATCTGTGATCATTGATTGGGATCAACGTGTACTTACCACTGGGCCATATCGGCTCTAACCTCTACGAGCTATGTGACAATGTGAATTTTGCTTTTGCGATTCTTCAGAAGTCTGAATACCAAGTTATACTTAAAGGTGTAAACGTAGTATAATAATAATGTTTGTATACTGTCTGAAGCAAATAATTAAACGTTTATTATATTTAATACAAAAATCATCCCTTATCTATTTTGGGATGGCATCAACTACTTACGGCGCGCAAAAGGCGGCCATTTTATCCAACCACATTATATAAAACCAAAAATAATAATAATAAACTCAAAAAACAATAGTAAAGGCTGTTTAAAGTAAAAACATTGAATTAAATATAAAAATTATTACAATTTAACGTTTTAAAAATAATTGTCTAAAACCATCATTGCTGGTTTTCAATTTACATATGTATATTAGGTTAAACTGCATCAAGTTATAAAATGTCGAGATGTCCAGTGATATGATGTAAAAGTTTTACGACTTAGAGATCGTAGTCTTAAATTTTCGCAATTATTACTCATTGGTAGACCTACCCGTGGGTACGAACGCTCGTGGGTAAAGTGCTCGAAATGTCGGGATGATAAAAATAGTTATATATATTACGCGATTTAAATCCGTTTAAAATAGTTTTATTTCAATGACTTAGAGATCGTCTATAATTCACGTGAGGCTTGAAAGGGTAAGAAAGGGACTGGAGGGTGCATTCATCTTTTCGTTGAACGCGCGATTTTTATTACGCGACATTTTTTCAGAGTGCTTAATTTTCCAGAATTAAATAAGATTATAAATATTAGGGTGTCCCTTATTTTTCAAAGTTTTCATTTCCTAACGCATACACCTTAGTTTTGTTCATATGTTCCTAAAACACTCGAAAATAAATTTTTACCTCATTTGGAGAACGATAAGCCGTGCCGACTTGCATCGAAACATGTTCATACAAGTAACGCCGAACTAGCGGCGCGCACCCGCGAAATTTGTCATTTATTCACAGTAGCTTTCGTGATTAACATATTGTTTTAATGTTTAAAGAAATGGCAGTGGAATTAAGAAGCAATAAAAAAGTAGTTTCTTAGTTGGTGACGTGAACCATCAAATAATTGGAGCAAAGTTACCGACTAATCGTCAAGTTCTTGCAGTCCTCTTTTTTAACATTCGCCAATTTAAATTGACTATTTATGTAAGCGCAAATCTTGCTGTTCGAGGGTGTATCATATTCTAGGAAAAAGCTAAAATCCCAATCAACCTACCAGCTTTGACGAAAGCCTTGTTGAGGAACCCTTGCCGTCGACATCTCAAATGGTAAGTTCTGTAACAGCTTCAAAAAGAGGAAGGAAAGACTTCGTCACTCCTAAGTTAGTTGCCGCTTTAGATAGATGTCAATTAAGCATAAGCGACTCTGTCTATAAACTTCAGGCTGTAGTAGAATCCCTAGATCTAAGCTGTGATGAGTTCCCCATCAATAAATCTATTCAACGCATTCGCACACAGTAGAAAAGATATAAAATTTAGATTTTTAGAATAATTTGCCTTAAACGGTGACCGTTCATTGGTATGGGAAGTTATTACCCGGCCTAGATGTAAGAAGTGCTTTAGAAGAACGCCTGACAATTCTTATTTCATTTGGAGAAAAGGAACAACTTTTAGCTGTGCCCAAACTGGAAAGCTCTTCCGGTCAAGATCAAGCTAAAGCTATTTTAACTGCACTTCATGATTGGAACCTCGAGGACAAAGGACAAATAATGCAAAAACAGGGCGACTAAAAGGAGCTTGTGTACTTTTGGAACAAAAATTAGACAGGGAATTATTTTAGCGATTGCTACAATTTTAAATTAAATAACTAAAAACCGTTTTATCGCGTTCATCACATTTTAATATCTAGACCTGACCTGACTGAAAAATGTAATAAACACAATAAACTCGTATTAAATTATTTAATTTCAATGAAAATACGTAGTTTTACGTCTTATATCCTTCCTAATAAACTGATAATAATATTATCTTGTCTTTACACATTTATTTGCGCGTTTAAACATTGATACAAACTTCTTGAAGAAACCCATTTCCACATGGGCAGAAGATGTAACCCATTTACAGGCAATAAGTAGGGTTCCTTCTTTAAGGGCCGTGAATGATACAGCTGAAAGAGCTGTAAAACTTATTGAAGATTTTCATGGTTAAGTCGCTGCAAAGGAAGACCAAAAACAATTTTTGCTGCGCTGTGTACAAGAGCATAGTAATCTTGATCCAGACTGTAAAAAGAGACCCTTAAACGAAAATATCCTTGCTGATTTGTAATGTCCTTTGATTAATAAATACCTACTTTCTAACTTTCTCTTCGATTATTATTTTTATACAATATTTTAACATTTTATTTCATTATATTACACATACACGACGATAAGCGTTATAGACAGTTACAGCAACGATTTTTTAAATCTTCAAGGCTCTGTCGGCACGGGTTAATGTTGACATATAAAGATAAAATTTCGTATTCGATTAAGTTTTGGTAGTTTAAAAAGAATTAAGGGGTATGCATTTCGATATCTGAAAAAAAAAATTTTTTCATCCATATAAGAGACACCCTAATAAATATAATATAGAAGTTTCACTCTTAAGGAATAAATCGTTTTATTCTAATAAATCGTTTTTTTTTCGTACACTCTGTCTATATAATTTGTAATAAATAATATTTTAATTTTCATTTCAGATTCTAATAAGTGGCACAAAATTTAACACCAAAGGAATACTTTATGAATTTATCCAGCCATGGTTACATGAAGGTTTGATTCTGAGTGACGGTGAGTATGTTTTGTGTTTTTTTTATTGCTTTATAGTATTCATTTCATTAAAATGTAACCAGCCCGTTTTTTTTGCTATATACTATTTATTTCATTAAATAAAATTTGACCAGCCTGTCTGCGTTTATTGAAAGAGTGAGATTTGGTACAAAATTTTTAGGCAGCCATGTTGATTTTCTATATTGCTCATGTCTTATAACCCTGTTTTACGTATTATTTGGACAATTTAATTGTTTATAAATCTATTTTTAAATAATATTATTTTTATGTTATTGACTTAACATTTTATTAATTTTCTTGTTGTAAAAATCAGGAGCAAAGTGGCATGAACGGAGAAAGCTTCTCACACCTGCTTTTCATTTCAACATTCTACGACATTACAACTCTGCATTAATAGAGAAAAGCAATGATTTAGTACAACGCCTTAAATCTGAATTAGACAACCCAAGAACAGAAATTCATCCCTACATAACGGACTACACATTACACGCTTTATGTGGTAAGTATGCATTTAGGAAAAAATATTTTTGAAATGTATTATGTGAAGACATAACTGATCAATTCTAACTTTCCAACATCAGAAACGGTCACAAATTGACAATTCATGATTTATTTTCTATAAGTTCCCTACGAAATCTACAGAATTAGAACATTTCATATTTCATTAGCGAGTGTGTTTAAAAATTAGCTTGCTAGCCTGAGAAACATGAATTATTAATGTCAATCATTATTTAAAACTTTTTATTCTTTATGAGTTTTTATTTCGGTTAGGTAATAGTTAGTTCAAAAATATTTGTATTTATAATTTAATTTTCAGAAACAGCAATGGGTACAGCGTTAGATAAAGAAGAATCTAATATGGGAAAAAGATATAAAAGTGCTGTGCACAAACTGGGTCTCTATATGTTTCATAGAGTTCAAAGAGTTTGGCTCCATCCAGATATTATTTTTAATCTAACTGCTGTTGGGCGAGATCAAAGAAATTTACTAGATCTTTTGAGTTCATTTCGAAGTAAAGTAATTAAGAGACGTATTGATGGCGACTGTAATGGAAAAATATACAAAGAGTTAATGAATGAAAATGAAGACGATTTGTATCTGACTAATAAGAAAAGATTGGCAATGCTGGACTTGTTGTTGGAAGCTGAAAAAGAAGGCAAAATTGATAGAGCAGGAATTCATGAAGAAGTTGATACCTTTATGTTTGCAGTTAGTATTAGTTTTCTTTTTGGAGATGTTTTCAATTCATAGAATTCTTTTTTAATAGTTTAGCGTCATTAGCTAAGCGATATGAAAAACTATTTATTATCTGAAAGGGTTTACATCAATTTAGATGGGTCATATATGGTTTTTATCAAAATCCGTTCAATACTTCGGTTTTTAAATTAAAATAAAAGGTATTAAGAACAAAATTTTTAATTTTGGTTTCTCAAGTCGAGTTCCATTTTGAATCTTAATGGTTGTTATATTGTTTTGAATTTTCATGACAAATTAAAGATTAATTTTTTCCCAGGGATATGAAACTACAGCCACGGCTCTTCAATTCGCGTTTATGCTGTTAGCCAATCACCAACATGCACAAGTATGATAAATTTTCATTTTTATTTGTGTATACCTCGATTCACATAAGTTTAAACCAGCATTAAATATGAGGCGAGTCTGAACTAGCGCATGATGCAGATATGTAAATAGGTGTTAAAATATTCAATGTATACGATATTGTTATAAACTATTAATTATTTTTAGAAACTTTGAATAGTTAGAAGAACTCTGAAAAGATTCTCCTATGTGACAACATTACAGACGCTTTAGACCTAATTTTAAAAAATATAAAATGTAACTAGTAAAACAGCAGGCAGGACACCTGATGTTAAGTGATCAGAAAAGCCACAAATGAGTCGCTAGCTTAAAAAGAAATAAGAGATGAAAGAGAATAGGAAGTAAGGAAAGGAATGTAGGAGCGGGTTGGCTGGAGCAGGAGGCTGACTCACTCACCGTAAGAAACGCAGCTGTATTAACTACTTCACGCCGATTTTCTTTGAGAGTGAGGCCCCGGGCTCCGACTCACACCCTTTTACGTATGAAGCTTTCTCTTACCAGCGAGCGCGATAATCATGAATTAAAAACAAAATCACTTGAAACCTATACTTATTATAATTCAGAACCCGTGCCCTTGATCTTGATAAATACTAGGCGATCTCAGCTATATGAATACAATAGTTATATTTTTTTAACCAGGATAAAATTGTGGAAGAATGTTCTCAAATATTGAACTCAACTGACAGTACTCCCACCACACACGAGTTGTCACAAATGAAATACTTAGAGGCATGTATTAAGGAAACATTAAGACTGTATCCACCTGTACACTTTATAAGTAGACGAAGTGATCAAGCGGTTCAATTTAGTAAGTAGTTATATTTTATATAAAAATTAGCTGGTATAGGAGCAGGCGGGACATTAGACAATGGACATTTTTAGGTAAATATGCTTATTACTGTTATGCGTTAAATAATGTGTTGGATCGGTAGATTAGCAATGGGTCAATATTAACTGCACCTGGGTCGAATGTCTCTGTCACACTGTAAAGCTTTGATTTCCAATAATGACATAGTGGACGCAATATAACGGACATAAAAGAAACTTCTTTCATTTTACGATGTCAAAAACCGCTGTCAAGGAAACCTTACAATATCTAATTACTCTATAAAGGCAAATATTAAGTAAATATTTTATTAATTTAGACTGAACAAATATTACAAATGTTTTCAGAAAAATGTAAATGTCCTCCTGGAACAAATTATGTTATTGCAATATATGAGCTTCATCGACGCAGTGATCAATTCGACGAACCTTTGGAATTTAGACCGGAACGTTTTCTAAAGGAGCCAACGTGGCACCCATTTGCCTATATGCCTTTTAGCGCTGGACCCAGGAACTGTATAGGTAAGTCTAACTTAAACAAAATAATACTTATAGATAATTTAACAAAGATAATTAAGTAGTTAAACTAATTTGGAATTTCAAAATATCAATCTCGTCATATTAATGCGTAATATTTGGTCGCGTGATTCCCTATTTGAACGCCATCGATTTTTATATTCATTAACTAATAAGTCAAATGGTGTTCACGTCAGTTTTTACTTATACTTATACTTATTTTCAGGTCAGAAGTTTGCCATGTTAGAAATGAAACATGCAATATCAGCTGTTCTTCGTGAATATCGGCTGTTACCAGTCACCAAGCCGGACGACATTGTCATATATATGGACATGATACTGCGATCAACGGAACCTATATACGTAAAATTTGAAAAAAGAAGTAATAAATGAATAGATTTATGCACTGGACCAATAGAAAAATAAACGCATGACACTCAACACCTCTAGTAGGTTGTGAATGCAATGTAATAATTAAATTGAGTTTATTGTGTAGCAATTATTTTTAATTTACAACATTAGGTGTCCTGCCTGCTCTTTGATAGCTATTTTTATGAATGAATGAATTAAACATATTCTATGTTTAATTCAGTCATTCAATATCATATGTATATATAAAATGTATACATAAAATATAGTCCTGAATGTCTGACTGACGGGTCAACGCACTGTCTTAACCGCTGATTGTGGAGACGAAATTTATATGATATAGGCAATGGTACTGGTCTTATTTAAGGGTTGGTGCCTGTTTTATTACGACAAGCTGCTTAGAAGCCGATCGAGACAAAAAGTTATCTATAGATAAAGGAATTTCGTGTCGGCAATAAATATTGAAAAAAAAAAAGCAGACTTTATATTTCGATTCATAATTCCTGTGGTGAAGGAGTAAGCTAGGTTGCATTGGTACGTGGTAATTGGAAAATAAATTATCGAATTTTGTGTAAAACATTCAAACGAGATAAGAGTATACCCTAATAAACAAAAAAAAAGAACCAAATCGGCCTACACATTTTCGATATATCAGTGAACATCTGACTAATCGAAAATGTGTAGGCCGATCATATATAAGTCTATAAAAACAACTGTCGTTCTTACGGCAATGGATGTACAATTGTACAGTTGAAGTAGTTCAAAGGTCATGCATTTACATTTAAATAAATCCGTTCGCATTAGTATCATTCGGAACTCTTAAAACAAGACACAAAAAATGGAACCGCCTTCATAAGAAAAATACGTAATTGAATTTTAGACTGTGACGATGACATGGATAATAAACTTATTTCAGTTAGTTTAATTTTAACATCAAACCACTGTACCGATTTTGATGAAAATTCTATGGGACCAATCGGAATAAGTCTTTCAAACAAAAACATTATGTTAAAATTGTATATACAATTTAAACATCAAAGTCATCGACGAATTGAGATCTTTCTTCTTGGAAGTCGGTTAAAAAGTATTTCAAAATATTCTCAAAGTTTTGTTCCTATATAAAAAAATGTCTAATTTTTTTTTGGAATTTTGGAATTTTTTTTTAGAATAGAATAGATAGTATACAGAAATAAATAATTAAGTAGCTTAAAATATATTAATTTGTTTACAGAATAACTTAGTTGACCTTACCTACTCTGCACCGATAAGCGACTTCATTAAAAGATTAACATGTGCTCCCGGAACTCTAAAAATAATTCAGTTTTTGGGTATCATTTTTATATCATAAAAAAATTTTGATCAAAATCGGGTTTGTAAATTTTGCAATCTGTTTGAACTAATAAATACACGGATGGAGTTATGTCCTAGTACAAGCAGTTTTATATAGATAGGAAGATAAATTAGTGATTTCAATTGTCCTTTCTGATGATAGCTTTCTTTAAATATAAATTATATTTTAGGGTTCCCTTATAGTTTCGATAAAAAGTAATTATAATAATGATTTTTAAAATTATGATTGAAATTTACTAAAGCAAGAATTACACTTGTATGTTGTATTCTCGCAACTGATTTAAAACAACTGTAATCTAGCAACAGTTACCTTGGTAACCTTACGTAAGCTAAGAGTGTCAATGAGTAAGTTACTGAGAGTGAATAATTTATATGAATTACTAAGCAAAACTTAGAAGTTGAAGTCTCTCCAAATGATATCTTAAGTGAGGTAGAGCCTAGCTGTGGCCTATTACGGAGTATAGCTCGTATACGCGGTGGCTCAACCGAGGCAGTACAGCTGAGTTTCCTATAGAGAGGGAGACAGCCGGGAGAGTAACTTTCCTTGTGTCCTATTCCCTAGCAGCCTCATTCCTTTTTTTAAGCTGGTAACGCATTTGTGAGTCATGTGGTGCCGCAAATGTCCACAGGCTGTGATCGCATAACTTCAAGAGTCCCGCCTACTCATTTGCTTTAATATACCTACATAAAAAATACTAAAACGACAGAATTCACACGCTAGAGGTCACGCTTCCATGGGAGTAATATGTTTATTATATTTATAATATAAATGACATAAATTGAAAGATTAATAATAATTTTCTAGAATAAAAACACGTGTGTTGGTTGTACATATATTAAATTTTATACATATATTCTGACGTTTGAAGGTTATCTGTTAGATACGAATAACTTTGTTGGCATACAGTTACTTGCGGCGTTCCTCAAGGGACGGTGCTAGGCCCTATTCTTTAGAGGTACTGCTGCTCCCTGGAATGCGCATCATTTGCTATGCTGATGATACATTGATCAACGCCTGGAGTGCAAATTATAAAGGTGCGGCCAGTCTAGCTGAAGTTGGAACTTCGATGATAGTCCACCGTATTAAGATGTTAGGTTTAAAGGTACACTTATTTAAGACAGAGGCTATGCATTTTCACGCAGAGGATCTCCAAGTGGCGCTAAAGTCCAGAAGACAATAATTACAGTGAGTGCTCAATTCAGATATTTGGGCCTTATTCTGGACTGGACTCTGGATTCGCTTTGCCGAGGGTTTTTAATGGGGTCCATGTCACTCTTTACAGCCATATACCATTTGGGTAGAATTTCTCACTGCTACTAATTTGGTTCTCTTGCGAAAACCGTAGAGGTTGTTAGCGACGCATGACTCTGCTAGCTCAGCTTGTAGTTTCCATGGTGGATACCTTGGAAAGTGCAAGTCGAGATATTATCGGAAGGATTTTGCTTCCGGGTAAACATGCAGGCAGACGACAGGCGTTCAACAACCAAGCAGGTGCGAAGACTTAAAGCCACTGCTCAGAGGGCTCCATTTCACCTGTGGAAGAAGGTCTGGCATCTGTTCTCGGTGTAAAGACCGTCGAGGCGGTGTTCCCTCATTTTGAGCGCCAGATTATAAGGCATCAGTGGGTGTTACATATCCGCTGACGCAGGTACTTATTGGACCCTGTTGTTTTGGTAAGTATCTTCGTTAGATAGGTAGAAAGGTGAGGTCTAACAGCTATGATACGACTCCCCCATTGATACGGTCTAGCACTCACTAAAAGAGGGTCACAGCAGTATATTCTGGTGGCAATGGTAGGATACCTCGCTAACGAGTTTGATTGCTACCGTGCTCAGCAGCAAAAAAGATTGGTCAGCAGTCACAACCTCCAGCGTGGACATAACGGCACGGAAGGAGGCCTCAGATAGAGAACGTGAGGCAAGCGCTTAGCTGATCCCTCAGAAAAATGGAGACGAGAAGGAAAAGCAGACGCTTTGCGCATCTATTATACCTGCCTGAGGATATCAATAAAATCAACACGTCATCCGTGTTTCAGAAGTGAAGTATGTGGTTCACTTTCATCATTAACGACTAAACACCTCAACCGATGTAGATATGTTTGACTTTTCCCATAAAAGTTTTACTAAAAGTTATCTAGATAATAATTAGATGCATCCTGACCTGAAAACCGTTCAGTAAAGGCAGTAGAACTATTGTTTTAGTATTATTAATATGTGATCGCAACGTAAATTTAAAAAAAAAAAACCGCATACATCATACTGTTGTAATGTTTTATTTAAGGCTATAAAATAAAAATAATTATCATTTTTATGAAGATTAGAGAGACTTAAGATTATACCTTATCTTTTCTTATTATGCAAAATAGTCTGACTGGATAACTAATTATTCTATAAACTTTCATTGTTCTATTAATCTATAGTTATATACCTATAGCTGCTCTAAAATTAACACAATCAACAATATTTCGCCATTCTTACCTAAAGAAATCAGCTTTTAATAATTACCTTCTGTGAATAAATAATAATATCTTTATTCGACTGCGCGGCGCAAAGGAGGGTAATTTGTTTATCGGTCTGTATGTTTGTATGTACATACATATGTATGTAGGTTTGTACCTTTGTGGAACTATTTAGACCAAATACGTGGGTGGATTTTGATAAATGATACGTCATTAGATTCATCATGCTGGCGCAAATGAAAATTTGAAAAAAAAAACAAAATGGTTGATTTTAGGCATTGGCGCACGTAATGTGAAAAAGATAAAAATGAAAATTGACGAACTATGTCAAGTGGGGTATAGCTGAATAGGTATTTAAAAATTATTATTAGGTTTCTCATATCGTTTTTCAACTCGAATAATAGTTTAGGATCTATAACGATTTAAAGTTGATTCATTAAACTTGTACAATAATTCAGTGTAACATTTCTACATTGGATGCGCCAATTTTTGAGACTACTTGCGGATTCTGTGATTTACATTTTGTTACAGTGTTAGTCGTCAAGACATAAACTATAAATTAAAATTTGGGCGATAGCCATAGCAATAAAAAATATTTAAATAGTGATTTCTTATATTTTTTACAAAAAGGCCCCTATCTCCGAAACCAAAGGACTTTTAACTGATTTTTTTTTTGTCATATGATAATTTATGATCTAGATAATAACCCACCTCAAGTTAATCGTTTACATTCGAGACACTCCATATATGAGCATTGTTATTTATGCCACCTCAATTTTACTCGTCGAAGACTCTAAAATATAAGACGGATTGGCGCAGCGGAGTTTACGAACACCAACTTTTTTTTTAACTTTAATTCTCAGCAAGTCCTCTCATTTGATACCAAGTTCGCCATCTTTAGAAGTTCGCCATATTGTATTTAAAATGACGTCTTCAGTTATTCATACCCATATAATATTATAGGTATCACATTCAGTATCTCGAGTGTTCCGCCATGTTAGATTTTAGATGACGTCGCATAACTAACCATGCATTGTCAACCGATCAAAACGTGAATACAAAAGTTCAGATCAATTAGTTGAAGATATCCACTTCAAATATAGTGGTGCAAGATTTCACTCGTTACAAACATAGTTACATTATACATATCATACATAAATATATTGCAAATTAAATAAAAACTTGTAAAAAAACAAAATTAAAATACGAATTATTGTATTTGTAAAATAAACCAAGCTTATGTATGACAATATAGATATAATAATTAAGTATAGAGCGTATTAGGCAGCATTTTTTTTTTTGCATTAAGATTGTAGGTAGATATAACGAATTAACATAATTGAAATAAACATAAGTTTAAAGCAAATTAACAAATAATAAATAATTATAAAATTTTATTGTTTCTAAAAGTTATTTTAAATATAAAAAGAAAGACTTATAATATGTAAGTGTGTGCTTACGTTCGCCATAAATAAGGACGACGTTTGTAATTTCTGACCATAGCTAGTCTTAGACTAATTTAATATCTCACAAGTTTGTACGGAACGCTTGGTGCATGAGTTCGCTCGCACTTTTTTAATAACTGCGTAAAATAACATTCTTTATGTGTTTGAGACGCCGGGTAGACAGTTTAATAAAACAGTTACGCAATAATTATATATTATACTGTTATCATTTCTGCTTTTAGTTGTTATTATTGATACATTTAGTTTTACAAAAAAACTCTATGTGTTAAATATACATTTTTGATTTGATCTAAAATGTTCACTTTCATCTTGTTTGTTATTGTGATTTTGTGTTCGCTTCATTATTTATTCTATCATAATAGTTTTGCGAAATCATTACTAACTATTCCCGGACCTCCGATAAAATTCTTTTTTGGAAATTCTCTCGACGTCTTACTGTCACCAGGTATGTAAAATATTTGCTTTGTTACTTTGAATAAGATATAAACCATATAAGGTGTTTATATTTTAAGAATATGACGTAGTATAGACATCAAGGAAACTCAAATTATTAAACACACATCTATACTGATTTAGGTATTTTTATAGTAGCTCGTGAATTTGCGCTCGGAAAGCAGTATTTGGTGAAGTGTAATTGATGATGAAGGCCACAGATGGTCATCGGAACCGGAATATGATTGTTAAGCAATTTATGCTCATTACAATGCATGTAGTAAAGTTGAGATGCAACACTCGGAGAACTCATCAATAATTATCAGCCCTGCATCGAGAAAAGCAATACTTTCTAAATTTTGATAAGTGCAAAATCTCAGTTGTAATATTAATAAAATTTTGATAAGTGCAATATCACAAATTGTCCCTAACTTTAATAAAAATTAGACCAACTTTAAAAACGAATTTAACACAAGTTATTTAAAAAACAAAAAAAAAACTAAGATATTACACATCACTAAAATATTTTCTATTAATATATATTTTTTGCTTTTTAATTGACACGGATTAAATTTTGTTTATGAAATCGATATATCTTTGTGTGTAAACACTCTGATATTGTCATAATTTTTCAGTGGAGCTGTTTATTTTGTCATGTAAATGGGAGAAGATGTACAAAGACATTCATCGTTTCTATGCCTATTTTCATGGATCCATATGTATTTATAATCCAGAAGATATTGAGGTAATCAATTTTATTTATAGCCTGTAATACCTCAACGTCATCTCATCTCAATTTAATTAACATGCGATGGAAAATATTTGAATTTACTATAGGACGGTGTTTTGTACGAGGCGTCAGAAAATTATCCGCAACTGTTATAAAGAGAAGTTGGTCGGGGACGGTTCAATTAATGGTTTATATTTTTTTATAGAAATGCGAAAGCTAATAACTGAATTTCGAGATGTATATTTCGTTTTGATATTTTAAGACTTCTAAAGAGTTTTTGGCTTATTTTTTAAGATATGAAATTTTTAAAGTTCACAAAATTTATTGAAACAATTAATGTAAATAAAAGTTTTTGATTATATTGGGTCAACCTTGGCGTGGGCGATACGGCGTCACCGATAACCTTTAGCTGATTGTCGTAATTGACGATATAAACATTATATGAATACTAGAATATTTCACGTTACATTGGCTTATTTACCAGGAATGTATGTTTTTACGCCACAAAATAAAGACAATTCTAAATTATGTGTACTGAATATATCATTTAATTAAATAAACTAAATTACTAATTTAATTTAATAAACTAAAGTAAATTAATACAAAAAAGGGATATTTTTTTTACAAAAGGTTTTTGGATTAAAGTTAATTTAATGATAAATAAATGTCTAATAAAGCATTGACTAACAAAAAAAAAATCTAAATTTATTTTTAAAACAAAATTTCTCGAAGCAATTGATAAAGTTAAAAATAATAAAAAAACACCGACAATCTATTTATTGAGACCATTTTAACGAAGCACACGCGATACTTCTGCTGTAAGTTGATGAGGAGTTGTGTTTACTAACTCCAGATGATGCAGCATCAAGTCAAGGTTAAGCAACTATATTATTAAATATAATTGAAATTACAATATAGTAAATTTCAAATCAAAGAGACGTAAAAAAACCCAATTGGTATTAAAATAAAACTTTTATAAATCTTAGCCACACTAACCTCAAGGTTTTATATTTAAATGAATAGGCTAGGCACTTGCCTATCGATAAAATTTAAAAACTTGCTTATAGTATTCATCGTTTAACTAAGTAGTTAAACGATAAATACTATAGGCAAGTTTTTAAATTTTATCGATTCAAATAATTTGCCTAGCTAAGTAATTAAATGGATGAATATTATTCAGTCCGCTAGTTCACCGGTAGCGAAAAGTAACGAGGATAGGCTGTTAATTCAACGGATTATTAAGTTAGTTGCCTGCTACGTAGTATATATTATAAGTGTATATGTTCGTATATACAGAGCTTTTGACTTTTCATTAAGGTCCTTCAATGTCCTATAAGTCTAGCACATTACATTCCGCAATAAAAATATCAGATTTTTTTATTTTGTTCACTAATACTTCGCGCGCAATTAGAATTTGCTTGTAGAAAGTGATTATGTTTTTCTGTAATTTACTACGAGATGAGAGTAAACTGAGCTTCTTGAACAGCAGTAATGGTGCTCAAATATTTGTTTATTTTATAAGCAATTAGAAAAGTGATTTTTTATGATATAGAACACTCTATTTGAAAGACGTTAATTAAAATTGGAACGCCAGTGAAGTTTCAATAACATTATTTTTTTCTATTGTATAGGTTTTCAAACGATTTTTTACCAATATTAAAATATTTCAGGTTATAGTTTCAAGTATGAAATATCACGAGAAAAGTAGCTTGTATAGATTCTTAAAACCGTGGCTCCAGGAAGGACTTTTGTTGAGCAATGGTACTACTATTTTTTATTTCTTTAAAATATGTCTAAATATATCTTTTTGATAAAAAATAATCATTAAAAATGGTAAAACTTTTCAGGTCCGAAGTGGCAACAACGCAGAAAAATATTAACACCAGCTTTTCACTTCAATGTTTTACAAAAATATTATTCAGCGTTAGAAGACAATAGTGAACGTCTGATAAATGTTTTAGAAAAAACAGACGGAGACAAAATTGACATCGTCCCTGTTATATCTGAGTACACTCTCAACACTATATGTGGTAAGATATTTGAAAATAAGAAATCTTAGCCTAACATTAACTCATCACCGATTATAGTAAACTTATTTGCATACTATATTGAAATGAATTAAATTGATATTTTCCAATAATCAGCAAACACGAACCAAATAATCCACTTCATTTTACTCTTACTGTAACCGACGTCCGACGAAGCATAAAAATGAGGGTTAAGTGTTTAACCTGTATATATAAATGTATCTACATTCCTATGTATAATCGTAACTACTCTGCTCGTAACAAAAGCTTAACCGATTTGATAACTAATACTTTATTAGACACATCTGTGTGACTTGATAGTCATTGGGTACATAAAATTCTTAATAATATAGCGGATTTTATATACTTTTGCCATTTAAAAGTCCGTTTTTATATATACATATTATTTAAATGTCTTAATTTATGTTATAAACAGAAACAGCAATGGGTACGCAATTGAATGAAGAAACAGCGGACGCTGGAAAATCATATAAAGAAGCAATTTACAACTTAGGTTACTTACTACTGAAAAGATTTGTCAATTTATTATTGCACCCTGATTTCACTTTTAAACTATCTCCCATCGGAAGAAAACAATCGAAATATTTGGCGATTATTCGTAAGTTTACAGAAAAAGTTATAAAAGAACGAAAGGATAAAGTTGTAAATGCAAGAACAGTAAATGACAGCAATTTGGATTTAAGCAAGCAAAAGGAAAATTTCTTTCCTAAGAAAAAAAAAGAAAGGAATGCTATGCTAGATTTATTGATTGCGGCTGAACGAGATGGTTTAATTGATGAGACTGGCATTCAAGAAGAAGTGGATACTTTTATGTTCGAGGCAAGCATTGTTGGTACCATAGTAATAGTATTTACTTATCCTCTTCATTTACAAAGGCGCATAATGTAATTGAGTTTAGATAGCTTAGTGGTAGAACACGTCGATCGATAGTAAGTTCAAATGTACTACTATTGAGTTATCAAGTATTTTTCTATTTTAATTAATCTTGTACTCGGCGCTGATGGAAACCATCGTGAGATGAGAAATTCTCACGCGTATTTACCCGGCAAATTGCACTGGAGCACTGTGGTGAATTAAACTCCTAACTTTCTCCTTGATAGGAGAGTACCTTTGCTTAGCAGTGGGACAATTACAGACTGTTACAGTACGCTACATAAAATGTAAGGAAGCTATTATAATCGATATTAATATTTTTCACGTTCAGTAGTTTGTATTGCCATAATGAAAAGCACGCAGAAGTTTTTATTTCTGGTCGGCGAAACAACAATCAATAACGATAGTCAAACTTATTATAACATTAAATGTATAAATTTATTTTAGGGTCATGACACGACAGCAACTGGATTAACGTATATTTTGATGACGTTAGCAAACGAAGAGGAAATTCAGGTATACTAAAATTGCAATATTATTTTATTACCCCTTTGGAATATACCCCCCATTTATATAGCTTTTGTAAATATTATCACAAATGTAATATATACGTAAGTTAGTCGTAAGGTAATATAAACAAATAAATGTGTATAGCTTGTAGATTGCAGTTTTCGATATCTTTTTTGTACGATATCACGCAGGCGAAAGTTGTAGAAGAACTAAAGAGTATATTCGGCGAGGACACTCGAGCAGCCAGCATGGATGACCTCAACAACATGCGTTATCTGGATCGCTGCATCAAGGAGTCCTTGAGGCTCTACCCTCCCGTGCCGTTCATAAGCCGCAGTATACCCACCGACACTGTTTTAAGTAAGACCGAATTTATATTAAAGAATGCGTATCATGCAAGATAAATTAGGTTTAATTAAATCACAAATTCTGCACTTGTGTTCGTTTAAAATAATACAGTCGTGAATTCAACAGGATCGTTGATATGATAACAATATAGCTGATTATGGCGCCATTAACATTAAATCTTTACTCCCCAATGCAAAAATGCTTTAGATTCACGTCGCAATTACAAGCTGAAATAACTTGCTTGATGTGAGTTGAACAGAATATTGCATAATGGTACCCGCGACTTCATCGGCGTATTTAATTTGAATATTAAGGATTATATTACCCGTTCCGAATCCGTTCCGTTCCGTTCGAATTTCGGGAATTCCGTTTGTAGAAAAATTCTGCACATTCTCAGAAATCTACGTACCAAGTGTCATGGTTTCATCTTTAAAAATGACGAAAACCCATACAAACTTTCTAAACTAGGGATGACGTGAAATTATTCCGGTGTGATGAATTTAATGTAAAACTTTATGTAAACACGTGCAATTTTTGGGTATAACCACTAATTTAGTAATTTTTCTAATAATTCGGCTTATAGCTGTTATCATATATCATATAATTATCATATATCTCTTATATCATAAAATTGTTATGCCATATTTATTAGTTTCCGGAGTCTACGCATAAAGAATATATGATATAGACATACATGAAATCGTTAGAGTTCTTAAGCTCTTGCATTAAGTTTATGTCAGGACTGTAGGCTTAATGAAATCTATGTATTCGTGTTTTTAATTAAACTTCTATTTTATATTTATAACGTTTTTTTCACTTTTATTTCAGGTGGTTACAAGATACCGGCCGGCACTATTTGTAATATACATATTTACCACTTACACCGTCAGGAGCATTTGTTCAAAAATGCTCTAAAGTTCGACCCAGATCGTTTTCTCCCTGAAAACAGTGTAGGGCGTCACAATTATTCTTATATACCGTTCAGTGCTGGACCTAGAAACTGTATTGGTATGTAAATAATGATATAAGAAATTAAAATAAATAATTAACTTAGTCTTGTAAACATACATTCAAAATATAATTATTAAGACGGAAAATTCACAAAATGTCCCACTGCTGGGCTAAGGCCTCCTCTCCCATTAAGGAGAAGGTTTAGAGCTTAATCCACCACGCTGCTCCACTGCGGGTTGGCGGATATATATCTGTCAGAATTTCTCCCGACACATGCAGGTTTCCTCACGATGTTTTTCTTCAACGCCGAGCTCGAGATGAATTTAAACACAAATTTAACACTTGAAATATCAGCGGTGCTAGCCGGGGTTTGAACCCGCGATCATCGCTATAGATTCCCTCCTTATTCGAAGTCGGTTAAATAAGGTATAATGTGGTTATATTTAAAGGTTTAGGGTAGGCAAGTAGTTAAATGTTATCGATCTAATTCATTTGTAAAAGTCAGTCAAGTCATTTGTAAGTAATTAAATTAACGAATATAATTTAGGCCGCTAGTTGGCCGATCCTGTAAAGTAACGAGGCTAGGCTGTTAATTGAACGGCTTATTAAGATAGTTTCCTGTGACATAGACATAGCTATTTACTTGTATACAATTTACAGATCAATTTTAATGGCATGTACATTTCAAGATTTATTACAGAATTGGACAAAAGTGTTGACAACCCATATTACTTTATACTGTAACTGATATATATTGAATTAAAATGAATATATGTATATATTTGTTTCAGGTCAAAAGTTTGCTATGATGGAAATGAAATTGGCACTTTCAGCTATATTGAGGAATTTTAAACTGATCCCTGTGACGAAGCCCACTGATCTTCAATTTGCTTCAGATTTAGTATTAAGAAATGCGGGACCTCTATATATGAAATTTGCCAAAAAAACTTGCATATAATTTAGATTAATAGTAGGTTACATTATATATAACTCCATAAATATCTCCTTATTTTTTCTATTGTGATGAGCATAAATTGCTTAGCAATGTAATTAATGCTTAGCAATTAATCGAATACAACCCTTGAAACGCTTGTTATCAAGTAATTCCGATGGCTACCTATGGTCTTCATCATCAGTTCCACTTTTTGCTTTTTGAGAGCAAATGCAAGAGTTACTATCAAAAATACTTAAATCGGTATAGGTTTGCCTATAATATTTGAAGAGTTTTCTAGATTTCTCTAGGATCCCAGCATCAGATCCTGACCTGGTATCAAATTTAACGCTTTCTCCGCAATTGGAGGAGAAAGCGTTAAACATAAAATGAAATAAAATGAATAAATAAAAATAAAAAAAGTCGCGGACGAATTGAGAACCTCCTCCTTTTTTGGTAGTCGGTTAAAATGGTCAGGCTGCTTTAATTATATGACAATATATAATCAAAGACAGTTAATTATTTTATGAAAATAGAAAGGAAACAAGCAGGCAGGTCGCCTGATATGTGATCACTGCCGCCCAAGAATATTTACAACAATAAATAAGCCACAAATTGAGAGAGAGAGAGAGTGTGGTACTAGGCTGCTAAAACCGGAAAATATCTGATTTTGTGCAAGAAAACGTGTCACTTGTTTTGAAGTTACAAACTTCTTCGCGATTTAAGCACAAAGGTGACGCTCACGAACTAAGGAGAAAATTTGAGGTAGTAAAAATATTCGTGGTATTTTTTTATTCTGTGAATTAAATAAGGGAATAATATAAAATATATAGTTTTTTTTTTACAATTCATTATACAAAATGTGAATAAGGACTTTTCTTAAAAGGGTTTTCTTACAATCTTTATCTTGCAAGAGTCTTCGATGTTTACATCGATCACTCCAAAGTTAATGGCGGACAGTATTATAATTATGTTATTTTGTTGTCTTAATTAATTCCGTATGTATTTCGTTTTTTCGATTAAATAAAGGCAGATTAGATTCAATATAAATCCGACTGCAATTCATAACAGCCAAATCGTAATTAACAGCAATGACCTTCAAATGCAACAATGAGCCAGGAAATCGATTCGATAGAAATTCGATTTCTCGTTATGATCAAAATTTAATACGATCAAGTTTCATTATTATTAATTATTTTATTGGTTCAATTGAAATTGACGTTATTACGAATTTCATGATCAATTATTTTTTAAGTTTATATAATAAAGGAACTGTTCACCTGATGAGGAATGATGATATAATTTGTCAGGTGGTTTGCCATAGAGACGAGACCGCATTTTTACCCTAAAACTACCTGTCCGTTGCGGTTTCGCTCGCGTTTATGGTTGCTGCTTCGATCCTATGAGTCGTAGCGTGATGTTAAATAGCCTTCCTCGATAAATAAATTATGAAATACAAAAATATTTTTTCAATTCGAACCAGTAGTTCCTGAGATTCAGCTTTATAATATTTATCCTAAAATATTTTTAACGATGGTTACGATTCTAATTTATGTCGCATACTTTATAAAACTGTCCTTGTTTTGATATTTATTAGTTTATATCTTTGAATTCTTAATTATAAATGTTATTTTACAATATAAAATATGTAGTTACAAAGTCCATATAAGCTAATTGAGCACGCATGTTATTAAATGTGTCTACATCAACATTAAAAAATATTATAGCTTTTAAAAGTGACGTGATACCCGTACAAGTTTTATTTAAAAATATAGATTTGATAGAATATACATATATAATATACATACATACATGTATAATTTTAAATAACTTTTTCATGGAAACGAGAAGATTTCTTTGTTATATGTAGGTTTATTTATTATAGGGCTGTTTTCTTATTGGCAAATTAATTGTTATAAGTACTTAAAATATTTGAAAACAGTTTTAATCTAAATTTAAAAAATATATCACGTCTGTTAACGTCGTAGTTAATGTTATGATATTACCATATAATATTTAGTTTGTCATTTTGCCATGAAATGACGCAAAATTGCGCTATCATTTGGTTCACCTTAGACCTTAGGTCTAAAATTGCAAAAAAATAAAGTTTCAATTTTACAAGATCTTAAATTGCAAAACGTCATGGTGTTCATGTTTATCGCAATTTTTTTTCTTTTTATTAGTATCAATTAAATATTGTATTTACAAAGTTGCAAATTGCTTTAACAATTTAATAATAGCATCATTGCAATGAATATTAAGTGACTTTTATAACCTATTTGATTGAAGTTTTATTTAAATATCATTATTATAGTAATTTTTTTCTTACAAAATTGCCAGAAAAAATATATAATACTTTGACACGCATCGGCTTCACCTAGGTTGCATACGATTATGTATTTATGTGTTGGTTCAGTTTTAACTACAATGTATCTCTATCGCAAACATGACCTGATTCTACATTTAGGATTAGTTCCAGATGAGGGAACTCCTTAACAGTCAACACGCCAGACACGAAATTTTGTATATGCATAAAAATATGATAAACCTTTTTAAGTAACATCATGATATGGCTACTGTATTCAGGGTTGCCTCCCAACTCCTTAACAGGCAGAACCAGATACGACACTTTATATACGTATTAAAATGTGTGCACGTCAAATGTACGTCTCGTCTGTGTTGAATAATTATTCAAAATAGCCTGTTTCATTAACAAATTATAAGTTTTTTGTTCAAGCCTGAATCCCAATTTTATTTTTGCTTTTGAAAATCGGCCTCTTTTCTCATTCAAATCTAAATATAAGTGACTGTCTGACTGACGTAGTGATCTCTCAACGCACAGCTCAAACCACTGGACGGATCGGGCTGAAATTTGGCATGCAGGTAGATGTTATGACGTAGGAATCCGCTAAGAAAGTATTTTGATTAATTCTACCCCCAAGGCGATAAAATAGGGGATGGGAGTTTGTATGAAACTTTGTCAATTTTAAACTGATCCGGTTGAGACCTTGCATGCATAAAGCTACTATGACGTACGCATCCCCGAAGAAAGGGTTTTGATAAATTCAAGTGAATTCTACAAAATATAAACATAAATATAAAATAAGAAGAAAAAATCTTATCATTTGCGAGTTATTCTGACGTGCGCTGCAAAAACCGTTAGAGTTACACCTATGTAAATTATAATAAAAATATTTATCTTAAATATTCTTACAAAAAAGCCGTGACAGAATACATTTATTTTTATGTGTAAGCCATTATCGTCAAAATTAATTCTACACAGACGAAGTTGCTAGCACCAGCTAGTTTTGATATATATCTATACCAAAATTCATCAAAATTGGTTCAGTGTTTTAAGCCTCAATAATTTCAATGTTTCAGATTTGCCATGCGTCCTGCGACGGCTCATTATTTTTTATGATCAGATATACCTTAATAACTATATAAAACTACAAAGTCTCATGCCAACAACTTCGGTTTTCTATTACCTTTAGTCAGTCTTTATCTTCGTAAGAGGCAGGGTCATTGCATCGTTATTAAATATATTATGACAAAAAAAACATATTCAAAGAAAATTTATGCAAAGGAAATAATTGTCTTCGTATATTTTCGCGTTGTATTATTTGCTTAAAATGCTCACCTTAATTTTACTTACTGTTCTGATTTTGTGTTTTCTTCATTGTTTTTTCTATCATAATAGTTTCGCGAAATCGATATTGCTTATTCCCGGGCCTCCGATTAAATTTTTTTTTGGAAACACTTTCGAAATCCTACGTTCACCAGGTATTATGCTTTTATTATATAATATTAAAAACTCGAAAGGTTTTTTACCTAACATGATGCGTTTTAGAACTTATGTAGTTTTTTAAGTTCTATATGTTTATATTGTTATAACTTTCAGTGGAGCTATTTGCTTGGGGTCAGAAATGTGCGTCGTCGTATAACGGTATATTTCGATTGTATGCATATTTACATGGGTCTGTCTGCATTTACAATCCAGATGATATCGAGGTACAAACATATCTTAATCAATAATATAAATAAAATCTTAAATTATATATAAAATTTCGAAATAATTGTGTTGATTTAAGATATTGAATAAAGAAGTATTAAATGTGACCATCAACTGACCCCTATAAATGTAAATCCGGATTAAAAAATATGACTCGTTTTCTTTTAAAAAGATGTTCATAATATAAATTATTATTAAAAATATTAATTTTGATTTTTTGTTTCACACCATTGACTAGATGTTGTATTTAAGATACGATTGTCAGTTGTATATTATAGTCAGTAAATAATATAAAATTAAAAATTATAAAATCCGCTGACAATTAATTCATTGAGACCATTTCACCGAGCTCCAATGCAATACTTCTGCTGTAAGTTGAGAAGGAGTTGTGTATCCTGCGGATTCCAGATGATGCTCCAACAGGTAAAGGTTACTCAAATCCTTTCGCAAATAGAATAGCGCTGATAACCTTCAAACGTTCAGACATTTACAAGACAGATTTTCGTAAATTACACACACATATTTTTTTTAATTATTCCCTGCGTTAGGTAGCTACGATGCCACAGACAGACGCACAGATACACAAATACACACGTCACAAAAATACAAGTCTATTAACTACTTAGATAGATAAGTTAGTCACTATTTTACTTTAACAGTAACAGTGAAATATAATGATAACTTTCATTCAATTACTGATCTTATTTTACCGCCTAATTTATTTACGTATTACTAATAATAATATAGTATTACGAATAACTGTAATAATAGTATTCTGAAAATACTATATTGTAAAAATACCAGACCATTACTAAAAATTTTTTGTTTTAATTTCACAGGTCATAGCATCAAGTATGAAATATCATGAGAAAAGTAACATGTATAAATTCTTAAAACCGTGGCTCCAGGAAGGACTTCTGTTAAGTAATGGTAAGTACCCTCTTTAGTAATATATTTTGTTCGTAATATCACAAAATTAGTACCTAATTAAAAATAATCTTCACAGGTCCGAAGTGGCAACATCGGAGGAAGATATTAACACCAGCTTTTCATTTCAATGTTTTACAAAAATATCACGCAGCGCTAAAAGACAACAGTAAGCGGTTAATAAGAGTTCTGGAAAATTCGAATGAGGAAGCAATTGACATCGTCCCAGTTATATCTGAATACACTCTTAACACAATATGTGGTAAGATAATTATACTTTATAGCTTTAGACAGTCAATCTCATCAAAAAGGAGTATTATTTACAACTGTAGCGAGCAAACAAGAAGGCAGCCTACGTGACGTTTCCGTCACCAAAAATAAATACTGAGGCATCTTAGCTACTCTACGTCGATTTATAAGAATAATGTAATCATTATATTAAATATGAATACTATACATTGCGAAAGTTTAAAATATATAATTGAGATACCATTTGATATTTTACAGAAACTGCAATGGGTACACAACTGAGTGAAGAAACAGCTGGTGTGGGAAAACTATATAAAGAAGCAGTTTACAAGCTAAGTAAATTAATATTGAAAAGATTTTCCAATATATTTTTGCATCCAGATTTTACTTTTAGACTGTCTTCGATTCATAGACAACAATCGAAATATTTGAGTATTGTACGGAAATTCACAGAAAACGTTATAAAACAGCGAAAAAAAAATATAGCAAATTCCTTAACGATGATAAATGACAGAGATCGAAATATGGCAAAGCAAAAGAAAAACCTTTCTGACTATAAAAGAGAAAAAAATCCAATGTTAGATTTGTTAATATCTGCTGAAAGAGATGGTTTAATTGACGAGGCTGGCATTCAGGAGGAAGTCGATACTTTTATGTTCGAGGCATGTACTTTTATCAACAGCAAATATTTATAATTATCATTAGAGGGGTTGTCAGCGCAGTGTAGGACGCCCACTTACAAGGTTGACAGACGACCTTGTTAAGGTTGCAGGCCGCTTCGTACAGGTCCCTTTGGAGATCTTAAGGGGAGGCCTATGTCCGGCAGCAGTGGACGTCCTACGGCTGAAATGATGATGACGATGATGAAATATTTATATGATTACTTTAAATATCGGTACTTAATTATTAAAATAGTTGCAGTAGTTTCGGTGTTTCTTTCGCACGTACAAAATTTGCTCTATGGTTATTACGTTAGTATAGGTATAATATACCCAGATCTATTTGCTTCATTAAAAATTGTATACGTTTTTTCAATGAAACTTAAATTAAATTATTGATTACTAAGTGTATGCATTAAGTTCCGGGTTGCTAATAAAATTTAACCGCAAGTACTGTTAATTAAATATAGTATGATTAATTTATTAGAAATGTAAATAATTAAAAAAAAAAATTGTCATCCCCATCCTTTAAGTTGCCAGGTGTAAAAACATGTACATTGCTGTTAATTATTTACAGTCATCTGTTTTTTATTTTATAAACATTACATCAATACTAAATAATTTCAGTACACGATAACCTATGGTATGTAATTTACATAAAGTTCTACAGGTAATTTGATATATCAACATACAGCTAAATTAAACGTTTTATTTTTTTTTTATTAGACCGTAGGCTTTGAAATAAACATTTTATTTGATTACCATGTATTTTAGGGTGAAATTAAATAATTCTGAAACTTCGTTTCAGGGCCATGACACGACAGCGGCTGGATTGACGTATTGTTTACTGTCGCTAGCAAACGACGAAGAAGTTCAGGTACAAAAATTAAAATATATATTCTTTAATTAAAGCAATGGCATTCCAGCATGAGAATCGTGTGATTATAAGTGATTACCGCCGCCAGTGAGGGTTAGCCTTTCGGCTCTATCATACCAACCGAAACGAAAAAAAAAATATTAGCTACTACACGCCGATTTTCTGTGCGAGTGTAGTACTGCCCTGAACAGACCCGTATATGAATGTAATTTTATTTGATTAACTTTTTTTATTCTTTCTTCTATGTAAAAAATCATAGCACACAATTAAATTTTAATTTGGAGTATAATTATATTTTTCTGCGTACAATAACGAGCAGGCCAAAGTAGTAGAAGAGCTGAAAAGTATATTCGGTGAAAACTCGCGAGCAGCCAGCATGGACGACCTGAACCAGATGAGGTATCTGGACCGTTGTATCAAGGAGTCTATGCGGCTCTACCCGCCCGTGCCGTTCATAAATCGCAGTATACCCGTTGACACTGTTTTAAGTAAGTCATTAATATTATAACAGTTATTTTCCAAAACCAGTAAATAATTTTAAATAATTATACTTGGCACCGACTTCAAACATAGTGAATATAATTTTATTGCTTTTTAGTTTACTTATATTGAATTCGTTTTTGAGGTCGGTTTATTTTTTTTAAGTGTCATATAAAGAATATTTATATATCTTTAATAATTTAACGATATTATCTTAAAGTATATACATATATAACCTAATTAAGATAAGATCATTAAATAATTAAAGCAATTAAGTTTATTTTATATTGCGGCCGTCGGATCTTGGCCACAACGAACTTCGTGCAAGTGATTACAGGATAATGTTATTGCATACTAATAGATATGTACCGAACACAAACACAAGAGATCCTTAGACGACCAATTATCGTAATCGATCGATTTTTATATCGAATTTATATATAAATATTTTAATCATGTTTTAAGATAAATGTAATAAAATAAGTAATGTTCTTTTTTTTCTAATTATGGTGTTGGAATTAATTCGTAGCGTTTTTCGTATGATAGTATTACGGTATCATAAGTATTACGGTATCCCATTGTTACCTACAACCAAATAATTATCTTGAAGCAGCTATTCTTAGGTATCGTTTTCAGTATATAGTTTATTTTTAAAGGGTAAATAAGAATATTTTATTATTTATTGAAAATGTCGACATTTGTACCGAAAAAGGTATTTTACGGGGAGTTTTATTTTAATATTTTAATATTAACAAAAGTGCTCCAGAAATTCACCGTATTTTAGTCGAAGTTTATGGTGAACATGCTCTAGCTAAGCAAACATCTCAAAAGTGATTTGCACGTTTTAAAAGTGGTGATTTTGACTGTAAAAACAAAAAGCCCAGGCAACCAAACAAATTTGAAGATGAACAATTAGAGGTCTTACCCGCGGAAGACTTATGTCATATGCTTAAAAAATTATCTACAATGTAAGAAGTTGACTTGTCAACGATAAGAAACCGCCTTAAAACTTTAGGGATGATCTACAAACAGAAATAGTGTGTGCCGTGTGAATCGTAACTGAGGGAAGTTGAGAGGCGTTTATTGACCTGCAAACTATTGCTTCAAAGGCAAAAAAGAAACGGATTTTTAGATTGTATTTTCATCAGCGATGAAGAATAGATCCATTACTTTAATCTCAGGCCCAAAAAGTCATGGCTTAAACCCGGGAAACCATCAACATCAGTAGTGAAGCAGAAAATCTATGGGTCTAAGTTTTTGCTGTATGTCTGGTGGGATCAGAGTGGTGTGGTTTATTATTAGCTGTTAAAACCAAATGAAACGATCGCTGGGGATAGTACCGACTACCACTAATGCTTTTAAGTCGTGTATTAAAAGAAAAACACCCAGGATATGCCGAGAGACATAGCAAAGTCATTTTGCAGCATGACAACGCTCATCCGCAAGTTGCGAGATCGGTTAAAACATACCTTGAAACCCTGAAATGGGAAGTTCTACCCCACCAGTACTCTCCAGACATTGCTTCATCTGATTTTCATTTATTCCAATCAATAGCCCTTAGCCTGTGTGAACAGAAGTTCACTTCCAATGAAGATTGTCAAAAATTGATCTATTTTTAAATTGCCTCTAAAGACGATAAGTTTCTCTGACATGGTATTCGTCTTTTGTCCAAAATATGGTAGAAAGTTGTAGATAGTGACGGACAGTACTTTGAATGATGTGTATTTCTATTTTTATTTCATATCAATTATTTTATTTCCACCAAAAAACACTACGAATTAATTCCAACTCCTTCTTATATATAAAATAAAATTACGATAGAAACAAACGAATAACAGTTTTCAATTATAAGAAAAAAAATCGGAACATCAAATTTATTTATTCAAACAAAAATATATATATTAATTGCTAGCTATTTTAAAACTTAATCCAAATATTATTATAATTTGGATAAACAATATTTGTTTTTGCATTTTGAGCATGAATAAGCAAACGACTGGGTTACCGACTCTTGAACAGGTAACACAAAGTTGGCCATGTGAAAAACATGATTCCTCCAAATTCACACCACAAACACTTGGGCCTTGTTGATGGACATCGTAAATGATAAACTCACATGATATTGTAATCGTTTGAACTTAAATGGCATATCAGTTGAAATAAAAGTACACGCACACATATACATACTACATTCGCACAATTTAAGTTTGTGTGAATGCACTAAACAATATGCTTAAAAATATAGACACGAAGCAATAATTATCGCTGACAATTTGCTTTAATCGAAGCACGTCCAAAATGAAAGGACCCATAAATAACGTAACACCATGTTGGTACTGTCAACACTGAAAAAAGTTTCATTTTGACAGCACAATCCCCATTAGATAAGTTTCATTTTGGCAGCAAAATCCCCATTAACAAAATTATATGCCGTTTATTGAATTCATTTGTTACAAAAAATGATAACATCACAATAACATCTTTCTGCTGAAGTCTTTTTCACCCGACTGCGCGATGCAAATAAGGGTAATGTTTTTATCAGCCTATGTATGCATGTTTGTGTTGTGGCACTATTTAGAACAAACGCATGTGCTGATTTTTAAATGATACGTCGTTTAATTTGTCATGAAGGTGGGAATGTAATAATAATTGGTCAAGTGCGAGTAGGACTCGCGCACCGAGGGTTCCGTACAAACTTGTAGAAATATATATAAGATATAAGACCAACCCACCTTCGCTTTGAAAATATAATAATGTAAATGGTGTTTTTACTTATAGCCAAAGTGCACATTTGCAAAAAGAAATAGTCATCAAAGGGCGGATGCGACGTCACAGCCCTCCATAAACTCAAACCATTTGTAGCCGCTTTAGCCGTGTCAGCTAGAAATAATAGGTATATAAATAAAAACTTTTTGAAAAAAACAAACCGACATCGAAACAAGTAAACTAAAAAGTAAAATATAAACAAAAAATAAAGCAAGCCGTGAAATACTTGTTATGTACTTAGTATTGTACTGCACTGTACTTGAGTAGTTTTGGTGGCCATCTGTGGTCTTCATCGTCAGTTCCATTTTACCAAAACAGATTTTCTAAAGGTATACATATCTATTGTGACATTGTGTAATTGATGCTTAACAATTAATCGAATACAACCCTTGAAACGCTTGTTATTAAGTAATTCCGATGGCTACATGTGGTCTTCATCATCAGTTCCACCTTACTAAATGTAGCTTTTCGAGAGCAAATGCAAGAGTTACTATTAAAAATACCTAAATCGGTATAGGTATGCCTATAATATTTGAGGAGTTCCCTCAATTTCTCCAGGATCCCAACATCAGATCCTGACCTGAAGACAATGGGACCACCTTGGAAGTATACCTTTTCAAACAAAAAAAAAATTTTGAAAATCGGGCCACAAATGGCGGAGTAATCGGCTAACAAACATAAAAAAAATACAAGGTCCAATTGAAAACACTCCTTTTTTTTGATAATATATATATATATAATAATCAATTATTATATACATAATTATATTATATTTTATTCTTGTTTTATTTTTATTACATGGTTGGTTTACCACTAATAATCTAGTTTTAAATACTAAAAAAACTAAATGTCTAGTGTTTACATTACCTAATGTAAAACAACAAACTTATAATTTAATATTAAATGGTGAGATCCTTGATGTTAGCGATACAACAGTATTTTTGGGAATTACCTTGGATATGAAGCTTCAGTGGAATTCCCATTTGGCATCTCTTACGGGAAGACTCAGCTCCGCAGCATACGCGGTTAGGAAAGTTCGTCAACTAACCGACGTTGATACAGCTCGATTGGTATATTTTGGTTATTTTCATAGCCTCATGTCTTATGGATTGATGTTATGGGGTAACGCTACAGATATTAATACTGTATTCATTTTGCAAAAGAGAGCTGTTCGTGGTATTTATAATCTAGGAGCTCGAGATTCCCTTCGAGATGTTTTTAATAAAGTTGGTATACTTACGGTTGCATCGCAGTACATTTACAATAATATTATGTATATTCACAACAACATTGATTCTTTTGATAAAAACAGTAACAGGCATTGTATTAACACGAGAAGAAAGGATAAACTTATAACGCCAAAGTTTCGACTCCGCAAAGTCAATGTTACCTTCTTGGGGCAAGGTATTCGTTTTTATAATAAAATTCCGCAAAAAGTGTTACAGTTTACGAAAAATAAATTTAAAGTACATATTAAAAAATCCTTAGTAGCTAAAGCATATTATTCTGTTCAAGATTATATAGATGATAAACATGCTTGGATTTAGTATAAGCTGGATTCACACAGGGTATTTAATATATTTGTAACTCATAAATGTATGTACCCATCGTAAAACTTTTAAAAAGAGTAACTATCGAGTTTCTTGCCGGTTCTTCTCGGTAGAATCTACATTCCGAACCGGTGGTAAATTAATTAATTAATTAGTGTTTAGTTTTCTTTTGTTTTTGTATTGACGATTCAAAAGTGCTTGTAAAAGCCTACTTGAATAAAGCATATTTTGATTTTGATTTTGATTTTGATTTATATTCTACTGCACACCACTTCCATTACGCTACGTTAGTAAAATATTTAGATTAGACATTATCAATAAAATATCAAAATATACGTATATTAGTGATGCCAATACGAAAATAATTGGTCCTTAATTCGAACAAAACTAATTGTTTATTTATAAATAACTAATTATTTTACTAATAACCAGAAGACTTATATGTGTAGTATACAGGTCGAGTTATTTCATTTACTTCTTTATACGTGTGTATAAAGAAGTAAATGAAATAACTCGACCTGTTTGAATTTAATTTTAAAATTTTCGTACTAAGTTAATACGGGTACTTAAATCAAATCGCGTGAAGCTCTTATATTAAATGTTAATTACGTAATGACGTTATAAATCGATGATAAAACTTTTAAATGAAAAGTTTATTTTATTATTTTTAGCAAGTTTAAATAATATTTTAAAATGATGTCAACTCTGGTAACATTATTTTAAAATTTTATTAATCGAGCAGAATTATATCACAGTTAATGTTATAATGTTGTAATAGATGGCGTTAGCTGTACGCTAAATCGCGCTATCATTTTGTTAGCTGCGATATATAGATTGCATTGCGTTATTTATAAAGGTTTGCTGCCCTCATGTTTTCGTTTTGATATAAATTTCTCCTCAGTGTTTGTAAAATTGTTTTTTTGACCATGGTTAACTTCTATGTTAATTTGTTACAAGTACATATAATTTCATTCTAAGATTAATATATTTTCCGCTTGATCAATTTACAACTTGATACATTTACGCGTTCCTGAGAAAAAGGTTGAAAGACAGACGTACAGACCGACAGACACACGAACAGAAATTTACAATTACGCCATATACAAACAAAAATTTAAAGTTTTCATTTATCATTTAAGGTGGTTACAAAATACCTGCCGGAACAATATGCCACATACAAATTTACTATTTACACCGTCAAGAGCATTTGTTCAAGAATGCTCTTAAATTCGATCCAGATCGCTTCCTCCCCGAAAACAGTGTTGGGCGACACAATTACGCCTATATACCGTTCAGTGCGGGACCTAGAAACTGTATTGGTAAGTAAATGAAGCTATGAGAAAAAATATGATAATAATATACAATAATATAATTTCATAGTTCAAATGTGTTAATGTCGAGTGTTACGAACACGGAACAGTTGCAGACAACAAAGATATTTCGTAAATTTGTCTATGTTTATCCAAAGTAAAGTCTAAAAATATACATATGTGATTTATACACATATATGTTAATTTATGCATTTTCAGGTCAAAAGTTCGCTATGATGGAAATGAAGTCGGCGCTTTCAGCCATCTTGAGGAATTTCAAATTAGTCCCTGTTACGAAGCACACTGACCTTCAATTTTCTTCAGATTTAATATTAAGAAATTCTGGGCCCGTAAATGTTAAATTTGTAAAAAGAAGTAGTTTTTAACGAAATTTAAAATCAACTTGTATTGCAGGCACGGTAACATTTGTTATGGTAATATATTTTAACTAGCAGTTACTCGCGGCTTCGCCCGCGTAAAATTTGTAATCTACTAGACGCATTTTGAAAACTGGTATTATCACTGTCTTTTTAGCATTAATGTAGTGTTTTTAATAAAGAGTACTTATTTTACACTTAATTATTTTCATTTCTTAAGTTATCTTTTATTAAAGCTATAGCATTGAAAAATATAATTTTTTATCTTTAAATGCATATATAATCTATATATAATCTTTAATTCTGGAT
Organism: Hypolimnas misippus; assembly: GCA_037950945.1. Classification (NCBI taxonomy): domain Eukaryota; kingdom Metazoa; phylum Arthropoda; class Insecta; order Lepidoptera; family Nymphalidae; genus Hypolimnas; species Hypolimnas misippus. The sequence goes on from JBBEEQ010000017.1 coordinate 7,107,251, forward strand.
CGAATGATGGAATTTAGCGCCATGATAAAAGTCTTAAGTATCGCGCGTTCAACGAAAACAGGATACACATGATATCTCACCCCCCCCCCCCCCCCCCCGTTCCTTTCCCACCCATTAAAGCCTCACCTCATTAATAGACGGTCTATAAGTTGTAAGACCTTTACATCATAAGCAGCGCTTAATAACTTGAGGCAATCTTAATATGTAAAATTGTAACCTCCAGGGATCGCCCCAAAACGGTTTGATACGATTAAATATAACAGGGTAAAATGTAATCATTTTAAATACGAAATTTACCGCTTTTAATACGGGATAATTTTAGAGCTCTGGTAGGTATTATAGTAATAGTATCCTTAGGCATATTTGCGTTAAAAAATTTTAACAGTAGGTCTGTTAGTATTTTTGGACAACGCACTCAAAATCTATTTCCCAGATTATTAACTTTATAAGGTAAAATTACAGCAAGTACAGTGACAGCTATTTCCTGAATGAAAAGAAATATGCAGAATATTTTAATTTCAGTAGATGCGAAATACTCTCAGAACTTTTTTGCCTTCAGCATTTTTCGATTAATAGATCAGAAAAAATGTTTTGTCCGGTCTTGCTGTAATAAAATTTAAACCGCCTTTTGGTGCTTTAGTTGTATTGCCTTTCCAATGACTTTTTAACACAAACAAATCTATTTTAAATTACCGCATACAATAATATATTTACTACCTTTATATTTTTAAAATGTCGTCCATAGCTATCCCAAATTAAAATCCTACGGGGACCTGTACACGCAAATAATAGATATTGTACAATTGAAATTCCACTCAAGACAGTTCCACAATTCGCTTACAGGGAGAGTCACAATATCTTGACGACGTTAACAAGCTATATCATTAATAACTATAATTAACACAAAAACTTTACAAAGTAAATTTTTGAATATTAAATATGTCATAAAGCTAATGCCTATGTTTTGTAATACAATATACATAAATGTAATAGTAATAAGAGCCGAGATGGCCTAGTGGTTAGAACAAGTCGATCTCAACTGATGATCGCGGGTTCAAACCCCGGCTAGCACTGCTGGTTTTTCAAGTGCTAAATTTGTGTTTAAATTGTTCTCGAGCTCGGCGGTGAAGGAAAACCTACATGTGCCGGGAGAAATTCTGACACATGTACTCGTATATCCGCCAACCCCTTCTCCCCAATGGAAGAGGAGGCTTTTGACCAGCTGTGGGACATTTACAGGCTGTTACTTTACTTTTTACTTTTATACATGAATATTATTACAATGTGATAATAATTGTATTTCATGATCCTTGCCACCTATTCCCTGCATATTTTGATGGACAGTATTTATGCACACGGGCTTCGGCTTTGTTTTTTTAGCCCCCGACGCACAAAGAGGGGTGGTAAAAGTTTGATCTGTGGCACTGTAGCTCTTAAACGGGTGGACCGATTTGGATACGGTTTTTTTTAATTTAAAAATGGTTTTCTAGCAATGGTTCTCATATACGTTTTACCAAAATCGGTTTAGCTATTTTAAATAATGAGCTCTTTTCTTCTTAGCTACGGTAGTAATCTAAGATGAACAATAAGTTTTAATTTACTTTTAAACACATGTATGACCTAAATTTTTAAACAACTATGCATGCAACATAACTATACAAATTTATAGAATTCTTGGTCTGATGCTGCAGCCAGGATCAGTAGGATACCCAAATCTTCGCCAACTTACAGCAGAGGTCTCGTGTTGGTGGTCGTTGAAATGGTCGCAATGAAAAATTCTCGTTTTTTTTTAAAATTTTCAATTGTAGTACATTATTCGTTTAAATCAATTTTCTTAATCTCAATATTATTATAAACATTATTCAAATTATAAATTAACTCTACAAGTTTTGCAGTAATGAATTTTTACATCATAAACTAATAAATGTGATAGAATCACCTTTGGTCAACTTAAACTTACAAATGAATTTGTTACTATCAAACAATATAAAATTGTTATAATGATGACACAAATTGTATCGACACAAATTTAAATTATATGTAAATATACTAGTTATTTGTTTCTACCTATTTGGTATATTGATGTATAAGCGATATAAATGTAAAGTTTTATTAAAATCTCGTTAGTAGTTTTTGCGTGAAAAATCAACAAACAACCATTTCTAACCGTGTCTTGAATGAGGAAGAACGGGGACACCTAGCACATGTTAATAATTGCTTAAAAGGAGCTCCCCAGCTGTATCTGTTCGTATGTAGGTATACGTTAAAGAAATAAAGATTTTTTATTTATTTATTTATTTTTATATACCTTTTGGATCCATCCTTCCAAACATCCATCTAACCTCACTAGTATGTATGTTCATTATCATTTTATTTTATTTAAATATTTTAATTTTTGTTTATAATGAATATAAATATGTATTTAATTAACAGTCATTATTTTCTTGAAATAATTCTTAATATTTTATTTTCATTATGCCATATTAATTTCCTGTTGCGAACTATCCTTTTTGTATATTATTTGTACGAAATAATCTTACTGTTTTACATTTGCCAGGCGTCCCAGGACGACATTTTTTTATCGTCAGAGATACTTATCTGTATAAAACTACAAAGTATAATGCCAACTACTTCTGTTTTATAACAGTCAGTCAGTCTTTATCTTCGTAAGAGGCAGGGTTATCGCATCGTCAACAAATAATTATTCAATATTTCGTTCTATATAAACTATGTAAAGGAAATATTTTTCTCGACATTTTTCGCGCTGTATTATTAGAAAATGCTCACCTTTATTTTACTTATTGTTCTGATTTTGTGTTTACTTCATTGTTTTTTCTATCAAAATAGTTACGCGAAAACGATTTTGCTTATTCCCGGGCCTCCGATTAAATTTTTTTTTGGAAATACTTTCGAAATAGTACGTTCACCAGGTAATATGCTTTCAATATAATTTTATTAAAAACTCAAAAGATTTTTACCTTATAGTGATGCATTTTGGTCCTTATGTAATCTTTCAATTTTATATGTTTTTATTGTTATACATTTCAGTGGAGCTATTTGCTTGGGGCCAAAAATGTGCGTCGTCGTATAACAAGATATTTCGAATTTACGCATTCTTACATGGGTCTATCTGCATTTACAGTCCAGATGATATCGAGGTACAAAATATGTTAATTAATAATATAAATAAATTGTTAAAATTATGTATGAAAATTCGTATAAAAAAGATGTGTAACCGGGTATGCTTTGAGACCAACGCCGCAGTACTGAATAGGTAAGTGAATACAGAAATATCAAATGTGACTATCAACTGCAACCTCTAAATGTAAATCCGGTTTGAGAAATATAACTCGTTTTTTTGTTTAAAAACGTGTTCATAAAATATTAGCTCGAATGTTTAATTAAATTCTATAAATATTTATGTTGCATTATACAGCTTTAAAAATAGTAATGAGCTACAAAAAAATATTAAAAAGAAGGAATGTGCCAATTTTGGGGTAGCATGAATAATTTTGGTAATTCTTACTACATGCGTTGGTATTGAGTTGTCTTAGAATACTTATTGTAAAATTACTAAATCATTGTTAAATATCGTCTTTTATATAATACAGGTCATACTGTCAAGTATGAAATATCATGAGAAAAGTAACCTGTATAAATTTCTAAAACCATGGCTCCAGGAAGGACTTTTATTAAGTAATGGTAAGTAAGTTATTTACATTACCCTTTTTCGTAACATGTTTTCTTCGTAATATTATACAATGAGTACCTAAAATAATAAACAATCTTTGCAGGTCCGAAGTGGCAACATCGGAGGAAGATATTAACATCAGCTTTTCATTTCAATGTTTTACAAAAATATCACGCAGCGTTAGAAGACAACAGTAAGCGGTTAATAAAGGTTCTGGAAAAATTGAATGAGGAAGCAATTGACATCGTCCCAGTTATATCTGAATACACTCTCAACACAATATGTGGTAAGATATTAAAAAATATCAATTTGTATAAGTAGTTTCACGTAAGTGTATCGGTCTGAACTATGCGCATGACACTGCGCAAAACACAAAATTAGCCACCAGAACTGTCGTTTAGACATTTTGTTAATTTTAATGATTAAATGCTTGTTAAATTAATGTGTTTAGATCATAATTTATTAACATTTTAGTGCAATTTTTATCGGATGAATTGCTCAAATAGTTTAATACATTAATACTAAACGAGTGACTTTCATTCCAGGATGTGTTTATTTGCTTAACACGTTGACAGTCCCTGCATCACATATGATACAAATTTATTTTTCACCATACGTCCTTGCATCACATCTGATGCAAGTAGGCGTACAGACTCTACACCGTTTATTGGCGTGGACGTCTGAGTTAGGGTAATAAATATTATTAGGACGTCTAGAATAGATAACAAGAAAAGTAAAACACCAATGAACCAACACATTTTTTTAGTCAATGAAAATATTGCTAAGACAAAAAATCAATGAAATCGCAGGACGCCACGTGAAGGTTGTTGAATTTGGCCTGGACAGTCAACGTGTTAATAAGTCGAGTAAAGATATAATAAATTATAAGTGTCTTTTAACAGCTTAGATTGTTCAAAAGTTTATAACATTATTACGTATACATTAAATTTTTTAATTCTTGTTCACTCGGCTGTACCATGCGCGAGTTCGGACTAGCCTCGTATTCAGACCAACACACTTGAAACAAGTTATAGCTGACGACAGTCAATCTCATCAAAGAGGAGTATTTTTATTACTGTAACGAGCAAACGAGAAGGCGGGTCACATGGTGTTTCCGCCAGCCAAACAAATATTGAGGCGTCTTAACTACTCTAAGTTGATTTTCTATAAGAGTGTTTTATATTAGGTAAATGAGATACCATTTGATATTTTACAGAAACTGCAATGGGTACACAACTGAGTGAAGAAACAGCTGGTGTGGGCAAATTATATAAAGAGGCAGTATACAAGCTAAGCAATTTAATATTGAAAAGATTTACCAACATGTTTTTGTACTCAGATTTCACTTTTAGATTGTCGTCAATTCACAGACAACAATCGAAATATTTGAGTACTGTTCGTAAATTCACAGAAAACGTTATAAAACAGCGGAAACAAAAAATAGAAAATTCCATTATACAGGACAAAGAGCGAAGTATTTCAAAGCACAAGAGAGATTACCTTTCTGAAAATAAAAGAGAAAAAAATGCTATGTTAGATTTGTTAATTTCTGCTGAAAGAGATGGTTTAATTGACGAGGTTGGCATTCAGGAAGAAGTGGATACTTTTATGTTCGAGGCATGTACTTGTATTAATAGCAAATATTTATATAATTTTTACAACAATTTACATTTAATTTTTTTGTTTCCCTGTTATAACTTGTCATATTTTATTAGAATTCTATTCAAGTAGTGTTGCCATCAACCAACTTCATAATATGAAAGTAAAAAAGGAGTTATATTACTAAATCCAAAAGAAACCTAAATATATCCATTAATTTTATTTTAAAGTAGCTTTTGTTGTTAAAACTATGTTTATTTACAATAATAAGAAGAATAATTTATTTAGAATAGTATCTTCTTTTTCAAAGAAACTTTTTTCAATTTGATAATTAGAAAATGCAATGCATTAAGTCCGGGTTGGCAATAACAAAATAAGCCGAATATAATCGAATAACTGTAATTAATTTATTTGTGTAAATTGCAACTGTATATTTTATAATAAATTGTACGTCATTTGAAAGGAAATTATACAATTAATTCAAAAAACAATGATTGCCAGCTACCAATCAGCCGTAAGCAGTACGTTGCCATGTATAAATTGGTACGTTGCTGTTAATTATTTACAATTATCTGTTTTTTAAATATTATATAATGATGCTTAATATTTACTGTGCCTGATAACCCATGGTTGCCATTATAAAAAATATCCGCAAGCAGTGGTTGCCATACCTGCAGAATGGAGAGGCTATATTATATATAATTATAAATAAAATTAAATACGAAACTTTGTTTCAGGGCCATGACACGACAGCGGCTGGATTGACGTATTGTTTACTGTCGCTAGCAAACGAGGAGGAAGTTCAGGTACAAAAATTAAAGAATATACTTTTTAATAAAAACAGCGGACAAACCAGTCGTTTTATAATGTGTGATCACGGTTAGGCTTCCGGCTCCATCACACCAACCGGTACGAAAAATAATAGCTACTACACGCCGATTTTCTGTATGTGTGTGGTAATGCCCCGAACGAGCCAGTCCGTATATAAATATAATAATATTTGATTTAGTGTTTTGTTTATTGCTTTCTATGTGTAAAGCAATCATAGTTCTCATAAGCGTCCACTTTACCACTTGTTACAAGCACAACAATAGCAATTAAAAGCCTTAAATGAAATGGAAATTTTAATTGACTATAAATTTTAATTTAAAGTATAATTATATGTTTCCTGCGTACAATAACGCGTAGGCCAAAGTAGTAGAAGAACTGAAAAGTATATTCGGGGAAGACACACGAGCAGCCAGCATGGACGACCTGAACCAAATGAGGTATCTGGACCGTTGTATTAAGGAGTCTTTGCGGCTCTACCCGCCCGTACCGTCAATAAGCCGCAATATACCCGTTGACACTATTTTAAGTAAGTCATTACAATGTTTTATTGTATACTTAGCAATGGCGTATTAATGTTTCAAAAGATATTATTTATTATATAGTAAAAATCTTTTAGATCAACTGGACATGCTACCTAGATTATTAAAATAACCTGTGTTAAGGATGAAGGCCTTTTCCTCCAGGCTGGCGTTAACAATTTAAGCACATTTTTTTTTAAAGTACCTATGATTATATTAATAAAACAAGAGAAAATAAAACAAATAAAGTTACTATACACACTACTTTAAATCTATATGTTAATGTGTGCTTATGAAGTTGAGTTTTGTTTTTTGCGAGTGTGTAAGTATATGTATGTATGTGGGTTTAATTAATAATCATAAAAAAATATATTTGTTTTAGTAATGATTGTTCGCGTCTAGAGTTATTGTGCGGCAACAAGCCCTAATTAAACATTGCTATTGTTCTAAATCAGGCACTTCAGCGATTTCCATATGATTAAATTTTATATCTACCGACTAATATTTTGTTAATATCCCCCTGCTGGGCAAAGGTCTCCTCTCCTATTAAGGAGAAGTTTTAGAGCTTAATCCACCATGCTACTTCAGTGCGGGTTGGCGGATATACATGTGTCAGATTTTTCCGTACACATGCTGGTTTCCTCGCGCTATTTTCGCGAATTAAAACACAAATTTAGCACTCGTAAATTCAGTGGTGCTAGCCGGGGTTTGAGCCCTCGATCATCGGTTGAGATCGACGTGTTCTAACCACTAGGCCATCTCGGCGATTTTAAGTTTTGTTAATGTTATAACGAATGTTACGTCATTTTTTTTTCTAACATTCAACTGTGCACTCGTTAGTTGTATATCTCGTAAAATTATTAAAATCGAAGTTTTATCAAGTTTAGGTTTAATTTACACGTTAAGCTCCATAGTGTTCACTATAACACAATGATTGTAAAATTATAAGCATATGTATTGTTCAATATACTAAGAAGAAATGAATTTACTAGTCTTTTACATGTAGAGTACCGCACTTTATTTAAGTAAATGTGAACGTTCAAGTAAAACATAAAGTGTTATTTTATGTTGATGTAGTACTGTGTATAATATAAAGTGTTGCTTAACGCTAAGGACCCAATTCAATCTTTCTATAATAATTATTTATAAATGTTAAAAAAAATCTCATAAAAGTTAATAATACTATATTTAGTGTATGGTAGCTCGTTGAACAGTTACTCATTATTATATATCGCCAGTACGCACCCTCCCTCTCTCTAGCATAGATCGCTCGTCTCCACTCTCACAGATGTATTCATAATTACATTTAAATTAGTGACTAGAACCCCAGAGAAGATATAACAATAAATTAGGTGGTTGAATTTAATATTGGCCGTAACATTGCCAACATTTTTAAAACGGCTCGTGGCGCAATCTCGAGTTGTTTTAATATGATTTTTGCGATACCACCCCAACAAGAGATGCAGTATACGATTATAGTTTGGCGAAGAGCAAAGTAGACACTACGAATCACAAAACTATTAGCAATCTTTTTTAAGGTTTTAAAAATAAAGATATATTACTTACCCTGGTTGTTAGCAATTGAATGTGCTCTTTGAAATTAGAATGAACTTTGAGATATATAGGGGTCAGTGGTTGCGATCTTACTCGTATAGAAAGTGAAGTTACTAACGAACCAATCGAATACAGTATCTAATTTACACTGGGTTATTTTCTGAATATCCGGCCTTGATAAAAAAAAGAAATAGCAGTATCTCCTGCAAATGAAACAACTTGACGTTTAATCTAAGATTGATTTCGAATTTAAATTTGACACTGACTTCAATATTTTGTACAAAATATTTTTTTTTGCTTTTCAGTTAACTTGTATTAAAGTCATTAATGAATTAAAGAAATTAAATTAATTATCTTATAATGCATCTCTTAAATTAAATTTTAAAACTATTTATAATTTTTATATTTTAAAGAATATTTACAAATATATATTGCCATTATAACATTTTAATAAACTAAAGTAAATTAATAAAAAAATAAAAAAAGGATAATTTATTACAAATGATTGTAGATTTACTTTTGAAGTGCCTTTAATTGTGAGAAACCTCACATAAACATCTTTCTGCCGCAGTCTTTTTTAAACGGACACTGATTCAGTTATTAAGATAACCAAACGTGACCTTAGTACTTGAAGGTAGTTTCAAGAGGAACGGAATGTAGGTACAACCCAAAGTCTAAAGTTTTATTTCTCATTTAAGGTGGTTACAAAGTACCTGCCGGAACAATTTGCCATATAGAAATTTTCTTTTTACACCGTCAAGAGCATTTGTTCAAAAATGCTCTTAAATTCGATCCAGATCGCTTCCTCCCCGAAAACAGTGCGGGGCGACACAATTACGCCTATATACCGTTCAGTGCTGGACCTAGAAATTGTATTGGTAAGTAAATGAAGCTATGAGAAATTATTATAAAAAATTAACTTAGTTTTATAATTATCAAAAGTGGAATTACACAAAACCAAAATATAATTATTATAATTTTTATTAAAGTTTATTCAAAATAAAGTATAAAAATATAAATGTATAATTTATATACATATATTTTAATTTATGCATTTTAGGTCAAAAGTTCGCTATGATGGAAATGAAGTCAGCGCTTTCAGCCATCTTGAGGAATTTTAAATTGATCCCTGTGACAAAGCCCAGTGATCTTCAATTCGCTTCAGATTTAATATTAAGAAATTCTGGGCCCGTAAATGTTAAATTTGTAAAAAGAAATAGTTTATAATATTTTTAACGAAAATTTATATGTGGTTGTTGAATCAACTTTTTTGTAGGCACAGTAACATTTGGTATGGTAATATAATTAAATTAGCAGTCGCCTGCGTAAAACGTGGATTCTAATCCTGCGTTTTGGAAAACTTGTAATATCACTGTCTCTTTAGCATTAATATAGTCTTTTTAATAAAGCTTTACTTTACACTTAATTTTTTTCATTTAAATTACACTTATTTCATTAATAAGCTAGTTCTGTTCGCAGAGTATATTTCGTTATAGATATTTTTTTTCATTTTATAGAGAGTAATTAACCTGGACGATTTAAGTTATCTTTTATTAAAGCTATAGTATGAAAAAATTTAATTTTGTATCTTTTAATGAATAAAAAAGTCTTAGAAATCGCACATTCAACAAAAACTGAATACATATGATATCTCATCACATCCCCCAGTCCCTTTCCCACCCGTTAAAGCCTCACCTGATTAATAGAAGGTCTCTAAGTCCTAAGACCTTTATATCATGAGCACTTAAGATCCCACAAAATTATAACTTGACGTATTTTGCACATTGTAACCTTCAGGGTGCGTCTCAAAACGGTTTTATATATTATATATAAACGGTAAAATGTTATAATTAAAAAAAAAATAATAATAATAAAATAAAAACTAACTTTTTAGCATTATTTCTTAAAACCGATTTTTATATAACTATTTTATGTGGTTGCATAGAATGTTGGTCCTGCGTACACGAAGATAAGGGATGATTTTTGTGTTACATGAAATAAATATATACTTAATTGCTTTAGACAGTATAAAAACATAATATATCAACGTAAAATCGCGGTAACAACCAGATGAACGTATCTACAAAATATCGAAAATCTTTTTTTAACTAAAACCGTTGAAAATGTTTTCTATGAAATGGCAAAACAACGTAATTTAAGATTTCACTAATTCCAAAAAAATGATATATTTATTATTAGAACCACTTTTCTGTAGATCCAAAAAAAAATATTATGAGTACTACTAAATTAGGAAGAAGTACAATTTTTAAAACGAAATTTTGTTCAAAAAGGAATTTCGAGATTCTGTGATACAGATATTTAGTTATCCAATTCAAGGAATATTTATTCTAAGTTGAGGGTTTACGGATAAAGAAACAATTTTTCTCCATTAATACTTCACCTCCTCATTGTTCCCCGATAGGGTATGATATAGGTAAATTTTGTGTTTCACATTTCATATAGTTTTGAAATAATAATATTTTGCATACAAACGTTTTTATCCCCGTATCTCCATTTAGCGGTGGAATATCAAAAAACCCTTTCTTAATTACTTCCTAAGTTGTTATAAAAATACGATGACAAATTTTCAGCTAAATAGACATAGACCAGTAAATATTTTCCCTTTCGAAATTTAACACTTTTACCGCCTTAATAAATAATAATTTTAGAATTATTTGATACAGGTATTTATTTATTCACCATAAGATATATGTATGCTTAATTAAATGTTAATCGGTTTTTTAAACTTCACAAGCCCAGTGCATCCATGCGGAAGATAATATACGGTACGTTTTGTATTTCACAATTCATTATTAGTAGTAAGAAGTATTAAGTTTGAAGTATATATGAACACAAACAAATCAAAATTGAAATCACCGCATATAATAATATATCTACTACTTTTATATAACATTTTAAAAATGTCTTCCATAGTTTTATCAAACAAAGTAAAATCTATAAGGGCGGTACACGTAAATAATAAGTATTGTATAACTGAAATTCCAATAAAGACGGCTCCACAGTTTACTCAATAGAGAGAGAGCCACAATATATTGGTGAGGTTAACAAGCAATATCGTTAGTAACTATAATTTTAACGAATACTTTGTTAATTTCTTTCGTAAAAGAGAATGCCTCTTTTACGAAAGAACTTAACAAAATAACATTTTAATATTAAATATGTCCTAAAGCGAAAGCCAATGTTTTGTAATACAATATACATGAATATTATTACAATGTGAAAAAAAATCTATTTCATGATAAATTTGATAGAAACATCTTTGGTCAACGTAAACTTACAAATGAATTTGTTAAAATCAAACGATATAAAATAACAAATTTAAATTATATATATAAATATATTATCGACTTGTTTCTGCCCATAGCTTCGTTCGCGTGGGTATTCTGATGTATAAGCTATATTAGTGTAAAGTTTTATCAAAATCACATCTGTAGTTTTTGCGTGAAAGAGCAAAGTCATACTTTTCTTGCCAAATTCTTAATATTTAACTTTTCATTACACCATATTAATTGCTTGTCGCAAGCTATCCTTCGTGCATATTATCTGTACGAAATAATTTCAATGTTTCACATTTGCCAAGCGTCCCACGACATTTTCATTGTCAGAGATACTTATCTGTATAAAACTTTAAAGTATCATTTAAGTGCTAACTACTTCTTTTTTAATATAACAATTAGTCAGTCTTTATCTTCGTAAGAGGCAGGGTTACCGCATCGTTAATACATATATAGTAAAAAATAATTATTTAAAGATTTCGTTGTATAACAATTGTATGGTGTATTATTAGAAAATGCTTACTTTTATTTTAGTTATTGTTCTGATTTTGTGTTTACTTCATTGTTTTTTCTATCATAATAGTTTCGCGAAATCGATATTGCTTATTCCCGGGCCTCCGATTAAATTTTTTTTTGGAAACACTTTCGAAATCGTACGGTCACCAGGTAATAATATAATTTCAATATAATATATATAAACGCTTTCAATATAATATAATTTTATTTAAAACTCAAAAGTTTTTTTTTAACTTAACATAATGTCTTTCAGTTTTATGTTTATATTGTTATAACTTTCAGTGGAGCTATTTGCTTGGGGCCAAAAATGTGCGTCGTCGTATAACGGTATATTTCGACTGTACGCATTCTTACATGGATCTGTCTGCATTTACAATCCAGATGATATTGAGGTACAAACATATCTTAATTAATAATATGAATAAATTCTAAAATTATGTATGAAAATTCGTAAAATATGTGTGTGTAGTCGGGTTTAAGTTGAGACCTATGCCACAGTACTGATCCAGATGATATCGAGGTATAAACATATGTTAATTAATAATATAAATAAATTCTTAAAATTATGTATGCAAATTCTTAAAAGATGTGTTTTCCAAATCGGGTTTACGTTGAGTCCAACGCCGCAGTACTGAATAGGTAAGTGAATACAGAAATATTAAATGCGACCATCAACTGCAACCGAAATCCGGTTTAAGAAATATAACTCGTTTTTTTTTAAAAAAAAAAACGTATTCATAAAATTAGTTATTTTTGTAACTAAATATTAATTTAGATTTTTTATTTCACACGATTGACTAGTTGTTATATTTAAGATACTATTGTCGATAGTATATTGCAGTCAGTAAATAATATAAAATTGAAAATTACAAAAACCGTTGACAATCGATTCGTTCAGACCATTTCATCGAGCTCCGATACAATACTTCTGCTGCAAGTTGATGACTTGTGTATCCGATTCCAGATAATGTAGCAACATCAGAATAAGGATGCGTAACTATGTGATTTTAATATCATTCATAGTATAGTTAATTTCGAGTCGATACGACTAGTACTTGCTCAGATCCTTTTAACACTTCTCTTTTTATCAGGTTTTAAAAATAAGTCTTTATGTATGTATTAAGTAATTAGTCGGTAAAAAGTAATCAATGAAATCAAGGAACACTTAAATAGATAATTAAATGAACACCATGGCGGTAGTAAGAACAATTAATTATTGGGCGGTAACATTACTGAAACGGGCAGATACATATTAACAGTGGGCAGTTATCGAACCGGAATTAAGTATTAGGAAATGTTACCATATATGGCTCTAAAATTATTTATGCGATAGGTATAGCTAACATAAAAACCTATTTTTCATAACGACTTGCAATAAAACATCACCGGTGCTATAGAATGATGATAATTACACTTTTGATTTCTACAGTGGGCGGAGGCTGTAGCCGCCCGTTTGAATTTACAAAAACACTCTAGAGGTAGGACAGACAAGTATCAGATGGAGTCAGCTTCTATCGTTTCGATTCTAGTAAGATTACGACTAAAATACTTTATTGACTTAAGCATTATAGTACAACCAAGTTGCAATGACCCCTGTACTAGGTGCAACCCGTATTACTTAGTGCCCCGCTCATCCACCAAAACCACAAAGTCAACAATCAGGGATAATAAAACTAAAAAGAATAAAAGTAAAACTTAAACATAATTTAAGATACATGTGTAAGTGTGTGTATGTGCATGAGTGTGTATGGGTGTATGTGTGCTCGTGTGTGTATTTTTGAATTTATCTATGTTAATGTACGTAAATACGATAAATTGTAGGATCCATGATTATAAAAGCTTAGGTAAGTAACAATTTCTCGGTCTTGTCGTACTTCAATTTCAATGGGGTTGCAGTCAGTACACGTTTTAGTTTATTCTTTGTTAGACTGTAATTATTAAGCTTGACTAGAATTAACAAAGTTTTAATAATTTATTTATTCTACTAGCCATTCATTATTTTTATCGCCTGCTTCATTTATTTGAAATATAAGTAAAATAACTGACCAACTTCTTTGCCGCCTTATTGATTTACATATTGCCAAATTTGGATTCAGACGTTTTGTTGTTTAAACTGACGAGAATAACTGCTCGAATAATCAGTTTAAATCCGTAAAAATTTGTTCCCGTTGCATATTACTAACTTTTAAAATAGTAATGATCTATAATAACCAATTTCGGGGTAGCATGAATTTTGATAATTTTTGATTTGGCTAAGAATACTTCATTGTAAAAGTACTAATACATTGCTAAATATTACCTTTTAAAATATTACAGGTCATAGCGTCAAGTATGAAATATCATGAGAAAAGTAACCTGTATAAATTTTTAAAACCGTGGCTCCAGGACGGACTTCTGTTAAGCAAAGGTAACTAATATATTTACGTTACCCTTTTTAGTTATATAATTTCTTTGTAATATATTAATATGACTTCCTAGAATAAAAAACAATCTTCACAGGTCCGAAGTGGCAACATCGGAGGAAGATATTAACATCAGCTTTTCATTTCAATGTTTTACAAAAATATCACGCAGCGTTAGAAGACAACAGTAAGCGGTTAATAAAGGTTCTGGAAAAATCGAATGAGGAAGCAATTGATATCGTCCCAGTTATATCTGAATACACTCTCAACACAATATGTGGTAAGATATTAGAAAATAATATTTTGCAGCTGATGACAGTCAATCTCATCAAATAGGAGTAAATGAAAAGGCAGGTCACACGGTGTTTCCGTCACACAAACAAATGTTACTACTCTACGTTAATTTTCTACACTGCTTTATTTATAGTAAATAAGATACCATTTGATATTTTACAGAAACTGCAATGGGTACACAACTGAGAGAAGAAACAGTTGGTGTGGGCAAATTATATAAAGAAGCAGTACACAAGCTAAGCAATTTCATATTGAAAAGATTTACAAACATGTTTCTGTACCCAGATTTTACTTTTAGACTTTCATCAATTCACAGGCAACAATCGAAATATTTGAGTACTGTTCGTCAATTCACAGAAAATGTTATAAAACAGCGAAAACACAAAATAGCAAATTCCATCACAAAGGACAAAGACCGAAATATGTCAAAGCAGGAGAAAGATTACCTCCCTGACAATAAAAGAGAAAAAAATGCTATGTTAGATTTGTTAATTTCGGCTGAAAGAGATGGTTTAATTGACGAGGCTGGCATTCAGGAGGAAGTGGATACTTTTATGTTCGAGGCATGTACTTATATTAAAAGCAATTTATAATTTTTTTTTCATTAGGGCAACTAACATAGATATGATAATTTGATATATTAGATTGATAAAATAACCCGATTCAGCAGGTCTCTTTTTTTCAATGTAACTTTTTAAAATTAATAATTAGTTAGTATGCAATGCATTAAGTCCGGGTTAGCGTTAAGAAAATATCTTCTAGTAATTGTTATTACATTAAGTGTGATTAATTTATTTGTAAAAATTGCAATTATATGTTTTTATAATAAAATATTCATCATTTAAAAAGAAATGATGTGAATAAATTAAAAAAAACAATGGTCGCCGGCCAAAGGTGTAAATAGGTACATTGGTGTTTACAGTCATCTGTTTTTTTTTTTTTTATAAATATTACATCAAAATGATGCTTAATATTAGCTGTGCATAATAACTCACGGTTGCCAGTTAAAAAATAGCCACAAGCATGGGTGCCATGATTTAAATGTATTATTTTCGCAACACATACTTTCAGAATCGAGGAGTGGGATCTTAGGAGGTTATGATATAAATTAAATTAAATACGAAACTTTGTTTCAGGGCCATGATACGACAGCGGCTGGATTGACGTATTGTTTACTGTCTCTAGCAAACGAGGAGGAAGTTCAGGTACAAAAATTAAAGTATATACTCTTTAATAAAAACAGCGGACAAACCAGTCGTTTGATAATGTGTGATCACGCCGGGGAGGGCTAAGCATCCGGCTCTACCACACTAACCGAAAGAAAAAATAATTACACGCCAATTTTCTGTGCGAGTGTGGTTCTGCCCCGATCGAGCCAGTCCATATATAAATATAATATTTTTTGATACATTGTTATGTTTATGCTCTTTATGTTTAAGACAATAATAGTTCTCATAAGAATTTACCCCTTGTTTCAAGCACAACAATACGTATTAAAAGTCTTAGAAAATAAACAAAAATTTTAATTGACTATACATTTTAATTTAAAGTGTAATTATATATTTCCTGCGTACAATAACGCGTAGGCCAAAGTAGTACAAGAACTGAAGAGTATATTCGGGGAAGACACACGAGCAGCCAGCATGGATGACCTGAACCAGATGAGGTATCTGGACCGTTGTATCAAAGAGTCTCTGCGGCTCTACCCGCCCGTGCCGTTAATAAGTCGCAGTATGCCCGTCGACACTATATTAAGTAAGTCATTACAATGTTTTATTGTATACTTAGGCAATGGCAAATAAATGTTTCAAAAGATATAATTTATTATTACACAATATAACATAACATGGATAATCCGTTTAAATACATATTTACATGACTTAGTGTTTATCATAAAATATAGTAAAAATATTTTGGATCAACTGGACATGTTAGCTCGATTACGAAAATAACCTGTGTTAAGGATGAAGGCCTTCTCCTCCAGGCTGGCGTTAACAATTAAAGCACAAGTGTATTTTTAAAGTACCTATGATTATATTAATAAAACAAGACGAAATAAAACAAATAAAGTTATACACTACTTTAAATCTATATGTTAATGCGGGCTTATGAAGTTGATTTGTGTTTTTTTGCGTGTGTGTGTGTGTGTGTGTGTGTGTGTGTGTGTGTGTGTGTGTGTGTGTGTGTGTGTGTGTGTGTGTATGTGTTATGAATGTTCCAGGTTCCAGTGCCGAAGGTTTTCAGTAGGTCAATAAATCATTAATACCAAAAAATATATACAATACTTTGTTTTGAATGACAGACACGTTGGCGCAGTGGTCACTGCAACTGACTGTAGCGTTAACGGTCGCGGGTTCGATACCCGCTCACGGCAAATGTCTGTATTGCCCATACGGATGTTTGTCGTGGTCTGGGTGTTTGTGTTATTGTTGTGTATGTTTCCGGACCCCCCACACAAGGTCACAAGATCTTAATGGGGGCCGTTGAGTGTGATACGTTTATTTATTTATTTACTTCAATTTTTTACTGGTACTGACTTCATTGTGTTGCAGAAAATATTTTTTTTCACTTTTTGGTTTACATGTATTAGATTCTTTAAAGAATAAAAAAGTAATAATTAATTTGTCTCATAATGTATCTCTTTAATTTACTATTCTACTGGCTTGAATAGTGAGAAACTTCACATAAAAATGTTTTTGCTGAAGTATTTTTAAACGGATACTGATTGCAGTTATTAAGTTGAGCGAACTTGACCTTATTTTTTAAATATAGTCTCAAGAGCTATGTACATGTCGGTGCAAGCAAAAATCTAAACTTTTCATTTCTTATTTAAGGTGGTTACAAAGTACCTGCTGGAGCATTATGCTACATACTAATTTACAATTTACACCGTCAAGAGCATTTGTTTGAAAATGCTCTTAAATTCGATCCAGATCGCTTTCTCCCCGAAAACAGTGCGGGGCGACACAATTACGCTTATATACCGTTCAGTGCTGGACCTAGAAACTGTATTGGTAAGTTATACGTACATACGTAAGTTGAAAGTCTATACGGAACTCTTGAATAAATTTACTTTGTATGAAAGACCATCTTTATAAAATACTCACGATTATCATAGAGTAGCATATAGGAATTTATATATTATTGTTATATTTTTTGATTGTATAATTTCATATTTCATGTGTTAACATCTAGTGTTACAAACAGTTACAGGGAACAAAGATTTTTTATACAATTGTGCATTTTTGTTCAAAGTAAAGTATAGAGTTCATTCATACATTTTCAGGTCAAAAGTTCGCTATGATGGAAATGAAGTCGGCGCTTTCAGCCATCTTGAGGAATTTCAAATTAGTCCCTGTGACGAAGCACTGTGACCTTCAATTTTCTTCAGATTTAATATTAAGAAATTCTGGGCCCGTAAATGTGAAATTTGTAAAAAGGTGTATTTAATATTTTTAACAAAAAATTAAATATGGTTAAATTAACTAATAATAAAGTAGGTACAGTATTTTTTTAGCAATATCTTTAAAGAAATCTTTCAAACGGTGTTCTTAAGACAAAATTTCACGTCTTACAGACATTTATGGTATCTAAATATAAAATACTACTACTTTTGCTTGCTAACTCTCTCGTGTTAATGTGGGTTTTTATTTTGAAATACGAATATATGCGAAATACATTTTTTTTTTCAAAAAAATAAACCGATTTCAAAAACAAAACCTAAGAGATACAAATGAACTAAAACGCATAAAATAAATGTTTTCTACAATATTATGAAGTCGTTGCCTGGTAAAACATTGGAGGTCGGCATCAAGTAAGACCTTTTTCGTGCTATATACTGGCACCGACTTCAATATGTTTATTATTTCAGTATAGATTACGCAACGAATACTATAACTGTAAAAGTGGACAATAACTCAATAAAATTAAATATATTTATAATGGTATACTTTTACATTCGCTTGTATCTTATATTTTATCTTATATGTATATTTAGTAATATTTACAATTTTATACAATTTAAAAATACCTTCAGTTCATTTTTCGTCAACTATTATAACATAATTTTGATTACATCTTATGTAATATATATTGGTATAAACTTCGCTTGCTTTTTTGGCATACTTATCATGTTTCATAGACTAATATGAATATGTTCGCAGTCGATGTCCTAAAAACATAATAGTTGAAATTCTTTTAAAATGAACTATCACAATCATATACAATCTAAATATAAGTTAATTCCCGTCGCAGTTCTTGGCACTCCTTGAAGTAGTATTTATAAGCGACATGCTGAAAATAATGGTTCAGTACAGTGTGAGTGAAGGCGGCGCCTGATTCGCACTTCCCAATCTTATGCTGTTTTACTTGTATAAATCACGTGGTTTTGTCTTATTTCGTATGCGTTTACTATCTAAGTGCAGTTTCGAAGATTTCGTTATGGAATGCGGTAATGAATTCGAGGTAAATTGTAAACGTTGTCCCTTTGTAGAAATTAGATGTCTGTCCTAGATTTTTAGTCTAACTCAATGTTAAAAATTAATTCTGGTAAATTAATTGTTATTACTTGGATTGGTTTGGTACGACAGAATTAAAATAACTTTTATGACAATTGATTTTATTTTCTGTACAATATTAATATTTTTATTTATTTATAATTGTACATTTTTTATATTACTATTTTTTTACTATTGAATTGATGTTTGTCTATGTTTTAATAATTTATTTAACTGAATTTTCATATCTGATCATATACTTAGATAGATTTTTATTTATGAAAATTATACGTAATACTGTGATATAGTGACTCTCCCTTTCGGATGTATAAGTTATTTTACTATAAAGTTTCATGAAAATCGTTTCTATAGTTTTTATAGAAAGCGACAAACATCTGTTGTAGTAAGATTGTGGGACAGAAAAATACATTTAGATAAATAAGTTCTTCTAACTATCAGATACACGTATTTGCAATTTACAAGGCTATATGTAGATTTAGGTAAATCTGTAGAAAGTTTCAGATTGTGGCAGAAAAATAAGCAGACGTGACAAAATAGAATTTATAAATTCTATTCATATTAATAATTCTACATATTTTTAATATATTTTAGACTTTTATCAAATTTAATTTAATTTAATCTCTGTTAAAAAAAAAACAGGAATTTTTAGTTAAACCATGACGATATTTTATCATTTTACTCTCCTAAATCTAAAAAATATTTTAAAATCTTAATAGATTAAAAAATATACGACAATTCCTGTCAAAGATACAAACTTTTGGCTGTTTTTGGCGCGGATGAATTTTTAATACGAATACATCAGTATCGACTTAAATTTTCTTTGGGTCGGCAATCAGCCAGTTGCTAATAACGTATCACTCAATGGCCTACTTTTTTTCTTAAGTGTCCTTTCAAATACTTTTGTATCTCAAAACTATTGTTCTAAATTTTTATTTACGGAATAAAAATAATTGGTATTACTATGCCACCTATTTAGTTTACGAATGGTATTGTGCTATTAAACGGTCAAGTTAATTTTACCGTATTTTTTGTCTTCTTTAACATTCAATCGATTTACGGTATTTACTTTATTAATAAAAGCTTTGCTTTCCTCTAATTTTAAGAGCACACATATTATAATAAGCGGTATTGCTTTTATTTAAAGATCTGTAGTATGTTTTTTTTACTGGAGATGATTTTAAAAAAAAACATAAAATAAAATAAAGAATACTGTAATTTATCGTTATCAGATTTTTGTGGTCATGTTTGCAATCTCCCATAAAAATCATTAATCATACAAAGTCTTGGAACATCTTCTACAGACCTGGGAGACAATAAATTTATCTATCACCCGATTAATACTTCAGTCAGGTTCTTAATCAATGTAGTGATGCAAATGCGCATATTATACCGATTTTTTATTATTAACCGATAAAAAAAGACTAAAACAGGGGTCCCACAATTACTGACCGAGGGCCAAATTCGCCGCAACCTAGCTATCAAATTGGCTCGCAAAAGATCAGTTAATTCATGATAATAATTTCCTCCAACCAACAAGTTTATTAGCGAATATTACTTGCTACTGCGTCT
This sequence comes from Hypolimnas misippus, assembly GCA_037950945.1. Taxonomy (NCBI): domain Eukaryota; kingdom Metazoa; phylum Arthropoda; class Insecta; order Lepidoptera; family Nymphalidae; genus Hypolimnas; species Hypolimnas misippus. Next base: position 7,128,038 of record JBBEEQ010000017.1, read on the forward strand.
TTGACAGTACCACAACGCTATCCGTTAGCGATAGACCTAATTTGACTTTTGACCATCGGTTGTCATCGAGTGTCATTTGTAACAATGCACCATAACAACCATTAAACTACCTTCGAACCTACTGTAGTTATTAGTATGGTTCTAAGGCTAGAAAGTTTGAAGACCTATGGACTAAACGATATATAACTTAGTTTTATTCTTGATGAGCTCGTGGCCTTCCTAACGTCAAGTGTGACTTTTCTATACAAATTTTGAACCTACGTTTAACTCTATAAAGTGTCGCAAATGTCAATGTCAATGTCATGGTTTCAATTGGCTGCTAAAATAAATGTAAAAAGAGCTCTGTTTTCTAAAAAAAAAAATATTTGAAAGTGAATTATTAATTAAGTAATTGGTCGGAATTATGGTATTTTGAATTGTTGCTCGCGAAACATCTAGCTTCAAAATGGCAATTTCTTCTTCAATGTTAGCTTTCAAGTCTTACAAGGTCCATGCCTTATTGATAATTTATTGCACACTGACATTTGGCTCCATCTGGAAAAATTGCGTCCAATTTAAACTATGACATTATTTTTACGCCACCCTGTATAAGAGTTGAATTTTTTTCAAAGATCAGTTCTTAACGAATGCCTGAGTCAAAGTAACTATGAATCAAATTTCAGCATAATTCGTTTATTGGTTGAGTTGTGCGTTTCTTTTATGCACATATATTGCAGGGTCCTAACTCTGTCCACGGGGTGAACTCGTTTACTCACAATTACGGTCGCAGTACAAGTTAAAGCTTTGATAGTTTAGTGCGTAAAAGAAAATAAGTTACGACCTCTAACATTATCATCTAGGTGACATAAATCAGTTTAAAACTGAGTTAAAACAAAACCACATCTGTTCTGATTGTTTGTATTCAAAGACTAGTTGTGTTTTTGAAGTGAAACATGAGTGATACGTACCGATTTTATAATCTTCCCGTAAAACGGTTTTGCCCCTTTTTGAAGGACAAATCCGTATAATGGCATATTATACTTTATATATAATATTTTTTATTTGCATAAAATCATTACATGTATACTAAATCAATTAGTTTATTTAATAAACAATCAAATGTAAAAAAAATAAACTATGCCCCTGAATAAGGCCCCTGACTATACATAAAAAGTAACAGTAATAAAGCTAAGTTTTGATAATAAGACAAAAACAAAGGCAAAATTTTATTATTATACATTTGCGTTAAAACGGAATGCCATAGACGCAAAGTTAGTTTATCCTTAAAAACAAGGAAATAGTGTATTTACCTCGTTAAAACTACACTTGAAGTATATCGAATATGCAGAATTAATTTTTCAGGTGTGTATGGTTAATCGAATCCGAAATGAAAAATATGTCAATAGCGGAAAATATCCGATAGGATCTTACTCCTTAGTCCTTACATACTTAATTCCTACTATTAATAAAAAATAAATAAAGATGCAGTTTAAGTTTACATCAAAATTGGCACCGAGGCTCCTTTGAATATAGAAATAGAAATAATATCTATAGTTTCAGATTCTCCTAATCACACTCAAACAAAAAAAATCTGTGTATTGTCCACACCTTAACTTTTAAGGATAACATTATACTTAAAAAAATGAATCGGTTTATTAAGAAATATCCTTTTTCTTAAATTTGCGGTATGTCATTATTCCCAGAATTTAAATCTTATCAACGATATTATCAAATGATGTAATAAAAAATATAGTTACTTCTGAGTGAACACTATTAGATGGAATAAAAATGTATGACTGACGTCAATCAACGAAAAAAGCGACCTCTAAGATGGTTACCGGCAACCTTAGAAGGAGAACTATAACCGACTAGACTCATTGTTAAAAATATCTTACACAAAAGTTCTCTGTAATTTTTAAATGAATTCAGAAAGATCAATGATTAACATTTTTAGCACCTATAAATTATATGTACTAAAATTTTTATCATACATTCAGTATGATAAGGATAAGTATCAGATCGTAACGTATTAAAACAGATACTTTATAACACAAATCATAAAGGCTACCTTGTTACTAGGCAATAATCGGTTAACTCACTTCATTTTTTCTTATTTATCATTAATATGCCAATCGAAGTTGAATATATTCACGAGTATGAACATTTTTTTCTAATCAAACACAGCACACAGGTCGCACTGAGTAATATAATCGTATGGATCAAATAAAGTTCTCTGTCGTCCAAAAATGGTGATATGACGTTTTTTTTTATGAAATTATACGATGATTTTTCTGTTTGTTAATATCATTAGATCTATAAATGCAAGATTTAAGAATTGTATTATATGATAACATCCAAAGAGTTTGTACATTTTACGTAACGTTAACAAAATGTAAACACAAGTTAATAACTAGTTTATAACTTCATTTCTGAATATTTTTTAAATCACTCACTTTAGATACAAAAAAAATATTAATAGGTTTATTATTTTTTGGAGTTGTGTTGGTCGCATTGCATCGGACCGCTCAAACGATCAAACGACAATTTGACCAAAGAATAATAATCGCGTGACGCATACTAATTTATATCTTAATTATTTTATCTATCTTGTTTCTCATTGTCATTCATTTTATATTTCGTAGTAAATACCTATTTAACATTTAGTTAACGTTAAAAGTGTTTTTTAAATTTTATCATAATTTATTCAAACGTATTTCATTTTAAATGTATTGCATATCATATAGAAACAAAAGCCACAGTTATGTTAAAATAAAATGGCATATGTGTATTTAAAGATAAATAAAAGTATGACTCCAATGTTATTTTGTACATGTCATACTGTGGAACTAAATGAATTTATAATTTTGAAACAAATATAAAATGGGAAAAGCCGCTTGACATATTGATATTGAACAATAAAATGTAATATTTCACTATTGTTTGTATATCACGTAACATCGCGTCACAGACGAAGCAAATAACGTTTGTTAGATAAATTTGCGTCGCTCGAGGGGCCGGAGCGACAGTTGGCGCGTGCGCGTTGAAGGTGGGCTGTAAAACGAGAAATCGCCTGTTCATTTTAGCCCGCCGTCCGCCGGTATGAATAGCCGTCAGCTTCGTAGGCTTGCTGCCGTCAGCCGCCCTTTTTACAAACATCCATCAGCATGCATCTGCTATCGACGTTACAGTCAAGTGAGACCCGTATATGTTATAGAAAGACCTGTGAGTGTCCATTATGTTACGCTTTTACACGTTGGTATTAAAATATTGGGACTACGTAACCGTGACCCTGTAACTGGCAAAAGACCGGCGAAAATGATATATATTCGAAGAAAGATGATTTAAATTAAATTTTATTTCAGAAATGGCGTAATTCAGCACCGAGCTTCTACGCGGCTCAGTCTATCGATATGAGGTAAGAATATTTGCATGATATATATAGTCATCTAGATATTGTTTCTAGATTTTTCAACAGAGCTGTTTGTTAAGGCACTTTATGGAGTAACGTGAGAAGTGTTCTATTAAAAATCAATTGTTGTCAATGACACATATCGACTCTTATTGATCTATATTAATGACGGGACTCCGGACGTAACAATTTTATCGTAGAGGCGGTGCGCCGAGGCCTTGTTCAATTCACCCCTGACATTTCGAATGCACACCATAGAGAGGAATTATTAGTACAAATAATAAACAACGAGAATAGAAATCAGTCTATATCACATAAGAAATACATTGAAAAGTTATATATTTATTAGTAACCATTAGTTTCTAATAGAATATTATTGTGTTCCCATTTCATGGTGCAGACACTACTCATTCGTGCACAACTTAGACCCAGCGTGAGTACATTCAGACACGGGACATTGCATGCAATTTTTATAGTGTTTTATATATAGTCAATAGACAATTTAGATCGTCTACAACGACACCTAATTGATATGCAACTCCTTTTAAAGCTTCTGCGCTTATGCGTACTACTGGTACCTGCTGAATCAACCAATATTAAGCATGATATTCGAAGGATAGTTGAATTCTTGTTGCTTTTTATGATAGTCGATGCACAAAATGTGTAGTTTGTTATTGTAATTATTAGGTTGCTGTGTTTTTAAAATTTGGTAATTCTGTAAAATTAGGACTTGTTTGCACTATTTTTTAGTATACCGACTCACTGGATTGACAGAATAATCTAAAACAATAGAGTGAATAGTTTCTTTAATTGAAAACAAAAAACTGCATCATTTAAAGTATAATAGTAAAAACTTTTAAGTTTATATATAGTTTTTATACGCTTTTAGATATAGGTACTTATAGTAAAGGCTTCTAGTAGAGCTACTGGGAAAATGTTACAGGCAACATGGATTCATTTATGAATGATCACGAAAATCATTTGTAATGTAAAATAATTCCTATTTTTATATGTTTAAGAGATTACGCTAGCTGTTGTAATACTACAAGACAGTCTAAGCAATTTTTAATAAACTGTTCTTAAATGTGCTAAAAAATGTAAGAGAACTTAGCACTCTTTGAAATATTAATAGAAAACAAAGCGTTGAAAACTTCCAAACGATTTGCCGATATTTACGCTAATTATCCTTGTTCTTTTTACAAACATGGTTGCTATCCAAAAATATGAACGTCATGTGATTGTTGACTTATGTATTATCGTTACATTTTACTACCTACGTCTTAGACACACCCGCCTGATGACGCTTTAATCTCACGACTCTACGTAAAAATAGATTGTGACGAAATCACTTTGCACTGTCTCGATCAGTAAACATGTATGTAGTTTATGTGACTAATCAATCAAATATTATTTATCGTTTTGATGCTAGTTGGCTAAATCCATAGTTTCTTGTGTGAATGCATGACATGTTATTATATTTTAACTAGATCATTTATCGAAATAAGCGAATTGTATTTTTATTGTTTAGAGTACGAGAAGGCTCACACAGAAATGCAGATGATGTGCTTTTCGATATGTTTAAAAATGAAGACACGGGTTTACTTCCGGTGGGAAAGTTTCTTGCTGTAAGTATTATTACACTTCAAATACTTCAAGAATTAATTACATTAAAATGAAATTCCAAATATAAAAACATTGATTTACATTCTAGGCTCTGAGAACAACTGGCATCAGAAAAAATGATCCAAGAGTAAAAGAGGTCATGCATAATTTATACAAGGTACACAAAGAATCTAATTTTGAAGGCGGATCACCTGAAACACTCAAATTAGACAGAAAATCATTTAAGGAAGTAATTTCTCCCAATATTGTTTTGATTACCAGAGCATTTCGTAGTCAATTTGTAATACCAGATTTTCAAGACTTTATAAAAGATATCGAAGAAATGTACTGGGCGGCTAAAAGTAACACTGATGGTAAAGTAGCCAGCTATATTCCACAGTTGGCTAGAGCGAGTTCAGAAAATTGGGGTGTTAGTGTTTGCACTATCGACGGTCAACGCTTCTCTATTGGTAAATTGTTTCTCTTTTAAACGTCAAATACATCTATTAACAAGTCATTTATTTAAAATTTACTTTTGTCAGGTGATGTGAATGTACCATTCACTCTGCAGTCTACAAGCAAGCCATTGACATATGCGATGGCTCTTGAAACCCTAGGCCCTGACGTTGTGCATAAGTATGTTGGCACTGAGCCTAGCGGACGTAACTTCAATGAACTCGTCTTGGATTACAACAGTACGTATCGTTGAGTATGTAGATTTCAAGACTAAAATACTCTCACACGAATCGCAAACATTGTAATTATTTGATATTTATAAATAGGTAGATCACTGTAGCAGTGAAGTAAACAATATTTACAAATGTTTTTCTCATGTTATTATTATTATCCATTTGCGCATTTCATATATTAAAAGGCTACTCGATGGTCTATTTTACATTATTCTATGTAAATCAAGATTTTCAATTAACAGTTTGAACTATTATTTTCATAATGTTACTTAAACTTCAGTGAGAATCTCGTCAACTTCGCTCTTTTTTTTCTCTCTTTGATTTTGCAGTTTGCAACGAACGACTAAATATAACAATATATAAAAAAGAAACTCATTTAAACGAATTTACATTACGTACTCCAATCACAACTTTATATCAGTATATGAATTATTTTTAGACTTAAATCAAACGGTCATCAGTCACAATGTCTGTCCATTTGCCGACCTGAATGTCATGGTCAATTTTAGTTAGTTAAAAATCGATATCGATTTGCAAATCGGTACAATGATAGAAACTATTTGTTTCGTTTTATTTCTAAAGTTTATTACCAACTTGCTTACACACATTTTTCTAACTTCATATTTTTTTTTCATTGCGTTACAGTATACATACCTAAAAATAGAATGAGACATCAATATTTTATAGTGTCGTGTATGATTTAAAAAATATACAAATATATTTAACTTAACTTACAGTGAAACCCCACAATCCTATGATTAACGCTGGTGCCATCTTGGTTTGTTCATTATTGAAGACCTTGGATAAACCAGAAATGACTTTAGCTGAAAAATTCGACTACGTTATGTCATTCTTTAGTCGTCTCGCCGGGAATGAAGCATTGGGTTTCAATAATGCGGTATTTTTATCTGAACGCGAAGCTGCCGATAGGAATTATGCACTGGGATTTTACATGCGTGAGCATAAATGTTATCCCGAGAAAACAAATTTACGAGAATGTATGGATTTTTACTTTCAGGTATTTTTATTTTGAAACTTTTAAAATTCTTCAAACATTAAAGAGATTTTTGGGACTTATTTAGTTACTTGATTTATTTTCAGTGCTGTTCAATGGAAGCCAGTTGTGATATAATGTCGATCATGGCTGCAACACTAGCTAATGGGGGTATTTGTCCAATTACCGATGAAAAAGTACTTCGACCAGATTCCGTTCGTAACGTTTTATCCCTGATGCACAGTTGTGGAATGTACGACTATTCCGGCCAATTTGCGTTTAAAGTAGGGCTACCAGCAAAATCAGGAGTATCCGGCGCTATGCTCATTGTAGTTCCAAATGTTATGGGCATTTGCACGTGGTCTCCTCCTCTGGATCCTCTTGGAAATAGTTGCAGGGGTCTCCAGTTTTGCGAGGTAAGTTAATGATTGACATCTTATTTCATAGGTACCTATTGTTTTTTAAATGTAATAATAATAATTTGAAAATGTAAAAAATATTAATTTTTTGCGCAATTGTGTTTCAGGAACTAATTAAGCGTTTCAATTTCCACAAATACGATAACATCCGTTACGCAAGTCACAAGAAGGATCCCCGTCGTTACAAATTCGAATCCACTGGACTTAGTATTGTAAATCTTTTGTTTTCGGCTGCCAGCGGAGATTTGAGCGCTCTTCGAAGGTATTATTATTTTTATTATTTCGACACTGTAACCGATTGTAATACATAAAATATACGAAACTTTTCTGAATAAGAATGCGATGCAATAATACAAATACATTAAAAAATAATTTATATATTTTGTCAGTACTTCGGATTCTGCTGAGGAATCGCAACAAGAAACAAAGGAAAAACCTTCGTCAACTGAATAAATATTAATAATCAAGTAAAACTGCTGCTAAATAAATGAATTACACGTATTGCTAAACTTTTGAGCTCGTACAATAAGAGCTATTGATCATTATCGCCTTTTTAAATGTTATTCTTAAAAAAATGTCATCTAGTCGTTCATTGTTTGAAATGTTTTAATGCAAAGTCATTTTGTGTCATAGTTATTGCTATTTTACACATTCATATGAATGCTATAAATAACAATTGATTTATTTTGCAGTTGTGTTTGATTATTAAGCAATGCTTTAGTGTATACTTTGCAAGCAGCTGTAGATTCATACTATTTCTTTTTAAATTATTTATTAATCTATAATTGGTCTGATATTTTCAGGCATCATCTATCAGGCATGGACATGACTCTATCGGATTACGATGGCCGTACAGCATTACATCTTGCAGCTGCAGAGGGACATCTATCTTGTGTAGACTTTTTACTGGCACAGTGCGGTGTACCACATGATCCACAAGATCGGTGGGGTAGCCGACCGTTAAACGAAGCTGAAACTTTCAATCATTCCGCTGTGGTTCAGTATTTGAAGGAATGGGAACATGCTCATCCGCAAGTCAAACAACTCGAGCAACAGGACAGGGTAGATGAGATTCTTGAAGTAAAACCTGATGCAGACGATGCTGTAAAAGACCCAAGCATACAAGAAATAGTATCTAGAAATGGTGACAAAATTCAGTAAATATTTAATGTGAATGATTTATTAGGTAGGTGTGTTGAAACTTCAAATATTATGAGTACTTATGTATCTTAACAATTAGCAAGCTTATTTCTACATAACAATACATACAATACTGTAAAAGGCAAGATCGTGCCTTCGTGTCATGTTTTTTAATGGACATCGTTAACAGTAAACTGATACTGATGTTTCTTTTAAAAACTAAATTGTTAAGAAAAAAATATCTTGAATAATAATTACTATTGTAGGTAACGTAAAATATGTATTGAAAACTACAATACATCTTTTACTATTAATACCTACCGTAAATAAAAAAACGAATCTGAATATTTTTAGTACATTTACCAAATTACTTAAAATCTTCTAAACAATTATGACTCTCTATAATATACAAAAACATATTAAGGATCCAAAATAATTTTATGTCAAATCTCTTTATGATATTTGTCCATTTATATTCAAATGAATCTCATGATTTTCTAAATTTTAAGTTACGATATACATCTATTTAACAGAATCTATTTTATGAAAGTATAGAGGCTGTGATATTTTTAAGTTATTATCTACCAGACAATATCCTATGAATATAACTGATATTTTATGTTACAAAAAACAATTTTGTATTCGAGTAAACAGGTACATGGTACGTAATGTTTGAATTACACACTTGATGATAAGATAGAAAATCTTGTATCTCTTCATATAACGACGAGCACTTGTATTTTTGACATTCCATATTTGTAATTCATGTTCCTTAATATTGTTCATCTGTATCCGAAATGTTCCTTAGCATAATAATATAAATGCAACAAATAAAACCAACTCGTTAAATAAAGTTAAATTAGATTTACGCTTGTTAACATTTACTGCTAGACAAAAGAAAATGCTGTAACAGCTGTTCTATCTCGATGTGACAATAAAATATTTAAATTGAGTGGTAGATTATTAAAGTATTTTTGCCTGTATTTATGTACGTCAATTAAATTGTTAAACTGGAACAGTTTGTTTTATGTGCCACTATGTCCTTTATCTCACCGTGTCATTTGTTCTATTTATATCTATCTACATGTACATATATTAATACTTGAAGAGAAGATTTATACCCAGGATCGGATTATTCCTAACGCCGAGGCAACTGCCAAGGGCTCCTTTTTTTCAATTTAAAGTAATGATACATTCAATGTTACCGTTAATGTTGACTAAATAATATTAATTTACGGTCGAATTTCGACCACTAGTCTTTATTAACATGTCAAGCAGAAAAAGTTGTTTATTTGAACGCACGATTAAAATAGACTAAAAAGCCAGACCAGCCCAAGGCCAAACCTAGATAATAATAATTATTTTATACTTTAGTCGTTGATTAGATAATTTCTTTGTCACAAAGCACATATTTACGCTCTATCGGCGTAACATTTATGGCCTTCCTCGCTCTCTGCTACATGAGTGAACAAACACTCATTGGAGAAACGTAGCATACGATGATTTGCCAGAATTAACATTTAAGTAAAATATTAGTTCTGCAAATCATCGTCTGTTTGCTAACAATAAAAAATATAATAATTGTTTTACCCTAAAGTCGCCACATTGACGAACAAGTATTTTGAAGTAGTAAAAAGTAAAGCTTTTTGCTTAATATGCAATAATAAAAAAAATATTTGAATAAGCTGCCAAAACGGAACCTTGAAAAATATAACGTATGGAGTCACAGGTCAGTGCGACGCCAGATTTGACATCGTTAAAATGGCAATATAGACGTGTGACGTCATCTTAAATAGATTCCCCAATCCTATTCCTATACGACGAAATGGCGGTAGTAACTTTCTTTAAGAAATAATCCATGCCTTTTTAGTTATTTGAATGTTTTATCGGATTCAATGTAGCTTTCACGACATTACATCACATTACAAATCTTCGAAATTCTCGGCTTTTCTCTACTACAATATGCATATATCTATATATATAAAATCACTTTTCCTGACTGATTCATCAACGCAGAGCCTACACCGCTGGGGTTACGAGCTTGAAATTTTGGCAGTATGTGGCTTTTAGGTTGCAGGCATCCACTAAGAAAGGGTTTTTTTGATTATTCACCCCTAAGAGGGTAAAAAGAAGTAAAAACATTTGTATGCAAAATCTTATTTCGTGGTCACATTAACTTAAAACTTAATACAAATACTCCTGGGTGATAGTAATGAAATATAAAATAGAAAACGGGGTACTATTATGGCACACTGGGGTGCAAGGGGGTAGTGAAGTTTCTATGGAGAAAATATTTTTTTTGGCCGATTATCCTTAAATTCATTAAATAATCAAATATATGTATCTCAGAATTTCAAAATCATCCCTTAAAAAGACGCTAGGGGGTAATAAATGCTGAAACGGTCACAATTTCGCTGGTAGATTTATTTAGCTGAAATCCAAAATATATGCGGGCGTAGCCGCGAGCAACTGCTAGTACATATACATAAAAGCTTTTAAATCACTTTTTTGATTATTGATAAAAACTGCATTAAGATTTGTTGCATAATTTAAGGATCGAAGTGTACAGATGGCTGGAAGCAACTTTGTTTTATACTAAGTATGTAAAGATAAAGATATTACTAATTAAGTGTCATACTTAATTTTCACATGTATTATTTTTAAAGATTTTAAATTAATGTTTAAAGTCATGAGATATTTTAGAAAATCATTTAATTTCACAGCATTAATTACTAAATGATGTACAACAAAATCAGTATTATATATGTAGGTATATATAGAAGTTGCTCGCGGCTTCGCCCGCGTATTGTTTAGACCAGGGCTCAACAATTAGTTTAATTTAGGATTCCTTTATTACAGGAAATAAGGTTTAAGCATCTTGATCTTTACACCACATTTATTTACTTTGTTCAAATTGAATTTTAGTTAAATACGTAAATAATCTCTAAAGTTAAGATTTGATGTAGGCTATTATTATAAAATCTTCTAGATGTTTACCGGTGAATAAGAAAAGTTAATTTTTATTACAAACTGAATTTAAGAAAATTAAGTTTCTTTTATATGTTTCAATGCTTATTCAAGATCTGCACAAAATAGGTCTGTGGTCTAGATAGTTCTTACCTATGTACATGTAAATAAGGGATATTTTTTGTATCATGAAAAAAACATGTAATTATATTCTTTACACATTAAAAAGTTTTAAAGGGACACACCAGCAATTTTTTTTCTCTTTTGACAGTTAAAACCATCTTAATAAGAAATGATTTTGCAGTTCTGTAATATAGATACTAAGTTATTAATAAATAATAGTAAGCTAAGTTGAAGTTTAATCATGTAAAAAGACTTTTGCTCCACGCAAACTACACCAACCCATCACACTTCAACAAGATATTATGGATAGTGGTAAGTCTTGTGTTTTATATTTTTTTATTAGCATCCAAATGTAAGCCTACTAAGTTTAAAAAAAAATCATATATACAATTTTTTTTTAACCTTTTTCACTCCTTGCAGTTGGACATTTAAATAATTTAGCTGCTTTTAGGCTGTGCATTGATTCATTAGTCAGTAAGTCTGAATTTATCAGTCAGCAAAGCCTTTTATATATAGAGATAATAATCCCGACAACGTTATTATCTTTTTTATTATAATTTTATTGTGATAATCCTTAAAAAACAATGATAAATTTTTTGCAAATATACAATATCATAGAAATAGAAAATTGGACTGTCATGGTAATAAACTTGATATAAATGGATGCTGATAAGCAATAATGTTTCAACCAACAAAAAGTCAAATTTGGAGATATTGATGTATTTTGATACAACATCACCAATTTAACATATTAAAAAAAAAATTGTAGTCATATTTGTTAAATAAGTACGGAAAAAAGTTTCTCAATTAATTGGTTCGAATTTCAAGTGCGTTCCCTTTTTTGCTATTAATACAATAATCTCAAATATTTAACCAACATTTTATTAGATAATATATTAAACATATCAGTCTGATTTAAAATAATTATAACTTTAATCAAAAAATAAAATAAAAGATGGATATATACTTCTTTAAGCATATTTGTTAAGATAGGTTTGACATCATGAGACACCATTTTCTCAAAATGAAGTCTGTGTGGCTTGACACAGTATTGCTTATCAGCGTCCAAATACAATCAAAAGTTAAGTCCTACACACCTTTTCTGCGAGATCATACCAAATTCTAGAAAAAACTTTCACATTCTATTTTCAATTATTAAATTCAAAAGTTAATTTTCAAGACATATAATTAGATAGTTCTAGTTTCTAATTTTTATAAAGGCAATAATTTTACTATAAGGATAATTATAATTTAGGAAGGCTAAGTGAAGCAGCAAAATAAAAACCATGTGAAACCTACACTATTTTATTTTGTATGTTATGGACAATTGCTATCAATTAATCAGTTTTTTCACTTGCCGTTGTTCTAATAGGTGAAGATACAATACCTAATAATTTGCAATCAGCTTCCAATAACGTAAGATCAGTGCTGGAGCCAAGAAATCTTGATGAGAGCTCAAGATCTTTTATTTGTATTCTTACTCTAGCTCCTCTAACATATTCGTCTTTTCTGTTTGTAGGTCTTGTGCAAACGCAATGAAACTTCCAACCAAAGTCTATATACAAATCATCTTCTACAACATGAAATATCTTTCCAATAACGATTTTATTTATTGGATCTCCAAGCTGAAAATTAAATTTAAAGAGTTATAATTATGAAAATAATAATTTTAGTTCAATTGTAAGGAATTTTATAGAACTGCTAACATCAATTAATCTTGAATTTCGCAGTAGAGAAGCGAAGGTGTACTTTTGTTCGGGTTCATCTTGTAGTAACTGTGTTTGTTTTTCAAAAGACTTCGCAAAGCTTCCCTTTTCTGATGTGGTGGGGTTTTCAGAAGAATTTGTGTTAAAATATTTTGATGAATTGCTAAAGTTTCGTGTATAATACGAAATACTACAAGGTTTAAGATTTCTACAAAGAGATACGCTACTGAACATGATGATTCACACTGATATCTAATTTAGTTAATTTAGAATTAATTTATTTTATTTATATTTTAATTAAACATAACATTCATAATTTCATAACCTCAAATTACAATTGTCAAAACTTTTAACGATATTTTTTTTTCCACTGGCTCGGTCAATTCGAGCAAGCCAAGGCATAAATTATTCCGTCTCATTGGCTTTTTAACCATAAATTATACAAGACCACAACCCTTTCAAAACATTTTTTTTCGCTTTTTTCTTTCTCTAGAGGAAAAAGGCAAACATTTAAGGTATTATCCACCATAGAGCCAAACAGATCTTTCAAAACCTCAAAACGATTTTATCAAATTATTGTAATGTTTCGAATCGTAATGTATACTTACGATTCGAAACATTATTATTAGCTACCTTTTAAAAGAATTACTCGGACAATATTAATCTATGTTGAAATTGTTATCACGACGACAACTTTAAATAATTAAGATAATAATATTTTATAGTAATGGCAATCAGAGTGAAAAAATCCATGAGTGTATAACATATCTATAATTATTTCTATATACATATATATAATTAAATTAAGAATAAAATAAATCTAACATCTCGATGTGCTTCATCTGGATTTTTATTTTTTATTATTTATTAAGGTGAGTAGGGGGGGGGGGGGGGGAGATGAAAAATGGGGAAAGATAAAAAGTCGTCCAAAAGTGCCAGATTAAGATTATTTCCGGAGTTGGCTACATTGTTATGACTGCCATATTCTTGCGTCCAAATTCCAATACCTCACTCACCAGTTGCACTAGCTGCTTCGAGTACGTGGTTGTATAGAATATCCAAATGTTTGCCGGTGTAACTTTTTGCAAGTTACACTGGCAAACATTTGCATATTCTATACAACCACGTAAATCATTAATATTATATACTTTACTATATAAGTAAAGTATAAAATATTAATGATTTACGAGTGACATAGACGTAAAGGAGAATATATGTCTGTTTACAATGTCTAAACCCTAGACCAATAGCTTAATGGTTTAAGTTCTAAACGACTTCCGATAGTGCACGTGGACACAGTAATCATACACACAGACCGTTAGACTTACTTGAATCGAACTATAATAAAAATAATAAATATATTATTTTGCTATTCATTAATAATGATAAAAAATGATATTTTATTCTTAATAGTTTATTAATTAACAACATAAACTATAATGTTTATTTAGAAAATAAATCCGTGGATGTATTCAATTACAAGTGAAATTAACATTTTCGATGTTATTGTATTTTTATTTAATAAGATCTGTTTTTCCTACTGTCAATGTCACTATTTAGTGTGTCAAATTATCAACACGCACCAAAAACGTCACAGGTGAACTAAAATTTTTTGATAATGTCGACAAATTGAACAAATTAAACAAAAGGCAGAACAATGACTGAAGATCAAGATGTTAAAGATTCTCAGTCTGATTCGGGAAGTAAAACTTTTGTCAATAAAAACAAGGATAAGAAAGCGAAACCCCATCGGCCACTGACGAAAGTAATATAACATGCTCATAACATTGCGTTATTTTTGTATGAACATACGTTAATGTATTTAGGATAACACTCTTTCTTTTCAGATAATACTTCGTCGTTTACCACCTACGATGACTAAGGAAGCGTTTTTAGAACAAGTATCGCCGATACCAGAACACGATCATTTTTATTTTGCAAAACCTGACCCATCTCTTGGAAATAATGTGTATTCAAGAGCGTATATTAATTTCGTTAACGTTGATGATATCTATCTATTTAGAGATAAATTTGATGGTTATGTGTTTTTAGATGAGAGAGGTAATATTTGTTACTAGGCTTTTATACTTGTATGAATTCAAATATAGAATATTGCCTTATTAATAAAAAAAAAATGCAAATAGGTGCCAAAATGATTTAATGTTATTATGTATAAATCCTTAAAAATCCTTACAGGTGTTGAATATGTAGGTATTGTTGAATATGCACCCTTTCAAAGGATACCCAAGAAAAAGAAAAAAAAAGACCCTAAATGCGGTACGATCGAGAGTGATCCAATTTATCAGGAATTTTTAGAAAACTTAAGTAAAGATCAAGAAACTGAGAATCAGCCAAAGCTTGAGTACTCATATCCTGTAAATGACAGTAAGTTGTACCAGAATCTAAATAAAAGTAAAGTAAAGTTACAGCCTGTAAATGTCCTACTGCTGGGCAAAGGCCTGCTCTCCTATTAAGAAGAAAGGTTTAGAGCTTGATCCATCAAGCTGCTCCACTGTGGGTTGGCAAATATATATGTGTCAGAATTTCTACCGGCATGTGCTGGTTCCCTCACAAGGTTTTCCTTCACTACCGAGCATGAGATAAAATTTAACACAAATTTAGTAAAAAGCTCAGCAGTGCTAGCCAGTGTTTGATGTTTTCCTTCACTACCGAGCAGGAGATAAAATTTAACACAAATTTAGTAAAAAACTCAGCTGTGCTAGCTGGTGTTTGAACTTGTGATCATTAATTGATATCAACGTGTTTTAACCACTAGGCTCTTAAATCTAAATACTTTAAAATTATTGCATGAACATGCTAGAGTCAAATCGGAGGCAGTCACAATTTTTTTTTATAGCAGTTGTCTCAAAAATACAAATATTTTACTGTCTGTTTCTTGTTGTTTTACCTGCATTTTATGATTACTGCTCTGCTTATGTGCGTTATGGCAAACAATTTTCATATAAACTAGATCCTAAGATTATGATGTTCAAATAAATTCCCAGACTTCATATATTAGTATAGATGTAAATAAATTCACAAAAGTAAGTAAACAGTCATATAACAAAAAACAACATAATAAATTTTTAATTGTATATATATAAACCATTATTAACTTATTAAGATTAAGTCAAATACTACCATTTAGTGTTTAATAAATTAATATTTTCTTGAATCTACTTAAAAGTGTAAAAAATTTCTTAAGGATTTATTTGAATTTATTTTCAGCAAGTGACAAAAAAGTACAGTCAACACCTCTGTTAGAATATCTTGCTGCACGGAAATTAGACAAAAGGGGACGAGATGAACGTAGAAGGAGAGAAAATGACAAACGTAAAATGAGAATTGAAAGAAAAACTAAAGATCTTCCAATAAAGGTAATTAAACATATTTTTGTGTTTTAAATATAAAGTATTTTAAATTGAATTAGATACACCACCATTCATAAGTATTTGCCCACACTTGTCAAGAGACTGTTTAAGTTGTTATCAAAATGAATTGAATTGAAATTATTTATCATTTTTTTATTTAATTTCATTCTTAATTAAATGTCAATTACAATTACAAACTAATATTTTTATAATTTTTCACTTAAAATTTTGCATCCCTTCAAGTAGTTCTGTAAGATTTTCAGGCTTTATGTCATTCCACTCTTTAAGCAATATGTCTCAAAGATGTAGTGTATGACAATTTATTTTACCTTTCTATTTAATTTATTTCATAGAAATTTAATTTCAGGTGAAAAGGACATCCAAGTCATAATTATCAGCACATTTTTCTATTCTATATATTCTTTCCACAATTTAGATGAGTGATAATTCTCCTGAAACATAAAGTTTCTTCTGATTAGCTAACTACCTGAAGATGTTACATTATTTTTTAATATCCTGATTTCTTTCCAATTTCTCCGATTTTCACAAAATCACCTATCACACCCGATTACCAAACTGTGACCCGTTTACACAACCTAATACATGTTTCAGTAGGCACTACACAATGATCAGACATTTCGCTCTTCGATAAATGTGTGTGCACAAACACTCTTTGGTTTGTACTGAAAATCTCCAATTTAGATGAATTACTCTGTAATAAATCTAGCCACTGTTTGCGTGTCCAGTTTTTTTTTTACAGGCCTACTGTAGTCTTTTTATTTTATTTAGTCTTCAAAGTAGCAGTTTTAATATTGCCACTCCTTCAAAGAGACCTGCTTACTTAGCCGCCTTTATACTGTAAAAATGCTCACTTGGTTTTCTCTTCATATGTTGACTTGGGATGTGATCATTTTTAAACCATTAGTCTCGGCAACATTTTACCTGTTTTAGGCTACTGTTTGTTGTCATATCTTTTAAATATTACTTTTTTTCCTGGTTTTCTATAATTTATGAACAATTATAACCACAGATTACATTTCCATTGATAAGTATTTAGTTTTTCTCATTTTGATAAAATCTCTGGTATAAAGTAAACAAAATAAGAAAGCAATCAAAAGATTACAATCAACTACCGATTTTTTTCTATATTATAGAATTTTTACTACAGTTTTATTTTTCTCAGGATGTAGTATAGATAATAATACTACTATTATAAAGCTGAAGAGTTTGTTTGACCTCGCTAATCTCAGAAACTACTAGTTCTAATTGAAAAATTATTTTTGTGTTAGATCGTTTATTTATTGAAGAAGGCTATAAGCTATATTAAATGACGCTACGACCCATAGGAGCGAAGAAGTAACTATATACGCGAGTGAAACAGCAACACTAGACAGCTAGTTAACAATAAAGATTATAAGTCATTTCTTAATCTTGTTAATATTAATTTAAAATTTGCACAATTCACATCGCTTTAACGCGCTTATCTGAAATGGCACAAATATATTCATTTTATTACTAAAGTACAAATGTAAATGTACATTTGATACTTTAATATTGGATATTGCATATGATATTGTTAATGAGAGCGAATATTTGTAATAATTTTTTATTTCATATTCAGAAAAACTAAACAATAAAGGTGGACAAATACTTATGAGTATTGTTACAATAATAACGAAAAAAAATGAACATCAACCTAATGCAAAACTAGCAATTACTTAACTGATTTCAAATGTTAATATTCTTATTAATTACTTAACAAATTAAATAATGTATAACTAATAACTTAAATAAATTTAGAGATCTGGTGACTTATCAGACGATGATAATTGTGACATGTGTAATTACAAACTTAGACAAAATCTTTGGTACGGAGAGCAAAGAATTTACCATAAAAGAAAAGCAAATTCTGTATCTTCTATTGGTATAAAAACAACCATTGGCTCAGATGAAATAACAAGTACCGATTCGGATTGGGACAATTGTTATCCCGCTTTGACTGTAAAAACACATAATACATACACACTAACTACTAGTAATGAAAGCAATAAAAAAAATATTCAAGAAACCACCTTGAAAAGTGGTGGAGATACTCATTTAAAGGTTTCAATTATATTTTTAAGTATTTTAATATTATTTAGTTCATATTTTTAGTCGATTGATTTTATGTCGATTTTAGTGTAATTGTAGATTCAAAGAATTATTTTTAAAGTTTTAAATTGTCATATATTTGTGTAAACATAGTGTATTTCAGCTTAAACTGATTCTATATATTTATAGAATAATTATAAACAATATCATCATTACAGGAAGAAGACAGTCCTGAAAGTGATGTAAAGAAAATAAAGTCAAGGGAAGGGGACAAAGAGAAGGTAGCCAATGATCTGAGAGATGATGAGCCTAAACTGAATGATAAAGATGGGACCGTATTTGAATCTAAAGTCTATAAAGATCAAAGGAAAACTACAACTAGTCTCACAGATAAAAAGAAAAAAATTGATGGAGAAAAGAAAGAAACTTTATCTAAAGAAGATGATCTTGAAGATACTGATAAATTACTTAAAAAGGATAGGCGTGATAAATTTAAAGAATCTCCGCGCGAGCAAAAGAGTAAAAAATATAGTGACACAAGAAAAGAAAGGTTGAATAAAGTCGAATTAGGGAAGTCAGATAAACAATCTGTCATTAGTAAAATTATGTCTGCAGAGGGGAAGTCAAAATCTTTGAACCATGACGATATAAAACCTTTCACTCAATTACCTCAAGTAAAGACTGAAGATTTGACCAAGATGATTGAAGATATGGACCGTAAAGTCAAAATGGATGAAGATAGTAAGAGTAAGGAATTATTTCAAAGCAAATTTAAATTAAATGCAAATGATTCTGAAGGCACAAAAATGAGAAGAAATAGTATGGATTCTGGTGATTTACCTTTTAAAGAAGAGTCAACATTGAAAAGGCAGAAATCTCTAGATGATAGGTGCAAGTCTAGCGACAGAGAAGGATCTGAAGAGAAAGATAAGAGCGAAAGCTCAGAACGCCGCGCGGAAAGGAGAATAAGGAATAAGGTTAGTGCAAGAACATAATTTTTACCAAAAAAAAGCTTTGTTCATTACTTTAAAGCGAACCCTAAAATAGTTATTTTAATAAAACTAGGCTTATGCTATATACTTAATTGGGTCAATTTAAATGTCTGTTTAATAAAAATATTTAGAGTTAACCTGCAACACAATTTCATGATGAATCACTTGAATAACATTATCTTAAGGCCTATTAATTACACTTATTAGTTTCGCTCTTAGATTTTCCTTAAGATTTACATAAGCCGAGATGGCCTAAGTGTTAAGACATGTCGAAATCAACTGATGATCACGAGTTAAAACCCCGGCTAGCGTCGCTGGGTTTTCAAGTGATAAATTTGTGTTTATATTCATCTCGTGATCGGCGGTGAAGGAAAACATCCTGAGAAAACCTGCATGTATCGGAAGAAGTTCTGGTACATCCTCCAACCTGCAGTGGAGTAGCATGGTAGATTCAGGTTAAACTTTCTTAATAAGAGAGGAGGCCAATGCCCAGTAGTGGGACATTTACAGTCTGTTGCTTACTCCTATCCTTATTTTTGAAATACACACAACTTTTATACCTAGGGAACTGTTACCAGGTTACAATATTGTTTTATATCAATTACGAGGGTTATACTTACAAATGAAATACACGCCATTTACAAATTGGAATTTGATAAACTAAACTCACACAGGTGTCACAATATTATTATTAAAGATATTTTTAATATATCCAAATGAAACCCACAAATAAAAATATTAATTTGCTATTAATTTTTACACACCATTTATTTGTATCCAAATCAATTTTATTATTTCAGGATCGTCCGAGTCTCGTTATCTATCAGCCAGGAATGGGTAAATTTAGCAAACAACGTCTAGCAAAGGAAAAGGACACGCAGCCGCCCGTTGGAAAATCTGTAAACGACAGCGAGAAAAAAGATACTTGAAATTACTACCATGACTCCCAGTATTCGGACAACAATCAACGGAATTACCCTAAAGCTGGCATTAAAACGATCCCGCAGATTGTAGAAGGGGACACTTGAACGTGCCAACTGAGGGAACTGTGTTTACTTCAAACCTGTCGTTTTAATTATTTACGCGCAAAATAATTTCTTCCCAATTTTTTTTTAATCTGTTATAAAAATCAATGTTAAAGCATCCAATGTTATATTTTTAGCTCGTGACCATTTAGTTCAGTTTGTTTTATTTCACTTAAATATAATTCGTTTTAAAAGGGTGTTGATTTTTTATTTATCAAAATATTTTAGACTAATTTTAATATACTTGATTGACTCTATTGGATGTATCTGACCGCGTGGTCAAGCACGGCCCCGAAACATTTTTTTTTTACAAAAATAAGTGTGGCTTGAGATCTATAAATGCACCACACTCAACGGCCCCCATTAAGATCTCATGACCTTGTGTCGGGGGTCCAGAAACACTCACAACACTAACACAAACACCCAGACCACGACAAACATCTGTATGGCCAATACACACGTTTGCCGTGAGCGGGGATCGAACCCGCGATCGTTAGCGCTTTAGTCAGTTGCAGTGACCATTGCGCCAACGTGTCTGTCAAATCTATTCCAAATATGTTTTCATGGATGGTCTATTAAGAGATTAAAATGAAACCATTTTAAATCGAGAAAAAAAACATAATAAACGGAGATAGATCATAGAGCTACCAACATACTTATGTAAACAAAAATTCTTAAGGCAATAGGTTATGAGAATACTCATACTATGTATTTAAAAGCTTAAACGTATTTTTGAAAGAGTGATTCGAGTTAGGTAGATGTTTTAAATAAGACAATTTTTCGAAGATTTAATCCGTTTATTATTTTTGTATCACAGTGCATTAGATAGTTAAATTTCATGTTCTTATGTAAAAATATTTATATTTTAATATAAACGTAAAAATAACTACTACATTCATACTTGCTAAAAACTCACGATACAATTTATCGCTGTTGCGAAAATTTGTTGACTGATTAAAGATAGGCAAAGGTCCGTTTTAATATTTTAATGACAATGATGTATTTTTGACCGCAATATGTATGTGGTCAATGATATTACATAACTAATATGAGGTCGAATCCAGTTTGCCGACGCGTTATAGACCACGTTGCCTAGTAACCGGCTAACGATCGAATATGACAGGCAAGAGATTTTTGGGCCACAAGTCAATTGACAAGTATTATAAACGTGCCATATCTATAGTTATTAAATATCATTGATATTTTTTTAGGTTTTATGAGCCAAATGAATTTTATTCATCTGCGCGTTTCGACGGTAGTTTTGTTTTCAAACGATGAGTTTATATATCTACTTTGATAAATGATTAATTACGTTTATAGTAATACCGCGAGTTCTTCGCTTTAGTGAATAACCACATGCATTATATTTGGTAATATAATGCATGTGGTTATTCACTAAAATAATGTATACCGATATTCAAACAATCCTTTTTGTTACACAAAATATTTCAACGAAAACAATTGTAGTTTAAATTAATAAACAAATATAAAAATATACTACTGACATGAAAATGTTATTTTGTTTTATATATTTAACGTCAGTAAATATAATTGTTTTACAATGATCATACACAATAAGTGTTTGTGGCAGCGTTAAAGAAAATTACAATCAATTATTGTTACTTATTAAGCGAGCGCTACAATTTTAAAGTTTTAGACACGTAAGATTTACGTATTACCTACGTTAAACGAATGGTTTCTTTTACACCTGAATGAACTTGCCGTAAAAATCATCAACCATATTGAATTTAAATTGCAAGTAAAATAGATTTGATTTCATTTTTATTTTATTTTGAATGTGTCATGTCATGTCGTATTTTTACGTAAGCTTGCCTAAGTTACTGTAACCAGGTTACGGAGTTGTTTACATTTGTAAATTATTCCGTACATAGTTTACGTATTTAAAACTGGATAATATAATACCCGCCTTATGAAAATTTCCTCAACTTGATGCCCACAAAATTAATCTTTTATTTATTTAAAAATTAGTAAATCTAATCAGCCTTTTGAAGCCTCTTAACGTATTCTAATACTATAAATTATAGATATTACAAAACTATTTAAAATATTTGAATGAAACAAATATGGCGAAAAATACATATAACATAAATGATTAGAATAATTATAAAACAAAACCTTGTACAAGACTTTTTTTTTTAAAGGGGTAACTGACTTCAGAAACAAAATACGTAACTTTGTTTCTTTTTTTCAAATATTTTGATTTTAAAACCGATCTACTGAACTGACAGACGAAAATTCTATGAGAGAATATAGGGTATATTCTCTCATAGAATTTTCGTTCATTTCGTTCCTTCGTTTTGTTTGTTCAAACAAAAAAACAATTCTATCAACCTTTTTTTGAGTAATTTGACCCTCCTTTTTGGGAGTGAGCTAAAATTGAAACCCATTTTACAAATTTTTGTTTAAATTAAAACGTCTCTTAGTTATTTATTATAGAACGGTATTATCTTTATCATATACCTACTTATTATAATGAAAATTCACTTTATAACATTTATTATTGAGTTACACTCGAGTCAAGCAAGACAAAGGCATGTAACATGAATTATATATATATATATATATAAGTCAACTTATTTATATTACTAAGCTGTGGATACTACAACTATTGTAAATAATGTTAATTTCTTGCTTCTAAAATAAAAACTATATTGTTAGTCAAAGTGTATTTATAAGGCGAGAATTACATTCATATGTTTTACTCTCGTAATCGAAATAAAACAACTCTGTAACCTGATTAACAGAACAGTTACCTATGAAAGCTGTTCTCAAAAATAAAGGCAGAAACAGTAAATTGTTAAAAGTGTACAATAATGACAAACAATTTATGTACCTAAATCTCTACGAAAGTCTGAGAGCAAAACTCTA
This sequence comes from Hypolimnas misippus, assembly GCA_037950945.1. Lineage (NCBI taxonomy): Eukaryota > Metazoa > Arthropoda > Insecta > Lepidoptera > Nymphalidae > Hypolimnas > Hypolimnas misippus. The sequence goes on from JBBEEQ010000017.1 coordinate 7,151,434, forward strand.
TAAGTGTAAATCTCGCGTTACGCTTATCGTTCAACACATTTCCAGAGTTATACGTTTCTATGCATAGATTTTTCTTTGGCTTTAGCTCAGTATACTTAGCACTTATGAGTCTGAGATCTATTGTCCTTATTTTTAGACTTAGTCGAAAAATTCTAATAATTACACAAATCTTGTTTCAATGTTATTATTCGTCGCATATACGTTAATATATAAACGTCGCTTATCGAAAAGTTTAATATATAGAGACGAAAACCTCAAATATTAAGATTCGTTATTAAGAAGTATGGCAGTTGCATTCTTGTCGTCAGTGGGCGGCACCTTCTTGATTTCTTTAGTTGTTTTCTTTGTCTGCGCCACGTTGTGTCGGTGCATAATGTATAATAGTAAGACGAAACCGACGAGAAATCCGGCGAGACCGCCACCAATAGTCAACCACGTGCGACGCGACGTCCTTATGCTTTGTATCTGAATCAAAATTGATATCTTATTAACAACTAGCTGTGCTCGCGACTTCGTTCGCGTGGATTACAGAATGCTTGGCATGTCTCCTGCAAAGCAAGGTTATAATAGTCTGCGGTGCTGCTCAAGAAAGGAGCTTCTTACTTTGGATTTGGGAACTTTCTGGTTGTATTGTAAGGAGACTCTAACTCAGATACGGTATTCCTCCACGGTTTTCACTATAAATGTTGAGGAAAAGTGTTTTGTGTTAGTCTTTAAAATTTCGACTGTATAACAGTATATTCCCACCGAGGTTCTCCTTGTATTATATGTATATCGGGTGACTTTTTTAACTGGGCTTGATAGGTCATATCCGGAACTTTAAGGAATCGCGATAAATACTTAAAGGAGTCTCGTGTCCGATTTTGAGAAATCTAAAACTGCATCATAAGTTTTTTGATTTCATGATTCTCCTGGCCAAGAATTGAACCCGTTAATTAAAAAAAGAATACATTCTATAATATTGCACCACCTACTTAATAGTGCCACTTGTAAGAATCAACTTTTGGAAAGTAATAGTAAGAGACAAATGAAAGGAAAAGATTTATTTTTTAACAAAATAACATAGTATAGATTTATACATGAATTAGAAGTTAAGTAATCGATTCTATATATATCAAATATACATAATTAAATATGTGGGTTAATTCATGGCTCCTGGTAAGTTTAGAAAAATAGTCTGCATTACTTCGAACGATTTGTTCATTTGCATCAAAATGCTAGTCACCTACTAAAGTAAGGAAGAGTGTAAAGAATACAATCAAAAATATATAACATGAATAACTCACAGTAACTTCTTTTATGTTTGTCTATTTTTTCTAGTGAGCTATACAAAGTTGATAGAATGTGACGTTTGTTTTGATCCCCGTCACCTACTCCGTTACCTAAGTAGGTTTAGATAATTCCTAAAAAGATGAATCAATTTATTGAAAATCTACATTTCACTGGACTCGGCTATTGTACTCACCCGCTATTAGCGTTACAACATCCCGTTATAATTTTAAAATTTCACTTTTAGGTATGATCGTCTTTTTGAAGAATTACAAAAGATTTAATTAATATATGAATTTGATTGTATTTTGTAAAAAAATTGCCCTTTCTTTTTGTTGCAGTTAACTATATACTAATACCTCTCTGAAGTTGATTCTTATAATATGTGACAGTATCAGATGATGCAATCATACAGAATGTTAATTTTTTCCAAAATCAACGTGTTCGTTTCTGGCTAGGAGAACTTATTTTTCAAAAAACTAATGATATAGATTTAGTTTTTATTAAAATCGGCTTTTTTACTCCTTTAATTATTTTTCGTTATTGCTTATAGTTTCGGATTTGGTCTGTCATATCCAGTTAAAAATTACCCAGTAAATATATTATTTTCCAAACTATTATATTTATATAATATACGTATATCTTCCCTATTTGAATTAAATGTTGTTTACTATTTCATTGGTTTCAATTTTGTTCCTTATTACATTAGCTTTCTGTTCAGTGAAAGTTTCGTCAAAATCGGTCCAGCTGTTTTAGATATTAGCCGTAACAAACTGAATGACAGATAGACGGACAAAAATTTTAAATTTATTAATTTTGTTGTCAGTACCGTGTATACTTTCATATGCATTTATTTAAAATTACAAACGGACACATCAATTATATTTGGACTCTGATAAGCAATACTGTGTCAAGCCACACGGACTTCGTTTTGAGAAAATATCGTCTAAAGATGTCAAACCTATTCTTAATAAATTAGTTTGAAGACGTATATATTCATCTTTTTTTTCCATTTAGATAAAATGTATATTGAATCAAAAGCAGATAGATTTATTTAATATGTTATATAGATAATAATAAGTTTTTAAATATATGAGATTATTTTATAAATTGCAAAATATGGAACGCACCTGAAATACGAAACATTGAGTTAAGAAACTTTTTTCCATACTTATTTAGTTTAGATGACTTGAAATTTCTTTGGATAATGTTAAATAGGTGACGTAGTATCAAAATACATCAATATCTTTAAATTTGACTTTTTGTGGGTTGACACATTATTGCTTATCAGCATCCATTTATATGTATAGATGTATATATAACCTTCCCTAAACAAACCCTAAATGTTTAGTGAAGCTTACCACAATATATTAGTGTAAACCGCATCTAAATCGCATAAGCCGTTTCCGAGATTAGCGTGCACAAACGCACAGATAAACAGACAAACAGATAAGAATTCTAAAAATCTTTGTTGTGGATTCTATTGCGTTGGTAAAGGCCCCCAGTAAGATTTTTTTTCATATACATATCTTCCATGTACAGACAGCGACCCGCTAGAATTTTATTATTAGTATAGATGTATAACCTTCCCTTTTTAAATCAGAAATTGTTCACTATTTTATTGGGTTCTACTATATTTTTTATCGCGATTACGCAATAACAAAATATTAAGAGAATTATCTCTTTTTTACTTATTCATTAAAATAAATATATTTTTTTTTATTAAAAGTAGCCTAAGTTAATCCTTATAATATTAGCTAGGTATGGAGGCTGTTCATTAATCAAGTAATGTTCTTAAGAACTTTTTAGACTTTGTGATATTTCGTAATTTTTTTTCTTCCATCCCCTCTCCCTCCTCTGGGCCTCACCTGATTAATGGACATAACTGCAAGTGAAAGTCCCATCAAATTTGATTCAGCTGTTTCAGAGATTAGTTGTAGGAAACAGACTGATAGACAAAAAATTAAAAAATTCGATTTTTTTGATGTAAGTACTGTATATACTTTCATGCATTTAGTGAAAAATACAAAATAATGTTCGATGTGAACTGTTAAATTTACATAAGTCTTTTATTTATGAACCGATTGAAATAAAACAATCACTAAATGTTAAGTGAAGCTTATTACAATATATTAATGAAAACCACATCTAAATCGGATAAGCCGTTTCTGAGATTAGCAGACACAAACTCACAGATAAACAGACAAATATCTAACAAATTATTGTTTTGGGTTATATTGGGTAGGTAAAGACCCCCAATAATATATATTTTTATATATATCTGTCATGTGCAGACAGCGACCCGTTAGATTTTTTTTTGTACGTATCGATTAAAAGTATCTAAAATAGAAGTCAGCCTAAGTCACTCCTTATAACATTTGCTAACTGCAAGTAAAAGTACCATCAAAATTGGTTCAGCCGTTTTAAAGATTAGTCGGAACAAACAGATAGACAGACAGACTGACAGACAAAAATGTAATAATGTATTTTTTGATATAAGTACTGCATATACTTTCATGCAATTAGTAAAAAGTACAAAATAATGTTCGACGTGAACCCTTATTTTGACATAACTTTTTTATTTATGAACCGATTGACATGAAACAAACCCTAAATGTTAAGTGAAGCTTACCACAATATATTAGTGAAAACCGCATCTAAATCGGATAAGCCGTTTCTGAGATTAGCGTGCACAAACGCACAGATAAACAGACAAACAGACAAACAGACAAACAGACAAACAGACAAACAGACAAACAGACAAACAGATAAGAATTCTAAAAATCTTTGTTTTGGGTTCTATTGCGTTGGTAAAGGCCCCCAGTAAGATTTTTTTTCATATATCTTCCATGTACAGACAGCGACCCGCTAGAATTTTATTATTAGTATAGATTATTGTTTTGGGTTCTATTGCGTAGGTAAAGGCCCCCAATATTATATTTTTTTATATATCTGTCATGTGCAGACAGCGACCCGTTAGATTTTTTTTGTACGTATCGATTAAAAATATCTAACATAAAAGTCAGCCTATGTCACTCCTTATAACATTTGCTAACTGCAAGTAAAAGTACCATTAAAAATTGGTTCAGCCGTTTTAAAGATTAGTCGGAACAAACAGATAGACAGACTGACAGACAAAAATTTAAAATGTATGTTTTGATATAAGTACTGTATATACTTTAATGCATTTAGTGAAAAGTACAAAATAATGTTCGACGTGAACCCTTAAATTGACATAACTTTTTTATTTATGGACCGATTGACATGAAACAAAGCCTAAATGTTAAGTGAAGCTTACTACAATATATTAGTGAAAACCGCATCTAAATCGGATAAGCCGTTTCTGAGATTAGCGTGCACAAACGCACAGATAAACAGACAAACAGACAAACAGACAAACAGACAAACAGACAAACAGATAAGAATTCTAAAAATCTTTGTTTTGGGTTCTATTGCGTTGGTAAAGGCCCCCAGTAAGATTTTTTTTCATATATCTTCCATGTACAGACATCGACCCGCTAGAATTTTATTATTAGTATAGATGTAACAATATTAATAAAGTAAAGTAACAGCCTGTACATGTCCCTCTGCTGGGCAAAGGCCTCCACTCCTATTAAGGATAAAGTTTAGAGCTTAATCCACCATGCTGTTCCACTGCGAGTTGTCGGATACACATGTGCCAGAATTTCTCCCGGCACATGCAGGTTTCCTCGCGATGTTTTCCTTCTACGCCAAGCTCGAGATGATTTTAAACACAAATTTAGCACTTAAAAATCAGCGAAGTTAGTTAGGGCTTGAAGCCACGATCATCGGTTGAGATTGTCGTGTTCTAACCACTGGACCATCTCGACTAATAATATTAATAAGTTACAAATAAATATTTGTTTTCTAATAATGTAATTATTCAAATGGTACCATAGTTTTTAAAAGAGATGCAGTAGTTACTGAATAGTAGTTACAAAATTTACTTCGCATATACAGAATGCGCTCTCTCTTTCTGAGCTTAGAATAAAATTATAGATTTGTCAAATAGCACATTATGCAAAAAATTTTTCCTCTAGTTGGTTCAACAGTTATCTGCTCTTGTAAGTTATAAGTGCAGTAATAGGGTCCCTTTAGCATTCTTAGGGAAACCATACCCAGAATGAAAAACCTCTTTTAATTTTTTTTGTGATATTTTCACTTAGCATTCGAACAAAGATTGGCGTAATGGTAATCGCAATTGACTAAAGTAATAACGATCCTGGATTCGATCCCCGCTTATGACAAATGCTGCTTGTGATATTTTTCGTGGTCTATGTGTTTGGTTTTATTTTGTGTATTCCGAATTACCGACACATGGTCATGGGATCTTAACGGGTTTAAGTGTAAAGTGTATCATTCGTTAAAATCATCACGACTTATCTCTTTACGTGGTAGTTGACATTAACATAAATAAGCATTCATTATTCTCACCCCGGTGTATTCCATTCGACATCGGCTGTATGTGACGTTGAGGTTTGCCGGTATCTCGACCCTGGGGCAGTTCTCGTATTCTGTAAAAATTTAGTTGTTATTTTGTAGTAGGTAGTTTAGTACCAATATTTGATGATGGTTGTTATATGTAGTAGGTGGTGAAATAACGAAATGCATCTCTGTGACCTTAGTATGAATAGTCATACAAACAAACTGATAGCGCTTTATCAAAGTTTAAGATCTTACTTGTCTGCATAAGTAATTTATGGTATAATTTATGTATGTATTAATCCAATTGCTCGCGGCTTCGCTCGCGCAAAGTTTAGAATTTGATAGAAGCGGTTTAGAAAACTGATAAAATCACCATGTATTTAATGAAACTTTAAAAAAAACGTATATTGAATACGTTTACGCATAAAATGATTTAAGCCATTATTCGACTTTAAACACATATAACAACAATAACAGACTCTGTTCAAAATGTATATTTCTTTCTACAAAATATAGTTTTTTAATTCGTCAGTAACTAAGTACCTACTAAACCAAACTGGTTGATTGAAATTGTATTTTGTTAAATCTACTTTAAAATATACAACATGACAAATATCATTTTTAACCCCTCACTCAAAAGGAGGGTTTTGCCTAGGAAACACACCCTTCAAGTTTCAGGAGTGGGTTCATACGTCATTCAGTGATTTAACGCAAAGCATATTATATGTATAGAACATACTTTTATTAAATTGTGCACGGCAAACAAACATTAATAAAATAATAATAGAACTTTAAAATTAAAAAAACTTACCTCTGGAATTAAGCCTAGTATAGTCACCCAGTTGAAAGTATATTTGTTTCTCTTGGAACCATGTGACACTTAATTTCATATCGCATAGCTTAATTTTGTCGATAGACTCTGTCAAATCTACTTTCGCAAGCTTGCACATAGAGCTGAAAGACTGTGCGTCTAGCGATATTAGTGGATTGTGGGAAATATTATACAATATCATATGTGGCAGTATGCCCAAGTCTGGTAGTTCTTTGATCTTACATTCAGATAAGTCCAAAAGCTCCAAGGGCGCTTTTATTGGTTTACTAATCACCATACTGCTTAAACTTAAATGTAACAACGGATTGCCATTCAGGTATAACTTTCGTAATGAGGGCAACTGGAACACAGTCTCTGGCAGTTGGAATATGACATTTTTCGAGAGGTCAAGGGTCTGTAGATATGTTAAATATATAAAAGCGTCTACGTCGATTGAATATATCTGGTTTTCAGACAGATACAAGTGTTTGATGCTCGTGTAATACGATAGTGTGTCCGAATGAATTTCTTGTAATTTGTTATCACTGAAGTCGAGAATCTGTAACAGACAAATGAAAAGTATTATTATGAATTACCCGAAAGATTACAAGATATAATTAAACATACAGGATGATTGATGAAGATGAGTCAGTAGAGAGAGACAGAGAAAGGAAACATGTGACAGATTTTGAAGTTAAGAGAAACTTTACAAGTTTCGGAAATCTAACTTGAAAAAAAACATACTTTGTTACGTCTTTATGAAATAATTAATAGATTTCAATATGAGAAATAAATGTTAGGATGGCACACTCATGTACAATAATAAGAATGCTGATGCTGAAGCATCACATGGAATCAGCAAGATACGCAAGTCCTCACCAACCTACAGCAGAAGTATCGGGTTGGGCCTCGTTGAAATGGTCTCAATGAATAGACGTCGGGGAATTTTTAATTTTTTGTTATAATTTTATATATAAGTAATTTAGCTATGCTAGGCACAACAGTCACCTTATGACCACGACGGATACAACTTCGTCGAAACGTCGGGCAGTAAAAAGGTATTACTACCATGAGTTGTCGCGATAAGACCCGTTATATAAAATACTCTAGGTAGTTTAACCACTGAGTAAAAGGACTAGCTATTCTCATACAACTCTCATTAAAATCCCTCGATTTCCAACGTGAATAATTAACTATATGAATTCATATTCAATTACAGTTAATGCCCTTAAAAGTTTGATAAAGTAATGTAAGAAAACCCGTAAGATATAAAGAGAATTTTTTAAATGTATAAAAATACTTTTTAAAATTTCTTACTGTGATGGACGATAAGAATGTAACAGCCAATTAAAGTCGTGTGTAAGATAAAACGCGGATAAGATAAATTGTATCTAGATTAGGTATACTGACTTTGTTTTAAAGTAGATATAATGTACATACAGTCTAGATAATGATGCACAAGTATGTGATAGATGGTGTTGAGTAAATAATGATCAATTTTAACAGCAAATAACATTACCATACATTTATTAAACACTCATGTGAGAGATAATATTAAATGGTATAAATATTATTTATTTACCCTCTTCGTTGTATTTACTTACAAAATATCACTTCTTTTAACCCCCGACCCAGAAGGAGTGTTGTACGTTTGACATGCATATCTAGATATGTGTGTCTGTTGCATCGTATCTACCTAACAAATGGACCAATTTTGATGCGTTTTGTTTTGTTTGAAAGCTGGTGTAACCGAAATAGTTCTTAGGTATAATTTATAAAGATCTGTTCAGACGTGTTAAGGTTATCAGCTATTTTATAGTTGTTTAAAGGATCTGAGCAACTCCTACTGGTCTCATCGACACGAAATTTATTGTAATTTTGAATGATATTAAAATAACATAGTTACATAACCTTGACCTAATGCACCTATATGCCTCTTATAACCTCCTAAGGCCCAGCTTTTGAAAATTCTTGTACAGCTTGAGACCCGTTGTGCAAATTTTTGCACAAAATAAATATTTGCTGTCAGGCCCAGAGGGATTTTACCTTGAAACTTCAAAATTCGGAAAGTTATATAAGTAATACTATTTTTCCTTGTGTAGACTACACCTAAAGCATACGATGACATAGATTTGTTCGGCCTATCTTTTGTTCAAAAAATTGCACACATTTTTGCATTGCAAAAATCTCCTGACAAGTCAAAAAGAAATGCGGCAACTTTGAATAATATGTACAAAAAATTGTACCGGGGGCGTTTATTACTATGACCTTTTTTTTAACCTGGGTCTGACAGCTAAACTTTATTATGTGCAAAATTTTGTACAAGGGGTCTTAGGAGGATAATGCTGACTATTGGTAAATATTTATGTTTAACAACTTTCTCTATAAAAATATAATTGTAGTCTTTTTCAAGTCTTGGCAATTCAATTCTACTGTCATCTATACTGTTAAGTTATCTCTGGGGTTCTAGTCACTAGTTTACTTGTAATTGGATGCCGATAAGCAATAATGTGTCAAGCCACAAAAAGTTAAATTTTGAGATATTGGTGTATATAGATACTGCGTCACCTATTTAACATTATAAAAAAAATTAAGGTCATATAAACTAAAAATGTACGGAAAAAGTTTCCTAATGAATTGTTTCGAATTTCAAGTGCATTCTATATTTTGCAATTTATGCAATAATCTTAAATATTTGAAAAACTTTTTATTAGATAATATATTAAATATATCAATCTGCTTTTAATTCATTATACCTTTTATCAAAAAATAACAGGAAAGGTGGATATCTACTTCTTCAAACATATTTGTTAAGAATAGGTTTGACATGTTTAGACGCCATTTTCTAAAAATGAAGTCCGTGTGGTTTGATACAGTATTGCATATTAGCGTCCAATTATGAACATATTTATGAGAGTAAAGACGAGCTATCTATCCTTGAGAGAGGAAGGGTGCGTACTGTCGATATATAATAATAACTAACTGATCAACGAGCCAACATAGACGAAATACAGTATTATTTACTTTTATGATATATTCCTAACATGTACCAACCTCAATTCCTCCCTTAAGACTTGGTATTTTGGTTAGCCGCAAGCCCCCACAATGCGCTCCATACATATCGTATGCATATTCGTAGGTACATCGCGTCGGTAACGACGCCAGCGCTTCAATATCTGTCATCTCCTTAGTGTAGGAGCCAGCAGCAAGCAGCAGTACAAGGAAGAAAGAGCAACAATTATATCTGGAAAAAATAAAAGAGAATACAAAATAAAATTAAATATTTTATACATACTTAGTTCATGATACACTTGAGTTCTGTTTTTATTGTATTTAGTTGTAATAATCTAAATATTGCAATTCATATTTTTATTGAATATCTTTTTACCTACGTTTTGGTAGAATCGTTATGAATATTATAAATGTGAAAGTGATTTTGTTTGATTCTTTATCTTATAACTTACACTAGTCATTTTAAACATATCATATGATAATATATCTCTCGAGAAGTAATATTTCTAAAATGCAAAATTCCAACACATTGCAAAATTGTAATCAAATTACTTATCAAGAGACATCGATTTAGAAGAATTTAATTAACACTTTATTTATATATTTTTATCAAAAGGCCACTCATAATGTTGTGTATTCATTTATCTTGGTGGGTCCTTATCTTACTATATATGAGAAGCTATTAATTTTATCATATTTCTTCAGAAAGTATTTATTTCTCCTAAGGTTATCGTATCTCGACCCTTGTCCCTTGTGCAATAAAAAGTTTATTTCATTCCTTTGAGTAATTAATTAGTAATAGTAGTTACTAGTAGAAAGGAAAATTTAAAATTAATAATCAGAAACTATAGTCTATTATTCTTTACTTGACTTATTTGACAATAATACCCGGAACGAAAATCACGAATTTTCTAACTTTATTCTTCATTATATTTTTTTTTGTATAAAAATGATTCAGTGCAATCATTCGATTGATAATAATTTCTCATTTTTAACTCTAATGTGTGGGTAGCAGTACGCCATGTTTGTCTGCTAAATAAGACAAGCAAAGAAAAATAGACTATACCTAACGCAGGTGGTAACTTAAAGGGATACAGTTTATTGACTTTACAGTGGAGGTGAAGGAATAGAGAAATAATTTAATGTTCTATGATCATTTATGAATCTTGAATATTTTTGCCCATTTATGAATCTTGAATATTTTTTTATTTTATTCATCTAACGAACAACGATTGTATATGCTTTTCCAATTTTGAACTTAAATTCACGCAGTAATCGCACGAGTAAAAGATAGTATTACGAATAAATTCTGAAAATATCTCCAAATATATCAGTCTAAAATGTCTAAAACGGCGCTGTTAATGTAAAGTACTTAATTGTGATTTATTTTTCGATATCAATTAATAACTGATTACAGTTATTAATCTCTTTTATATGTATAATTGAATAACTATGAAACAGTTGAAGTAAATAAAATAACCCACATGCTATTCTCTTGTATATATTCTTTTATAATATAAAAATATTATTGGTTTTATGTTTTAAATATCTTTAACTCTAAGTTATCTACGACAGCAAAAGATCTATAAGTATTATATCCAATCAAAAATATAAATGTGAAATAAGAGCCAAGTTCAATATTGTGATAAATGGTTGGTTGTTGACTTCAACGACAAAAGAAGTGAGATCTAAATGATGCCAAGTTCAATGGTCAGTCCTGAAATTTATTTATAATTATAACATATCATATCTTCTTATAACATGAAATAATATATTGCAGCCTAAGTTCTGTCTTGGCTAGTTTTATAAACCTACCAACGAGTTATTATTAAGAATAATTATTATGTTTGATCGCCAGTTTCTACCAACAATCCCAATTTTCGGAATTATAAAATAAGAACCGACAAATACTTGTAGGTTTAGAACTTGCAAAGGCTATAATTCATATATAACTATTATTGGTATTAAACTTATATATACATATACATCAGCTTAATACCTGGTCGAGCCTAACCCGGTTTATTTTGATTAACTCTGATTCAAATCATAGATAAAAGGATCGAGAATGACAGAACAAAAAAGATAAAATATAATAAATGAAAACAGCAACGCCATGATTTCAATGGAAGGTACAAATACCTAGAAAATAAATGAGAAAACGTATGAGCCATCTTTAACTTGTACTTCAAGGCGCTATTTAATAAAATAGGTACCAAATAGAACAAAACACCAATAATGGATATTATTATGAATCTTGATTAAACAAAACTTAAGTAATATAAAAAAATATAAGACCCGATTGCCCAAAGAAAACACATAAAACACTTTTCATTGGTGGAAATAGATAAGTGTTATTGAAGAACGGTGTTTCTCGCTTAACTTCCGTGCCTATGGAAATTCCAGGAAATAATTAATATATGTCACAATGCGAATTTAATGACACATAATATGTCGAAAAACATAAAACCGTTAAGGATTTAGGGCATGCCAAAGAAATATAGATTTATTTATTTATTTGTACAATCATAACCATCCTCGAGAGTTTACTTTACAAATTTAAATCCAAGTACATAGGTACTCGAATTCTACATGTACATACGCAACTTTTACATATGTACATAGATATACGTGTTTACAATGCACGTCTATGATAAAATTGACTTGTGATCTATCGCTATCGCTTGCTCTAGTTGTCTTTACATTGCACAAGTCAGCGAATGTGACCGTATTTCATTTTCCAGCAAGAATTTTTTTTATTAAATTCTTACAAGAAATTTTGAAATTTTCCCTGTGGTTTAGACATAGTTGGAGCTACCTCTGTATATTTTTTTCATTATTATTATAAAATCATATATACCTACTTAATTATTTCGTCATTGAAATGAGACCCATTTATATAGTAAGGGAGAAAATTATACAAATTATTTCTTTCCTGAATTTAATGGCTATCATAATATAAGAGTAAACATTATCGTTAGCTATTTGCACTACCTAGATAGATAAAAGAGGTATTCCAAACACATAATTATAATCTCGTCAAAAATTGACGCTGCTTGACTTCCAACGAATATGGAGATATTTCTGTTCAAATTCAATATTTCGCTACATTTAACTAAAATAGTATAGATGAAAACTAATCGGTATCAAATTTAGGAGATCTGTCCTCATGCGTACTGTTCGCATCTTTGGGCAGGTCTCCTAATATCACCTTTAACCCCTTAACTACCTCCAACGCCAAGCAGTTCGCTTTCTCGACGATCCCATACTAACGGATGGTTTAGTACCATTAACTGTACGTAGAGACATTGGCTCTCTGTGCCATCTGTACAATGTACTGTCGTTTGTGTTATGAGAAACTCTTTGACAAGGTGCCACCGTCACATTTTTACCATCGCACACTTTGCCTCAAAACTCGATATCATCCACAGCACTTGGATGCGGCGTCTGTATCCACGAATTTTACGATTTCCCTTTCCGCGTACATCTGGAATGATCTTCCTCAGGCATTCTCCAAACGCTTTAATTTAAAGGTTTTTAAGTGTCAATTGATTAGACACTATAATTATATACATCTTATTCCGAAAGGCTGCTAAACGCGCCCGTAACATTCCTAATATTACAGATGTCCATAGGCGATAGTAACCACTTAAATCAGGTGGAAGTACGAATATTGTAGTATACAGAGGAAATTTATTTGTTTCGGTTTTATTTCGAAATCAAGGACTCTTTGCACTAAGCACTTTTTACAGTTTGAAGTTTCACATTATCATAGCTTATGCAAACCAATTTTTCTCCATGTAATATTGTGACAGTCATTTGACGTCACGAGCAGAACGAAATTATTGATGTAAAACGCAAATTTAAAGCTGTATAATTTTTTCAGTTTGAATCAATCTAATGATATATTTTCTCCATTAATCTAAATTTTTATATGTACATTACTCGATATCTTCACTATTTGAAAACCAATTTTAGTTTTTATTTTTCCATTGAATATCCTACACTTTGAGGATTGTGTTAGTTTATATCAAAATATGTATTACATATAAAACCTTTGTTACAATATTGTCATGTATTTATTAAGAAATAAACTGTCACTTCGTTTATGTCTCTTGAAGACGTAGTTTTATTATAGGTTATGGCCCAGGCAAATAATTATTTTTTTGCGTTGTAATTTGAAAAATATAAGTAAATTCGTTTCGCTGTATAAGAAAATATATTTCCGGTGTTACATCATGGCTTCGAACTATATTGTTAGCATACCTAAGTCATGACGATTATTCGGTGTGGGCTTTCGCTGCAGAGAATTTTTTAATTCTAGAAGGGATGCTGGCTAGCATAAAACTGTGGTTTGAGCCAGGAATCCAAGAATTAAAAGCTGCTGATAATGCGAAAACAAAAGCAAGTAGGTTTTAACAATAGACCCATCCCTAATAGACCCTTGAGAAAGTTCTGTGTCGTCGAATCCGATGGCACGTCTTGCCCAGGTCCAATCCCAGGCAGTACGGCTTCACACCGCAGCGGAGCACGGAGGATACGCTGTATGACCTGATGCAGCACATCAGAGGCGTCCTTCACAGGAAGGAGACCGCCCTCGTGGTCTCTCTTGACATCGAGGGGGCGTTCGACAACGCGTGGTGGCCAGCCATAAAGTGTAGAATGATGGAAAAGGGTATCCCCGTAAATCTTAGACGTCTTGTCGAGGACTACTTCCGGGATCGAAGCGTTGCTGTGCACTATGCGGGAAGAACAGTGCGGAGGACACAGACCAAGGGCTGTGTCCAGGGTTCCATCGGTGGACCTCTGTTCTGGAACATGCTGCTGGACCCCCTCCTGGACGACCTGGATAGGCTGGGCGCGTACGTGCAGGCATTTGCGGATGATATCGTTTTGGTGTTCTCCGGGCACACGGCGCTCGGGATCCAGCGGGAAGCCAATGCTGCCCTGGCTTGTGCACGAGACTGGGGTGTCATAAATAAGCTACGCTTTTCCGCCGAAAAGACTCAGGCGATGGTAGTCACGCGTAAGCTTAAGTATGACACTCCGGTTGTGCAGCTGGGCGGCGTTGACATCTCGATGGTGACCGAGCTCAAAATCCTCGGAGTCATCGTCGACAGTAAACTGACCTTTAACAGTCGCGTTGCCTACGCTTGCCGTAAGGCAACGGGATTGTACAGGAAACTGTCGACGATGGCTCGGGTGGAATGGGGCCTGAGTCCGGAGATCATCCGGACGATATACTCCGCAGTCGTCGAACCGACGATCCTGTACGGCGCGAGCTCCTGGGCGAAGGCCGCCGAGAAGATCTCTGTGCGGAAAACCTTTGCAACCGTCCAGAGGGGATTCGCACAGAAGATCGCCAAGTCACATCGTACGGTGTCGCTCAATGCAGCGCTCACGCTGTCGGGTCTCCTGCCGCTCGATCTTCGAGTTTGGGAGGTGGCCCGGCTGTTTGAGTGCAAACGGGGACGCCCGATCGATGAGCTGGAATTCCTCGAACTGGAGGAGCGTGAGGCCTTTATCAAGGCCCCCCACCCCGCCAGTGAGCCAGAGGTTGAATACCGGTGCCTGGAGAATATGCTCCCCGAAACTGTGGCTCAGCTGCAGCTCCCCGTTCATCTGATTTACACAGACGGTAGTAAATCGGATGACGGGGTCGGGGCGGCATATTCCTACTGGCGGGATGGGACCGAGATCCGGACAAAGCGGCTGAGGCTGGAGTCGGTGTGCACCGTCTTTCAGGCGGAGCTACTCGCGATAGCCAGGGCTACTGACCTGGTCGTCGCGAGGGGCTTCGACTGTGCGGCTGTGCTCAGCGACTCCCGGTCCTCGCTCGATTTGATCCGGAACCCGGACACGCACCATCCCCTCGCTACCCATATTCGTAAGAATATTAGGGAGTTGCAGGGGAGGGGTAAAACCCTCCAGTTCTATTGGGTGAAGGCTCACGTCGGGATCCCCGGCAATGAGCGCGCCGACGAGTTGGCGAGGCTGGCGGCTCAGTCCAGGGTCGCCCCAGCGTATGCCAGGTGTCCAATCTCATACGTCAAACGACGTGTGAGAGAGGGCGTGGTCCGGCGGTGGAACGAGAGGTACACCGGTGGAACCACGGCCGAGGTCACCCGCATGTTCTTCCCGGATGTATGGCGCGCTTATCGGGCCCTGAAGGGTCTCGACAAGACGTCTTTGTGGGCGCAAGTGCTGACGGGCCACGGCGGTTTTGCCGCCTATCTCCACCGATTTAAACTGAGGGATAGTGCTGGCTGCGTGTGCGACCCCGAGGTTGCAGAGGACATTAAACATGTATTGTTCGAATGCCCGAGGCACGACCGCGACAGATACGACCTGGAATTAAGTACTGGGGTTAGACTGACCGAGACAACCATCGCAGATTTAATATCTGATAAGCACTCCAGGCCGTATCTGGAGCGGTTCTGCCTCAAGACGGCCAAAATTGTTACAGAGCGAAATAAAACAAGGTGAATTTTATTATTTTAATCTAACTTATTAACTTATTATTTAATCTTTTTACATTTTAAATTAGTTTATTAATTTTGTTTTAATTGTATTTTATATTTTGACTTCATTCATAATTTTAATTGTATTTTACATTTTAACTTTTAACTTATTTATTAATTAAATTATTATCTTAATTATTTTAATTGTATTAAATTGTAAATATATATAAATTGGAATTTTGTAATGAATAGCTATAAGGTGGAAATGTAAATGTTTTAAGTTTATTGGCTCAATAACTACGCTCTGTAACAACCTCTGCAACCTCAAGCCGTCGGCAAGAATAGGAAATATAAAGTTAATGTAAATAGTCATAAGTTAAAATATTAAGTAGAAGTAAGAAATTGTAAATATAATTATTTGATAAAAGAATAGACAAACGGGAAAAAATCGACCCGGAAAAAAAATGACATTCAAGCCACAAAAAATTATGATGGTACAAAAGAGAAATACTATTTAATAAAAGACAAAACAAATTCTTGCCAAGCAAGAAAGATACTTGACGGCTTATAAAAAAAAAAAAAAACAATAGACCCATCTTTGTATGCATATATAATAATGTTAATACTACAAGAGAATTATGGGACGAAACTTGTAACAACTAGTAGTGATGTGGACGTGATGCCAAATGTCAAACAGTCAGCCATGGTAGAAATTGATGAGCAGAATAACATAAGGTCAGATAGTCAAGATTCAGTGGGGGATGGACATCAGTTGATTGTTTCAGATACGGTTGCAGAAAGTTTGATATCATCTAATGAATCCTATGTACCATGTGAAGATGAAGGATCTGTTGGCTCAAGCAGGAGTACCGGTACAAGTGGTGTTGATGATAGTCGTACTCACAAAAAGTTTAGGTGTCAACAAAAATATTTTATGAAGTTGCTGGGTATTGAACAAGTTTAAGTTGTTTTTGAATTTTGTATTATTTTGATATAGTGGGGGTGTTAGTTTATATCAAAATATGTATTACATTTAAAACCTCCGTTACAATATTATCATGTATTTGTTAAGAAATAAACTGTCACTTCTTTTAAGTCTCTTGAAGACGTAGTTTTATTATAGATTGTTCAATTTAAATTTTCTTTTTTTTTTCTCAAAATCGCTCACAAAAATTGATGCAATTATTGTGAATATTACATATTTTCACAAACAATGCATACTTCATTCTAGTTAAAAAGTTTATTTTAAAAAATATTATTTAAAAAAAAGTAATAATTTCTTTAAAAAAAATACTTATACTTTACAGAAATATCAAAAAATGGGTTTCATAATTATAAAATATTTAAATTCCCGCACTGATATTTTTTATATTATTTAGACAGATACTGTTTATTACTCACCATTATATGATAATGCCTCGAATAAAGACGGTGTCAATCATATCATAGAATACAGAAGCTATAATTTAAACCATCCCATCTATTTAGATAAACGTATGACGGACTACTATAAAAACATTTCCTGAAAACATCTGGTATTTACGGTGTGCATACGCCGCACCTATAATTTTCCTAGTCATGTGGTGACAATGTAAGTTACTCAGTTGTTACTCCTAATGCCAGTACATGTAATGAAAATAATTGAAGTTAAATTAATTTCAAATTAGCTAGTCTAAAGTAATGCAATAACAGCGTAAATAATGAGGGTTATTCTCGTGTTATCCTCGTGATGCGACAATAGTACGTTCATCTTCTCATCTTTCATACGATACATGAGTGTGATATATTCTATAATAATTATGTTCTTTATATTTTGAAAATCATGTTGTTATATTATAATTGTTATGTATATTTATTTTACTATATCCTAATATTTAAGAAAGAAGTAAATGCTTGAGAATAGTCCCCGCTGTATCGAATTTAAAGGCCATTTTTGTCGTTTTGGTGTACATATATACATTTGGTATTCATAAAGTACATCGAAGATTCTATGAATTTCCGCCTGTTTCGTCGTCCTACTCCATGGAACCCCGCTAAGGCTATTCAACTTTTACTTATTGTTTTTGAAAAAAGCAGCTTTTCATTTTTTTTAATTGAGTTTTAGCTTCAAAAGATATTCATACGTGTAGCATGTGTGTGTATTTGAAAATATCGACTTTAAAGAATCAAGAAGTGAATAATATTAAGACATTAGATTCATAGTCGACGTGTTTATTTTCCAACTGTTTTAATAATATATCGCCATGTTCTCTCTCTTAACATCATCGGCCCGCTGCTAGGCAACTCTCCAAATTACCTGTATGTCAGTCCCAGTGTCAATACACGATGTAATTCTAAATTCTAAAATTGAACTGAGTATACTAAGTGATCATAAATCTTTAATATTTTATCTCGAACAGAGTCGCAATAATAAATTTTATTTTAATCTTTATCTTCGTCGTCGTCGTCGAGAACCAGCGAAATATCATTATTATTTAAATGATTTTTGGCTCAATTACTAATATTAAATGTTACTTATTTTCCACCTAATCAATGAAATCAGTGTCTTTTATCAAATAAACAATGAACTATCGTTACATAAACAACGATCAAATAGCAAAGACGATAACACGATCAATGCATTTCATAATATTTTCAGTAATTGACCATGTCCCAAATACGAATAGAGATACTGCATCGGCATATCACTTTATATTTGCTCGTTTGAAGATAAAATGTTTCCAAGGTTAAGAAAACACTTTTTTAATTTCAGTGAAATATATAAAATATGTTCAAAAGATTAATTGGGAAAATTATTTATCATTTTGTGATTCTAAATATTGTACAATGGCATTTGTTGCTATGCGTTATCGTTATTGCGTATAAAGATCATTTATCGATTTTTATCAGATCCGGATACATCACTTTATTTAAAATATCCTATGTTATCTTAATATACATATAACAATTTTTACGATTTTACAATTTTTTTAAGAAAATTGACGGAAAATCGTAAACACTGGTTTACCATTTATGCTTAAGAAACGTAGACGAGCTTAGGCTATTGCAAACTTGTTGACTGCAAGGGTTCCTTCTTAATTGGTGGAGGTCAAACTAATTCCTTTAATTGTTGACTCTCCCGGCTCCTATTAACGGTCACTTCGCAGAAATATACTCGTAATAAGTCACTCTTTAAGACAAACATTACGTGGTAATTTGTACCTAAATAATAGGTATCCTAATATGAATAATATACTGTTTCGATAAATGTTTCTGGAATATTTTCATCCCGCGGGGCTATTGAACGGAAGCTGCATACTTATTGTGTGGGACACTCCTGCGCATCGTGCGTGGCGGCCCCAATTGTCTGATTGATCTTTATGATGTGCCCACGCCCCTGACAATTTTAATCGAAAGAAAAAATACATTTATTGATATCTACATAACTTTGCCCAATAAATATAATAAATAATTATTTGACTAGTTTTTACTTTATCGCAACCGATGATTATTTTTGCTTTTTCTTTGAATTAAATCTTCCATAAAAATGTGTACATTATTAAAAATGCTACAAAACGTAGTACCAAAACCGGGTGGAACCGGCTGTAAAAGTCATTACTGTATCCGTCTCGTTTATTTTGACTCATGAGTTAGTTTTTAAAATAATAAGTACCTGCATTTATTATTTCTTAAGTGAATAATTATAGTTAAGAAACCCAATTTTGATTTATTTGAAACACGATGACATCACAGTAAAGCGTGTTGAATTAAATATTGTAAATCTTTGTCTTATTATCTTCAATGATTTAACAAATGCTTTGCCAGGTTGAAAAGGAAACAAGGAAAGATAGAGGAGAGGGGGTTAGATTTCTGGCTCTCTCACTCTCCGAAACTAAATGAGAATGTGTCTTATGAGAGTGAGGTACAATAGTTAAGCCCAACCGTATTCGAGCTGTAGTTTGAAATGAAGCTAAAATCTTTGTTAAATTTTGTTCTATAATATTGCAAGCTCCATATCGAAACATCACTCTAATATTCGATTTGTTACTCATCTTTTTAGTTGTAGCATAATATCTGAAGACTATTATTTTCAACAATGTAACTCAAAAAACTCTAATGGTGATACTTAATAAATATTACAAAATTAAAACATTATTACATAACTAGTTACTAAAGGTGCTAAGTATTTGCATAGGGCGCTTAGCATTTCCTATTATTTTAAAATTTTGTCACACATCGAGTGTAATGTTTTCCGAATTTGTATAAGAATGAAGCCAAATTAGGCGTTTATCAGTCAAAACATCGATAACGTTGATTCATTTTAGTTTTCTATGAAAAAAATGGATTTGATAAATGACGTATCTTTTGTAGAGTGCGTAACCACGTACTTGTCTTTTAAAATAGATTTTCCTGCTCTAATTTTTTAGAACCGAAACTTTTGCTGCTATTGTTTACTTTCTATAGCTCATAGAGAGCGCTACGACCAAATTTCGTTTAAAATTTAAAATGTTTAAAGTTAAGCGTAATTTTACGATCATCAAATAATTACTTATTTATTCGTAAAGTACTCTGCGGCTTTATGTCACTAGTGTAGTTATATTAAAGCTTAGAAATATTGAATAATAAAATTGGCAACATATTTTAAATTTGATGAACTTACTTTACTAAAATTTTAAATGCAATTAATTTATTTTTAATGTTTAAACGTGACTTAATGAACGTACCTCGCAATATTCGTTAAATTAATATGAATATTGATGATTCAACGAACAACAATCAAAGGTATAACTTTAACGCTTTGTTTTAGGCGTATTATTTGCTATTTGATAAGAAATACATTTGATGAAACATAGAAAAGCATATCTAACAACTCTGTCCAGAATATTTCCATTAGACGTCTTTTTCATAATGCAAATTATATTTTAGATAGAGATAGAATTATCTATCTGTTTTTCTGCTATGTTTTTACGAAAACCCATGAAATTGATGTTAATGAATGTAGTTTCAATTCTTTGAAATTAATACGTATTGAATATTTTACTTATGTCACCCCTAAGGAGGTGAAATATAGGATTAATGATTTGAAATATCTTAATAATCCGTAAAGCTCATAAATATAAATAAGAACTATTTTGTATACATTTTGAGAAAGCTGATAGGAATATAAATATTTTTTTATGAATCAAAAAAATAAATCGACATACATACATATAAGCCAGTTATAGAGTTGATTACGATTTAATTTTATCGATTTTGATTAGTTTAATGAGTCATTTATTTATAAAAAATCGTAAAAATGTTTACTTTACGGAATAGAACCGTTTAAATACTAATAAAATAGTTTACCTGAACATTTTGATACGACCAATTTAATCCACAATCACCGAATATCGAACTCAGAAGTCAACAGCACCAACATTTACGGCTAAGACTCTTTCAGAACACTCGTAACCACTGATTTATCACACACACTGTCCAAAGCCACAATCAGCAACGGAAGGCGTTCGTTGAATTGATTCAATTATTCAACTCCTGCGCACTGTGACTGCACTCCTTATTCGCGGAGATGTTTTTCCATCGGAGGATCAAATGATACTGTCGCGGTAATCTTTTATCAGCGTTCGTCCTTCTGTAGCCCAATCTACTCGAAACTTGAGACAATGGACACACTAACAATTGTCGCTGCCGAATATCTATCTAGTGTAATTGACGGGCTCGTATCAAACTGCTCCGATTGGTTGTATGATTGTATTTATTCTTTAAGTATGCCGATAAGTTAATGACTGTCTTTGTTTGGAACTTTTAATGAAATATAAATTAATTACGGAAATATGTTTCTATTTAAAGTTTCTCATTAGTTAATCATTTTTTAATAAGAGAGTAAGAATGTCTCATTTTAATTACTAAATAATTGTTGCAAGTAGTGCCTAAAACACGAGTAGTATAGTTGTCATATTTAGCAAACATAATTAAGTAGTAGAAATAATTATGTTTTTTGATAAAGATATATTTAAATTATCTAAATAAGTACTTACCTATTAGATATACATAATTCACATTAAGACCCGATATGGCCAACTACTCAAATCACGTTGATTTCTATCGATGCTCGCTGGTTTAAAGCCTGGCTAGCACCGCTGAGTTTTTTTTAGAATGTGTTCGAATATAATCACGATGGATCCGCCAAAACACAGTGGAGCAGCTTTGTGAATTATGTAATCTACGAGAGGAGGCCTTTGCTATGGGATCAATGGGATATGAGATTCCAGGCTACTATAGTCACGTACCTATGGATAAATTTATTTAATTTTAATATTGTTAATAGTTTGACTAAATAGTTGTGACATTCATATTAACTGAAATTAACTTTGACTTATTATTTATATAACTAAACCAGGTAAATTATAGGAACTGTTTATATTAGATATACGCAGAGGCTACAGTGTCAGGCAACCCCAAAAAGATTTAAAAAAAAAATTCAAATTTCGTCTAATTTTCAATTTTTACCTACAATAGATACGTGTAACGAAGCGCGGCAGGCATGCATGCTTATGTTTTGTTACGTCAAGGCAGAGAGGCTGCTCATTCCGTAGCGCCGAAGACGTTAAAAACTGTAATTAAATTAGCGAAATGATGAATAGGCTAGGCATGTTATTAAATGGCATCGATCCAAGCCAGCCTAACTGAATGATTAAATGTAATATCATTTACGCTAGTACCACGGCGCTGTATAACAATAGTTGGATGGGAACATGGGCAGATCCAGGGTCATGGGGGTCATGACCCCTCCTCCTGGACTGGATCCAAGATCTAGGGTAAGCACTAATTATAATTGTTAAACATGATGATGATGATTAACATAATTTTTTTTTGTCACAATATAGATTTTATGTAAGTTTTATGTAAGTAAAATCAAACCTTTAATATTTAAGTAATATAGTATCATTTGTATGATTGTAGAACGTTTAACCGGACTGGCACTTCTCCACGTCCATAAAAACATACCCATCGAAGTAGAAGAAGTGATAACTTTTTACCTGTATCGATTATTATCAAACTTAAATTATTACAGGTGACCCCCCCCCCCCCCTTGCGGCGAAGCTGGATCCGCCCTTGGAGGGGACATATGTATTGTAAGTGTGCACGAGTAAACAGACAGCTATTATTGTTGATATATTGTGATCCAGATAATCTCTTTATAGTCTATTACATTCTTATAAAAATTAACTTTACGATAATCTCTACAAAATGTATGACATTTAATGATTATTTTTTTATATATTAAAAATATATGTAATAAAAGTCGGCCAAGTTCTTTTTGTAAAGCGAAGGGATCGTTAAAACTTTGAAAAATACATGTTTTATATTACTGTTTTAAATTCTTTATAAGTATTATATTTTAAACTAAGTTGGTGGGAGAGTTCAATAGCATGAATTGTTTTTAAAAATTGCTCGTATGACATAAACGAGCATTTAGATAGGACGTTTCAAAATTCATCCCAGAACAGGAATTAAATTTTTTCTTATATTTGTACGAATATAGAGTTCGTCATTCAACGCTTGAAGTATAAGTGAATTAGTACGTTACTAGGGTAGCTACTACAAATCATTAATTAATGTAGAAAAGAAATACTTGCTGTTCCAGAGGGACAGAAAAGTAACTTTTAGACTGCTCTGGTACAAAATCGCCATTAAAACTAGCACATCTGCGGGTAAAAGCTAGTTTATTGATAAAGTTATTGCAGTCCCCTTACAGTTTTTATTGCAATTCGAAACGAATGGCAAACTTCCATACAAACGTTCATCGCTTATTTTACTCCTGTATTGCAATAGTGTGTCAACCCACCAAAAGTCCAATTCGGAGTATTCTGATAATGCGTCACCTATTTAACATTATTCAAAAAAATTCAAGTTATATAGACTGAAAAAGTACGGAAAAAAGATTTGCGTTCCATATTTTGTAATTTATACAATAACCTCAAATATTTGAATAACTTTTTATTACATGATATATTAAATATATCAATCTGCTTTTAATGAATTATACCTTTTATCAAAAAAGAAAAAAAAGGTGGATATATACTTCCTCAAACATATTTGTTAAGAATAGGTTTAACATCTTTAGACGTCATTTTCTTAAAATGAAGTCCGTGTGGCTTGACACAGTATTGCTTATCAGCGTCCAAATGTATATGTGTATGTATGTAAGTTCACCTTTGTGGTACCTACAATTCGACCAAACGCGTCGGCCGATTTGGATAAATGATACATCGTTTGATTCACGACAACGACGACGGCGCGAATATCATAGAAAGTATAAAAATTTGTAAAAATCAAAATAGATGATACATTTTGGATGACATAATGTGAAAAAGGAAAAAATTAAAATCGACGAATAATGTCAAATAGGACTTTAAATATCATTTAGGTTTTTAATATCGTTTTTTAATCAGATTTACCGTTTAGGATTTATGAGGACTTAAAGTTGGTAAGTAACGATTTTCATTTATAGGCTTTGAAACAGAATTGCTATATATAGTCTTGTTACGCAGTCGAGTTTTTTAGTTTTTCAAATTAATTTCTTGTTTTTAATAACAAATAAACTTTTTAGGTAATATCAACTCACGGGTGAGCGTGATCGCCTAATAATAATTATTATTATTTGATGCTATATTTTTTAGTTTGCATTCTTATCACAAAATTTACTGCTTGCATTTATTATCGTTTTATGGTAGAGCTAAAAGAAATTGGAACGCATAAATAAATGATTTTTTTATCGAGATCCTAAATTCAAACTCTTAAATTCGGACTACATACATATATCTATACTCTAAATTTTATTTTGCTGTTTTTACTATTTTATTAGTAAATCTACAATAATACATATTTTGTAATAAAAATTTTGACTGGATATCTAGTATTTAATATGTATACCTCATTACATGTAAAACTGTTGTAAAAACTACATAAGTTTAATATTAGAAACCCGATGGAATCCTTTAGAGACAGATTCATAAAAATGGGTTCGTTAATATAAGAATGTAACCATTAACGATAATAAATTAATTAAAATCATAATATTTCTCATATTCAATGATATTTTTAATCGACTCCAAAATGGAGAAGGTTATTAATTCGCATATTTATATATTTTATTTATATAAGTTAGAGCATATCTGGTCATACGTAGACTTGCAAGATTATTTTTTTGTACGAAAAGGTATACTTTCAGAGTAATCTCAGAAATTTTTTATCAAAATCGGTTGAATAATTTGATTTTAAGGTCAAAATAACTGGTATAAATGTGTCATCTGAATAAACAAAATTACTATTTAGCTGTTGAAGTGGTTTCTTTTTTGTCTTAATGTATCTAAAGATATGTTACAGTCATAATATTTAAAGTTTAAAATTTGTCCTCGTTTCTAACTTTGACAAGCTTTTCCATTGATTTGTTGGCCCAAAAACAAACTCGCCCAAAGCGTACACAAAATACAACACTACGTAAGAAGAGGTAGAGTTTCCATAGATAAAAACCTATATGGGCGAGTACTCAAGACTTCTTTACCAATATTAAATGTTGACAGATTCAGTTAAATTACATAGTGGTAACTAGCCACAGATATGAACAATATACAATTGTCAATTTTGTTGCTATTTTTTAGTTTGTCTGTTATTTAAAAAAGACGCCATTCACAAGCCGCAAGACACGTTAACATTCTAAATTTTCCTTGGCTATAGAAGCTGCACTTCTACGCAATCTTGCACTCGCCTGTCATACTCAGTCTCTAACCTTAGTTTCCTAGGCAACGTCGTCCAAAGTAGTTAGCATTTTGATTACCAAAATCCACGAGCTTATAACATATATAGTTAAATTATATTGCTTGTACTCATAGAAATATTTATTGAGTAAAAGAAATCGATTTAAGATATTTATTTTCTTCCGTAAGGAAGCAATCGATTCTAGTAAATCGATAATCAAAAAGTCAAATAGCATCAATAATATACTTTTTATTAATGTATTAGTAAATCAATGAGTAGTAAATAATATTTATTAAAAAAGTGACATTATATTAAAGAAAGCATTGGGTGTTAATGGAAATCAAAATTAAGTATGTATATCGCTATATCAACCAATCCATTAGTTTTCTCACAAGAAAAAATTTGAAGGGTGTCACATAGACAACAAATCTGACACAAATGACACTTGACAGTTATGACTTTTGTCTAAGCGTTTGCGGCTTTTTGCCTATGTATTAATAATATTTTGGTGTAAACAATTTAGTTAAACATTAATGTTTATAATAAAGTTTTTCAAATGAAGATGAACGCTACTAGTTTGTATGTTTCAACTTGTCGTTTGATAATTCTCGCCGATGCTGCCGATAAAAGTTCGTGGACAGACTTGTTTCGTTTGGTTCCTTATTTACGACAATCTTTATCGTGTACTGTGTGTGGAAATTTATTAAAAGAACCTTATACTCCAACAAGTTCCGGTTGTCAACACCACGTCTGTAAAAATTGTAAAGGCGGGAGAAAAAAATTAAAACCATCGTGTAGTTGGTGCAAAGACTATGAAAACTATACTGAAAACTTACAGTTACGCATACTTTTGCAATGTTACAAAAAACTTTGTGAATATTTTATGGGCACCGAAACATACAAGACATTATTGGAAGAAGATGAGATAGCAGCAGGTGTGAATGGCGGTACAGTCGCGAGTTCGGGTCTTATAGATTTAATACAAGAAGGAGCAGGTTTCAACGACGACTATAAAAGTACAGCAGGTCTCTCAAAATCCGCTTACAGCATACTGCCCTGTGTTTATACTAACTCAGCTTCCACACAAACTCAAGCTGCATCAACATCAAGTAATTCTGATTCAAGATCAAGTAATAAAGATTCCCCAAATTCTAGAGCTATTTCAAATGGGTCCCCACTTTACTCTGTTATGTATGCAGGTTCGGGAAATAAAATCACAATCAAAAGGAAAGCAGTTGATGAAACAGATTCAACACCGCCAGAAACCAGTCCTAGAGAAAGCAAAGTGAGTCAGTTGGTTCAACTAATAGTATTTACATATATTTTATCATAATATTAATTCATTATTGTTTTCAATTTTAGTCAAATCAACTTGGTTTTAAAAAACCATCAAACAGAACTCGAAGCTCAACTAGCAGTAAGAGAAAAGGGTGTAGATGTGGTAATGCCACCGCTACACCTGGGAAATTGACTTGTTGTGGACAAAGGTGCCCGTGTTATGTGGAGAGTAAACCATGTACTGAATGCAAGTGTAAAGGATGTAGAAATCCTCATAGACCTGATGGGATGAAGGTAATTTATTTTATTATTTATTAATTAATTTATGTATTATATAATGCAATAAAACATGTGAACAGCTCATACACTTCTGAGCCTCTTCTGGTGTAATTATAATAATCTACAAATATTTAAATAAACAATGGTATTTTATGATTTATAAAATATCCATATTATTTCTTTATTCTTTGTGAAAATATGTTTTCTTAACAATTTAATGACAATATAAAATAATTTTATAAAATAGCCAAACATTTTTTGTATAAAATATTAAAAAAAAATCTAAATATAGTTGCTTGTACTCTTATTAATGGTTTTTATTAAATATAAATCATATAAATTTGTATTTTCTAGGTCAGACCTCACATACCTCAACTAGATACACTACAGCTAACTCTGAACAGCAATCCTGACAGTTCACCATCCTGTTCAGGCTCGATGGACAGTCTCGACACCGATACCCTTACAATGGAAGCTATGGAGGAATCTTTAACATTTACCACAGAATTAAAATCATCTAATATTAAAGGTATATAACACTTAAAATTATCAGTTCATTAAATAAGTGACAATGCTCTAGTTAGATAAGAACTTTCTTTCTGGAAGAGAACTGTTTTTATTCCAACAAAACAGTCTAAAGAGATGCACACACCTATGTATATTAGACAACCAAGTGACAATTTTTTTATTTCTAAAAAGACAAAAGACATCAAATGGATATATAGCTAGAAAAAATTTATATTGGAAAATTAAGTTGTCGTTTTTAATATTTTCCTTTAGTTATTACTTTAGTTTCTCACTGTTATTTCAAGATACAAATATTTCAAGTATACAAATATTTCAAGATCAAAATTAGCCAAAACGGTCTACCCGTTCTTAAATTTAGCGAGATTTTATATAATGTAAATAATTACCTTTAATATTAAATAAATAAATGACATTACTTTTCAGTTTATACAAGTCAATTACAAGAAGTATCACCGTCATTACCAGCAACAATAATGATGGATGAAGAGTTGCCCGGGTCACCTGATGATGACATGAGTTCACCTCATGATTACACACAATGTTCCCCTAGAGACCACGATTTTGATGCCGGGTCTCCACAATCAACTGGTACTCATGACGTCAATAGTGATATTGAAGTAGATGTATGACAACAACTATCCCTTGCTGGTGACTAGGACTATTTTTCTTCATGGTGTGTAAAAACTTTGGAACATAACCCACTGAAGTTTAGCAAGTTGTGTGTGGAAATTTACTAGTCACCCATTTATCATGGACTTTTATAATTGTAAGTGTATTTTGATTTAAATCCATCAAAAAAAAAAAATTAAATCAAATTATTTTGCTTAAGTTTTTATGTAATTATAGAGAGGCTCATGGTCTAGGATTGTATAATAAAATCTCAAATTAATATCACTAAAATTTATTCAGTTATATTTCAAATTAATTGCACGGATAGATTTATGAATGTAACTGTCGGAATATTTTAAATTTTGATGTAAAAAATTGAACCAAGTAAGTAAGGACATAAGACTTTCTAACTCCTATCATATATGGGGCACAGCAAAAATTCTGTGTCCTAAATAAATAAATAATAAATTCACCAATAATTAAAAAAATTGTCAAAATTTTCATCTGTTTTACACAATCTCATAGTTATTGTTAATAGTGCCCATTATGTGCTTCACTTATGTAATATAATAAAATTCAATAGAATTTGCACTGATGATTTAAAAAAAAATTACAGGAAACAATAGTTGTAAAACCTCCGAAACATATTCAATAGCTGACTTAACTCTTAATGTAAGTTATATTAATATAAAGGTTTTTGTAAGTACCATGAATAGAAATAGTTCATATCTTAAACAATGATGTTTAAAAAAAAATGTTACTGACTTCAATCAAATTGTTTTTGTTAGTCTCTACTGTAATATGAAGATACTTAAACTCAAAGAATATCCATCAAAATTTAATCAGAATACGAGCCATCCTTAAACTATAAGCTTGATAAATATTTTAATCATGATTAGCAAAGATATTGTGCAACACACAAGCACACACAAAATCATCCTTCTGAATTGAGTGCCTTTTATATTTTAGGAGGCAGTCAAAACATTGACCACAATTCATGTACATGGTTTAATAATGATTTCCACTTCGTGCAAAATCTATTGAAATAAACTGTATATGTTTTCGAAGTTGTAATTAATTATAATAAATATACTTTAAATTGTATGACAATTTCTAATTTTAAAATCTTCTGAACTCTAATAGCTTTAATTGGTAATAATGTATGTAAAAGTGGCACTTTCAAAATGGAATAAATTTTTTTTATGTCTATTGTAAAAAGTAATATTGTATATTTTATGTTCAGACTATAGTATCAAATTAAATCGTTTTCAAGCTCAAACTTTTTGCACTTAAATAGATTTAGTTTGTAATTTATGCCGTATATATTGTCAATGGAAATTTATATTAATATAATGTTTGCAAATAAATAATTATGACAGAAATCAATAATTCTGAAAAAGTAAATCACTCTTCATACAATGAATAGCTTAGGAACAACGTAAGGGTAAACCGTAACGTATTTTGAAAGAAATTTACGTAAAAATGTATATATGTTTTAGAATATAATTTTATTGTTTTTTTAATGTGTCTGTGAAAAGAAATTGAATATAATAAGGTTTGATTGTAATATTTATTGTTATATATTTTAATGTATTTACGTGCAATGAGTAATTTTTTTCACTGGGCAGATTTTGGCTTTATTTAAAATATTTAATTATTTTTTTTTTACTTAATAATGGAATGGCATTGGCACCCAAGCAGATATGAGTCTTTGTAAATCGATGTCGAAAATCTACTACTTGTAATATGCCATACAACATTTAAATAGAATATGCATAAATCATATTTTTGGTCATATTACGCTCTGTGTAAAAATATATTTTTCTTTAAACTTACAATTTTGTTAAAAAAAATTGTAGTTTCTTAGTACCTTGTGCAAATTCTATTTGAATGTACAATTTATAGACCCATGTCGTAAAAAACAACAAATTTATATATATATTACAGGATACAGGTGATTCATTTGGGTCAGTAGATAGAATGTCACCGATTTTGAAGTAAAAAAATATTAACATTTATTCTTCATAATCTACTCTGAATGCTTCACCTGTTATAAAACCATGTAACATAAAATATCTTTTTATGCCTATAGATATGTGATGTTCATAATTAATTGACGTTAAAAATATGTACCCATTTCAAACTTTGACAAGTTCGTCAATTGACTTGCTGCCTACTTAACCACTAACTGGGTTGCTAGGCAACGTCGTCCAAAGTGGTCGGCATTCTGGGTGCTATCATCCGTGAACTTATATCTATAGTTATTTAATATCATTGACATAATCCAATAAAACAGTCGTAATTATGTGTCTAAGTGTATGCTGAGACGCAGGCGTCACAATTTGACGTAAAGCAATGTAGAGCAAATTTTGTGAAGTACTAACAAATAAAAATTTGCATTTACTGTAACCATGGTAATCATAAACATGATATTCTGTCCATTGTTATTCCCTGTAAGTTCTGTACTATGTTATTCTGTAGCTCAGCATACACTAAGCTTAACACAGTTTTATATACTTTTTGGACAATTGTTTTAGAATAGCAAACATTGGTACATTCGTCAAGTGGCTGAGTACTTATAAATGTGTGGTATTTGACATATAGTAGTCAAAGAAAATGTGGAAAATTTTAAACAATTGAATGTAACGCAAGAACCACCAAATTCTGAAATTCAATTAAATAATTTATAAATTTACTTTGAGTAAATATAATGATATGATTTTTAAACTTTTAACTTTCTTTATAATATAATGTATTTCAATTTATACGCTGGTGAGAATATCAAAGTAAGCTCGGCCAAAGAGGATATATAATTATTCATAGCGAAGTTTTTTTTTTATGTATAAAAACAAATATTTAACCTCACAACTACGATAAAATAGAATAAGCAACAATGTACATTTTAATGCCAATAAAAATGAAAATTATTGAAATAATTACTGCTAGTAATAGATATGTGACTGGAAAAGGCAGACATAATATTGAGTATTATATTGTGCGAGTGTCGACTATAAGTGAATCTGTGATATCATTATCACCGACATTAATTTAAATAATCTTGGCGTTTTTAATTATTAATAATTTATTTCGGCATTAACAAAAAAGCACTCAAGTACAAATGAAATTGTATAAGATGATAATCATAATTTTAATTGTAAAAAATAATTGTTATTAATAATAATCAATGCCACTATTATATTACTTTGTGAATGAAATAAAAACAAATTATTTTTGTTAATCAGATTTTTTATTTACTAATAACTAGTTTGGTATAAATTAAGAGGTTATGTTTACTTAATTAACAACTTTATCAAAGATTAAAAATTAGACTGTAACACCAGATATCGTCTAATAAGATTTTATTTTATTCTATGGAGGTTAGTTCATTTTCCTCATTATTGGTTAGCTTAATATTAGTAGTGCAATGCCAAATTCTATCGAATTCTCGTTTAAGAACCGATATAAGGGCATATTCAGATGTAAGAAGGGTGCTATCTCTATTGCAATTAACTCGATTTACCTCATAATCCAAAGAACCTATAATTGCTACAGCATCGTGGTAGTTCGCGTCGATTAATAAGAATTCATGCTCCAATTTTACTTCTGAATTTATAATCTTAACTTCTATACCACACTCATGGAATGATTTCAAACATCCCAAATCGTCACTATTGTGCACGATAATTCGTACTTCAGTGTGATTTTTCTGACGTACATTTAGAAGACATTTGGAAATAGTTTCGCTTCTCAGTGTGGGCACGCATAGATCTATAGTTTTGCTAGCGTGTACAATTATGTAGTAAATACAGAAGAGATTATTTAAACCTACTTTCTTATTTTGTTCTTCGTTATCAGATCCGTAAAATAAAATTTCGTTTATGGTGTCATTTTGTTTGTTGATGGACACGAAGTCCGTTAGCTTTACAATTTTTGCAGCTATTCCGGATAAAATCGAAGCACTCCCGTATAAAACACTTATCCAATGTGATGAATTCATTTTGCCAATTATATATATGATATACGACTGACGAATAAGCAACTTATTAATTACGGGATTTTTTTTTCTCACTTAATTTTCTGTCTACCCTACAATCTACCGTTTCTTGAAAACCATTATACCTACTTTCTTAGCGTTTCGATGATTTATTTTATTTTAATAAAATTAAAACGTTTGGTGAGGATTTAATTTAATTATGATTAATTTTCTATCTTTTACTCGCTCGTTCTCACTATATATAATAAAATGCATATATTACCATACATAAATGCTTGCTGTGTCGAAAGGGCTCAGTGAATAGAAGACGTCGATTTCAGCCGATGCCGCGATGCTCAAATCCGTTACTATCTCCGAATTTTCAAGTACTCAAAAACTACTCAACAAGGTACCTTAGTCAAATACAGTATTATTTACTTTTATCATTTCTAACACGAGATGTACCTTCAAAATATTATAGTCCATGATATTTTATAAATAATAATAAAAAATATACTTTATTCTAGTAGACCTTAAAAGCACCTTTGAATCCTCAATTACAAATCAGTCTTTTAAATATGCTTAAAGCTACCACCTGTTCAAAAAGTAGATTAATAATATACGAAATAATGAAAATAAATAAACTTTAGTTATATAAGATCAATTATTAATTATAGTAATATTTTTTACGTACATAGATAATTGTATCTATGTTAATATGAGTAAAACAAAGAGTATGTATGTAATTAATTGGCAATTAACTAAATATATATTATTAACATGTCTGTGTAAATTTAAAATACAATATGACATGACATTTATTGATTTTTATTACTTCTTACAAAAGTCAAATTAAATAATTTTTCATTTTCACCATTTATTAATTACAATATTACTTAAATAACTATTATTGTTTTAATACGCTGTGATGTCCGAAATACCCCAAACGGTCCAAAATAAAGATAAACGACATAGTGTAAATTTTCCTAATGCCGCAGGAGATATAGTTTCTAAAAAAGATTCGATGCAAAGAAAAGGCAAAAGCACTATACCAAAAAGTCTACGATACGATTTGGAAAATGCATTAGTTGGGGTAAATCTGATAATTTTAAATATTGAAAATGATTGTACTCTCGCTTTTTTTGTAGTTTGGGGTATATACATATATACTTACATATATAAAATGGCAGAAGCTATTTTGATAAAATTTTTAAGCTGCATTTGTTCAAATCATCTCAGCATCTGTTCCTGTTTGTTAGCGATCAGATCCATGGACTTTTTACAGCAAGGGCAGTTAGCTACTTTGGAATAAATAATTAAAAAAATTGAAATGGCCTATTTAATAGATAGAAATTGACTATCACATTTTAAGTAATTTTGTGCATAAAATTCATTTACATAAGCGTCGTTAAAAAATGGATGAAAACCTGCATGTATCAGGGTATTTTTGACAGTATCGTTAAGATTGCCTAAGGTTTAACGTAAATAAGAGAATAAGTATTTGCTCAGATGATTTTTAAAGGCTATTTCTGTATTAAGAGTAATTTAATAATATCTCGACACATAAAGCACTTTCTTCTTAATATTTTTAGTTATGCGACGTATGGTTTGAGGAGATTAAACCGTACTTGGTTCGTAACAACATCAAGGTTCATGGTGACGCTGGTGGCGACCTCAAACGTTCGCCAGCCTCTCCCGACTGCTCTCACGTCGATCCAGGTAGATCTGATGTACGAGCCATCCTTAGCTCTTACATTCAATAATTTGTTGCGTTCATTTAAAATTTTAAATAATTTCACCCTTGATATGACATCTACTTTTTATACAAAAAACAACAATGATGTTTAAAATACTAAACGGTTATTTTGATACACTAACACATTACAACTTAAACCATTAAGTAACAACGAAGAAGTAAGAGATTGACTATTAAATTTACTATTATAGTAATTAACATGTTTTAAGGTCAAAATAGTCTCATGCGATTAGGTTAGTAGTGTGAGTTCTAATAAATATAAACGGTCTAACTAATTTTACATATAACGTGTTTATTATTAGGGTTCCGTACCTTAAAAGGAAAAACGGAACCCTTATAGGATCACTTTGTTGTCCGTCTGTCTGTCTGTCTGTCTGTCTGTCTGTCTGTCTGTCTGTCGGGATGTCAACCCTTTTTTCTCAGAAATGCATAGACGTATCATGTTGAAATTAATATCATATGCTCAAGTCTACGATGACATGCGGCCGTGAAAATATTAAAGTTCTAAGTCAACGCAATCAAAAGATAATGGAAAATATGTCGTATATTTTGACCATTTTAGCGTTTTCGCAAGGGAATCAAAACCTATAGGGTACTTCCCATTGACCTAGCACGACGAAATTTGGCAAAAAGTAAGATCTTATGGTACAAATAAAGGAAAAAATCTGAAAACAGTAAATTTTTGTATGTATGTTTGTCTGTTTGTAAGTTTGTCTTTCAACCTTTTTCTCAGAAACGCGTGAAGGTAACAAATTTTTATCAATGTCAAGTACTCAGAATTGTAATTACTAAGAGCTGTGAAAAAATCAAACTTCTAAGTTAACGCAATCAAAAGATACGGTCATTTATATCACATATTTTAAGTATGATAGCGTTTTTAACGTTTTCGCAAGGGAATCAAAACCTATAGGGTACTTCCCATTGACCAAGCATTATGAAATTTGGCCAGGAGCAAGGTC
Source organism: Hypolimnas misippus (assembly GCA_037950945.1). NCBI lineage: Eukaryota > Metazoa > Arthropoda > Insecta > Lepidoptera > Nymphalidae > Hypolimnas > Hypolimnas misippus. The sequence goes on from JBBEEQ010000017.1 coordinate 7,186,550, forward strand.
CTTTAGTATATATAAAGGAAAAAATCCGAAAACTGTAAATTTCTGTTCCCTTATAGGATCACTTTGTTGTCCGTCTGTCTGTCTGTCTGTCTGTCTGTCTGTCAGTCTGTACGTCTGTCTTTCAACCTTTTTAAGTACTAATACATTGCATCCATGATTGTGTTTAAATTAAAGTGCTCCTAAGTAGTTTCAAAATAGTTTTTGGGACGTGATCCATATTTACATAATATTTGATTATATTTAAGCGACTTCTAAAAAGGAGTGTTTTCAATTCGACCTTGTATTTAATTTTTTTTTTATGTTTGTTCGCCGATTACGCCGCCATTTGTGTACCGATTTTCAAAATTTTTTTTTGTTTGTTTTTGTATACTTCCAAGGTGGTCCCATGGTCTTCAGGTCAGGATCAGATGATGGGATCCTGGAGAAATTGAGGGAACTCCTCAAATATTATAGGCAAGCGTATACCGATTTAGGTATTTTTGATAGTAACTTATGTTGGAACTGATGATGAAGACCACAAATGGCGTAGATGGGTTAGTCTTATATAGATTTCTATAAGTTTGTACGGAACCCTCGGTGCGCGAGTCCTACTCGCACTTGACCAATTATATTTATATAAAATTGTATATAAAAGATATATACTAATTAAAAAAGATAAGTGATTTTTTTTTATTTTGGCTAGCGTCTTCGGCGAACGTGTGCGAATTATGTAGACTCCTCTTCAATGCAGCGAACAGTATCGAAAGCGCCGTGTCGCAGGCCTCTGGTGCAGCAGCTCCCTCTTGTGCTTACAGAAAACCAGATCGCAATGCAGGTATGTATTTTATTTATATCTTATCCCCTTTTACCCCAAGTCCCAGCGGTATAATAAAGTTATTCGGTGCTAAAAAATATGGAAAATGTAGTGGTTACCTAGAAAGTTTTCAGGGAGTTTTGAAAATCGCTCATATTTTTCCAATATAATAAAGAAATAACTATTTTCATCGAAACATTTGTAAGGAAAGCAGGTATTATATCAAAAAACTATTTTGGGGCCATTTTTCCATTACGGTGGCGCGGCTGGAAAATATACGAAACGGCAAAATAGAAGTTCGGAAAAAGCATGTCATCTGTACGATCAATTTTCAAAACTTCCGAAAAGTTTTCCAAATAGAACATGTACATGTATTAATAGGTAAACATAATTATAATGTAGTTTACGTAAGGTATAACTATAACGCGAGAATTAGATTTGTAAATTTGTAATGTAATCAATATTATTTTATATAATAAAAATACTTACAGATTCAACGACATAATGGAAAAAAGGAGACTGTAAGAAAATCGCGTAAAAGGCGAAAGAACCACACGCAAATACAACCAACGCTCATACCACGCCTTTGTCGAACTTATAGCAAGCAGCAATGCTCAGGAGTATATGTACCAGTAATAAATATACCTTTACGAAATACAACGAAAGTTAGTATTTACGTAACACGAAATTTCACCATTTTAAACATAAATCATTCCTTATAGAAATTTAAGTTATCTTATTTGTGTTTAATTTGTTATTTTTAAAAATAATAAAGCACGTCACAAGAATTATGTAAATAGTTGAAATATATTATATACTTACGTTACGTTTCTGATCTTTTTAACCTAATATAGTTATTTTATACACTCTGTTACTTGTTTTACGCAGCATTCATATGAAAAAAAGAAAATTCGAACAATAGATGCAGCAACTCAAACAGAAGAAACTATAAAGGGTTTAAAAAATTGTCACAAAGCAATCGCTAATAATCCGAAACTATCGAAGTTTGCGCGATGTCCCGCCACTACAAATATTATCCTTCCAAAACAAAATAAAGATCGCACAGATACTTCTTTATTTAAAGACGTAAGTACCTATATACTTATGTAATAAAATATATTTAACTTTATTAATGTTATTTTAATTTCTAATTTCGTTTTAGAAGGCGTTTTTTCAAGTCTAACATACGTATTATATTGCATGTTATTATTCAAATATCGAAATCATTTGTATTTTTCCAACAGGTACATTGTAAAATATAAATAATATTAGATATATTATTTATATTTTACAATGTTTATAAAATTATCTATATATGTATATATACAAATAAATTATTCCTGAAAAAATCTTACCTGTATCGAGTATAAACCAAAGTTGCGCACAAAAATAGCCAACTCTTTGCTACATTCTATAATTAAATGTTTTTTTTAATTTCCTTATAAAGTGAAGTACTAAGTAATTCTTTTATTATTACAATATTGAATCCATTTATTGTCATGTCATAAATTAATTTACCACTTTATTCAGGATCTTGTTGATATAATAGCGGAAAAACATGACAAAATGCTAAAAGTTTTGTATACAAGTCCAAGAAAGGAAGAGCATCCGTCTATCATGAATTTATTTTCCCCTTCTGAGGATCGTCGCAAGTTAAAACAACGTGGCAGAATACCGCCTTGGAAGTAACTGGTCTACAAACTCTTTATTTTTATATTTGACTGCACGCAATTACGTGGTTATATAAATAAAAAAAATTATCTCCTCAATATTATTATTATTTTTAGATCGTAACAAGAATTTGTAATGTAATATATTATATTTTTAAAATTTCAGAGTTTTTTTTAATAATACAAGCTAGTAAATGGCCACCCTTTGCTGAAGCTTTTAAACATCTTTCAATCAATCCACTTGGCCGACTTTAACAATAAGAAAAAAAATAATATCATCACTCTCACACGACATTTTATTGGTATACAACTTACGTCTATCTCTTATCTTACGACTCTTTACAAAATTACAACAGACATATCGACTATATAAGGGCAGTACAGTTAGTGTTTTCACACGAATAAAATAATTTACAAAAAGCAGTCGAACATATACATCACACGTTTTAAATTACTAAATAAATAAGTCACATGTCACCGAGCTTCGATCGCAACCGAGACAGCTGGCCGCCGTCCGGCCGGGGCCGATACCCGCACGCTCTTTGGATCCGAGAAGAGTTTATGGAATGTCCACGCATCACATTCACGCCTTCTATCGTCGCTAGTTCGTATGCTTCACATAATCAGTCTCGAAGTATGCGGTGGCGCCATGCGCGCCCTTCCTATCAAGCGCACGAACGCGCACGAAAAGAAACGCGGCTACCAAAGATGCCACCACCAGCACTAATAATAACATAACGAGACCAGCTACGAACGACGGCACGGACATGCATATCGTTTCTGGATCTGTCGCTGGAGACTGGATTACAACAGTCTCGTTGGCTGCAGCATTATTTAAAGCAAAGTTCACGTCTCCGGGTGCAACTACTTGTATCGTTCGGCTCGTATTGACATCAGTCATTTCTTGAGCATCGCGCTTGTAAATTCGTGTTGATACTGAAGTTTCACGTCTCCTTCTTATTCCAAGTAAGCTTTCCGGTAAATCTTCTACCGATCGTGGACGACCTCCCAGTGTTGCAAGGTTTCCGTGGCCTTCATCTTTCCTTTTTACTGTATTGTAAACTCCGCGACGGCCTGGTGGAGGAGGTGGTGGTAAGTTGACATCATCGTCTTCACGATTAGGTGCGGGAGATGACGGACTAGGTGCATTAGGTGTTGATGAAACTTGTGCTTGAGGGGGTGGTACTGCATCTTCTCGTTTCTCAGAATATGCGCCAGCAACATCTGCTGGATGCCGTGGATCTGGGAATGCTGGTGGTACTCCGTATTCAGAGTGTGGCGCAGGTGGAGGTGGTCCATATTCTCCGTGAACTGCGTTCGGTAATCCATATTCTCCAGCCGTCAAGGCATTACCACCCAATAATGGAACGCCGTAATCAGCACCTAATCCTCCACATTTCGGCTCGGGGCAGTTATATCGGCAAACTTGAATTACACATTGGAAGTGAACATTCATTGAATCGGGGAACTTAAATGCTTGGAAATAGGCAAATGACACAACCGAAGCTGATTGACCAAAGTTTTTAATTTTTTGGAACTTGCTCATTATCTTAGGTCTTACAACGCATCCGTATTGATCCACTAGCTGAATGGGTGCTCGTTTACCATCATGTGCGACACAGTTTCTTACGAGCATGTCGAATTTATTTTCATCATCTTTAATGGCAAGAACCATTGTCATAGTCTGTCCTATTTTCACTATACCTGATACTTCCGAAGCCCAAGGCCCTTTACCTACTTGTATCTGCATCCAGCATTGCAAGTTATCGCCGAGAAAGTTAGCCGTAACAGCGTGTAACATATCTACTTGGAATGGTCTGAAAGTGACTGCTTTTTCATAGAAGTCATACCAAGTACATCTTAGTTTTCGTGCCTGATCCCATACCTCTTGAACATAAGGGTCGTACTGAACTATGATTGTGTTTTCCACATATGATCCACTTGGAGTAGGACTTCCATAAGCTGCAACGTTATGGTTAGCCGAACTTGACATGCCGCAGCTGTTAAGGAAAATTTCAAACGTTGCACTCAAATGACCCGTGCCCGGTTTCAAATGCATGCAATGAGGATCACTATAGAATCCCTTCGAGAATATCATCCCGTAGAAAGGTCGATCGAATTCGATATTAACTCTCATATGAGTTTTTTCACACTGCACTTGTAAATGTTTTATTTTTGGACTATCTGGTGTTGCGAGAGGCCAAGGGTCATCTGTGTGAGCAGCAGGAAGTGGTGGACCGTAGGCACCGCCTCGGTGTTCTAAGGGGAGAGAGGCTGAATCCACGGGTGGCTCGCATATTGCATCCTGAAATAAAAAATAACATATATTTAATCCATTCTTATCAACTATAATATAATCACTTTAACAAGAATAATAATTAATTTTTAATTTCAGTTCGTATATATTCGAAAATCGAAACGTTTTAAAAAAGGATAATATTTTTATGGTATGGTGGGCTATTAAATATTTGCAAAAACACAAAAAAATAGTTTATGTATTTTAAAAGTGAGTGATTTAACGCTTATAATGAATGCATCGTTGGGTATAGAACATTCCAGTAGCACGGGCGCGTCGCACTCTACTTGGCGGCACGCGCGTGCGACTTGCCCGGTATCTCGCGATTGCTCATTCTTTCCGACTTTCTACACTGATGGATAGCTGGCGAGATCAATTATAATATTAATCAGCGCAATCACACCGCTGAGATGAGTTCCGTCGGCTTTCTACATATAAAGCTTCTACCTGATTCTATGACCTTATATGTAAGTTACACGGATGTATGTGAAAATTGTCGTTAAATTCCAATCAAATAATTTATTTTCTTTAAATTAAAACCTTCCTTAAAAAATTCTACATGGAAATTTTCAATTAAAATCTAAAATTTTTAATTATAATTATAAGGATGTAATCATTTATCAATAGTGTTTTGCATGAAATTACTAATAAAATCGAGGGTAATATTGTTTATGTTCTTTCTATATTAAAACTCTGAATTTAAAGAAAACATTCGATAAAGTAATGCATTGTCAATCTTTTTTTTAACTGAATTATTATTCGAAATTGTTAATTTCAAATTACAGCTATAGATGTTCGTCCTAATTACTACACAAATATTTTTAAAGTAACAAATGTAAATATGACTCGGACAAGCCCCGGGCTGTGCTATCGTATTTTCTAAACCGGTTAGAAATTACCTACTGCTCGAGATCGTCGAAGAAAGCACCGGACCTGCGCAAACATGCGCAAGTTAAAAAAAAATACAGCTTTCTTTGGCTATCCGCAAATAAGGGCATAGTTTTATTGTGAGATCAGTTATTGTAATATCGAAAGTTGAAAGTAGAATAATAAAGGCGACAATACGAACTTGCATTGCGAATATATTTGAAAAAGTGTGAAAGCATGATCATGCATCATGCTGCGTGCGTGAATAGCGGCGTGACTTTTTACGAGCTCGTACTAACAATTCTATTGTTGACAAGCAAGTCTTTTGACATATTTTTTAAGTGTGATATTTGAAAAAAACAAAACAAATACAAACATATAATTTTGTAATTAAAGAGTTTATTTGAATGCGTTAATTGCACTACTGATCTGTATTTTAAAAATTATTTTGCGTTAGATAACCCGCTTTTTAACATAACAGCGAAACAGTAACCATAATAACCTGTACAGGAAAAAAATTGAGCGAAATTTTTGTTCGTCGAAATAAAACGTTAAGAACTTTATCGCATAAAACAAGAACGATTAAAAGTACTGCGTAACAAGATCTTTTAAAAAAAGGGAAAACCGACTTCAAAAGCAAAATAGGTAATTTCGTTTACATGAATGACATACTCATTCTAGTTATTTTGACTGTAGAAACCAAGCAACTAAAACGACTACTGTGGGACCAATTGTAGATATACCCTTTCAAACAAAAAAAAATAACCAAATCGTTTCAACCGTTTTCGAGTAATCGGGGAATATATATATAATAATAAATAAATATATAACAAAAAATATAAATCCCCTTACAATTTAGAGCCTTCTCCTTTTTCAGAAGTCGATTTAAAAAGTATTCCGAGCAAAGATGTTATTTTATATACGACAAAAGTCTATCGTCTGCTTAGGCCATAAAACTCACGATACAAAAGCGCGTTAACGGAAGTGAACAGACATATCTAAGTATTATTATCATTAACATTTATATCACACCTATTTTGCTATTCAATTCTTTCGATTGCAAATGTTTACGGTTACTATTTGTATAAGAATATGACCTAAGTATAACAAAAAACTTAAGAGCACAGCAAAAGTTATTACCGTTTTAACAATAAACGCGCTGTTACGTCTAACAACAACTGGCGGGCTAATTGTCGAACATAATCGCTATCACACATTGTTACATATATCTGTAATTGCTAACCGACTTCAAATAGGAGGATGTTCTCAATTCTTCGACGACTTTTTCTAACAAAAACACAAACTATATATAAAACACACTATGTATGTAGTTTTTTTAATATTCGTGATTTCAGAACTTCGTCATTTATAAACAAATTTAAAAAATCCTTTTTATTTAAAGCTCTATTTAGTAATTCTATTACACTGGTCTTATAGAAATCTTTATGAAAATCTGTTTAGTAGTTAGATGTCGGTACCTTTTTTAAGTCCTAGTCATACCTAGTACACAGCAAAGTTGTATATAACTATGTAAGTGTATCAAGTCTGTTTCTTTTCTTTCTAAGACTATGACGTCATTTAAAATAGTAGAGCACACATACGGCATGCGATTAACTGTCTATCGTAATAGAGAACAAAACCATTTAGGTTCGTTCGTTTTTCTATAGAAATACTGTCCATTTGACGTTTACCGTTTACAATGTTATATTAACACTAGCTGCATCTCGCGGTTTCATTCGCGTTGAATTTATGTAACGTAATGTGATGTGATATTATACAGCCTATAACCTTGCACAATGAACAGGCTATTCTATCGTATGGAAATCTTTCAAATCCGACTCTTAGTTTCTATGGTTACAACTATCAAATAAACAAATGAACTCTTTAACTTATATAATAGTGTCTGTACCACACTAATAAAAGTATAACTTGTCTTTAAGGTAATGTACTGTTACTACTGTTACTTCTGCATGCACTCTTTTCACGTTTTATTTTTTTTAATTTGTAACACAAAATAACTTATGGAGGACAAGGTAAAAATTTATCCGTATACCAAAATTCATTAAAGTTAATTCAATGACTGAGCCGTGAAAATGTAACTAACACGACCAACAAACAGGCAGACAGATTTGTTTTAGCATTTATAAAATTATTACGGCTTTAATGGGTAACAGAAAAAAAAGTTAAATCATATCGGGGATAAAAGTTTCCATCTTCTTATTATTTACTGTTCGCGAAATAGAGACATATTTCAGCGCCAGGTGCTGTGCGCTTGCGCAAACAAAGGCTTCCACTTCCGTTTCCACCGAACATGATCCTATCGAACCGCATACTTCCTAAACTTCCAAAAGTAGTATGTAGATAATTTTTCTGATGATTTTTTATCTATACTATTGTAGCCAATAATATTATAATATAAATATAGATTTGCTATAAGTTCATGGATTTTGGCACCCAGAATTCCGACCACTTTGGACGACGTTGCTTAGAAACCAACTAGCGACTGAATATGACATACGAGATTATCTTTGGGCCAATAAGACAATAGACGAACTTGTTATAGTAGGAAATAGGTACAGATTTTTAAGATAAAATAATGTGAACGTAACATTTATAACACATCATTATTAGATTACAATGATAAAATATTGTATAAAGCTAACAAGTTCGTTTATTTAAACGTACTAAACTCAGTTCGATTTATAAAAATCTGTTACGATACAGTCTCAAAACAGTACCCGTAAACATCAATAAATATAGCTAATACCAAAATCAACGTCAGGCATAACTAGTAAATTATATTTTTTATGTAATATATTTTACATATTTTTGTTAAAATAGAAGTATTTAATTACCCAGTAATTTGTATCACTACATATAAAAAATAGGTAAAGGTCGTCCACAAGATCGAGCAAGACATTCCGCTAAAATTTAGTACAGCGGAGATGAAAGTTGTTGAGACCGGATTTTGCCATCGTTTAACAATGTTTGTGAATCCTAATAAGCAAGACTAAGTTTTTATCTTGATTTACATCGACAACGTATTAGTATAAAATTAAACTCAAACTGAATCTTTGGTGAAAACTTCTAATAATAATGATAAAAAAAAACTTTTAATTCCATAATATAAATATTATTTGAATAGGGGTTATATCTATTACGTAAAACTTAGGGTATATTTATCTGACTTCCAAAGAGGGAGGAAGGTCTAACAGTATGCTTTGATCTAATCAAAGGCCATAATTAATTTAATATCAAAACATCATTATTATTCATAGGAATAGATGTATATATTATAGGATACATGTACAAAATTTTGTCAAATTGCTTCTAATGAAAACTTAAATATGACCCACAACTTACAAGGACCGCTATTCTAACTGTACACTCCGCAGAACGAAGGAAGCGATATTCATTTTTTACCTCAATTTTTTAAAGTCAAAAATACTAGTAGTATTAAGAACACTTTCATCTTCTATCCGAGAACAACAAATTTACTAGATCATTTTAGTCAAAACATATTTAATTAGGAATTTCCATGCACTCGATAATTTATCCAAATATTCGTAACTTTCAAAAAATTTTTTATTATAAATATGTATCCTGAACAACTTTTGCTTGTCATAGAAATTAATTCCCGCTCAACGGAGAAGTGAATCAGAATAATCGTTTAGTTGTGAAAAATACCTTTTATTCTAAAACATATTTAATGTATCGTTAAAATAAAATAATTATAACACTAAATTTTGCCTAATTATCCTCTTAGAAAATTGAACACAAATTCGTTTTGTTTTATTAAACTTCTCACGTCGGTCACGACCTTGTACCTTGCGGACAACCGCTGGCGTGCGTGAATACTTTCCCTTAGAGCGCTGTTTTTATTTTAGTTTCATTTTCTTTTTCAAATTTAATCAATTCTTATACAGAAATATCAATATTAAGGAATGATTAACAAGTAATTGTTATTTTAGTTATGAAAATTAAAGTATTATGCAAATTTTACTTATTGCTTATTAAAAAAGATGTAATTATTTTTAATTACTTCTAATATTCTAAGGTAACACTAACTATAATTTATTTATAGCTTATGGGTGTTACAAAACATTTATTATCTTAATGTAATTGTGCTTTATGTTGCTAATAAACGAAAGTGATCAGTAATTCGCAATGTCTGTGGCAAACTGTTTCCAACGCTAAACAATGAAATATTTTCTGTAACAATACGTTCTGTAGAAACATCCGTTTAGAGAAATCTTTAAGTACCTACTTAAAAATTTCTAATTTAAGCAGTATAACTTTACGGCCTGCTACATATGATTAACATTGGCTACATGTTAATTTGTTTATTTATCAAGAAACTGGTAGTAATTAAAAAAATAATATATATATTAAAAGAAAGAAGCATAAACGACCATTCGTAACAATTTTTTATTACTCATTAGGGTTATTCAACTCGCTCAGTAATAAAGATCACGGCTAAAAAGGAAATTGCCCGCACAAGCCTTGCATCATTGTAGTTACAAATTTTACCCATAGTGAAAGTGCTAACTCTCAAGGTATTGTAGCGTTCATTGACTCTACGTGACACTCGTAATCGTTTTAAATATCGCGTTAATGATTACGTAATTTATTATTTGCAGTATAATTTTAACATTTTTATGATGCTATTTTTTATGTACGGTTTATAAATAAAATGTTTACGGTGAAAGCAAACTTTCAGCTTAAATGTCTCAATATCGTTATTTCTTACATATATTTCGCAATTGAGTCGTACAATGTATGAACATCAGTGTATGCAGTTAATTTCCAATGGTTCACTGTTTTGTGGATGTGCTAACGGAATCATTAGCCTACTTGTCAGGAACGCGAGCGGAAAAAGCTGAATAATGCAGAAGTGTTGAGCGCATACATACATATACATAATATTTTATTAATTTTATTTTTTTGATAATATTAAAGAAAGAATTATATTACAAAAAAACAACAAGATCAAGTAAAAATTTATTATGAATAATAAAACACTTGAATTTTACTTATTAGTATATACTTCGGGTCATTAGTATTATTAGTCAAAAACGTTTTGTTAATTGTGATAACTTGTGAGTTATTACCCGAATGTAAGCCAAGCCAAAAAAGGATGTTTATGTTTTTAAAACACTAAAGTTAAAAAATGCACCCAGAAAATGTTTTACGCTAATGTTAATAGTTCCACAAAAATATGAATGGACTGTCTGATACTTAAAAAATTCTTTCAAGGATAAGTTCCAGTTGAATGAACGCTATAAAAAACAAATCTATTTTTAATTTTGTCAATCTCCCGTATTAAATAATAGATTTATTTCACTGCTACTGTTCTCGATGGTAGATGTATGTAAGCGAAGCGAGTTCGTGCTCTACTAAAGTAATTTATAAAAATCTATATAAAACAGTGGACGTTCACCAGTTGTAATATTTTCGAAAATTATCGTTAGCCTTATTTGATCCTAAAAACGGGATTTCTATTTTCTTACTTTTCTAATGAGCGCGCATGACGTGTGGATAGTGAATACATTGATATAAAAATGATTGTTGTTATTGAGGTGAAATCTAATGGTATATTGTTCAGTGAGCGAATCGATGACGATGCACATATAGTATAAGCCATTAAGCGGTTAGCTTGTACGATTAATATCGATTTAACGGTTTCGTTCTAATATTATTATTTTGAAACTGTTTCATTAATATTATTGAAAAGTCATCATTTATAAAAACATATGTTATTTAATCATGTATTAATATAATTTTTGTAAGAAAATATATATTAGTAGATATTATATTAAAATTATACTTATTTTTTACATTTTTGAAATCAAAAAGCTCCACATTAAGGTCAGACTGTTTAGTCTTTTAATATATGTATCCGGAAAAAAAAGTGAAACTCACCTGTAACAGGAGCGTCGTGAAGACCAGCAGTAACCTGATCCTCTTCATAGTCACAGTCCAGTCAATCAGCGGCCTGCAACCAACGCAACACATTGAGGTAGGCAAAAGGAACGGCGCACGCGGCGCTTCGCAAACGCGGGCGCGTGCGCTAGTGGCGCTTTGGCTGAAACGCAAACGCACCGTGCATGGTGGTGAACTGACGTGCGCGGACGCAGAGCCTCGCGAGCCCCTCTCAGTCCCCTCCAAGACGCGCGTGGGGCTGACCTAATGACCGAGTGCAGCGTGCAGCGCCGGAACTGCACCGGCTTACATCTTTCACTGATGCGCTCCCGTTGAGACGAGCGGAAACCGCGCGTGGCCTTCACCTCACTAGTCGCAAGGTCGCCTCTTATAATTATATCCCTCGATATATACATATTTTTAGCAGTAAAGTAAAGAAATATGTGTATCATCTATGTATCTATCAATTATTTTTAACGCTTTTTGATACATAAATAATAATTATGTATGTAATCGAATTAAGAGCAACCACCATAAAGTTATTTATTACATTATAGTTGCATTAGACTGTGTCGAAATACCAATTTGTTTATTAAAATTACAAAACATAAAACTAACTAAAAAACTAAATTATTATTATAATTATGCCGTTGAACAATTTTCTGAACTTTATTAAATATAAATACTACGCCTTCAGTATATTATTATGAGATTTTCATATAACGAGTTAGACTATTCCACTTACTACAAGCGGTCGGCACGTAGCACACGTGTCTCGCAGTGCGGCGACTACAGCATTTATTGCATTCCGTAATTTTTCTCCTCAGTTACTCTCGTAACTAATACAAGACATCTCCGTAAATGTAACAGTTACTTAGGCACCGTACGTAAGCTGTGATAGTCAATAAATATGTCACTGATAGTAAATTATTTCAAATGTATGTAAATCATATCAAAGCCTGTAAGCAAAAAACGGGCGAGAATAATACTTGTTCTAGTGAGCGATATAAAACAACTCCATAACCTAGCAACAAAAACGTCCTAAGTAGTTACGAAAGCTGTGAATGTCAAAAATAAGGCACTGACAATAAATTATTACACGTGTAAAGCAATGAGAACTAACTTTTGTAAATCCTGATGAAAGTCTGAGAGCAAAACTTACAAGTGTAATTTTCGCCTTACAAACAATTTGCTTAGAAAGTTATCTTTCCACATTATAATTTCGGATCGGAGTACATCCGAATTAACATTAAATTGTTTTTTACAATTATTATGTATTCTTACTTATGTATTATTCAATTTTAATTTCAGGGAGAAAGTAAATCTTTATAGACAAGGGAATGATTTATTTTATCGATCTAAGGAGCTATAAAGCAATATGCGCGTCACTAAATTTTATAATACCAACTATTAAGTGTACATTTGTTTTTCATTATTTCCATTATTTTTATTAATGGATGCTGATAAGCAATAATGTGTCAACCCACAAAAAGTCAAATTCGGAGATATTATGTTATATATTTTGTTACTCCGTCACCTATTTAACATAAATAAAAAATAAATTCAAGTTACTGAACTAAATAAGTACGGAAAAAAGTTTTTTAATCTAATGTTTCGAATATCAAGAGCGTTCCATACTTTAAAATTTATACAATAATCTCAAATATTTGAAAAACTTATTATTAAATAATAGATTTAATATATAAATCTGTTTACTTAATCTTTTAATTAATTTTACTTTTAATCTAAAATAGAAGAAAAGATGGATATATACGTCCTCAAATAAATGGATTAAGAATAGGTTTGACATCTTTAGACGCCATTTTCTCAAAATTAGGTTCGTGTGGCTTAACACACTATTGCTTATCAGCATCCAATTAAACATGTTACAAGAATGACAGTTATAAAAACGTCAATTTCACTGGAATCGGAAGAACGCCGGTAGGCTAATCATCGCCCTTAACATTCCTTTTCTTGGCATTAGTATCTATTTTCTTCCCTTGTTCCCTTTTAATCTGGAAACGCATTTGTGCCTCTGGTGCTAAAAATTTCTATGAGCGAAAGTGTTCCCTTAACATCAGAAGACCAGCCTGCTCGTTTGTCAGGTATAATCATAAAAAAACTTCAATTTCATTCCCTAATTTTAGTAAATTAGTTTTTAATAAGTACTTTTGTATTTTTTACTTCAATCTTTATACCAATATTTTTGTTGCAACGAACAAGGCAATTATTTTTTTATGTTACTGATCAATCCGACTGAAACTAGGCTATTCGTTTGCAAGAAAGTAGACCCTCGGGCGTTTTCTATTTTCATATAATCGGTATAAGATATTATAATAATAGTCGCCGTAGCAGGTGCCGATCAAGTTCAATTAGCAAGAGACAAGAACACAGCGAATACAGAACTCGCTTAATCAAAATATTCTTGATCCTTGCTAAGTCGCTATGAATAAATTAATCGTTTGTTATTCGTATATCCTTATTTAATGTAATTGTATCCAGTACCGGATTTTTCTGAAGGTAGTTCAACAAAGTAGTCGAAGCCCAAAAATTGGTAGAAATCGGAATTTTTAATCACGGTATTTTAATATATCGATGTTGTGCGATATGAAGTAACCAAATATGGATATAATGTTTTTAAATATTCAATAACAATACTAAATATAATACATTTATAATACTTGTATAATTATTGTGGGCAAATATGCAAAAAAAGCGAAAGGTGTATTTTTTTTTCAATACCATGTCCTTCCCAAGATCAAGATCCAGTCCTGGTTGTATCTAGTAAAGCCTGAAGAACAAATACATGTAGCTTTATCAGTTGAACTCATAGAACAGTTGTACCTTAATTATTAAAAAATGGACTACTCTATTATTATAAAATAATGTGATCTTTTTATGGAATTTGTTTTAACGTTTTTAATTTCCTGTTTCCAAAAACGTTTCCAAAAGCGAAAATAATGCGGTCTAAAGGGTAATGGTGAAATACGTAATATATCACAATGTAGTATTAAAAAAACAAATATGCAGATTATATTTTCTTGTAATCATTACTCATTTTTTATGCTTAAAAACTTTCTTCAAATCAATCTTATGTGTGTACTGACGTTTTTGATGTGCGAGTATTATATTCATTTAAAACTGGCATCGTTGGTAGACAGATATTTTTCTAATTGACCCATTGTAAAGTACGCCTGGGGCGACATGCAAATTAGTCTTTCATTTTTGATTGTCTTATTCTTTTGTTAGGGTAACATATTAATTACTTTGTTATAAGTGGGTTAAATGTAAATAACAAGTCAATCTTCGAAGTACTTTTTGTGAGCTGCATGTATTATATTATACTGTATAGAGTTATTTGATTAATTGTATTAATATTATTATTTTAAACTTATTTATGACATTGTATCTGAAAAAGATTAAAGTATTGTTAAAGAAAAATACTTAAAGGACAAATAGAAAGCGGTTAACGAGAGATGGAGGGCTAAGTAACTATATACTAAAAATATAATATTTAGCATTTAATTCAACGTTGATATTTAAATGGTATAATCCGACTTTATTAATTAAATTAACATTGAAAAAAGTTACTATGCATAGCTACTATTTATCATTGTAAAAATGTTGTTGTTTACTATTAATAAATAAACCTATAAAATTATGAAAATTACATAACATCAAAAGCATACAAAATAATAAATTGATAATTTGATATAATACTATACTATTAAAGATCTTGATACATTTCGCTTATACTTTTTTAGATCCGGTATGAAACTATAATCTAATCAATAGCCATAAATAATGAAATGGCTACAGATTTCATACGAGATGGTTAAAAGAAAGCAACGTGAATTGTAACTTTAGTCAAGACTTTCCATTTCTGTGTATCAACTCTGCAAGTCAATGCAGTCAGCGTTTAGAAATTTTATCTCTTATCTATATATCTATATAAAGTTAAACGGTTTGTTTATTTGAACGCTTAATATCAAGAATTATAAATCTGAATTTAAAAAAATCTTTTTCTTTTAGATAGTCTAGTTATTTAAGTAGACTATAGGCTATAATACATCACTCGTAGATGAACGCGAGAGATATAATAACCATAAAGATACAGTTAATAAATCTAATGTAAATATTTCCACACTAGCCTTCGCTTGCGGGCGGAACCCGCGTGGTATGCTGATAAGATGTAGCCTACGTGTCATTCTGATGCATTAAAGTATAAGTTAATAAGTTATATTACTGTAAGTTGCATCAAAATCTGTGCAGTAGTTTTTGCGTGAAAGAACAACGAACATCCATCAATCTATACAAACAAAACAAAAGTTAAAGTATACTGATTTCAATAGTAACTAGCACTAAGACAAGAGTAAGATGTACTCGTTAGCTTGTTGTAGCGTACATTTGAATTGCGGCTTCGCTACGAGATGTGATCGTTCCCGCTTTATCGTGTTTAATATCAATTTAAGTGCTTTTGACATATTGAAAACATCTAACCGCAAAAAAATCTAGTTCACTCTGTGTTGAATGTGTGATTTTATATTACATACACATATAATATAAGATCACAATTTTATTTTATTTATTGTAAATAAAAGCTATATTTGATTATCACCAAATTATTCTAAATGACCCCTTTAGAAATTCTCTAAACACACTACAAATCCTATTCATATAATTTATTGTTATTTATTAATTTCATTAATAATAGCCACAACCAACAACCTCCTCCTAGGGTATCTAACTGACTAGATATCTTATTCTAATAAGTAAATAAAGAAATAACTTTTAGGCTCCTATAAAGACATTACAATCCTGATTCGGAGGCGCGGAAACACATAGAAAACAAGCACACATATCCAGACCACGTTTTATTATTAATGCATAATTTATTTGAAAGAGAATAAAAATGAAATTCAATGAGAAGTACGTTTCATCTAATTGCTACGCTGATGTTAACCAAGTCACTTTCGGCTCTGATAAGCGACGCGTGCCCGAGTACTGAGACTTTTAATTGGTCGGTTACAGGCACAGTTTCACTTAATTATCCGATGACTTTTCTTATAAAATATTCGTTAGACGTACTCGTAAGTCTGTAGAAAGTAAGGCTCTCAAATGTTTCCAAAATGTGAGTACCGCGTACATCTTAAACAATCGACATCATCGTACTCTGTATCTTATTACGTACCTAGCTTTCTATTATCGTAATAAACATAATGCTAAAAGATAAAACTTTATTTATATCGTTTGTATTGAAAATGATAAATCGTTTATTTAAAGTATCCGCATATATATATGCATATGCGTTAATTTTATGAATTACCAATTCATTTGTAATAAATAATTTTGCGTTACGTAATCTATTTGTTGAATAAGTCTATAGGCTACAAAACATCACGCAGTTCCTCATGGAAGTAGAACTGTTAATCAATCTGGCAAATAATGAAATTTAACGCAAGAGACCAAAGTTTAACAAAGAACCGTTTGGCAAATCTAGTCCAAAACATAATAAAGTAACGTAAAATAAAGTTCAGCCTGTAATTGTTCTTCTGCTGAGCAAAGGCCTCCTCTCCTATTGAGAAAAAGGTTTAAATCATTATTTACCACGCTGCTCCATTGCGGGTTGGCGGATAGATGTACATGTGTCAGAATTTCACCTGGCACATGCAGTCTTAAATACGATCAAAACTAATTATCCACACCTACGCCTCACATACTATGCTAACATCTCACGCTAAGAGATTTCTCTAGAATTTGTCGTCGACTCACCGATAAAAAAGAAAAATAATCTATCTCTATTGAAGCGTTGCAAGAATAGCATAATTTACCAACGTTCCACTATCCAGCGAGAATTGAATTATACTAAGACAAAGATATGGAGGCATTGAATATGTTTTACCAGCTTTCATTTCTAAAGAAAAAGAGCCTTCACGTCACTTTTATTGTGCAGTGTTTCATTCTTTACCAATTTTCATTCAATAATCGAATGCATCAGCTCATCATTGTTAACACTTCACAATGATAATCTTTCTCATAACAAACATTTGTCAATTAAATATAAACGATGTTTAGTAAAAACGGTACGGTTTTTTTTGACAATCGTTTTTTTTGCGCTTTGGTAACCTTAGTACTTATTAAATTGTAACCAATACATAACAATGGATTTATAAATATGAAACTTTTAAAATGAAAAAAGAAATGTACAATGAAAAAAAGTAATCTAATTAAATTTTTAATAAAAAAAATATAAAATATTTCTATTGTCATAGATTAATTAATAGAGTATTGAAAAAAGGAAAAACTTATCAAGTGTTTTTAAATGACGATAACTTACTGATTTACTCACTATAGTAGTAGTATTAGAGGTACTTACTCACTTAATATTAGATATTAAAAAACAACAAAAAACTTATAAGTTCCTATGTAAATTATCAACCAAAATACATATGAGTTTACTTAAAACACTAGTTATTTGATTTTGTAAAACTTGTTTAATAAATAAAAAAATTATGTTGGTAATCCAATTATGTACACCTGTAAACGTTAACAATTTGTATTGACATCTATTATATGATTCGGTGACAAGACGAAGCCCACGCTGTAGACTCAAGGTTACGCCACGAAACACTTTCTCCGTTGGCCACAGTTCGTTGCTCTCCGAATTTTGCATCTTTGTATCAATGGAGACCTGCCTAACTTTGAAACTATGAAACTCTTATTATAAAAGAATCAAAATTGAATCTAATATTTTAATAGATAAAGATGAATATAAATTGTAAGTCAAGACTGGAGTTAGTATCCGTCGATGTTTACGTTCAATGCCCATGTTAATGGCACTGAGAAACGTAAGGTGGCCCACTTTCTCTTTTAAGCATACGTAGTCTTTCTCCAACAAGCAAACTCCATACTTGGTAGAGCGAGATGACAGTATATTTGAGAGGTATCCACACAGCAGCCTGGCAGCTCGCTTTCTTCGCCGCACTTGGCATTAGAAGAGCGCAAAGTCCGGTAACTTTCGTTAGTATGACAACGTGGATTCTGCAAGCTCGTTTCGACTATTATTAGTTCCACGCAAACGTAACTAACACTATTAATGGTTCTGCCTATTATTATGTAATAAACTGATTAGAAAACACGATCACGTTTTTTATTGGTTAATAGTGTAATGAAAATTAGCATACAATACACATTATATTAATATACATTATAATGTAAGTGTAACCTTATTGATGTATGATATAATAATATAGAAGACACACTAATACTTAATCGTTATCGTAATAGTATACGTTTTACAGTTGATTTAAATTAATATTTTAATGTATCTATTTATTAGTAAATTACAATTATTAGCAACAATTCTTGAATACAATTTTTAATTTAAATTGACTATACGAATAATGGATTTTTTGGACTATATTAAAGACTTTTTATAACGTTTTTTATTCGAAATATACTCGTAATTTGTACGAATTGCAGTTGTCATGTGCATTGCTAATCTTAGAAACAACAACATTATTGAAATTTAATTTATTCATAACAGACGTGGAATCCGTTTTCTACTATTTACCTACATTGCTATTTTTATTTTAAAATTAATGTAATCAATGTCACTATTTTTAACTACACCTAAAGTAAAATTAAATGCATTATAATCAAGGGCGGATCCAGGGGGGGGGGGGTCATAGGGGTCATGACATGGTACATGGTCATGTAGGCTGGGTCCAAGACCTAGGTACAGCACTAATTATAATTGTGAACTTTTAACCGGACTGGCACTTCTCCACGTTCATAAAAATGTACCCATCGAAGTAGAAGAAGTGATCACTTTTTACCTCTTTACCCGTATTGATTATTATTAAACTAATATTATTACTTTTTGTGACTTTACCACAACTAGGTGATACCCCCCCCCCCCCCCCCAGCGGCGAAACTGGATCCGCCCTTTATTATAATTGCACTGTTATAAAACTCCTGACATACGCATTTACAACACTTGCATATTTTTATGAATGCTGTCTAAATACATAATATTCAAACGCGATATAAATCGCTGCAACCTACTTCAACATTGATTTACACTTGAAGCTTGATCTTTTAAAACATTTAAGTGGGGTAGCAAGTGAAGTTTGCAAATAAACTACGCTGTCAATTAATAGGTAGAGCTTTCCAATATCAAAACTGTGTTAAGCCTAGAGACCCGCTTCCGTATCTCCAGGGAATTGGCCCGGTTTCCCTGACATTTGCATAACTTGTCTAAAAGACGTGATGTGTCTAATGGACAAGTAATGCTGAGTAAAAGCACGTAAACTCTCTGTTGGACAAGGTCTCTTCTCTTATAAATGAGAAGGCACAAGGAGGTGGACTAAGTGAATAAAAATCATGATTTTGCCCGTGTAAGGAATGACGATAGACAGTATCGGACCAATCCTACGCCATTCCTTTCGAGCTTGGTCCAAACCTGAACGCCCGTGTTGGTCCAACCTTGGTTAAAGTCTAGGTTGATAATTAAGCTTGGTGTACATTATTGGACCAAGAGTAACTTTAACTTGGGACTAGCACTGAATAGCTGAGGCCCGGCCATCCAGGGTTCGTCCGTGTCCGAACCCATCGTCCAAGGCTGGGCGGGCTCATAGATGGGTAGGAACGTGTTTCAAGTCTCTATTAACATATACACGACTTCTTACAATGTTTTTATTTACCTTTGAACAATGTACGAATTCTAAAAATGTATTTTTCATTTCAAAATCCTATGGTATTAGCATGGCATGAAGTCGGCAAGACAACACATTGATTTGGATTCGTAATCTTGGTTTTGACTCGATATACTTAGGTAAATTACCTACTTCCTAGGTAGGTAGGTAATTTGTTTTGATTTCAATTATTATTAAGAAATATATATTTGAAATAAAATTACATTAATAATTCGTAATTTATAATATCAGGTTTTGCAATAAATAGAATTTGTTTAGTATTTAATAAACTTTTATACTTTTGATATTTTTATTAATTAAGTATATTTATCGAAAATTAAACAAAATTGCTAAAACATGTACAAATTAGACGATTTTTGCCTTAATTGCTAAAAATAAGTAAGGTAAGAATAGGTGTCTACTTAAATAGGCCGGTACAATAAAATTATTGGGAAAATATGCAGCAAATGTTAGAAATGTATTAGACACGGCCCGGCTCTAGATTCTCTCCTCCCAATATTTCCATTCTCGCCCAGCCGGAACTTACGAGCGGAGAAAACTCGCTACATCACTGCGCCGCGCAATTTCGCGACATCCGACTCCCGGCATCGTATAACAACTGCTTTAGATATCGTCCGATGCTATCTATAGAAAACATGTTCACCATTCGTCACTTGATCTAGGAAGTAAGATTTTCGAAACAAATAACTTTCGACTATAGCGAACACAAGTTTTCAAGTGAAAAATCTTAATAAAATTTGTGCAAATTACGTAGTAAGTATAGCCTGAAATGTTATCGAACTTGCAGTTGCGACAGATGGACGTGACTTAATAAACTACAAATCGCGGCGAATGTTGTGTTCGGACGTGTTGCTCGTTTGCCGGAAAACAAATTTTCTTCGGATATCCGTACACTTAAGGCCCGTGACATCGGTGTCTGTTTACAGTTTGCAATGCCTACATTATCGTCATATCGAATACTAGAAATCGATGAAAGGATGTCTTTCATAATTAATTACTATCTATAAGCCACTAACAGTAACAGTCGCTGACTAATTGCAATCGTCTCTATATTTAAAAGATATTAATAAATACATTTTTGTTATCCGTAAAAGTCTCATAACATCATCCCAAACAAGTATTGATAAGAAAATGAAAACTCAACAACTATCGCTGTCAATTATAAGATTTAAAAGTAATCTAAATAGTAAAAAGCTAATAACAAAATAAATAATAATAATAGTAATCATTCTAACAATGGTTCATGAAGTGTCGGTAGGATGACCGGAGTGGACGCGGCGCCCCTGAAGAGAAAGTCGATTTATGTCTCAAGGACGAGGGCGTCGTCCGAGGTTGCGCAATACCGTGAGATAATTGATGCGCTCGGAGCCCTCACACCGATTGTGTTGAAACCACAAAGCGGATACCGATTTAAGGACGATGACTTCATCGCTTTTTGTTAGAGTCATTATAATAGACGAAACTTTCACTCGACGATTGTATAATTTTAATTTTTTAAAAGCTTTTGACTGAAAAAAATTCTTGAAAAAGTATGTGACTTTAATTATCGTAAGTATAGGATTTCGCAATTTAAACATTTGTATTATTGTCTTAGACTTTAAACATAAATTTCGACCGTGTTGATTTTCAATTTATTTACAATATTACAAATTTTAATAATCGACCTTAAAAATAGCGGATGTTCTTAATTCACCAGGGGCAATTTTTTATTATATATATAGATGTTCTCCGATTATCTACACGAAAACATCTTAACAGATTTGGTGAATTCTTTAAGTTTGAAAGGTAATTTGGAATTTTCATCACAATCGGAATCACAAAATTAGATATTTTACTGTTGAAGTCGTTTCCCATTTTATTTTTTTCTTGTTTTACATTTATATATACCATCACAAGTTTTACTGTAAACTTTTTTTACAAATTGCTTCATTAAGAAAAATAAAGCTATCAAACTTTCATGGAAACATGAAATAATCGGTGAAAGAAATAACTGGTTAAGTGCGAGTAGGACTCGCGCACCGAGGGTTCCGTACAAACTTATAGAAATCTATATAAGACTAACCCATCTACGCCATTTGTGGTCTTCATCAGCTGTTCCAACATAAGTTACTATCAAAAATACCTAAATCGGTATAGGCTTGCCTATAATATTTGAGGAGTTCCCTCAGTTTCTCCAGGATCCCATCATCTGATCCTGACCTGAAGACAATGGGACCACCTTGGAAGTATACCTTTTCAAACAAAAAAGAAATTAAATACAAGGTCGAATTGAAAACACTCCTTTTTTAGAAGTCGCT
Organism: Hypolimnas misippus; assembly: GCA_037950945.1. Taxonomy (NCBI): domain Eukaryota; kingdom Metazoa; phylum Arthropoda; class Insecta; order Lepidoptera; family Nymphalidae; genus Hypolimnas; species Hypolimnas misippus. The sequence goes on from JBBEEQ010000017.1 coordinate 7,209,112, forward strand.
TAAATATAATCAAATATTATGTAAATATGGATCACGTCCCAAAAACTATTTTGAAACTACTTAGGAGCACTTTAATTTAATACACAATCATGGATGCAATCCATGGAAACACAAAATTTTATTTTAAGTACTAATACACCTTATACTTTCAAAAAATCAAAGTTATAGCGCGATTCAGGATACACCCAGCGCCATCTCATGACAATTTCAATGAACTAACTTGTTGACTTTGAGATTAACAACATAATTATATTATATTTTATTCTCGTTTTATTTTTATTTATATTTTACTACACTCCACTACCCCTGCACTACGTTCGTAAAATATTTAGATTTACATTATCAATCAAAATATTAAAATATATATTAGTGTTGCCAAGACGAAAATAATTAGTCCTTAATTCGAACAAAACTAATTGTTTATTTATAAATAACTAATTATATTACTTATAACCAGAAGACTTATATGTGTAGATAAATAAGTAAATTAAATAACTCGATCTGTTTGAATTTAATTTTAAAATTTTCGTACTAAGTCAATACGAGTACTTAAATCAAATCGCGTGAAGCTCTTATATTGAATGTTAATTACGTAATGACGTTATAAATCGACGATAAAACTTTTAAATGAAAAGTTTATTTTATTATTTTAGCGCGTTTAAATAATAATTAAAATAAAAAAAAATTATTAATCGAGCAGAATTATATCACAGTTAATGTCATAATGTTGTAATAGATGGCATTAGCTGTACGCTACATCGCGCTAACATTTTGTTAGCTGCGATATATAGATTGCATTGCGTTGTTTATAAGGGTTTGCTGCTTTTTAATGTTTTCGTATTGATACAAATTTCTTCTCAGTGTTTGTGAAATTGTTTTTTTGACCATTGTCAACTTCTATGTTAATTTGTTACAAGTAGATATAATTTTAATTCTAAGATTAATATATTTTCTGCTTGATCAATTTACAACTTGATACATTTACGCGTTCCTGAGAAAAAGGTTGAAAGACAGACGTACAGACTGACAGACACACGAACAGAAATTTACAGTTTTCGGATTTTTTCCTTTATGTATACTAAAGGACCTTGCTCCTGGCCAAATTTCATAATGCTTGGTCAATGGGAAGTACCCTATAGGTTTTGATTCCCTTGCAAAAACGTTAAAAACGCTAAAATACTTAAAATATGTGATATACATAACCGTATCTTTTGATTGCGTTAACTTAGAAGTTTGATTTTTTCACAGCTCTTAGTAATTACAACTCTGAGTATTTGACGTTGATAAAAATTTGTTACCTTCACGCGTTTCTGAGAAAAAGGTTGAAAGACAAACTTATAAACAGACAAACATACATACAAAAATTTACAGTTTTCAGATTTTTTCCTTTATTTGTACCATAAGATCTTACTTCTTGTCAAATTTCATCGTGCTAGGTCAATGGGAAGTACCCTATAGGTTTTGATTCCCTTGCGAAAACGCTAAAATGGTCAAAATATACGACATATTTTCCATTATCTTTTGATTGCGTTGACTTAGAACTTTAATATTTTCACGGCCGCATGTCATCGTAGACTTGAGTATATGATATTAATTTCAACATGATACGTCCATGCATTTCTGAGAAAAAAGGGTTGACATCCCGACAGACAGACAGACAGACAGACAGACAGACAGACAGACAGACAGACAGACAGACAGACAGACAGACGGACAACAAAGTGATCCTATAAGGGTTCCGTTTTTCCTTTTAGGGTACGGAACCCTAAAAACTAAGAAACATTACAATTATAACTTAAAATCCTGTTTTATCATTCTAATATGATAGTTAATACAGTTTCTGGATTTCAAATGAAAAAATAAAAAACTATTTTATGACCGAAACATTTGTAAGCACAAATAATTAATATTTCACAAAATACTAATAAAGCTTGCAAGAAAGTTTTCTATTTCCTAACTTACAGCGGATGATTATTTGTTCTATTTTACACACGAAAAACAATTTTGTATATTATATAATGAAATAAAAACAAAAGAGACACAACTGGTTGCATTACGAGCATGATCCTTCAGCGAGCACTTTCACCGCCACGCATCGAGCTTACATTACGGGCTTACAGACGAGTTGCGCAACCTCACTTACACTTAGGTAATTACAAGCGGAGAAAGTCGAATATTTGGCGAAGAAATGATCTACAGTACATGAAATATAACAGCTGCTTCCGCGTCTTAACGACTGTTGCGTAATCCAATACAATCGGAGTATAAGGTCGAAAACATCAAAATAACGAAATAGAAAAGTACGTGTTAATGTTTCTAAGTTAAAAATTTAGTACAAGTTATACTTACTAAAGAATTTTTCGGTGGCATAAAGTCTTCAGTTATAGTTGAGAAAACCTGCAACAAAACAATAAAACCAGTTATTATTATTACTGAGACAGGGCAAATGAAAGTTATAGTATTTATATACTAGCAGTTCCCCGCAGGTTTGCCCGCGTATACTTAGGAATTTGATACCTAACAAACTTTCAACCGATGTTTGTGCAAAATTTTGTTTCTAGACACAGCGGTTCAGGCTTTGTATTTATTAATCAGTGAGTGAATAAGTCAGCCAATCAGTTTTTAAATTTATATAAATAGTATTATATAGTATCATGCTATAAAACATTTAAAAAAAATATAGCGGAATATTACTTAAATATTAATAATTGCACTTCACAAGATACATTATTCCTAAGCATATAAACACACATTTTATTAAAGGAAGACTACTCATTGTTTTTTTTTTGGAGTTAATCTGTGAAACTACTTGATCTATTTTTTTAATAGAGAGCTTTATTATTGCGAATATATAGACAGTGTATATATATATAGGTTTAATATTTAATAAGATATAGCTAATAAGTAAAATGCAGGTACAAATAATACAATTACCATATTCTTATAGTGTTAGCTTTAAGACCCAACTTCGTATGTTGATTTTCTAACTTTTTATGTGGAGATTTTTAAACTTTTTTTTTACTATTACTTACGACTTTTTAAGCATCTTCTTTTAAACAAATTTCGTGCTGCAAATTAGAAACAACACAACAAAAAATAGATAAATTGCCGCTTAGCCGTTTTAAGGTGATACGCGAACATATATTCGGTAAATGATTTAAATTGAATTTTTAAAAATATGTCGCTGTTTAAATTCAACGTGTATAAAATATATTTGACGAGCAATTTGTCATCGCAATAAAAACTTATCAGGTGGCTTGTCACGCATATAGAAACCGTCCTTGGGCCGTCAGCGTGAAACAACACAATGAGTTATTTTCGCGATAACCAGGCTTCCCGTATTGCTGCGTTTACGGAAATGAAAGTGAAAGCATTTATACCCTGTATTGTCACTAGTAACAATAGTATATTTAACATAGGGTAATGAGGCCTCGTTATAAGACATATTTTATATAAAATTAAGTTATATAATCTTAAAGCTTATCTATTTTATACAGACTCTATTGTTGTTTTTGAATGTATAAAATATCTCAACAACCTTATTAGAGTTATATTAAACGAATTTATTATCAATATTTCTTTTGGCAATGCAATAAAATGTTTTCTGTGAAAAATTACAATTCTAGTAGCTATAAAACATTATTTATATTGATTGAAACAAATAACAAATAATGAATGTAATAAACAACTGTATAGAAATAGATACAGTTTATAAGATAGATGAAATTTACTAGTGCGAATGCCTACAAGATGAAAGTGGTGAAATCTTAAACAAGTCGCGAGAAATCGCTGCCATAATAAATAATGCACTAGTTCAGTCAAGACAGCCCTTCGCCTGTCTTTATCTAACCTAACCAGTTACGAATGTATACATCTTGACGGGTAACGCATAAACGTTTAAATTAAATGCTTATAACGCTATAAAATTAGAGAGTTGAAGCAATTTTGATTTTGAAACAATAAATTATAATAACTATTTTTGATGAACACTGGCTTTTAACAACAATATTTGTACGATAAAATTATAAATAAAAGGTTTTATTCTTTTAGTTTTATTATTTATTCTGTAAATACTTAGGTAAATAAATATTTCTAAAATTAAAAATTTGAGACTGAATAATAAATTTCTACATAATTTAATAAACAAATAATAAAATACAATACCACTAAAGTCACTAAACATATGGTTATATCTTTTGATTGAACTAAAATATATTTTTAGAGTTGAGCGTGATAAGCCTATATTTACGCAAAATGAAAGTGTATGATTGAATTTTAATAAATGGTAATACGCGTGGCGGATCTCTACATTTTTTATATTGCAGACGATCGATCTCCTATACGAATACGACTAATGTTTTGATTGCGTGTTGAATACCTCTTAGGACTTAAGTTTCTTTAAACTACCATTAGTGATATGTTCAAACTTCCGAAATTATAATAAACATTTAACTCATAATATACATTTATTAATTGTTAAGAATCTATTTCAATTATTCGTAATTTGTATTTTAAAGTTTTTATACACGAAATAAATACTATGAAATTACACGTTATCGTATTCGATATCAAAAACTTAGCCGTCTCATTTCTTCATTCTTACACCAAACACATTAATTCGATGATCTTACAAAAGCGTAAAATATTTTACCACAAACGCTTTCATATACTTAACATTTTATGGTAATAAAAGTTATTCGTAAACACAAACATCCGTCACAATTAGAGCAAAATAAGCCAGCTTACTTTCTCCTGATGTTTCTCTTATTAATCTTTCAGAACTCAACAAAATATACACATACAAACACAATAAGAATAATTAATTGCATTTATTTTCTCTTTACTTTTTGTTACCATCTGCTCTGTTTAGTTATGTAATGTAGAAATTTGTCGGTAAGACAAAAGTAAGTTATAAAGTGATCGTAAAGAAAACAGTTTCTCGTTTCATTATATAGCAAATTGTCGAAGCAATTGCTAATAAACATTACACTTTTAAATTATTGTAAATTATGGACATAAATTCCATTACAGCCTACTGCACTACTTCGCTCGTTTGTATTTTAGTTTGTCTTGCAAGAAAGCTTATGACCACACAAAATCATTAATCATTGTTCTCATATTTTTCAGTACCTTAACTATCACAGTACCAAATTTTATTGATATCGCTTCAAAAATATATATTCGAAGGACTAGCAGATTGAATGAACGTTTTTTTATTTAATTGCAAATATTGTCAATAAAATAGGTAACTTCTACTTTACGTTGATTATAGTCATTATTTAATATGCATTTTATGTATATTTTGTAATTATTTACTTGGGGTTACTCTTAATACAAAAGATATACTTTCGTAGAGCCTCTATCGGTACTTAGTGACCGAAGTGAAATCGTTCAATGGTCGCGCCCAGTATGAGGCGAGATTGCTGCCACATAGGGGCTCTAACTCGTAGCTGATGGCATTATATACGGGCACATTTAACTTACAGCGATTAACATATTACATACATTGTTAGCGAAAATTACATTTATGGCAACACTTTCTATTTTTTCTGACTCTACATTACAATACAGCGGAAACGAAATCATTATATTATTACTGTATTTCCAAAATAAGTCTATAATACTGTTTGTGAACATACATCCAATTTCCTACATTATGATGTATACAGCGGAAACTGATTCTAATTTTTATAAAAATAAATCAATCAATCAAAATAAATAAATCGTTAAAAAATGAGTCTTCATAATTACTTAACTTTCTTTAAAGGTTATACTTTAACAAAAGAATATCTTGTTTCCTTTTTAAGATGACGATGATATAAACAACATATTTGCTATTATATATGCATATATCATATTATATTGTAAGCAATTGAGTATAGATGATTTATAAGACATTATTCGTTGATTCAACTAGTAAAAGGCACAAGCATATTGTCGGTCATGTTCACTTATAAATACAGGCTGTGGCTCATTTCCCAAGCAAAAGAAAGGAGATCCACTTCTAAACTATGCCTTATAACAATACCGCGCTGCTCCCGCGCGCTGATGAGATCGCACTTGACGCAGAACAATTAAAGTTTTTCCATAAGATAACTTATCATGCTGTGATAGACGAACATCTATAAAGATGTAATTAAGATTAGTCGTTTCTTTATTTAGATGTTTATTTTGATCGACGATTGTCTTCGCATTAATTTTATCTTGAGAAAAGAAATGAACAACTTTCATTACTGTCTAAATAAAATGCAATAAATAACGCAACTGTTTAGAATGTTGTATTTGGTAAAACCTCGATTATAGACATTGTTTATAAATAGATAACATGCAAGAATGCAATATAATCAACGTATTAAAAAATATACATAAAAGCATTCTAGATCTAGCTCTATTTTTAATCTAGTTTTATTTGTTGATCTAGTTTTATCAATTTTTTGCGTATTCAGGTAAGAAAACAATTTAGATATTAATTAAAAAATTATAAAATTATTCCCTAAAGCCTGTAGGTGTAATCAACTGATGCAATGTTCATATTTCATCGTCTGCGATACATGGGGAAGGTAATTACTTTGCATTTACAGTGACTGAGTTGACTCCAGGAACCGGATACCTCAGTTATCCAACCTGCTCTTGATTCTCAAAAGATAAAGAAACTCCAGGGCTGACTTTTTCAAATGATATTAAATCCCAATATATAAAAAAATAATAAATATGTATGACAAACATATCTTTTTGGTCTGATACCTTGAAATTACTCTAATATTTATTTGTTTTGCAAAAATAAACATTTCTACAATTGATAACTCGTTTACTACAAATGTAAAAGACAATATATATCGTAAGCAGAAATAATAAACGTCAATATTATTGAATACAATACATAACATAGAAATGTAGAAAATAATAAAAACAAGAATAAATTTGGATGTTCTACGATATATACTTTAATACATACGATTTTAACGAAATGGAAATCCCCTAATACAAAAAGAGAATATCAATTGTAACATAACAAGTGTATTAGGTGAACGAATCAGGTGTAAAGATGACACTAGGAGTGGCAAAGCTGGTGACACACTGACTCGCTTTCCACTTACGCGCTGTGCGCCCGCGCCGACCACATGCCACGATACATTTCAAACTACTTCCAAACTTCTTTAAAAACAATTACAAAAAATAGCATAATTATAATATGTGAATTCTAGAATATCAAATATTAAGCTATCCAGCGTTTCTGTTTTGTACGAAAAAATATATCATTATTATAAGTAATGTTTAAAAAAAATGTTTTAGAATTATAACTATAAATAATATTACTATCATTTGCAATAATAGTTTTATAAATCATTAACAATCGCTTTTGTATGGTCATCATTTTGAAATACGTTTGATATAGCGTAATTAAAGCTTATTTACCAAACCGTAAAGCTTAATGATTTTCTTAAAATAAATTGCTGTTTTCAATTTTACCGAAATGTGCGACAGTTTAATTTCTTAATAAAAATTATTTTTTAGTAAAAATATAGTGTTCTTATTCTAATTTAGACATATACATATTTAATTCACATAACATATATTTATAAGAGATCAACTGTTGATACTACAATCAATACTGATAAGACGTGGATTCAATTAAAAATTAAAGGTTTTTAGAACGGCAAAACTATGTTCGTAGCTTAAAATATCTTGAGTTTGATTGCAGGAATCTGTCACAATTACATATTTTAACAATAATTATGTATACCGCATCTAATTTGCGGTGCAACTTTTAAGCAAGTAAGACGTCTTGACGGAAATTAAAACTCAACGTACTCATTAACGCTTTCACCGTGACATTTCCGTTATATTCGAGAATTTATCTCGCAAATATGAAATCTATAAAGTGAGAGAGAAAGTGACCATTCATATGTTTAATGTAAAATATGAAATTCCATATGATTTTGATTATTTTAATGTTAAATTGCAGTAATTGCATAATATCGCCATTAATTGACATGTTAAGCTGCTAAAATCTACATAATTATTACATATGTATGAAATGTATCGTATTCATATTTACAATTAATTTGGTCAAAGTAAAAAAAAAGTCATATCACAGGCGAAGGATGATCTTGAAGCTGTAAAAGCGCTTCCAATAAGATGGGTTTTAACATTTATATGCTTAATGTAAAATTCAAAAATAATATAAAGGTGATAATAAAATGAGTTCTCAATAATTCAATTGTAATCAAGTCGAAGGTCCTCAGTTAAAATCTCATCTTTCTTCTTCTAAGGTATATAAAACTATTAAATCATTTCATATAGTGACATAAAGTTATTTCTCAACACTAATGATTCTTTAAGATGGTTAACACCGTAACGTTTCATAATTACGAAATTCGTCTCTATCTAAACAATAGAATGGAAATCCCTACAGCAGAGAATTTCGTAATCCAGAGCACTTCTGTAACGCGTTGTACCTAATATGTCACATCCGTTTGGAAGATATATTAGTATAAAGACAATTGTGAAATGAACAATTCATATGCTTAAATATTCGTCAAGCTTATATTAATTCGTTATACGTTTAAAATAGTAGAAAAGTAGTTCACATATACATATATACAGAATTAAACAACCGTCTTCATACCACTAATAATCTTCTAATTTATTTAAAATTATTAGCGAATAAAACAATATATTGATACAATTTTTCGTACCATTTTTCTAATTTTTACAAAACTAACGAACACCGATTCATTTTTTATACACTTGTATAGATAAAACAAAGATAAACTCTTCATCAATTGTCTGAATGAAACGTCTTTGTACAAGTCTATTAAATGTTGTGTTGTTTTATCTTGCTTTCTCGATCAATTGTAGTGCTTACTCGTGGTAATTTCACATATTATTAAAGTAAACGAGAAACCCCACAGTATACCTATAAAATGCGAGCTGTGTGACGCTTGACCTACTTTCCACACCGGGCTTCCACATATCGCTTCTAGAGGATCCGCTCGCGATTATTGCTTAGCTCTTATTACATACACATAGATATCATTTTTCCATAATTAAAATAAATAACAGCCGGCGTTTGTCAGTAAAAATCGTTAACACCATACAAATGTTATGTTTTCAAACATCGCGAATAAGTTAACGATATTTTTCGTAGTAAGTGAAAGTAAAGTTACGCAACTTTCTAAAGCTGATTATTATCAAAAGAATACTGATATAACTGACGGAGGAATCTTTATTAAAAATCACGATTGTAGGTATAATTATGTCACATAAATAAATAAATATTTTTTTTATTTAGATAACACAAATGTTTAACACTTTCGATATCTCCTAAAGTTTTTTAACTCATAAAAACTTTACTTTTTAATATTATACCTTAATCTCATACAAAACCCGATGGTTAAATAAGAATAAAATATCCGGTATACCACAAATTTACATCATACATCCTCATGAAAATGATGCTGCATTAGCACATGCACTTTTCAATCACTATTTTCATCTAAACACAAATCCAAATCCGTACCTTTTCAGGTGAGCTTTCAATGCTGTAAGAGTCCGAAGTAACAGTTTCAGGATAACACAGCTACCGATCACTGTTCCAGTCACACAATCACAGTATCACAGTCTGAAGGGTACAGGTATCACTGGTATCAGTCACTTTCGTTTTCGCGGATGCGCGAGCGCGGATGCAGTGATGTCGGGGGACTGGTCGCGGCCGCCGGTGCCCGCCGCGTTTTATACACGAGAAAGTTGCGTCCACACCTGCTAGGTTTCCACGAGGCCTCTATCCCGGATCGAGTGGTTTTGGCGCGGATTTGGATTTTGAAATTGTGACGCCATTGATGTCGGAACGATGACTGAGTACGTGTAGGCTAGAATGAAGTTTCGTAACTTGGTATTTTTCTTTGAGTCAGAGTTCAGACATTCCGTTAGGCGTTAACTAATAGGATGTTCGATATATAACTTTATATTTATATTAAATTCATAAAACAAATTTAAGAAACATATTTTTTGCATAAATGTAAAATATTTAACTTATTGTTTTTATACTTTAAGTAAACAAAATAAAAACGTAATTTATTACTATTTATCAAAATATTATTGAGTTAAAGATGTCAAGTCTATATTTTAGTGCAATAGCGGAAAAACGAGCATCTAATTTTAAATCACCGTCGCCCATGGACAATGCAGCATCTGATAAGCATCAAATGCGTTGCCGATTTACGACATAATGAAGGGATGAAGAAAAATAGGAAATAAAGCAAGGGATTGTAAGCCTTGCTCATCTCATTCACTGAATGAAACGCGGCTGTACCTAACTACTTTAAACCAAATTTCTGTAAAAATTGGAACTACCCCGGTCGTGCCAGACCGTATTCAAACTGTAGTCAAGATCCTATAACTTAGTTCTGCCACAACACAATACTCTAAAACGCGAATATCAATGCTTAATAAAGACTAATATACAACCAATACAACATAAAAATCTTTATCCATGAATTATGGATGATATAATAAAACTTTGATAATACTTAAGTATTAAGAAATAAATACTCATTGATTTCCTTAATAGATATTTTGGGTCCTCCCAATTTCAGGTTTTCGGCAGTCTCCTTTTGTAAAAAACAGCGTTTATCGTAATACATGATTACGTTATTCATTCACAAATCAACGTACTGAACGAAACAGAGATGTGTAACAAAATAAAGATGACATATTAAAATGTTTTTAACAAGCTTTTATTCAACTTGCTATGCTACCTACTAATTTAGCTTGCAATATTTGCAACCTAAATTAGTACACTTCTGTTTATCCTATGGTGTTGAAACTTTACATGTTGATTCAGTTCTGATGAGAATGCATTATTAATGTATCACCTGATTCCACATCCAGTGTTGGCTCCAGACGAGGGAACTTCTCAAAAGTCAATACCACAGACATGAAATTTTATATATTCAATCATGGTACCCCATTATAAGCGCCTGGCTCCGGACGCATTAGCTTCTCAACGGTCAATGCTTAAACACGAAAGTTTGTATACGCATTCAATTATAAAAAATAATCGTTAGTGCTACCATGACATGGTTGCTATAAAAGTAAAAGTAAAAGTAAAGTAACAGCCTGTATATGTCCCACTGCTGGGCTAAGGCCTGCTCTCCTATTAAGGCGAAGGTTTAGAGCTTAATACACCACGCTGCTCCACTGCGGGTTGGCGGATATATGTACATGTGTCAAAATCTCTGTTCTTCTCCTGACACATGCATGTTTTCTCACGATGTTTTCCGTCCCCGCCGAGCTCAAGATGAATTTAAACACAAATTTTAGCACTTGAAAAATCAGCGGTGCTAGCCGGGGTATGAACCCGCGATTATCGGTAAAGATCGACGTCTTCTAACCACTAGGCCATCTCGGCTCTTGATGGTTGCTATATTCAGGTTCAACTCTCGACAAGGAGACTCCTCAATAGTAAACAGCACAGACACGTAATTTTGTATACACGCTAAATTATGATAGCCTCTTCTAACTGCCACCACGATACAGTTGCTGCACTTAGGGTTAACTTTGGATAAGGAAACTCCTCAAAAATCAAAAACTCAGAGATTGAAGTCAAGCTAACCCAAATACGACCTGTGAACAATGGGCTACGATAAGCTCTACTCAGAAAAAATGTAACAGAGGGCCGAAGTTAGTAGCAAAAGATATTAATTGTAGACACGTAGCTGTTAAAGTTAATTCATACATCTACCAAAAAAATTGAAGTGTCTGATATGAAAGTATACACGGTACTTTTTTCTCAAATTAACGCGAGTGAAACCGTTGGATACAAGTCGTTTTATATAATGAAATAAATATTTGAATAGATCATACTAAAATATTAATACTGTATACTATTAGAATAAGATAAATCTAATTTTAATTTTCAGTCTTAATCTAGCTTGATCCATGACTCCACAGGATTTTTAGTAAAATAAAAGTTTGAAAACCGGTGAAATACTGCTAAACTAGACCAAAAATCCAAAAAATTCTTAGGAATGTTTAACATTTTTTTTTTCATTTTCTTCTAAATTTTTAGAACTATCTGAAAGTTGACTAGCTTCATGCAAGTTTTTTAAACCATTTAATTATAAAACAATTACAAAACAGTGGGATATAATCCTACAATCTTTAGGCAATAATATGCATCTCCCATTAAGTTATTCTTCCTGATCATGGGCGCTAGCAGGATTACGGTCAGGGTACATCATATAAACAATTTGTTCTTGTTTGTGCCAGAAGGGTGCAAGGTACATATTTTATAAAAATCTATGTAATAATAAAGATAATGGATTATTTTCCTCTATGACTAGAAGTGCATGTGCATACCTTTGCCGACGTAAATGCACTACTATGGTCAATATTTTTTGCAATGCATTTATTAGTTTTTAGGCAATTGTAGTATGTTTACGTGTTTATGTTTTTTTCAATAAGAGGCGACAAAGCAAGAGAATACTAACTATGAATCAATATTTGTGAAACTAATATTATGTATTCTATACAGGCTGATTCATTAAGTTGTGAAAAATTTTAAACTATCAGAGTTAGATAAATTTGTTGAAAAGATGCTCTTGTGCAACAAATTTATTTAACTCACTGATCTTAAAACTTTGTCGTAATGATGACGATGTTACTATAACGTCGACTAGGATCTTCTCTCAAGGGGGAGATATTAATATAGGACTCGTTTTATGTATAGGGTGTCATTCCGAACGACTACGATCGCGTCTTAGAGAGCACTTTAAGTTGTCGGTACAAGGTATTATTATAAAATACAAACGCCACCTGATAACGATTATTAGACTTAATGGCAATTTTATTTTAGTGTTACAAGCTTATATTTAAGGGTTACTGAAGTCAGATGGTTAAAGCTCTTTGTAAAAGTCTAATTATATTGACTTATCAAATTTGGACATTAATAATAAGCAGAGACAGACATTGTTTTGATTATAGAATAAAAAATTACTAGTAATCACTTTTTAGCAGTTCAATTTTTGGCATCTTTACCGATTAATAATGTCTATTACAAAGTTATGTAAAGCCACGACTAATTAATCTTTTCTTACAGATTACTAATAAATAGATAACAAACAATTATTTATTTACTTATACAAATTTAATTTTTATATTTTCATGAATGAAATTATGTTTTTTAAATAAAATATATTTCATTACATTTAAAGAAATAAAACCATTTGATTATTATTGTTACTTATTACAAATTTTACTCTGTACTTAAAAAAGATTTCAACGCGAGTAAAGTTGAAGAGACGCAGAAACATTCGATCAATTACGTATAATTTGTTCAAATAAAGTTATAATTTTGTTTCAATTTACAAATCCCATAGTCATTGAACGTCTAATAGTTACACATATCTGTATAAAGAGAAATGTAAAAGCAGTACCGGCACTAATCGCAGCGGCGCGGCGCGGGCGCAGCATTATCTCGTATCATGCTGCCACTGCGCATGTCGAGATTAAAACAGAAAGTAATGCTTGCCAAATTCGTGCACCTTACAATGGGCAATTTATTCGATTTCACTCTTTCCGTAAATTTCATATTTCTGTGCGGGCGCAGCGGGCGGTTACGAGAGCATGTATGATGAGACGACTCGCTGATAGAGTAATTTATGTGTTCACAATTAGTAACTTATATACAGTTTTAGAAAAGTGTACAATTTTATTATTTTTATTTCAATAATCATAATGTTATTAAATAGCATTTAGTGTTTAGTACATAATTCTTTTCGGTTTTATATTAATATATTGTTGAATACATATTTAACCCCAATAAAAACTTTGAAAATGTATTTTTTATGTTTTTCGTTCCTGCAGAACTCATATTTATTTATCATAAAAATATTTTAAATGTTAAATGTTGTTACACAAGTATACTTCTTACCTTAAAAGTTTACAAGTAATAAAGTCTAAAGATTAAATCGTATTCTGTAAATTTATAAACGTAATAAATTCCCTTTCCACTGTTATGCTTAATTTTATGCTTACTATATACTTGCCCTTCAGCTAATACGAAAACTTGTCCAACCGCAAGTAATAATTTAGTACAAGCTCAATAATCTGTGACAGTAAAAGTGAAATCAAAAGCGAAATTGTAATTTTGAACAACGGATATAGTAAATTGTCAGTATGAAACGAATCAAACAAGGGTTGGTTATGCACTAGTTTATTATCTGTTGGCACTAGGTATTTATAAGAAATATAATGGCCCCATATACACATATGCAACATTCCTCCCCTATAGCTAAAGATACATTTTTAAATAGAAGTTTGAAGAACATTTCGAAAACAGAGTGTTAAGATTAATAAACAAGCATTGAAGATTTATTTTTTATAGTTTATCCTTGGCAGGTTTCTAAGCGACATATGAAATGATTTACGCACAGACGATTCAAATGGTTGATCTGATGATTCACTACTTTCCGTGATATTGTCACTAATAATGGTAGAATCGAACGCTGTATTCGGCTCCGTAACGCACTCATTTGAAATATTACTGGTCAACATAGTGCTAGTCATATTTGCGGAATCAGATGTTGTTACCGATTCTGTAATGCCTTCATCTCCCGTCACAGCTTCGTTCCATTCCTCCTCTTCCTCTTCAAACTGTGGTCGTTCCTTTGATAATGCCGTCGATGGTAAAGATAAAGTTTGCAGTTGCTGTTGAGACGCACACGGCTCTTCCAGCGGGGTGGCTGGATTGACGGAGTCTGAGATATCCATTTCAATATCGTGATAATTCTCTAATTTTTTACCGTCATTTATACCTTTATATGGTATTATTTGGTTTTTGTGTCTTTTAATGACAGTTTGAGTTAAAAGATCCTTAACTAAATAAACTACCCTGCCAAGTTTTTTGTCAACTACACCACGTTTCCAGACAAATTTGTTATTACTACAATACGACTTGTATAACACTAAATCTCCAATATTAAAATAGCTTTTGTTTTTAACACCAACAGTTTTATGCCGCAAACACTGTTTATTCTTTACATTGTTAGCGCTATCCGTGGACGAGGACGAGGACGTTGAAAGTTTTATTAAATCAAGTCGCGATCTTAGTTTGCGACCAAGCATTAGCTGAGCGGGCGCATAGCCCGTTGTAGAATGGATTGAGTTTCGATAGTCAAAAAGATATTTCAATAACTTATTTTTGGATTCTTTAAGACCACGACTGCTCATTAGACTCATTCTTATACCCTTTTTAATTAACTTAACATAGCTCTCTGCTTGACCATTACTAGCGGGGTGATAGGCGGGTGAAGTCACGTGTGATATACCGTTTAGACTACAAAAATTTTTAAATTCTTGTGAAACAAACGCCGTGCCATTATCGCTCACTATAACTTCCGGTAACCCAAATCGCGACATGCAGTCATATAACTTTTCAATAACCGCTGTAGTTGTTGTGGTGTTATTCATATCATATACCTCTACCCACTTTGTATGCGCGTCGACAACAATTAGATAATTGTGATTATTTACAGGCCCTAAAAAGTCAATGTGTATTCTACTAAAAGGTTGCAATGGATCCTTCCACGATACTATGGGTGCCCGCGCAGGCGAAGGTCGGAGATTATTACAGATATCGCAATTGTTTATAATATTTTCAATAGCTGTGTCAATACCCGGAAACCAAAACCGGGACCGCGCCTCCGCTTTCATTTTAACTATACCTAGGTGCGATGCGTGTAACTCCGATAGTACTTTATACTGCAGTTTATCAGGTATGACTACTTTATGACCCCTCATTAAACAACCATTTTCAAATGATATTTCGTTTCGACAATGAAAGTAAGGTTTAACCTTAACGTCAGTTATTTGTCTTGGCCAGCCTTCCAAAACAAAATTTTTTACTTTTTTTAATGTCACATCTAAAGCGGTCGCTAGTTGCAGCTCACTTAAAGTGATGGGCATAAATCCCTCTACAACAAAATTAATATACGCCGCCTGATCGTCAACCGAAGGTGCACGCTCGCAATTGAACTCCTCTTCAGCAGTGTCGGGCAAACTAGCACGTGAAAGAAAATCAGCACAGTTATCAGCGCTCCGTATATACTCTATAACAAAATTATATCCGCTTAAAAATAAAGCGTATCTTTGTAGCCTATTCGCTGAAACTTCAGGAATACCTTTATAAGGTCCGAAAATACTAATCAGCGGTTTATGATCCGTGCGTAGTACAAACGGATCTGACCGTCCATATAAATATTGATGGAAACGTCTAACACCAAATATTATCGCGGTAGCCTCTTTCTGAATCTGAGAGTATTTTTTTTCAGCAGCATTTAATGTTCTAGATGCGTAACTTATTGGACGCTCTAATCCGTTTTTATCTAATTGCGACAATATTGCACCTAACCCACTCTGAGAAGCATCTACTGTCAAAATTAACTTTGAATTAGGATTAAAGTGAGCTAAAACATTTTCCGACGATAAGCATGTCTTTATTTTATTAAAAGCGTCATTATGTTTTGCTGACCACTGCCATTTTGCATCTTTTTTTAATAAATTATACAAAGGACTGAGTATCGTTGAAGCATTCGGAACAAAGTTTCTGTAATAGTTAACTAAACCTAAAAATGATTGCAATTTACATATATTTGTAGGGACAGGGGCTTCAACTATAGCTTTTACTTTCTCTGGCGATTTTTTTAATCCGTTTTTGTCAATAATGTATCCTAAGTAACATACCTGATCTTTAAAAAATTCACACTTTTCTTTTTGCAAGGTTAAACCGGCATCTTGTAGTTTTCCTAAAACAGTACTTAGCCTCTGAATATGTTCATCCTTATTCCTACCCGTTATAAGAACGTCGTCTAATAAGACGAGAACGCCATCTAACCCTGATAAAACACACTCCATTGCGCGCTGAAATATGGCAGGCGCACTAGACAACCCAAACACTAATCTAGTATAATTAAATAAACCTCGGTGGGTATTAATACATGTATACTTCTGTGAGTCTTCGTCTAAAACAAATTGATTATAAGCCATCGAGAGGTCTAATTTGGTAAATTGTTGACCCCCATACAACTTAGCGAATAATTCTTTAACTGTAGGCAAGGGGTGATAGTCTATAACTAATTGTTTGTTAATACTCACAGAAAAATCGGCACATACTCTTATTGTTCCGTTACGTTTTAATACGGGAACTATTGGTGAGGCGTACTCTGAGTGTTGGACCGGTATAAGGATACCTAATTGTAACATACGGTCTATTTCCTTATCCACCTTATCTCTCAAAGCAAAAGCTAGTGGACGCGCTTTAAAAAATACAGGCTTTGCATCATGTTTTAATTGTAATGTAACTTTGTGTTTATTGAATTTACCCAGATTATCAGAAAAGACCATTGGAAACCGTAAAGGAAATTTTTTAATTAGATTATAATCTGTATTCATATTAATATGATTCATTGATGATAGTTGTAAATTAAAAATCGATAAAAAGTCTCTACCGAGTAAAGGCGGCCCCTCATTACGTACTACATAAATACTAAGTGTATGGGTACAACCCGAATAAGTTACAGGTAAAGTAACTAGCCCTAAACAATGAATGTTATCTCCCGTATATGTAACTTAGTGTTGCCCAAATTCAGTCTTGGTCTTGCAGTCTTGGTCTTGTTCTTGCGTTTTTGCAAGACCAAGACCAAGAACAAGACCGCGTATTTTTAGCAAGACCAAGACCAAGACTGACCGTGCAAGACTTGAGCGAGAACAAGACATAGCCTGCAAGACTCTTGCGTCTTGCAGCTAGGACTTAGCGCTATTTCACTGAGTAGTTAGGTGTAACAGTTCGGTGTATAGGTAGGTACGCTTAGGAATTCTATGAGACGCAAAAAACTGTATCAAAAAATATGAAAAACTGGACCTATGCGCATTACGACTAATACCATAAACATATCTATTAAAATATCTATTAAAATCAAACTGAGTGCATGCATAGTTATGTTTTAACCATCGGCACTTTGATAATGCGGCATCAAAGGTTTTGTACTTACTTCTCAAAGAAATTTGCCGCTTTTCGGAAGTACATGGTTATGATACACGCGCCGGCGGCTTCTTTTGAAATCTAAAACAATCGTTGCCGCCACGCCGAAATCATAACATTTGACACTATTTGATTGCCGCCATAGGGCGTAGGTATACTCATGCAAAATAATTTCGAATTTTAAGAGTACCTACAGGTGTTCCAAAGAATAAATAAGTTTCAGAGTGCTTAGAATGAAAATGAATACATTATACTGATCACGCAAGTAGTATTATGATTAGGATAAAATGGTAAGGATAGGTAGTAGATGTCATATTAATTCATTCTAGTAAGTATATATTATAATATTGATTACTTATATGGTTTTAAACTAATTACTTAGGTACTATTATTGTACATTTAGTCATTATATTTCTTAAGTTTTTAAAAGAAAAAATAGCAAAAAAGTGTTCAAATATCACCCGTTTAATAAATATTGTAGCCGCTTTTAAATATACTTGAAACGTGTAAAAAAATTCTACAAAACTAATAAAATAATATAAAAAGCGTAGGTACTTATCTACTAATAAAATAAAAAGCCTGCGATAAGAGTTTTGTATTACTTATCAGCCCGAATATCTCTGAGAGAGATGATGAGAGTAAGTATTTACTAGCTGTGCCCGCGACTTCGTCCACGAGGAATAGTAACTTTGGAGGTATAGTGACGTTCAGAACTTATTTATTTATTTTAAAACTTCTGTCATCAAACATACAAACGAACTCTTTAGCTTTATAATATTAGTATAGATGTACGCCAAAACATTCACTTATATGTAAAGAATAGTGATTGGCACTAATTCTTTACATATATTTTATTCACGCGTCGCGTCTGTACAAGTAGGTAATATTTAGTGTGTGTTTGTACGCCGCACGCGGCATTGTTTCATTTGCGGCGGCATCCTTTTCATAGAGCCGGCACGTGGCGAGGCGGCGCGGTAGAAAGCAAGGAAACGTACTATAAATAAAGGAATTATTTTAATTCCAGTCATTTCCAATTGAGCTGTGCTTCGAGTCTAACTTAATAATTGTTTTTACTAATTCTCGTTGTTTTCTAAAAACGTATCACGTGTACAATTTAATATGAGTGACGAAGATTCAAATTATTCTAGTCCGAGTAACGAGAGTTTGAGTCACAGATCTAAAAGACCCAAAAGCAAATTTGAAGAGTTTTTCGAAATAATTCATGCATCCCAAACTGCCTTCTGTAAATTGTGCCAACATAAAAAGATTGAAATAAAAATGAAAAACAGAAACACTTCAGGCTTAAGGAAACATCTAATATCTTTCCACAAAAAGGAATCAGAAATATTTCTTCCTGTTAAACCAAAATTAAGTGGAGATATCACAAGCTTTTTAGTAACCGCTGGAAGAAGTGGACAGGTAAGAATATTTTTTTAACAGTTAAAAGAATTTTAACTCCGCGTAGCTATTCATGCGATACTTTCAAAAACGCCATTAACTTACGTAAGTATTTTTGAGTTAGTGGTGTTTTCATCTAGGGGTGCGACATATTAAGTATGTAATTATCGTCTAAAATATTTTTTAGACGATAATTACATACTTAATATGTCGCAACGATGAAAGATGAAGTTTCTAGATGAAAACACCACTAACACCCATATTTTCATTGAATCGGCCAGTAACAACTAAGTACTTTATTTTGGTAAATTACAGTACAGTGCAACCTTAATATAACAAATATCAATTTAACGATTTTCTCGATTTAACAACAACAAACCTCCTCCTCTTATACGCTCAAACCTAGTATGTTTTAAATAATAACACAAGATTTCTTGTTTTGTTTCAGTCGGAAAACAGCAGTGACAACATCACGACAGCTACAGTTGATTGGGTGGTGAAAAAATATCTTCCCTTCTCATTTTTCGATGACGAAGCTACACAAGTATATTTTCGACGTATTTGCCCTAATATGGTGTTTCCTAAAAGGTCTACACTTAGAAGGAAAGTCAAAGAGCGATTTGAAGAGCTCCAATTGAATCTCAAGGAACGACTTCAACAATTATCATCTAAAATGTCTTTTACCATTGATGGGTGGACGTCAATTGCTGGTAGGAGTTACTACGGGGTTACTATTCATTATATAGACAACGAATGGAAGTATCAATCTGTAGTTCTTGATTTTATACCATCACGCGGTCGACATACTGGGGAAGATATTGCAACGATTTTCCATGAATGTTTATTGGAATATGGCATAATTGATAAAATACAAGGTATCACGGTCGACAACGCAACTGCAAATACCAAATTTATGTATGAACTGAGCAAACTGCTGCCGCAACACTTTGATTCAGACAATCAACATTTCCGGTGCTTTGCTCACATTTTAAACCTTGGTGTACAAGATTTATTAAAGACCTTAGCATTACACTGTGAGTCTGACACTAACGCGCAAGATCAGCAGTACGAAGACTATGCAGACGAAACTGAGGATGAGGAAGATGAAGAATCTGCACCAAATATTGCTGACTCGCGTACATCTGTAACAAAGTTACGCAGCATTTCCAGTAAAATAAAAAGAAGTGAGATAGTGAAGAAGAAGTTTCAGTCTGCTTGTGAAGCAGCTGGCGTGCCATCAAATCTAAATGCCATTCTTGACTGTCCAACGAGATGGAATTCCACACATGATATGATTGGATTTGGTTTAAAAGTGAGAGCGGGCATTGACATATTGTGCAGTTCTGTCACCGAATTAAATGATTTTCAAATCACAGCTAATGAATGGCAGGTACTCGAAAAATTACATAAATTTCTAATAAATTTTAAACTTTTAAGTACAAAACTTGGTGGAGACAAATATGTTACATTACCGCTAGTCATTGTATCATTCAATCTCTTGCTAGATAAAATTGAATCCATGGTAAAACAGTTAGATGAGAAACCTAATCGATCTGAAGTGGATGAAAGGCTCATTCTAGCTTTCCAAGCAGCTCGAGACAAAATGCTTAAACATTACAAGAAGAGCAACTGGATTTATTGTACTTCTTTAATTTTAGACCCAAGGCATAAGGCTCAGACTTTTGACCTGACAATGTGGGGGAAGCAACTTAAAACAGAAAGTCTGCGCAAGTTCAATGAACTTTATGAAGAATATAAAAGTCTACACTCACTGAACAAATCTCTGGAATTACCAGAAAAAGAAAATAAAGTATGTGATGAAGATGAAGACGTAATAGACTTTGATAAACTCTATGAATGTCCCTCGACGTCATCTGGATCTTGTCTTCAAGGCTTAGTGATAGACGAGTTGGAGGAGTACCTGAGAAAACCAAGAACTGCCAGCTCGGAAGACATTTTAGATTGGTGGAGGACGCATGAGACAGAGTATCCGATTTTATCGAAAATGGCTCGTGATTTTCTCTCAATACCGGCAACTTCAGTACCTGCTGAGAGATTATTTTCTAACGCATCATTAGTAATTAGAAAACATAGAAATAGGTTAAGTGATGAGTCAGCCAGATGGTTACTTTGTATTAATTCTTGGTCAAAAAAATTGATATAAAGTATCATAACCTAATGATAAAGCTGTTGATTTGTGTTGTATTTTATTTTTAATTCAAATAAATGATAAATCGTAAAACTCTTTTATTAAATTTCTTATAAGTTGAGGGTTCAATCTCTTTCTAGACAGATAAGTATTGTTCTTTAAAATACAGTCAAGTTATTGTAATTAATTTTTTTTTTTACATGTTGTAGCAAATGTAAGCTTATAAATCATAAATGTTTATTAAGAAACAGTTACTTCCATGAAAACGACATATAGGTCAGTTGATTTTTCGAATTTCTTATCAAATCTTCAGTTATTTATTAATCTGCTTGATCTTTACTATGGCTATGTTAATTCAAGCTCACAATGTTCCAAGTTCCAATTCTAATACGTTTTTCTAACATTTAAAGTAAACTTTAATAAATAGTAATAGACTAATAGGTAATTGCAAGACTTGCAAGACTCTTGCTGCAAGACCAAGACCAAGACCAAGACCGGGAGCGCAAGACCAAGACCAAGACCAAGACCAGGTGTATGGGCGCAAGACCAAGACCAAGACTGGCTAAGTCTCGTCTTGTTCTTGCATTTGGGCAACACTAATGTAACTAAGCGTCGCGTTGTAGCTACTAATGGCACGTCCTTAAAGTAAGAAATATAAATTTTTTCAGGTATCACAGTGACTGCAGAACCGCTATCAACTTCGAATTTTAAAATTACCCCTCGAATCGAAATTACTTCTATCATAGGTTCACCTATTTTTGAACATATTAGAAAAATCTTACCGTCATCGTCCTCGTTCACGGCCTCGGCTTTCATGTAATTAACTTTTTTATTTTTACACATTTTACTCAAATGCCCTACCGTATTGCATTTTTTACACTTATAGTTAGCAAAACGACACTTAGACGATTTATGATTATTATATCCGCACACTGTACACATATTTATAGAGTCAAGAGGACGCACTATTTTATAAAGCTGTCCCTGCTGAGGCTCCTGATTGCTTGCAACCGCCGCGCCGGTTTTTGCGCTGCGAATCGACTCCGATAGTTCAATAGCTCTCGTCAACGTTAACTCCTTCAAATCCTGAGCAAAGAGCTTATCGCGTTCAGGACCGGGTAACATACCCATGACAAATCTATCACGAAGTACTTCTTCTATATTAACGAAAGCGCAATGAGCAGTCAAACCTCGTAGTCTTGCCGCCCATTGTTGATACGACTCTTCTGATGTTTGAGTTGCAGTATAAAATTTAAAACGTTCACTAAATCCACATCGTTTGGGTGTGAAATGGTCATCCAACAATTTAATTATATCTTCATAAGGCACCTCTTGTATCTCTTTCGGCAGTGCTAAATCCGATGCTAACGAGTAGGTGCCCTCAGTGAGTGCACTAAGAAGTATCGCTCTTCTTTTTACGCCAACCGGGTCATTTGTCGTTCCAATATCATTTGCTATGTACCATTGCGATAAACGACTTTTATATGTCGCCCATGATTGAATATTATGATCAAAAGCCGATAAAATACCAAATGGGGCGACCGCCATTTTTTTTTCCAAAAGCGCGGGAAACTCGTCGCCACTGTCAGTATGAAACGAATCAAACAAGGGTTGGTTATGCACTAGTTTATTATCTGTTGGCACTAGGTATTTATAAGAAATATAATGGCCCCATATACACATATGCAACATAAATAAATACAAACAATCTAATATTAATAAATGGATTGATATTCAAGAAGGACCGAGAGGTGATTAAGGATTTGACGACTATTTTTAAATTCTACGAGATACTCTAGTGAGTAGTAGCCTATATCTTACTTGAACATCTTAGCTAATATTCAAAAAGTAAGTACTTACTTCTTCATAAAAACAGGACTAAAGTGGGGCACTCGAGAAGCTAATAATATAATAGTACGTTTCTTAATCCATTTTATTCATGGTGATCTTAATGCAAACACTATTAAGGAAAGAGTTCATAATAAAATACTGAACATAAAGTATTAATATTAATAATAATTGTAAACCCCAGTAATATAACAATAATAAATAGGTTCGAATTATATAGACGCCGAATTAATTTGATATAGATGCTACAAAATTGAATTATGAAAATTACTCTATGCACTCACCACATAGACAGCTCTTAACAAATAAACAAATTAAATGTGGTGAGCCATAACAATCTGAATCCATGTGTTGGAAACGTTTTAGACATAACATGAAAGATTTACTTGACTTGATGAATATAACTTTTAGGTACTGGGTATCCATAATCAACTATAGTAAACATAATGGCGGACATAATCTCGTTAATTGAATATTTAAAAACTACCTTTCGTATATCAATATGGTATTACGATATCTACTCCTGAGTAATTAAATGACAAACCAGCAGTGTATGATTCTTTATTATGCCTTTTTTTGCTGAACTCCATATAATTTCAAATACGTGCTAAATACTCGAACCAATTGAACAAACTCCTTCAGCCGTACATGAACGAAATAATTTCACTTAACTTATTGTATTGCAATGAGCTCCGCAGTTCTTCAAATCCGCTTTGCATAACAATTGTGTGTCACAATAAAATTAGGTTAAATTACTCACTAAAACCAAATGGTTGAATAGTAAGTATATTCAGAAGCAGCATATGGTACGCGGTAAACACACAATAGCATAGTTACCAAAGAATATAATATGAACAATAACATTTTTAAAGAGATGCTATTTCTAATAATAAAAAACTAATCGTCGATCGTGAATGCAATGCATATTATAACATTTATTCTCTTACATGTACCCTTACTCGATAAACACTATAAATAAAAACATTATTTTAATTATCGCTTTTTGAAGTTGAAAGCAACAAATAAAAATAAATAGTAAAAGAGGTATAAAACACATTAGATTAAAGGTTAAAGTAATAATTAATAGTTCATAATTTTACCTAGTCCTACGTGCGCAGCTCGCGTAATAACATGCCATTGACCCTTAGTCCGAAATTACATATTGTGTAAGTCTCATACGTAAAAGGAACCATTAAAATGAAATAGGCGTCGCTTATTCAACGTGAGTGAATAGCCGCTATGACGCGCGAGCTGGTGGAATGGGGGCGGATCTAAGATATTTTGTAATAAGTCCGTACAGATAACTATTAGGAAAGTGAGAGTCTTAAACGGATGTGAAGAGAAAATCCTCAAGATATCATAAAGTTTAGAATTTGAATTAAACTGAGTGATCTCGTTTCTCAGTTTAATGAATAATAATGCGATGCGATTATAATTTTAGAATTCTAAGCATAAATTTAATTTGTACACGACTACGTGTCTTGATATTTTTATATTAATTAAAGATTTTAAAGTATACATTTTATTTTCATAGCCTCTGCACATTACAAAAAAATTAATTGAGCAATACTTTATTCTGTTTTTAATCAGTATTTAACGATTACAATAATGTATAGAAGTTCATATATGACACTCGATTTTGTAGTATAGGCGATAATAAGTTTAATGTGCGACATAATTTTCCAAAATATACTTTAGGCAGAGTCCGAGAGTATAGCTCTCGCCCCAACGCACACTTTTGCTGATTATTTATACAGATTATTAAACTATCACGATATACGAAACCTGTAGTCAATGGGGATTTTACATAATATATATTATTTATTTACTACTTTTGATTGATGAAACATCATTCAATTCCCATGAAACTAGACACCATAAATATGTATTTTTATATACATCAAATATTATACTAATAAAAAGAACCGGTTATACTAATATATGACATTAAAACTTAAAAGAAAAACATTCAATAGTTGTTAATTCTTATTTAAATATTATGGTAGTTTATAAAACTTTTGAAATAAATTTTCACATAACTACAAAATGTAAAACTACTTTCGCCAAGTAAAGTGAGGAAGGTATGTAGTCACAAAACGATACCTTGTCATTGTGTGCAGATTAGTTGGAAGGCAGAATGTCTATTGTTTCAAGACAAACTACTTATTTCCCGTGGATTTGCTTTTCTGATTTTACTCGTAATTAGTTAGATTGTTAAAGATCTAAATTGAATGCTTCTATAACATAGCTTCACAAAATATAAAAGCTTTTTACATGACTACCCCAAAATGTTTTTAGGGTTAATATATAAAATATATACTAATATTATAGGAAAAGAAAGTTATAAGAAAATCATACAAACCTTGAATATTAAATAACATCTAGTTTCGATTTCTTACTTCCTAAGATTAATGAGATAAACAAGACAAGCCAGTCAGCCTACTGAAGAAGATTCGAAACTCAATATTTAATCGCCATGATGATATTATATAATTTGGGGTACCAATATTAAATAGTACGAAATTCAAAGCATTCATATATAAACGCATTTTTGTTTTTAAAATTCTTTGATTATCTTGAACTGCAACTAATAACGTAACGATGTAGATATAAATATGAGGAATCTTGCAATTCAATTTTTGTCTATCTAGGGGCACGGCAGTGCCCCGCCAAGTCGAGCAAAAAAAAGCGGCACGGCGCGGCTGTAACATTCTTTTCTCGAAGCAATTCAGACCATTTCGACCCCCTATAACTTCGTTATGGATAAAACTAGAAGCCTGAATTTTTAGTAACCACACAGGCGTTGTATAAATACGGTTTTAATTTAAAATTTCATTTAATTTGAACAAGTAGTTTGAGAATTATAACTACGGATCTCACAACCTTTTTAATGGCATTTCTATTTTCCAGGTATCGGAATTATGTAAAAAAGTATAGTTCATGAAATAGTTAGTGCACACATGTTATAAGCGTATGACAATATAATAATATAATACGCAAAAATATATATATGTTTGACATTAATTATATTTATTTTTTATCGGCAGTTTTGGAAGCATCGTACGCTTTTTTCGTCAGTGAAAGATATATTTTTAAATGTGTTAAGGTTATTTAAGTACGAGTTATACATATTTATAAAGTTATATTTATTAATCACAAACATACATACATATAAAATAAATTAGGACCAATAAGCCTCGTTATATAATAAGCAGACAACGGACATAATGATTCATTGTTTGTTATTATTAAGTTTTAAATGCGGACGGGTTGCACAATACAATGGGAGTGAATTGAGAACGTAAAAGGTCCTGACGACATAACAGCTGTGACTCACAACGAAGAGTGAAAGTGGCACATTTTGCTCAGCTAGGCATGCCATCCGCCCTCTTTTACCCGGACACCAGTTGTCAAGGTTATACAAGAATATTTTGCTTATAATAACATGTCAAGCTTTTGAATTTTTTAAATCAGGAGTTTATAAAAATATCCAAGTAAGCATGCGAATGAGAGCAATTTGTATAAAAAAAGATTACAAGAGCTTTAAATTTGTTTACTAAAAATAATAAAATTATGTATTGTATAAAAAGTTCATTATCATACGTAAAAGTTTGGTATTAAGAACTTTGACTTTCTATTCATCTCAATCAAATTTGTATTTATTAGTTAAAGGCAGCGACAACAGTTATACATCAACCACTAATATTACTTCCATAAAAACAGTAATTTTATTAAAATATTATATAATCAAAAATGCTATACACTAAGACGAGAATTACATTTGGAAGTTTTATTCTCGAAAGCAATATATAATAACTCTGCCACCTAGTATTAACAGATACGTAGTAAGTAGTTACGAAAGTTTAGAATATCAAAAATAAAGCATTGACAGTAAATACTTTCTGGTGTAAATCAACGAGAAATAACTTATGCAAATCTTTATAAAAGTCTGTGAACAAAAGTGTAATTTTCTCTTAACAGTTGTATTTTTATTTGTGTATGAAAACGCCCCCTTTAATTAAACGTTGCTAATACGATCTGGGGGCTAATTTAATATTAGCTAGATCGTGTGATATTACCGCTGGAATGTATAGGCTGATAATACTTTTTATTGAAATCTGTTTAGAGACGTGAGCTTATTGACAACTCATCTAAGAGCAATTCATCGAAGAAATTGCAATAAAAGGTTTGTTAAAGTTAGTATATCTACGTACACATCGATGATTATGTATTTAGATATTGAGCTCGTATTTATAGATGTAAAACGCATCAATAGAATAACAATTTTAAACTAAATATATACCTAGCTAAATATTGACATAAATTATAATTTATTTCTCTTTTAATGTAATTTATTGCACAGAATGATACGTTATCCGCGAGTCAGACTAACACGGGCTAATAATTTAACATTGAATTTCACTTTCATACGAAAATTAGACTGAATAAATCTATGTGGAATTTCGAAAGTTATATTTTCCAAACGTAATATTTAACTTTCACTGGATTGCATAATATTGTATAGCTATTTTTGATATCCATAAAAATCCGTAAATAAATTAGAACACAATCGCACCCTCATCTTTTACGTTCCTCGCCACTTTCACTACTACAATAGGAGGCTTTGCGGCAATTGTTTACGCCTTAATGTGCCTTTTCTGTCACGAGATGTATCCGGCTGATGTAGCGGTCATTGACTCTAAAAAGACGAATCGTAATAACATAAGTATTTGCGAAATAAACTATATAAACAGTGAGAAATAAAAAGACATAAAATTTTAATTTACTTTTAATTTTTAATCTTTAAAATATTTAACCCTGTTTAACAGCCTGGCTGTATGAATAAGGACGAATGGGGCTGGCTTTACCCTGACTATCGTAAAATGTAATAAGTTGCTTCACACTACCGGGACCTGGAGTAGTAATCGGCATAGCGGCTGGAGTAGGGTGCACTGGTTTTGGGGTAATCAAAGAGGGTGCTTTAGTCGGTGCTTGCTTAGTTGTAGCAGCAGGGGTCGGTACCGTAGCTGGTGGCGTCTTAGGTTGAGGGGCAGGTGTCGGTAGACTCTTAGGTGGAGGGCCCGGAGCGGGGACAACTGGCTTTATTGGTGTTGGAGATGGACCCTGAGCTGGAGCTCGAGCTTGGTTATTCGGCGGAGGTCTCATTCCACCTCCCTCCATATTGATAAAATCAATGTTGGCATTTTTGTTAATTGGCAAAAACGCCTTGCGACCTGTCGGAAAAATTTAATTTGGTTTTATTTATTCAACATTTTAATTGTGTACTAAATTTAACAAATATTTAAGTTATAAGCGTTTTAGTTAAACATCGCAAAAAATTGTATTTTATTTTATAGGTATTTAGTACCTTCAGTATTTTTTTGGCATACCATAAAATTCCACATATTTCTATAAATAACAATTATCTTTATATTATCTCAAATAAAATTATTTCAATAACATCATAACACAACGCTTATAAACTTACAGCGTTATGTGAAATGTTACAAAACAAAAAGTTATAGCAAGACAATTTAACAAACAAAGAAACTTACATTCGACGCAATATAAGGAAAACAACAAAATAAATGCGTAAATCTTCATGTTTTGTCACTATGTAAACTGCCTGGCACTTCTCACTAAGTACTAAACGTTACAAGATGGTCACAGCAATATTATCGTTTTGCAGAGAATATTTGTAGAGGTCGAATCTGCGTTCTCGAAACACTGTTCAAGCGGTAATGCCGATTGGCTTTTCGTTGACCTCAGCCAACGTGACCTCATGATAGCACGTTTCAAGATATAGAGGTTGAGTTATAAATGTTTAATTTGAATGAGATTTTATAATGTTAATGGATTTTTAAGAATTTGAACGTTTTAAAAAACATCAAAACATTTTAACAGCATGTTTTTAATTAATAGGTATTTAAATGCTATAAGATAATTTAATATAAATAATATATATTTATAAATAATCCTTTGTCCTGAATGACTGACAGCAGGATCATCGCACAGCTTAAACCACTGATCGGAGTCTTTAAGTTTAGATGATGTATTCATTATATGATATAGGCCTCCAATAAGAAGGGAGTTTTAAATATTCACCTTCTAAACCGGTAAAAACTTTTGTAAGTAAAATCTTATCCCGTGGTCATATTTACTTAAAACCTAATACTTATGGATGTTAATTATGAATTGTGAAATACGAAACTCACCATTATCATCCCCTATTGAGGTACAACGGGATGGTAAAGTTTGTATGCAGAAAAAGTATTTCTTTATCCTATCTACCCTAAACTTGGTATAAATATTATAAATTATCCGTATCAAAGAATTTAAAAATCGTTCTTTATTTATTTAAAAATCATTGGTGTGTCTATGTAGTTAAAACATTGTATTCCTATAACGACTTAAGGACCAATTAGGAAAATATATTTTGATATTGCAACCCTACGGGGAAAAGGGGGTAAAAACATTTGCATGAAAAATCTTAATACATGGTCATATTTACTTAACACTGTAAACAAATATTACTGGATACTAATAATGTATTGTAAAACATAAAACTTCCCAATATCATTCCCTATTGACAGGGCAATGGGTACTGAAATTTATATGGAATATAGTTTTTTTTTTCGATTTTCCTTAAAGTTAGCTTAAATATTCCATAAGATGGATGACATCTATCACAAACTGTCAAATTTATTTTTTATTGACACTCTAAATTTCAGCGAAATTTGTTTCTATTAAGAGCAATTATGTTTTATACTGTCTAAAGCATATAATTACTTGTTTAATTTATGTAATATAAAAATCATCCCATATCTATGTGTACCAAAGCGTGAGCAACAGCTAGCAAAATCCACAGCATATCGACTTCAGAAAATATTAAATAAAAACTGCTTAAAGTTCTACGTAGTTATTGTATTCTCTTTGGTTAAAACATTGAATTTGATTTATTTTTAAAGTTATTATATTTTACTGTTTTATATTTAATCGTATAGAACCGTTTTGAGACTATCCCAGGAGGTTTTAAATTTTAAACATTTAGGTAAGCTTCTTCAACCTGTGAGTTGCTGGGATGTTAAGTGCTTATGATTTAAAGACCTTATGGATTAAAGACTGTCTATTAATCAGGTGAGGCATGACTGGGTTAGAAAGGGACTAGGGAGTGTAATGAGATATCATATGCATTCTGTCTTCGTTGAACGCACAATTTCTAAGACATTTTTACTACGACGCTTAATTTTCCAGAGTTAAAGTAGATTCTAGGTACATGTATTTAAAGATGAAAAAATATATATTTTTATGTTTTATCTTTAATAAAATACAACTTCAATCGTACAGATTGGTTTAGTAGTTCCTGGAAAATAAGAGAAAATGATATATAACAAGAAATATACGCTGTGAACAGACCCTGCTGCTGTTATTTCCTTGGTATTTGAACTATTAGATATTGAGCAGAATAAGAAGGCAAGATAAAATAATAATATACATTTATTGAGATAGAAAAAGCGATAGTCACATATATATTTATAATGTTCTATGTCAAAAGGTTTAAGATACAAGAAGATTATATACATTATTTGAAAACGATTCGTTTATATATTTATTCTAGCATGAACAATAGCTAAAAATAATTACATGTAATATCGTTAAATACGAAATAGATAGTGATTTTACCACTTTTCCAAAACGCGTCTATCGAATTCCAAAGTTTACGCAGGCGAAGCCGCGAGCAACTTCTAGTTAAATATAATTTAATTTAGCTACTTTTAAATATGTTATTAGAATGTTATTTTTATTATCTATTAACCTCTCGTTGCAGTTTCATTAGATTATATAGTACTTCGTTCTTATGAATCGTAGCGTGATGTAATAGCCTTCTCCAATAAACGGGCTATCTTAGGCAAAAAGTATTTTTCAAATCGAATGAGTAGTTTCAAAGACTAAATACCCCATACATACAAACTTACAAACTAACAAAATTTATCGCGCTGTCAGCTCACCGCGGCTTCACACAGGTGTACGAACTAATTTACGACTTACATACTTACTTTTTTAAAGCAAAAGTTTTCCGTACAATTTTTATTTCATTTTCTTTCATACAACTTGTTCTAATAATAACAAATAAAACAAAAGAAACACAATTAGCTAAAAAGGGGCAACCGTAATGACGTGATGCTCTGTATTCGACAATTGTATAGTAAAAGTAAAGTAACAGCCTGTAAATATTCTACTGCTGGCCAAAAGCCTCCTTTCTTATTAAGAAGAAGGTTTAGAGCTTAATCTATCACGCTGCTTAACTGCAAGATGGCGGATATACATGTGTCAGAATTTCTCCCTACTCATGCAGGGATTTCCTCACAATGTTTTCCTTGACCGCCGAGCACGAGATGAATTAAAAAACAAATTTAGCACTTGAAACCACAGCGGTGGTAGCCGGGGTTTGAACCCGCTATTATCGGTTGAGATCGACGTGTTCGAACCACTAGGCCATCTCGGCTCTCAATTTCGGGAATTGATATTTAGTTATATACTATAGATAGAAATTAAATTAATTTTTCAGCATTGCAATAAAGTGCACTTCCATTATGATCTCATTCGCACTTCAACAGCGTACTGACCGACTACGCACTAAAATCAGGATGTTACGACAAACGGAGATATAAATAGCACAGCAGGTAACTGTGAATTATAGTGTGAAGATATTAAACTTGTAAATCATATACGTACATACTATATACACAATAAAAATGCTATTATCAATAATGCATTTCCAGCTTAAATAAAACAATTTATTTATTAGTCTATTTACACACATTAAGCAAATATTTTATGTTATTAATAAATTTAGTTCTATTAACCCATAAATCTATTTTGCATCAAAGATCTTAAACGGAAACATTGATAAATTAGTTACAAATATCGTGTATTTACAAAAAACATGTTAATTTATTTTGTCAATACATTTTGAAGTCCTCTTATCAATATTAGCACATACGGAACGGTAAGTGAGGATCTCGGATACACCACGATGGTGTGGTGATGCATAATACATAAAGTAAAATACGATTTTCCCGCGCGCATCTGCGTGGCACGCAACAGTTGCATTGCACATGCGCACTCGCCTGCAACTGTTTGCTGAACATCTTAATGATTCTTTTCTGACTTTCTTTTACAATACTGTAGTTCCATTTTGAAATATATAGTTTTTAGAATGTATTTTATCGTTATATGTACACAAAAGTTTTGAAAATTTAAAATTAACGAACGAAACATGTTAACCTATATTGATAATAACATATAAATCTAAAAAGTGTATCGGTTTGTGTATATTCTTTATTGTTTTTATATTATTAGGATTTAATAGTCCGATTTTAAAATTATTCTAGTAAACATTTAAATAAAAAAGGGAAACTCTCTTTAAGGGTAAATTCGCAATTTCTTTAGGTACTAAACAATGTCATACATTTTCCAATTATTTACATTCTAAAACTAAACTGCTGAACTGATTTTGATAAAATTCTATGTAAGTAATCTACCTACGCAGTACTGACTCTACAATTCCTTTTCAAACAAAAAAAATAACCAAATTGGTCCAGCTGTTTTCTATAAAAACATACATAAAAAAATATAAGGTCCCCTATTTACTGATAACCTACTCCTTTTTTAGATGTCGGTTAAAATACAAAATAAGTATAAATAACAATATACACTAATATTATAACAGTGACAGGAGCGAAGCAGTAACCATAAACGCGAGTGAAA
This sequence comes from Hypolimnas misippus, assembly GCA_037950945.1. Lineage (NCBI taxonomy): Eukaryota > Metazoa > Arthropoda > Insecta > Lepidoptera > Nymphalidae > Hypolimnas > Hypolimnas misippus. The sequence goes on from JBBEEQ010000017.1 coordinate 7,242,321, forward strand.
CCACTAGGGACAGTTAGTTACTTATAATACATGTACACTTACCTTAAAATCACTTCATCAAAATTTGACTTAGTATAATGACGTAAGAAATATAACATAACACTACCATTTACATAAATTAGGAAAAGGATGTTGAAGATGTTGCAAATAGGGATCATACATTGTTATTTTCCTGATGTTGACAAAAACCTACGCACTGAAATTTAATACAGTCGGCGTGATATTAAATATCTTATGATCATTAAACTAGACTACCTCAAATTAAACATGAAGGTCAAATTTGTTTACCGTGCCTAAAAGGTAGCATTTCGCATCAGCTATTCAGGGCAGTCACCGCTTCTAAAACTGGAAATCCGCAGTTTGAATCTCAATAACATGCCGTATATTATAAATGTAGGATGACGTCACCCAAAGGTCGTGCAGTATCGCTTACTCGGTTTGGTCTCAGAAATCACTAGTGCGCCGTGATCGCGCTACTCCAAACGTAGCATTTGTCCAGGATGAAACTCGCAATAGCTCTCCTACTTTGTGTGGCGGTTTGTCACGCTGATGACATCGCATCAGCAGCCGGCCAAATATTCAACAGTATACTGCCGAATCTGATCAGCAACTCGGTAACCGGCCAGCAGGGGAACACCGCGACGAATACATTGAAACAAATCGGAACCGTCGTGGGAGGAGTCGTCGACTATGCTCATAAGAAGAGTTATGAGGACATGTTGCGTCAAGTGCAAGACTCGACCACTGACGATGACCTGCTCCGTATCAGCGAAGAAATGTTCAACGCGGATGTTAACAACGCGTTCAACTACATTCAGGTCAATTTGCAAGGCAAAACCAGTCCCATGTCCAAGAACGACGAAGCGCAATCAAAGTAAGCAGTATTAATATGTAAATAGCGTAATCAAGTCTTTATTAATAGCGGCAATCACATAATCATAATTGTTCCTTTAACATCTGATATACATTTGATTATATGAAGTGAATATTGTTCATAAAATGGTATCAAAATATGATAAAAAGATATTTAATTTTAATGTTATGGTAAATACCGTAGATAGATAATTTTTTCGAGAATGTATGCTATATTTTGCTTGTTGACCTCACCATTCGATAGTCGAGGTTTTTTATTATTACTTTATCACTTATATTTTATACCAAAACTAAGTATCTAACTTCACAATAACAAAGTAGGTACTCAGTCAATCCGTTATGGTACAAACGGTATGTCATGTCAGTTTGTGGTGACGCCACCACCGGTTCGGAATGTCGATTCTACCTCTAGACTCGGTAAGATACCAATTAATTTTAATAGTTAACTCTATATATCTCTATATGATTTCTTCAATGTATAATATATTTTTTACTTTGATATATTCGCAAACTCGTAAGTATATGTACGGTACTTGTGACTAGCTTTTGCTTTTTGCTGGCGTTTATATAAATTTTGTTTTAAAACAATATATAATACATATAATATATAACATAAAATATAACCCACGACCATCTAGAATAATGTATCGCTTGAATGGCTCTATATTTTCAAAATAAAAGGGGAACAAATTTTGTATATGCGAAGTAAACGACTGAATCTGAACCCTTACAAAATTCGCTCTTCCATTATTATATTAGTACAGGTTAAAATGATAAAAAATTGAAAATTAAAAAAAAAATTGACAATCTATCCATTCAGAACATTTCAACGAGCCCCAATACGATAGATACTTCTTTTAGAAGTTGGTAAGAGTAGAAGTTAGTAAGAGTGTCTGCTGCTGATTATGCTGCAACATCAGATCAAGGTTAGGAAACTATATAATTTTAATACCATTTATAATATACTTCGATTAGTACAGTTGCTTAGATCCTTTCAACAACTGGAAAAGAGCTGTTAAGCTTTAAACGTCCTTACAATCTTCATAAATTGTTGCTAAAAACCCTCTCGATTATGTCAACTTCCAAATAAAAAATCCATATTAAAATTGGTCCTCTAGCTAGGGGCTACGATGATACAAATAAACACGTTAAGCTTATAACATCACTTTTTTTGGTCGGGGTTTGTCTTATTTCATTCATATAACAATTTTTCACAAATCACGAAAAATATATCTCGTTACATTTAAAGATTGACGTATTCTTAAATATAAAATAGGTATCAATCATTATAATGTTTCTTAACTGATATTTAGTTTAATAAACAACTCTCAACAAATAATGAAACTCGTAAGATCGCAGGTCACGCGGGGTTAACGAAGATAAAGGCATCGTTGGCACGATTAAGAATGTGAATATTATGTAACTATTTAGATCAATATTCAAATATACCAACAGAATGTTTGGCAACAGATTTGTCAAATATGACTTGCCAATACATCTACTCGCCTGTCCTATATAGGAAACCAACTGCTACATTCTGAATATTAGATATTTTATACCCTTTACAGCCTGCTGTCGGTTCCGGAGAACGTGTGGAATGGACCGACAATAAGACCATTTGCTGCTCTTTTCGACAATTATCACAAAAACGTCATCCGACCTGAATTCGTAACACCTAATGTAAGTTTAAATATGTATGTTCCTTTTACTTGTATGCTTAAATAATAAGTATATGTATATATAGTAGTAAGGCTTAATGATTAAGCTCATAGCTTTGAAATAAAATCGTAAAAAATATCTTTATTTAAATATTTAACTTAAATATTAAATGCAAAAGAAAGTATAGGAAAACGAACAAGCACCAAATTAAATATATTTTCACGAATAATTTTAAATAAATTAAATAATTTTGTAGTTTGTAAAATCTTATTAAACTTACTACATTTGCATTTAAACTATGAGACTCTATAATATAAACGTTACCCATAACAGTTTATTAAAATTAACGAAACATAGTTAATTATGCTTTAACAAAATAGCGATATGTGTATGCAAATAAGCTCTAAAAAGATCACTATGTACAAAACATGCGCAGTATCAATTTATTTTTTATTTCATACAAATATAAAAACTTTAATTCAATGTCTAGTTATAATATTAGCTTAGATTTAATAAAAAAAATAGCTATGTTGTTCACACAATCACCATTACAGGAAGAAACAGAACAAGTAACATACATCAACACGATTCTGGCCACAGGTCCGATGAGAAGTCTAATGAACTTCCTCGTCAGCAAAGGTGAGCAATGACTATTATGACTAAATCAAATGAAGTAATGCAATTACTCACGAATGAAGACATCAGTGGACAGATAATGACGCTAACAACAAAAATAGCAACTAGTTTTGTTTATTTGTTTCAATTGTATTCGTTAATTTCAGTTACCGGTGAGATAAAATTAATTGCTAGGTAATGCATTAATTATATCGGAAACAATAAATAAAACATAACGATATTACCTATTAAACATACCTCAAGCGATATGTAACGACTTTATTGACGTTTTGTAAACAAACGTAATGTTATACAGATATTATACACTGTGTAATGCATTGGATATTGTTTTTAACATCACTTTTCTATTCTCTAATTTTTAATTACAAATAGATTCATTTGAAGTAAAGCATCACTTTAAAACTTTATTGAAAAATTTTGAACTAATGAAATAAATAAATTTATATAAAAGCATGTAAAGTTATTATGTGTCTGTAACTAAGTATGTATGTAAAGTAAATGTCTGAAATTTATATTTAGAAATTGAAATTATACCTACCCACCATCCAGTAATCTTTTGTATGTGCCATTAATTGCTTATAAACATTTAAATCATTATTTTAGGTCTGGCTCAAATGAACGAGTACAACGAACAAGTGGAATTATTAAAGAAGATTTGGTTCACAAAATATGCACGCCATTGGACCGGCCTGTGCAAATGCAGCTGCGCTTTCGAAAACATTTTCATGGCTGAACTTAAATCTAATGATGTACTAGGTATGGTTATTTCTTAATATTTTGAAAAGTAATCGCAAAATACGTTATTACGCTTATCAATAGAAACTTAGATTTGTGATGTAAATAAATATGTAATTCAATCCAATTCTTTGGTTAATGGAATAATTATGCAAAATTTTAAACATTAATAAATGTCATGTTTAAATCAAGTTAATGAAATAGTTTCCCTCTTTACTAAAATAGATCTTGTGTAGTTCGGTGGGTAATTTACAAATTATTATAAATTATTAGACGTCTAGTCAGTTTTCATTATTAAGATTTACAATTTTTATTAATTTAATTTTTGATATTTAAATTATTTTAATTTTATGTTTTACAGGCCTTCACAGTTGGTTGTTCTTCGCTAAACGTGAAATGGACCGCAAAGCAAACTACTTAGGATACATCGACAAACTTGACTTATCTGGAGTGAGTTTTATTGATAAAAAATAATATTAATTTCCTTCTAACATAAAATATTTCATTAATTTTAATAAAAAAAGTAATAATTTATAGTTCATATAATTTGTCTTTGCAGAAAGGGTTGATCCTGAAACAACATTCGATTCTTAGTGAGACCAAAGATGCTCCGGAGATAACTATGTTCGTAGGCACTTCCCCTGAGCTCGAAACCGCCCTATACACACTCTGCTTCATGGCGCGCCCAGACCGTCCTTGCAAGCTTCGTTATAACAATGTGCCCTTCACCATACAGACTAAAACGTTGAAGTCGGATAACGTACTCCTTATTGACACTGCTTACCCAGGCTTTTAATTTTGTATAAAATAGCTTATATCGTTATGTGTAATTTAATATACCAATTTTTTTGTGTAACATTTTCACCATGACTTTTAGTACAATATTCAAAAATTTAATTATATTTACGTGTTATGTATTTATTTTTAATTTTGTACATGCTTAAATAGTTATTAATTTAAAAATATATGTTGAAAACAGATCAAGAGTTTTTTGTTGTGCCTATCAGAACCATAACTTTTTTAATATATTGTTTTAATAGGACTCATACACACGTGACCTGGAGGATTGCCTAGCAATGGTTTGTTAATGTTGTTGAGGAAATGTTAATGGACGAAGTGCTTCGGAAGACCTATATATAATATTTTCCTTAAATAAGTTTTCCTGATTTGTTAAGGAAGCAGTAAAGTAAAGATCATAAACAATAAAAAGTGTGCAGATAGATGAAGGACGATACAAGTCCCATGTGGCTTTTAACAGCAACTCATGAAGGTAAAAATTACAAATTAAGAATAAAAATTTGAAATTAATAATATTCTTAGTTGTAGACAGATGTACAACGCCATCTTACGGCAAATTAGGTAACTAGCTTGCATGTAGTTTCGCGGTTTATTTAAAAACTTATTATTAAATAAATATCAAACTCATTGTAAGTGTCTTGAGGAATAAGTTAATGAGTAATATTTCTACTTTATATTAAAACAGGTATGGATTAAAATGGGTGAATTAAAAATGCTTTTAATAAAATTTTTATTGTTTATTGTCAACCGATTTGGTACAATAAGAGTTATCTTTTATTTTATGTAAGGTCTTTTATCATTTTGAAGATGAAGTTTACACATAAAAAAACTTACAAAACAAAACCTGTATATTATCTCTAACTAAAATATCAAAAAAGGTAACACAAAACATTACAAAAGTATGGATCTAGCATTTTAATAGCGACAAGATAATAAAACATCTTTCTAAATTAAACAGAACTCTTGTAAACAATAAAATATATCTTAAATGCCTTATAATATTAAAAACATCTTACTATACAAATACATTTTTTTTTAATTTTAACGAAATCCTAACAAAATACCAAAGTGTTCATTGACTTTTAGATAGTATGAGTACAAAACGTCTAGTTAACTCCGTAATAAATACATTTGACTAGAATTATAACAGAATACCTCGAGGAATCTTAGAACTGTTTTAACTTACAATAACATAATACGATATCGAAGAAACAGCTGACCTTAGAATGACTAACAGAGTATATTTGACTATAAAGAGTATTTATTGCATAGATAATTAACAAGAAAATATTTATATAAAAATTGGACTTCAGAATATATACATTTTGGTATAAAAAACCAATTGGCCATAATTTATTTTAGGACTGATTAACATACTTTTTAATGAATACTTTTTTTTATTACAATCACGGCCATATTTAAAGGTTTGGAGGCCCTGAATCGGAAAAAAGTTGAATATCTTGAAAAAGGATTCAGTTTTTCAATAACCGATTACAACAAATAGAAATGTAATACAAAAGTTTAAATAGTTTATAAAATTTTGTTAAAACAATAAATCATAAATGATCACAAATTAAAGAGTAACAAAAACCTAGTAGCCGTTACCTAGACTCAGCTCTGATTTTAATACTACTACTAGAAATTACAATGTGACAATTACTAATATTCACATTATAAATACCGCAGCTAATATAAATATGACTACAGAAACATCCCCTAGATGGCTATCAAAGACATTAATAACAATAAAGCCTCTAAATTAAACATCTAATGACTTCATATTAAAAATTGTCCAGTCTATTTTTCTTTGATTGTCTTATTTAGCAGACGAATATGGCGTACTTCTAGCTACACATAAGAGTTAGATAAGAAATTGTCGACTGAATGATTGAACTGAAAAATTATAATTTATACAAAATGTTCGAAAACTCGTGATTTTCCTGGGGGGTATTGTTACCCAATAAAGGCAAGTAAAGAAAAAAATGACTATATTAGGTTTTACACAACTAACAACTCAATATGTTATGGTTCATGGTAACGTATACAAAAAATATTTTTCATTCCGTCTCTAAAGCTATGATTTATTAGGCTGGCAGTGCCGTCATATAGCAGATGTATTATAATAGACATCAAATAACTAGCTTATTCTATTGTGCCAATAAACACTCTCTAAGAAACAGCGTTAAATACTTTCCATTGATAAAAGTTTGATTAACATCATTTGCCGCTTTAAAGCCTTTATGACGGTCACCGCCATGGCCCGCGGCTTAACTACACCGTAATCGAAAAAAAAACAAAATCCGGCTTAACTTTCGACGAATTGTTTAAATATAAGTTAATTATTAAAAATAGCTGTAGATTAACACACTTTAATAGGATCTGTTGAGTGTTAAGTGTGTATACTTGTATGGTATAAACATATCCAATAATGATATGTTAAAAAATTGAACGACATTTGGTTTTTTTTTTATAATTTTGAGCACTTCTATAAAACTGTATTAAATAGAGTTCTTAACATTAAGGTGTTAATTTCGATGTTTTCGTTAGCAATAAACTGCAATTAATATTGTTTTAAATACACTATTTATTTTCATTGACGCTTGAAATGTATTGATGGGTACTTTAGATCGTATTTTATATTGCAAAATAACACATAATATGAAAAACAAATACTTCTTTTAAAAAAATATTACTATGATTTTATACTTATCTACAAAATAGGTTCTTTATGAAGTAATATATTTAATAAAATAATATATTAAAATACTCCTAAAAATATCAAATAAACGAGTGTAAAGTATACTGATTAAAAGTCGATTAATTATCAACTACAACATAAAATATGCAGTTTTCCTTATTTTATACGAAGTAGGATCCATACTCATGTGGCATCACACCACGTCTGGGATAGAAGGTATGTGTCAAGGAATAGTTTAGTAAGTTCCTAATATTAGATGTGTAGATGTCGGCAAACCTAAACAAACGTCTCGAGAAATACGTTGGATTGTGATACGTCCGGAATACGCTACCAAATTGGGGATTAAATACTGCTTTTGTTGAATTTCTGAAATAAAACACAGAAAGTATATAAAAAAAATTTCGTATTACGTTTTAGTATTATTTTCCTAACATATATCATTTTACAGGCGAAATATTTTATCTTCGTCGCTGGAAAGTGAAAATTAAAAACGAATCACTGAAATTTGGTGACTTTAGAAAATATTGATGAACGAATGTGCAAATCTCAGATTATACTAACTTTTGTCCACGGGTTTTCTCCGGGCAATTTGAAAGACCTGTACCCCTTTTAAGGATGTAATTTCCAAAACCCGTTTTTAGCGAATTTCTATATCATAATAGTTAATTATCCATGTGCCAGACTTCAACTCAATCAGTCAGTTCAGTCAGTCATGGTTTCCTTGTATAGATCATTTATCAATTAATTATTTATATTCATTATATTTAATAATAATTACTTACCGTAGAAAATCTCTTTCAGCCATCCAATCACCAATCACTGCTAATGCTTCCGGTTCCTTGTAATCCTGGTGATCTTCGATTAACTGTGTTAGCATCTGTAGCCAGTTTGCATTCTCTTTAAACGAGCGTGTATTCAATGTATTAATCTCATGCTGAAACAAAAACATTCACTGTTTAAACAAAACAAACTTCTGCTGTTGATTTCAATAACCAATCCATCTTTGATTTTCCTAATAGTGTTGGTACTTAGAACGTCAATACTTTGGACGACATTACCTAGCAACCTTAAATAGCCTCTAAATCTCTTTTTTAAATGGTCATCACTTTAAAAAATGCACACAATTTATTTATTTATATTTCCTATATGCCCCTAGTAAAATCTGTAGTAATATAACTCATAATCACCGTAAGCTCGTTAATAATAGCGCCGGTACGCCAGCCATGCTCCAGCGTGACGTCGGCCAGGTCACTGTAGGGGTGGTCTCCAAAGTACAGCACCTGGTGACCACTCCAGCCCGTCAGGTCCTGCAGCTGCTTCACCGTGCCCTGGGGATAAATATTATACAGGGTATCAACTGGGCATTTCACCAGTGTCACCAGAATCAATATTAAAGTGTTCACTTAACATCAGGTATCCGGCCTGCTCATATACCAACAATTTTTACCCGGCTGCGCGACGTAAAGGAAAAAAATATATTTACCAGCCTATGTATGGCCGATTTTTATAAATACAAAGCACAAAAATTTGGAAAAATCAAAATAGCCGATTTTGGACGATATAAAGTGAAAAAAAAAAAAACACAACACACACAAAAATAGACAAACTATATCAAGTGTAGAATTGTTGAATAGGTATTTAAAAAAAGGTTTTAGGTTTCTCATATCGTTATTCAAATAGAATTACTATTTAGGATCCATAATGATTTAAAGTTGGGTATATTATGTTTTATTTTGACAAGATTCATGTGGAGGGAGAGGAGGCTGGAGCTTTTAAAGTTGTCTACTATAAAATAATATTGTCAGTCTATTAAGAATAGATTAGTGTATTCATAAAAATATTTTCTCGAGCAGGTATAAAATTAACTTTTTATTAATTTTTTTCTACCTTCATTGCACACCAATACAAAAATAAAATAAAAGCAAACATATTTAAAGGAGGTACAAGGTTTTATTATTTTTGGTTATAATGGTGGAGATAAATTAAGACGATAAAGACGCATGTCCTATCAGAGCAATTTTACTGTATAATTGTAAAGTTTACCTCGTAATAAATTATTCCTTTTTCTAATGACGTGACTTTTTCCCATATATGCGTATTGGCATTTTTGTCGAAAACTCGTATAGGGCGTGACACCTCCGTGAAAAACTTAGGTTTATTAGCATTCACTATTACAACGTCGAAGAAATCTCGCCAGTCTGACCCCACCAGCATTTCCATACCCGCGTTTCTGCAGATTAGAAACAAATTATTTGAACAATTTATTACTGTTGGTAATAAATTTGTAGCTGAATATAAAAAAAAAAAAACATTACTATGATTGTTAATCATTTAAGATCTAAAGCTACAAGAACACTATACACACCAGCAAGTCTTAGTATTATATATCTATTATAAAGCTACAGTCACACTTTAACAATTAATAAACTACTAAATTGCACAGTCATACAAAAATACTTAGTTTTAGATTCTGAACTTAAAAAGACAGCTTATAGACTCATTAATGTATTTAATCCTCTGTATAAAACTTTACTTACACAAAGTGATATGGACTGTTTGTGACTAAAAACAACTTTTTGTCAAATTCCCGTAATAATTGGAAATATTTTTTCAAGTCAGAATTCGGCCTAATGTACTCCTCTAAATTTTGAGCGACTATTTTATGCATTATAGGATGGCAGCTCTGAACTGAATTCTGAAAAAAAAAATAGGAGCAGATCTTAAATAATAATTTGTGTACTTTTTTTATATTACATCAAAATAAAAAAAGACAAAAAAATTAGATGCAAAACAAATATTGTTTTTAACATCGAGAAACGTTGATAAAATATAATGGCTTTTACATCAATGCGTGTCAGTGGTTACCTTTACATCCAAGAACAGAATTTCCGGATGATAATCAATGTGATTTCTTATAAAATATTCTGCGACATTGCACAGCAAACCCATTTCTGGCACAGAAAACAAATCAGCTAAGTGCACCATTTTTGATCGGTTAGCCTGAAATAAAGAAAAAATTATATTTTTATGGATTCAACTATGTATAGTTCAGTTGTAAAATCTAAATGAAATTTCACTAATTTAAAGTTGGGAAATGGGAAATGGAGAATTATAAATTATATTATTCCAGTACTACATGTATTTATTTACTCGTGTAGTCTTTTTAATTATATTTAATCCACTGTATTACTAAAAAGATAAGAAAATTAAAGTAAGGCATTTTATGAACTTGAAATTATTTGATTTAAGGTGTTCACACACCTTGCGTATCTTGGCACGCATGTGTAAATCGAGCGTATAATTCCTGTCACTCAACGTATAAAAAAACTTGCGCCTAACTTTTTTATAAAATAGCTGGCAAACAAACAAGCGGTACCCTATGTTAAATAATCACCGCCGTCCATAGACATTTGCAGCACGAGAGTGCCAAAATGCTTTGCTAGCTTAAAAAGGGCTAAGGTAGGAAAGTGACTAGGAAACAAGGAAAGGAATGGGGAAGGTAGGTTAGGCTTTCCACTCTCACCATCACCGTACGAGCTATTTCACCTACTTCATCTTCTGTGAGATTAGGGAACTTTCCCAGTCGAGCCAGCCCGTATACGAGCTATCGAACTGAATCTGTGGGCTTCAGCTACGCTTTACCTCAATTAACAAGTATACAGCATACGAGATATGCGTACGAAAATACATACGCGAACCCAAACACGCCGGTTGTGCAAACAGCCTAAGCAAATAACGAACTATCGGACGCGTTATATAATTATTAGTGGTATGAAACTTAAGACGTGTAAATTAATAATCACGTGTCAAGTTTCAACCTACAAGTACTAATAATTCTCGTTGTCTTATATACATTATGTAATGTTATTGAACAGATACAGCAGAAGTAGTGTCTATCAATTGCAAATGTTAATTGTATCTGATAGTCCAAAAGTGATATGGCCATGAGTATTTCACAGTTTTGAATTTTAAAATGTATCATACATAAATTATATGTCAAACTACATACATTAATATCCAACCTTGTACTAAAATGAATTAAGAATACATTTTTATTGATTATTATTTAAAGGCTATATAAGGATTATTTTTGTAGCATTGACATTGGATGTAGAGATAATGTTTCCACTGAAAAACCTTTCTCTTCTGGCTCTAGAATAAAAAATGACAAAAACTATCTCTTGCCCTCAAATGTCCAATCTATATAAATAACAAAATTATCAAAATTAAATCAACGTTTTAAGTTTTAAACCATAACAAACACACACACACAAGACTTATTTTCACATTAAAAATATAAATATAAATAACTCATTACTATGACCACTTTCATTAAAATCCACCCAGATATGATACAATGCAAGCAGAAATAATAAAAACAGACAGACGGACAACAAAGTATCCTATAAGGGTTCCGTTTTTCCTTTTAAGGTACGGAACCCTAAAAACAGATCATTTTAAACATTGTGAATAAAATTATCTCTCCAAAAAATATTTCTTATAACAGTGCATCTATATGCAGTTGATTGTTTGTATTAGGCATCAACAAATCGTCATGTGTTGTGCATTATATGCTAACGTAGCTAGTCTCATGTGACACAACCTTGTAGGCGCTAGTTAGATGACAATTGCAAGGGGAACATACAAATGAATGATTGCTTACAAGTGCCCTGTTTATTTTATTTACTATGTGCAGAATATTTATCTAAATGTATAACAAGGTTTTTTTAATGTTGCAAGTTTGTTGTAAAAATAGAATATTGTTTTAAATAATTTGTTTTAATATAATATATAATATCAATTTTTAATATTAAATTATTAAAAATAAAAGCATGAAATAAATAGATTTATAATATTTTATTAAAGTTAAAATTTTTTCAGCTATATTTCAAAGGGAAAAATCTCTGGTACGTTGCACCATTGGGATGCATCACCGTCTGCTAATGTTATGGATGCTGCAATTGTGGTTGATTATTTGATATTTATATCATAGTTTTATCTTTTAAATTTTATTACCAGTCTCCAGAAATGTCTATTTTTTTCTATGTCAATGCATGAACCTACATATGTATGTATACATAGTATACAATAGTAAATCTCTTATTGTGTTGTTCGAGTATCGTAGAAAATTACTGCACCACTTAATAAAACTTTTTGTATTTAAAAGCTTAGACAATTATAAAACAGCTATAAGAAAGTAAACCAATTTTAAAATGCAATCATTCTAACCCTCTTTGTCCAAAAGAAAAAGCATTGGTCTTCCTGTTTCTTCCCATGTAGCCCTGATGGGAGCTCAATTATCCAAAGTGCATTAAGGAATTTCACTCCCATAAAAATATTGAAGTATCTATGTTAAGGTTTAAACAATGTAATAACTTACTTTATGAACCCTCGTGTCTCCTTCAACATATGCAATAGGAATTATTCTATTTCTGTATATTTTAAGAACTTCTTCTGTGGATACCGGTGTTAGACCTCTGTAGACAGCACCAAATTGAATTTGAAGAAAGGAATCCAATTTTAAAAGAAGACCCTTTTCAATATCATAATGCAGACCTCTTACAGCAAAATTTGGCTTGTATTCCAATTTAGAAATTTCTGGTGGATACTAAAAAAAAGGAATAATTTTAAAATATTAAGTAGTAGTACTACTTTTTGTAAAAGATTATAAAACATATTAAACTACATATATAACTAAGATCATTATAGTGTAACTCATTACATTATAGTTTGAAAGATTTTATCCATTATCAAGCTAAATTATAATTAATTTTTACCATCTACAATGACATAGTCGAAAAATTGTGATAAAAAATAATGTAATAAACATTCAACATTAATGATAGTAGATCTAATATTAAAAAATTATTTTAATTTTTACCTTATATTTATCTAATAGCATATCTCTTCCAAGGTTATAAAGTAAATGTTCCAAAGTTGGTTTATAATGTGCCAAAGTGTAATCATAGTCAAATCCATATACTTTAACTTCTGAAAGATCCAACTCATTACAAGCAAATACTCCTTGTGGATTCACATCTTGAGGTAATTTTTTAGCTAGAAAACAGTAGAAAATAGAAAAAATCTCTTCCAATAAATATACTTATATTTTTTGGCACCTATACTCACATCTACATTTTAATTTTGTGCGACAATAAGCTTCTTTCAATAATTCTCGAGTAGAGTAATAACTGGCCTGTAGCACGTAATTATTCTTAACATTTTTATGTGATAAACTGCGATTTAATTTCAAAACTTTACCAAGTAAAGTATTACACAAACTCATTTTTAATTATTTTTCTTTTGGAAATTTCCTTATAATTTATTAATTCAAACACTATTTTTAATAATAGGACTTTTAAAAGACATCATGGTAAAAGTATCACTTTTAACTTAAATAAAACGAACAATTATCATTGCATAATTCATCGGTTTTCTAATAAAATATTTTTTTTTTACACGTGCTTATACACTGCACAATTTCAAGTTACTGGCGTTACTAGGGTCGTTTTGACTTTGACACTTTGACACAGAAAACACGAGTAAGCAGGTTTTCGATTATCGGTGCTTTTGTATCGATACACGTTGGCATAAATTCTGTATTTGAGGCTTCGTCCATCGTGTTTTTTAAATAATAGGTACCAAGTATTCGAAATTTATGTATAACAAAATAAAAATTACATGTTTGTAAATTTGCTATAAAAATGTGTTTGCTATAAATTTTAATATTTTTTTTCAAAATAATCATCATATATGCAATTTCATAAGAAATCGATTAGCCAATTCGATTTGGGATAAAGTTATGTGAGGCGTAATTCAATATTAATTATTTTTAATATCAGTTGTTGATTGATTTTTGGGTATGTTAAAAACAATTTTAATATCACTCAGTGAATAATAATGATATAGTAGTTAAATAATTTTAATTCTTGCGTCGCTTATTTACGTCTAGGTCATTAATGCGCATTAATATTTGACGATTGATCAAAATATAACTTATTTGGTATGAGGTATAAATAATTGCCATACAATGTATAAAAATATCTTCCAAAGTCACCACGTGTGGCTATTATAGGAAAATTTTATTTACGTAAAAAATATTCTCTACTTAATGAAAAATTTAAATATCTTGACTTCTAGACATTTACAATATAAATAATATCGAATAAATATTATTTATGTATCAAATCATCTTCATGTCGTAGTCCCACTCTTTGTGGGTCAGCACAACATGTTCTACTCTCCTTCCTATCGACCGTTCAATATCTAATAATTATCCTTTGATTACTCATTAACGTGTACACTACGCGTTTTGATAGGTTTGGATACGTCCCATTGTACGCGAGCGTGCACGCGATGTGTTGATAAAAGCAATTTTTTAGTTTGTCTTATGTTCTTACACTATCAGACGGTGCAATAATAGAAGTGCGTTTTTTTCTCTCTCTCTCTGTAGTCTATAAATCTATATCTCTGTAGTATCGGAATCATAATATCTCTGTAGTATCGGAAACGGCTCTAACCATTTTTCGGTGATGATTTTCTATTTAAATTAAAAATTCATTTATTATTATGTACTAGCTTTAGCCCGCGACTGCGTCCACGTTTTCGTCGTTTTTTGTACAAAAGTAAAATATATCCTTCCTCAGGGTTCAGTGGTTTTGATGTGACAGACAGATTAACTATCGTATTTTATAAGGGAAATATAATATGTTAATACACAATTATTGATTTGTATTATTTTTATTTAATTTAATAGGTAATAGGTAGAGTATTATAAACGTAAGAGTAAACACTTATAATCAGAATGCTCCAAACTCCTAAGCTATCAGGAGTCACACGTGTTATTGTGAGTCAATCATAAAAGATTGACATATGCTGTTGCGGGATATTTTTTAGAAAATTTTCTGTAGAATATTTCCGTCATACATGATTTCTATGTAACTTCAACAATTAAGGCTGCATACGCGACGGAAGCTTAAAAATTGGAGTAACATCTCCCGTTTTCCCAAAATTTCACTTCACTACTCTGCTCCTATTGATTGTAACGTGATGAAAAGTATACTATAACCTGCCCAGGAGTATGCAGAATAATTGTACCAAGTTTCGTTAAAATCCATCGAGTAGGTTTTGTTTCTATAAGGAACATACATACAGACAGAGAGACAGACAGACAAAAATTTTACTGATTGCATTTTTGGCATCAGTATCGATCACTAATCACCCCCTGATAGTTATTTTGAAAATAAATTTAATGTACAGAATTGACCTCTCTACAGTTTTATTATAAGTATAGATGTAAAATACTTACTACTATTGGTAAAATAAATATACTTTTTACTTTTTTTTTTTAGAAAAAAAATTAATTTTCTGATTATTACTAAGCCTAAAATCATTTTAATTGGATATTAAGTATGACTTAATACTTAGACCATTGCTCTAAGATTTAATTATTATAAACATGTTAAAAATAGAAATGTCAGTATTTTATATTAAATAAAATGCAATTTAATAAACAATAGTTTAAAAATTTAATAAACTTATAACTTTACTTGACATGTTATTAAACTTGATTATGTGGCTAATATTTGTAATGTACATAAAACAAATTTACATAAATCTATTTCCTACTATTTTTATAAATTGTCTTCAATCACGATCTTATATCTGCGGATAGGCACTGCCGATATAGTTTTTGCTGCGATATCTAAAGTTATGTGTAACAATCTCAACATCTTTTGTTCCAAGTTTCAGCTTACAATCCTTATCAACACGCGTAACATAACATAAAGTGTAAACTGCTATTTCCAATTCAGGCGATGTGCCTATGAACATAGAATCAACGGGCTTGTCCACTCCTTGCTGATTAAAATGCATTTTAAGAACAGCACCTTTCTGAAATGGTGATTAAATAAATAAATATATTATCATTATAATTTTTCATGTGCAATAGAGTATATATATATATATATATATATATATATATATATATATATATATATATATATATATATATATATATATATATCTGTCTTCCAGAAACCAAGCCATAATGTAAGACTATTACAATGATTAATTATTTACTTACAGTATTGAGATCAACATATTTCAAGTATCCTAAATAATTGATTCGATTCGCTGCTTCTTCTTTCGAGAAATATATCCAATTATGTAAACCTATGAAAAATAAAGTTGTTTTAACTAACGTTTTTGTAATAGCATTTTTTAAATTGATTTTTGTAAACTCGTACCTGAAACTTCACCGTTTTTAAGCTCAGATAAAAATACGTGTTCGAAGCCAGAACTACTTATTTTTCCTTTACCTCTAGAATATAATCCAAACCACATTTGTTTTAAATAATCTCTTTGTTGTTTAGGGTCTGGTGTGATATAACCTAAATGGAAAAAAAAAAAACATTTTTTTATATTAAAAATAATTATAGACTCGTGAATTGTTTTTGTTATAAGTCCATCATTTTACCTTTATCTTTTAAGAAATTCATTAAATGACGAATGACAGAAGTAGCCATAATTGCGTCCATGAATGCATTCTCTTCATTCCGTTCCTGTAAATCAAATGAATTTGCTAAGTAACTAAAAGATTTGGGCACTATGGATGATAAAATATCAATGTTTAATTGAAGACTATGTCGCTGCTTTTCAAGAATATCGATGAAACTAAAAATGATAAATTTTAGGGGATGGGGTTTTTAAATTTCTTTAGTACAGTGTTGGTGCATAGCTACAAAATTTAAACGACGATGTTATAACATCAAGGGACTTTATTGATTTAAAGAAAATTCACATCGCAACTCTTTTCATGATAAAACATTAATAACTGTCGTACTACAAAAGACGCTTTAAAACCATGTTGAACGCGTGTCTCGCTAAACAGTGTTTAAAAATTACACATTGCTTAAAATATTATCTAAATTGCTTAACAGCGAATAAACTCATATAAAAACTTATTGATAAAATGTTATACATTACATTTGACAGTTAAAATAGGTTCTAAACATGTATTAAACTAACTTAAACGTATGTTAATCTATATCTAAAGCATGTTTAACTCAAAACTGTCTTTAGACGCGGATTTGTAGTATGGATTTTATTAAACACGCGTTGAACGTCTGTTTAAATCTTTTGTATTAAGGCAGTAAAGATTTTTTCTTTTGACATACTTAGTTCTATTTGTCAGAATTTTGAATTACTACGATATTCTTGCAAACCAGCGATGTATTTACCTGTGATGTAACGTATTCATTAACTAAGGTATCTCTCTCATAGTTATCCAATAAAGGCAGAAATTTTTGAACCGTCGTAATATTCCACACCTCAGGTGCAATTGTAAGCAATCTGAAAAGATAAAATTATCGCTATTAAGCGTAAATCATTTATGTTGTAAGAAATAATATCGATTTACAATGTTTTTAATAGTCCTAGATCTCGTTGGTTGAGATAATTGATATAAATGTACAAATGATTGTATAAACTAATATATTTTTGAATTAAATATTACTTACGGTAATGGAGCTTTATCATCCTTCGACATTGCTGTCGTTTTTTCTTGATAATTAATTGTAACATATTTAGCTGCATTGTTTACGTCTTTTCGAAGTAATTCTTCGCTTACAGTTTGGATCTCACTGTCCGTAGGACTATTCGAATTTGCGTTTTGACCTTGATTATTTACTATAGAACTGGGTAAAACAGGGCTTCCTGGCCGTTTTGTAGGTAAGTTGTTATTTGAAACTCCTGGTTTCAAAGGGGTAGCCGGTGTCGCAGCTGTTGTTTTTGATGTAGGATTATTCGAACCTGATACAATTGAACTAAAGCTCATTGGTTTTGGTGTATATGCAGCAATCGTTGAGTGTTGAGTGCCATGCTGTGTTGGGTCGCCTTTCGGTCCTTTTAAAATAGAACTAAAGCTCGGTTTTTGAGATGGTACAGATCCACCCGGAGATTTACTGTCATAAAAGTTAACGAGATCTTTTACTTTTCCGGGCTGGTTATTTCCATGATTCGAGGGTGGTGGGTGTGGTGCCACATAATCTCTTTTAGGAGAATTAGGAGGGATAGGTGCTACATAATCTCTCTTAGGAGAGCCCGGAGGCATAGGTGTCGTGATAGAAGTAGAATGTTGTGATTGTGTTCCAATAGGCTTCAATGTCGGAAACTGAGGAGCTACATAATCCCTTTTAGGAGATGGTAAACTCGACCCAGCATTTGTAAATGAATTTACTGCAGCGTTAGATGTTGACGAAGGAATACTTGTTGAACGTTGGGGTGCAACGTAGTCACGTTTTGCGGATGATTGTGGTTTAGTAGGAGAAACATAATTACTATTACTATGCGGAGTTGATTGAGTAGGTTTTGATGACGGTAAGCTTGGAAAATTTAAATTATAATTATTTTTATTATTTGATGGAATACCGCCAGCTTCATGTAATAAAAAGTCGTTGCTGGGATTGTATCGTTGATCTCTACTTAAACCTGAAAAAAGAAAATAATATTATTGTTATATATGTAAATTGTAGTTACAATACATAAATTTGGTCAGTTTCATGAGAATAAATAGTTTGAACTATTTTATTTTTTTTATGTCGACACTCTAGCGACATCCCAACGGGGTAATCCTGTCAGTATTTTGGGAAACCCTATCTAGATGCAGTGGCTTGGATGAGGCCTACAATCATTTGTAATATTTTTTTTGTATTAATTGGTTTTAGTATTTTGCTCAATTTGTAATTGTTGTAAATATTTAATTTTACTTAGAGTTTTCAATTACATTATATTATCAATATTAAAAAATAAAAAAAGATTCAATATATTAAGTACCTATTTATTTAGTATTTATTCTTTTGATCTACCATTTATAAATTTTATCACATATATTTAATTGTGAGATCGTTTATTCCAATAATAATTAAAAAGACATTATTGTTATCATTTTATAAAATAGATAATTTGTAAAATTAATAATTAATTTTAAATATATACTTATGTGTAATTACTTACGGCATCGTCTATACGAAATACTAATATTATATGTAATATTATTATTACTACTAATTTTATCTACGTAGACATAGTCTGAACCTAGATATTTAAAAAAAAACTATGAAAGAACATACGCTGTTGTATGATATCGTTTAAGCTATTGATTGCTTTCAGCCATGTAACTTATAAATAAACCGCCCAACAGTAATGTCGTGAGTTTTAATTTGTTTACAAAGAAGTCATTCATGAGCCATAAGTAGAGGAATGCCGCCGACCCACAAGTGTGATTAATATCATTTATCGCGCGTTAATACAATTTGTTTTTTTTTTTATCTTTAAATTAATGGTTATTTAATAATCCAAAAATTAGTAGACGTGTATTTTTGATGTAAGTTTTATAACTACGAGCCATACTCGTAGATACACAGTATATAAAAGGTGTTGGGATTAATTCGAAGCGTTTTTCCATGATAGTATAAGTATTATAGTAACCCATTGTTACCTACAACCAAATATTTACCATGAAGCAGCTATTCTTAGGTCTCAGTATATAGTTTATTTTTAAAGCGCAAATAAGAATACTTTATACATTATTGAAAACACAGCTGGACAAGCAAAAAAATTTGACGATAAATAAATGGAGGCTTTACTCGCCGAAGACACATGTCGAATGCTTCGAAAAATAATCAACAATGTTAGGAGTTGACTTGTCAACGGCCTACCGTTTTTCCTAAAAATATCTTAAAATCTTAGGGATGATTTACAATCAGAAATATACTGGGTGAATCGAAACTGAAAGACGTTGAGAGGCGTTTATGGACCTGCCAACTATTGCTTCAAAGGCAGAAAAGAAACGGATTTTTGTTCTCTTTTATTATTCGTACAAATAAATATTTATATTAAAACGAAAATAAAGGGCTTTGATTTCAATAAACAAAATACAATGCTATCTCCTAGACTTCAAATTCAAATTTCAGATGGGTAGCGCAGCATAAGCCGGGCAAGTTAATACGGGCAATCTATCAAATCCTGGTAAACCAAAGCATTACGACGACATAACGTCGCCAATCCCTTGGCCGTCGCAATATCTTAATCTTGTTATTTTTCCCATCCCTAGAGACAGAAAATATTTCATCATGATCATTATTTATTACAACATAGCATCTACACTTATCTCTTGCTGAAAAGTGTAAATAATTGTGATTGATGATATAATTATCTTCTATTATATGACCATATTCATGTACACGTAGAAGTTTTAATTTCGCATATTAATAAATAATCTCGATATCTATTAATTTATTTAATTTAAAAGTAGCACTTGAAATATACGTCTCTTGTTGTGTTGAATATTCAAGTTTCAAGTTGTTGCATTTTTGTTGGGGAAACGAATGGGATTTTTGTAGGTCGGAGGTGGAGAAAATCTAACAGCGGTCACACACGCTCAGGTTTACCGGACAGGCAAACTTGTGCAAGTCAACCAGAAAGTGTGTGGGAACAGACCTGTCTGTTTTTTTTTCACATGTGACCATGGGAAAATCGAAAAACATTTTTTTAAGTCACAATAGCGAAACGAACTGAAGTCTCTCCTGTCAGATCGCCTCACATCCGCAACGTCGTCCTGTTCGACTGGCCGCGACTGGCGCAGACGTACCTGGCATGAAAACATGTCCGATAAACTACTTCGCTACTACTTCACTCTCGACTCCCTCTCACACATTGTCACATAGCTCACAATTTCTTTTTTTTTTTGTTAACGTAGCACGAGATATATAAGTTTTTGTATATATATATTTTTATATAGTATTTTAAGTTATTTGGCCTTAGCACAATGGTAAAGAGAAGCTCTAATATTTTTAATATTCAACTCTTTAGAGTAATTTAAGCCTTGACATCAAAGTAAAAGGAAAACAAAAGAATACGTTCTTGGTTTATTGTTTTTAATACCTAACTAAATGAGTTCACGAGCGGACTTTCTTTCTCTAACTTTCTACATACACAATTCATATAAGATCTTCAGAATGAAAATATTAAAAAGATCTTAATCCAAACAAAATTATAACATTTTAATAATCAACACAGCAAATATTAAACATTTATTAATCATCGCTTGTTAAACTAAACAATCTTAATTAAGTAATAAAATAGGCTGAATGACTTCAGTTTCCTTGACTTTTAACATTTCTAATCTAAAAAACCGATAAATCATAGTTTAAATAAAATAATACTTACATATATTTATATGAATAATTAACACAAAGGTAACACATATAAATCGAATACGTTCCATATTTTATTGAATAATTAAAATAGCTTTAAAAACAGTCATTCAATATTAATATAGATTAAAACCACTGATTTACTTAGAAAATATATATTACAAATATAATTCCGATAGCTTGTTTACATTGCCAGAGGAGAGTTAACTGTTAATTGAGACTGTCCGCTGTCGAGTCTTGTGAATCAACATCTTACATCATTTCGTTTCTCGCAGCTGTGATAATGACAATGATAAAACTTAACAACGTTCCATTTGATGTCTCAAAGTATTTGAATATCGTCATAAATATTTATATTAAGTTTTCGCTGCTTTCATTTTAATCAGACATTTCTTTAATTTAAAATAAATATTAATAAATACTTTTAATATATGTCAAATTAATGTGTCGTAATAATTTTTTTTTTTGTAGCAGTTTTAGGGCAATTCATATCGGATGTGTTTCTCAAATACTTGAAAACATTAATAATTAAGTATAACGACAGGAAATATCCAATAAGATTGAAACAATATACGATGTTTTAAGTCTTATTTACTTGACTGTACAATGCAAAGAGAATACAATAACTACGTAGAAGAGGTGGGGGTCCATAGAAAAAAACCTATGTATGCGGGTGCGCTAAACTTCTTTACCAATATAAAATTTAACAGATTATACTAAGGTACATAGTGGTAGTTACACATAAAAGATACAATCGCGCAAGGACATAATTCAGTTAGATTTAAAAAACCATAATATTAATTTATTTCTACATAAATTTATAAAAATTTTCATACGCGTAACTGTATCCTTGCGCGACTTTAGATAAGTATATCGTAACGTGTATCACCACCATAAACGTCAACAAGGCTGTTTAGCTTAGAATCTTTGCCTGTTAATTGCACGGAATAAATAAAAAAAAACATCTTTTAGTATTGTAATTTTTTTATATAATTTATCGATAATGCTATATTCTATATATAAATAAAAGATAACGGTCGTTGTCATATTATAAATTTAATATATACATACAAATTTGTTTAAAAATAAACACAAAATATACAAATATACAATATTCAAAAAACAAACCTATATGGCCTTAACAAAAATATTTTATTAATAAGCCCCTAAATTAAGCAATCAAATCAAATGTGCCCCAAGATTTTATTTTAGCCCGCCAAAAGTCCGAGACCAATTAATCTACAGGAAAAAAACCTGGGCCAGTTTTGTAGGCCCCTGTTATATGTGTAATTTTTTTGCGTACAATATTTACATGATAACTAAAAAAAAATAGTTTACATTTACAAACATTTACTGTGAACAAGAACAGTGTAAACCGTATTTTAAACTTTCGCGATTTATATTATTCATATTTTATACAAAGGATCCTATCGCGATAACTAATCGTAAGAATACCTTTTTTATTATCTGACGTTTCGACGAAGTTGCATTCGTCGTGGTCACGATCTGACTGATAGTCAAACGTTATATAAAATATAAGTGTAAACCGTTATATAATAACACTACCTTTCCTGACAACATTTTCGTAACAAAAGATTTTAACTATTACTACATTAAAAATAAACCAAGATGCAAAGTGTTTTAGTGTTCGTTGAGGAGTTCCGTCATCCGAAGCCAATCCTGGATATAGAAGATCATGCTTGTTATGATGTTGTTGCAGATGATGATTTTTCAGAACTAACACGCTCTCCGCTAGATGCTTCCGATGCGTGTATTCACGCATCGGAAGCATCATAGAGTAATATGATATAGGGTATAGAGTTATCACTCTAGGCTATCTATCAAAGTATGGAAACTAGCGCTCCAAGCGATAAGTGGCCTAACTACTTTTTTCGTATATATAACTATAACTTACTGCATATATACCGTACCGTATATAGCTCCCTGCCAATACTTTATTAATTTTTTAGATTTTAGAGGATAATTTTATTTAACACAAGTTTTTTCTCTTTCATTATAATATCGATTAATAAAATATACTATAGATTTTACTTTTGAGTACTGAAAGAGAAGAAAACTTGTGTCAAAATAAAAATAAAAAACAACTGTATTCATTTTTTTCTTTTATTATAATGTTTAAGGGCACAATTCTGAATAAAATCGTCTTTTTCGATGTCTTTTCTTACACCACTTAATATACGATTAGTATTTTTACACCAACTGTATAAAAATAAATTACAAGACAAATCAATTAAGTATTTGGACAATTGAGGACCATGTTTCTCACAGTTAAGAAAAATTAAAATTACAATGCACCATTATATTAAATATTAAATTATTATATATTAAAGTTTTTACATAATTTTTTATATTATACATATTGCTTTTACTTTTTAAAATAAATAAAACCATATCTTGGACATTTGACATTTCAATAGCTTCCTTTAATGGGTATGTGAGTAGATTTTTGCCTTTTATTCTTTCTTTTCTAAGTGTAAATTCAAATTCATTAAAGTTATTGGAACTTACATTTAATTTGCATTTTTTACAATTTTGAAATATATTTTTTCTTCCTTGCTTAATCACATACCCTGTTACATATTTTAATATATCGAACAATAGAACATTTTCTTGTTTTGCTTGTATATCAAGCAAGATATGGTCATTTACAAAATCATCGTATATTATTTCATTTAAATTACAGTTTGAGGTCACCTTGTTCTTTCTAAAAAAGATCTTTTTTAAAGAATTAAGCAGCATATTTTGAGCAGAGTCTGCTTCACAATTAGATCCTTTGGAGTGACTACACAAATTATTCACTAATACAGAGGCAAAGGCTATTTCGAATCCAGCACATGTAGGATTTGTATTGCGTACCCCATGACTGCGAATTGACCCAAAAAAGTTCTCCAAAGGATCCTGATTGAAATATCTCATCCAAAATGATCTCAAACTGTAATCCTTTTCCAGTTTTTTTTTAATAAATTCAACATTCTCAATTGTCCAAATCCAATTATTTATAGATGGCACACTATTTGAATTGCCCTGTTTATCAATAAATTTCATGGTCTTTAGGACCTGTTTTGCATCAGTCCATATTTTTTTATGGAAAGAAAATGGAGTTACAGGACCCAGCAATGGCTTCCCTGGATTTTTCTGTGCATTTCCATAACTGCTTTTAGTGAATCGAAGAGGTTGTCAAAGAATTTTATAATATTTGCAGTACCTCTCGTTTCTTCAGGGATGATTTTATGATCTGCAACAATGTAAACAACATGTAAGTTCAAAATTATGCATATTTAGGGCTCTGTATCAAAGTGTAAATGAGAGCCTAAGGATTGCTTACCTGCAAAATATCCCATACACATGGCAACATTTGCACTATAAACCTGGGATGCACAAAGGACCTTCATTTTTTTAATTTTTCCAGGAATCACATGGTTTTCTGTTAATTTTGGTAAAAATCTTAACCCTTTAAATCCTGGATTTTCTTCATACAATTGTATTATATGATCCCATTTACCAATAAATTTTTCATTATCAATTCCACAAATAATGTTTTTTGTGAGCATATTATTTCTGATTCCCTTTAGCATATGTGGAACATCAAATAGTGGTGCTATTTCTTTATTATTTATAATAAATATATTATCTTTTAGTTCCTTATTATTTCTCAAATGCATAATTCTCGTATCATTTACTAATTCTTTGATGGCACTTACATTTGAAGCCCCCTGATCACAAATGGTCGCTATGACATTGAACCCAGCTGATTGCACTTCATTAATTATTTTTTTAATTTGTTTTTTTAATTCTATTTTAGGAGTACTCCCACCACAAAATGTATAGGCAAGTGAATTAATAAAAATTATTATTTTATTAATTCCTCGCAGCATAAATACCAAAACCTGGTCAGCAATTTTATTTTCTGCTGTTATACCATTATCAACAAATCCTCTAATTAAATCTTTTTTTATTATAATCAAAATGAGGTGTTAGTTGCATTTCATCAAATAACACAATATATAATTTGTCAATCTCTGAAATTTTTGCACCCTTTTTCTTAAGGCTTGCAAAAATACTGGCATTTATGCTGGATATCATGCGGCTTAATGTGACAGGAGCAGGCAAAACTAAAATATTCCTGAACCACCTATATGCTCTAGGGCCCATTTTATAAAATGCTAAAGATAAAATTTTTTCTTCTTTGGTATACCTTCTTCCAAATTTTCCTTTATTTGCCTGCTTTAATTGTAGCAACAATAAAATCATTGCAGCAGATGTGAATTTTTTTGTTGCTTGAATGAATGAGGCATTTTCAGTTAAATCTAAGGCCTTTTTCAACTTATTCTTTAAGTCACCTTTGCTTTTTTGAAGTTTAGTAATTTTTTGCTTTAAATAGGATACTGATGGGTACCCACCAAACCTGCAAGAAGAATAAAACATTAATGATGGGTATCAAAGACAGAAACAAATTTTAACGAAAGTACAGTCTCATTCATAAAGGGAATTATGAATTTATAATCATGCAATATAACATGTCACTGTGGAAATTGGGTTATTATTTAAAATTTGAAAGTAATATAAACACATATATGTATTTAAATTTCAATTCCACAACATTACTGAAATAGTGCACATCTAACATTTTGTAAAATGTAGTAAATCTAAAAGCAATAAAATGCTGAAACATTTTATGAAAAATGGAAAAATGAGACAATTTCTACAAGATTCTTTATCTGACAAAGGGCACAATAGTGTATATTAAAATCCTTATTTCATATTAATCCCTTCATAAATAAGTTGATATTATGAAAATACATTTATTCTTTGAAGTAATACAGGTACAATTCCTATGTATCCCTTGCCATTCTCAGAATTTTTGAATAACATTAATTAAATAAAAATTATACGAACCTGGTAAATTTAAGGTTGGTGTGGCATTAGCACTCAACCTATTACTGCTGGTATGAAATTGCACTTCAAAATGATGATGGCATACTCTGCGATACTTGTGAATAATCTTATTTTCCAATGCTAATAGATCACCACCAATGGCATAGAGCCAAGTACGAAATCTGTTGGGATCTTGATCAGGATTGGGAAAGCTGTGCAGTATTGTACCATCTAATCCTAAAATATAAAAGAAATACACATTTAACTAAAATACTTATATTAATAGCACTGAAATCTTCGAAACTGAATGACCCATATGATAGGTCTTATCATATGGGTCACTGAGTAATAAAAAGAAATGAAATGTATTTATTTTACAACACATTACACTTATTCCTTTTTAAATTTATTAATTAGTGACATTATCTAGCGCTCCGCAGTGAAACATTAATAAATTAAGTAACAAGTATTTATGTAGTATTATATTAGTATTTATGTAGTAAATATAAATAAAATTTTACTTACGGGTTTTACCGCAATTGGGTACACAGCACTTTTTATCGACAGAAAGCGGCATTATATAAAACAAAAAGAACCAAAACGAAAGCAAACTCAATGTCCAGAGTGGATAGCGTGAGTCAACAATAAAAGGCGGGTTCGTCGGTTTCCAGGTAAAACAAATAAAACGTATCGAAAAAGGCGGGTTCGTCGGTTTCCAGGTAAAATAAATACAACGCATCGAAAACAAGTCTTAACGCAGCAAAGCACCATTAAATTGTGATTGAATCAGGAATTTTAAAAACCGCCATAAAGGTTACACGCTTGACAACTTAAACAAGTGACTATTATGTCACCTTGACAGGTGACTGATATTGTGGATATTTTAAATAGCTATGTAGTTAAATCTTTGAATTATGCTATTAAAGTAATAGGAGAATAAATAATTTAAACTAATCAGGTAAATTATTACGTTTTATAATTTTTTATTACAATCTTATCAGCAAATTAAAACCATTACAACTTTTTTTCAATAAAAAATCCTGCGTCAAATGGAGAGTAATGAAGTTAAAAATAAAAAAGTTGCCATTTCAATAAAATCAGTTCTGTTGCTATTTAAAAATTATTAGCGCCATCTATTGATGTGTGGCGGAACTATACCAGATACGTGATTCTATAGGAATGTTCAGAGTGAAAACACCGTGGGAAGCATCTAGCGGAGAGCGAGCTATGAACCTGATCTCAATTCTAAAGTCACAGAGACACAATAGCATTAATATCACAGGCTATACAGTCACTTGACAGACCATAAACCTTACGCCGTTAGAGAGCAAATATATGATAACAAAAAAAAAAACAATCTAATGAACGATAATAGAAAATAGAATGCTCACCATAAAGAATGCGTTGTCATGAGAACAGAAACAACTTGTAAAATTTCAACTCCATAGAGTAAGAAGAAGTGCTTCTTATTTAGCTTGCAAAGTTTGACCCGAGCGATAAATAATTAGCAAGTTAAATAAAAGCTTGAAAAAATACAAATCCCTGTCAAATTAAGAAAGTCAATTAAATAACATTAAAATTATTTTTAAAAACTATAAACGTAACAAAGAGTTTATGTCGTAGTCTTTAGTGTATAAACGGACTCGCTTCCTATTCACACCAAAGCACTTACGTGATTTGAGACATATCTTCTGTTTGCTAGCAGCGGAATGATTTAAAATCTTTTAAATAAATGTAGGCCAAGCACTGATTTTTAACCAAAAACTAAATAGCTTTATGAGGATTATTATTATTTTTATTTCAAATTTTGTTCATGGTAATGGCATAGGTTTTTGCAGTAGATGTTATGTTTTAAATATGAAATAAATAAGATAAAAATAAAATAAGAGACACGAGCTTATTATACATATTAGAACAGTAGACACAAATTATGCTAAATAATGTTATTTCTCATGAAATTGCATTGATTTTCTGACAAATAAAAGTGAAAAATTTAACGTGCGTGACAAAATTGGGTGACGTCATGTACATTAAAAAAAATTTATAAAATTTATAAACTCATATAAATAAAAAAAAAATTAACATATGTATGTATATATAACAAGGTAAAAAATATACTTTTAAACTTAGACCATTAAGCATTTGGACGCGTAACTTGCACAGTTCATTTTCACACATGCAATTTGATGGGGGGCGAGGTAGTCAATACATTGATATTTCTGCACACATACCCAAAATTATGTTACAACATTACGAACACAAGCAAAATAATTTTATACAAAAATTTATCTATATTTCTGGGATTCGTTGGCAAACTTTTTACATAATAAAATAATAATCTTATTTGGTAACAAAAGAGTATCTAAGAGTGTATAATGTGTATAAAATATTAAAAAGAAAATTATAAAACAGAGAAACCAGTATAGTTTTAATTAATCTTTTATTACTATTTCACATGATAAAAATTAAAAAATAAAAACGGTACAAGTCATGACCGCATAGAATAGTGTTTTATGGCAAGAAAGTTAATAGTTTTTGCCCTTTGACATAATCACTGATACTCATGCTACCGGTACACTGACCGGAAGTACCGGGGCCGAAGTTGCAACAAAACCCGACATGATGTGACCAAAATCGCTATGGCTGAGGAATTAAGGTACAGCACGGATTCCTATAATTTAGAATCCATTTTTGGTACTACGTTATTTTTTTAGATCCTGTGTTCAAACTAGAACACATGGTAAGGATCTTAAAAAATGAAACAAAGGCAAATTAACACATTCAAAGGCTTTAGTTTTTCAAGCTACTTTGAAACTAAAATAGAATGGACCCTAAAGTTACTACAATTACAAGAACCGGAATTATTTTCTTTACTAATATAATAAAACTAAAATATTGTTTATTAAAACCGCATTTTTACTTTTATAAAAATAATATAAATTATATTTTCATCGATACCTATTTGCATTCAACATTATGACAGCACTATCCAAAACAAAAGAATACTGTCGATACATTTGTGGAAAATCAACTTTGAAATAATTTTTTATTTTGTGTGATAAATAATAAAGTTTAAAATTGCAAAATATCACAACAGCGATCAAATTATTTTGTACTCAAACAATCTATTTGTCATGTTCGAGAAAATTATTTACGAGAACATTTTATGGTCATTTTAATAGAAATAGTGAATTAATTATGTTTAAAATTATTACTTATGAAATATAAGATCCTCTTTTGGAAGATTAGATGTGTTTGATCGCCTTTTCCAATGGCAAACTGCACAGATTGGATTTTTTACGGAACTCCGTATTTTAAAACGATTTTGGTAATGTTGAAAATCGATTCCTGAGTAGTTTTTACATACTTGTAAGGCGCCTGGGAAATGCCTTATAAAGCACGTGTTTAATGGTCTAAGCTTTTAAACAATTTTATATGTTATTTTTTACTATTTGTAGTATAATATAACTAAATCATTGAACAGAATTACTTTCTTGTTAATCATAGATCTCAAATTGTTATCTTTTATTTAGATTTTTTAAGGGATTTCGATCTTTTTTATTACTTAGAGATTTCTACTTTCCTATGGAACGGCTAATAAAAAAATAAAAGTACAATATTTTCTCCCATGGTAAAGACGCCATTATAGTGCTTTCAATCTGTTACGTTTTTTAGTCTGTAACGATTTCACGTCCGTTAGGATGAAATTTACGGCGGCCATTATCTGATTTTGTGGAAAGAACTTTTTGGCTGTAAACTTGTCATTTGTCATCTGTCAGTCAGTGCCAGTTATTGTTTGACAGTTAACACAGTAGAGTAGTTATAGTAGAAAGCCGGCAAAATTAAAAAAAAACATAACGTGTTAAAATTATTTTATTTATATTTCATTAAAATTTGTATTTAACATTCTAATTATTCCAATAATGTGAAAGAACGCTGATTTATAATGAAATTGATAATCCCATATATTGAATTGTGTTTTTATTTTTGTTTATGGATATTTGCGAATTTTTATTCTCTATATAAATTAATAGAAGCTCAAAGAGGTAAATAACTGTAGGCGTGTTATTAAAAAGTTTAAGAGAAGAGTTATTTAAGTTACAAGTAAAATTTTTCATATTGCAGAAATCTTAGAGAAGGATGAGGAATTATTTCTTTCTTTAAATGATTTACAACCAGGCTGGACTTCTTTATCAAGGTTTAAAGATGGCTCAGATATTGAATGGAGCAGTTGGAAATATTTTCTTCAAACTTCGTGGTATTACTTGATTTTACAGTTTGTGATTTCTGAATTCATACGTGAGGCGTGTAGTTCAATTTTGAAATATTGGTATATACTATCAAGTATTACTTTCATCACAATTTACATGGGATATAGACAACTATTAATTATTTTTGCTCAACCTGTGATATATGCTTTTATATTATTTTGTGGAGGAAGAAAAATGAGTATCTGGATCACAAGTATACTTTTACTATTAAGTTACAACTCATTAAAATATAAATATTATTTTTGGAGTTTTTTGGATCATGAGGACATGCAAGATGAAGAGGTGTATCTTATTTTATTTAGTGTGGCCTGGATTGAACTCCGATGTATAAGTTTTTGTCTAGATTATGTTGAAAAAAATAGTTCAACATTATTAACCTTTGAAGAAACGATCAATATGTTCAGTTACATATTGTACTTGCCTCTGCTATATATGGGACCAATTATACTTTATGAAGACTTTAAAAAAAGTTTTACAACCAAAAGAGAAAATTTAAAAACAAGGTTGAAGAGATTCGCAATTGATGTAACACTTTTTCAGTTGTACACATTTGTTTTGGATTTAACATTTCATTACATATATTTTTTTGCAATGCAAAATAATATGCAGGTATGTGTAGACAATGCAATCATATTCACATTAAAATTTATTATTTTAATAGTCATTTTCTCTTTTAAGTTGATACGAAAACTTCCAACGATTGCCCTTTGTGGTGGTGGACTTTGGATGGGATTGGAGTTTCACATGAAATATGTAATATCATATGGCACTACAGCAGCAATTTCTAGACTAGATAACATGGAACCACCACCTACACCTAGATGTATTGCTAGAATCCATGTTTATTCTCAGATGTGGCGTCACTTTGATGTTGGTCTTTACAAATTTTTAGTAAAGTAAGTATATACAAAGTTATTAATATTTATACTTACAAATTGAAAATCTATCTTTAGGTAATGAAATAATAAAAAATGGTATATATTGAACCACCACCAAACTGAAAATGTTACTTAAAATTTAAATGTTACAAGAAAGCTTCTCTGTGTATATAAAAGAGTAATAAGAGTTATCCGTGGATAGATACCATGGAATTTTCTTCTTTTTACCTGCAAAATAATAAATTCAATCTCTTCTTCTTGCCCTGATCCCACTGTATGTGGGGTCGGCACAACATATTCTTCTCTTCCATTCATTCCTATCAGCCGTCATCTCAACACTCACTCCTTTCTTGTTTATGTCACCTTTTATGCAAATTTAATTCAATATAAAATAAATTTGTTTATAAATAATACAGATCTAAAAAGGTATTTTTGTATTACAGGTATATTTACAAGCCTGGTTATGGGGTTTTATGTAAGTTTAACAATTTACCAAAAGTCATCTACAAGCTAATAGCATCACTTTCTACATTTTTATTCATTTTTGTGTGGCATGGAACTGTATGGCATATTCTTATTTGGTCAATACTTAATTATTCAGGAATTACATTAGAACACATTGGACAAGCTATTTCAAAACTTAAGGTTTATGAAAGTTTTAAGGCAAACGTTTTGAAAACTAAAGCCATGGAAGTACGATTTATTGCTATTTTATGTTCGCCATTATTAGCCCTGTCCGCCATATCCAATTTTTATTTATTTGCGGGAAGCGACATTGGTGATTTATTTTTTGAATGTTTTTCTCATCCATCACTTTTGAACTCTTTTATATTAATTTTGTCTTTATATTGTTGTTGTCATGTATCAATGGCATTGGAAGATGTTCAATCTAGGAACAGTTTATTAAAAAACAAATAAATACAATTTTTTTTACTTTTTTTATCTACGATATACTTTGCTATTTTTATTTTATCTTTGTTAAACAATTTTGCCATCATCACAATCCTATGCTTAAATTTTTTTTAAATACAGACATACCAAGTAAAAACATTTTTCAATTTACTTCAACATTTATATACGAAATTGTCGATTAGTCAAGGTGTAAGGTTATTGATAAAAAAAATGTTAAGAGTTTATGAAAAAATATATATTCCAAAATTTACAATTTTACAAGAACAAATTTCAAATAGCAACTAATTGATAAGTATTTGATCCTTTTAGGAGTAGGTAGGAATGGATGTGCATTGCTTCTATGAGATCATTTGGGTCTCCAGCGACGCCAGCCGATTTATGGATTTGTATCAACTCTTGTCTAGTAAATATATCTTTACCTGATTGATGAGATCTACGACTTAATGCATCTAAAAATCTTTTCACCTGAAAAAAAAAAGTAATGTGTTTAAATAAGTATTGTAATTTCCAACCCCCTTAAAAAAAAGGACCTCCTTCTCAATATGTTGTGTATTCAAATTATAATGTTTGTTGATTTATATTTACTAACCAAGAACTGCCATATTTTTAACTTTTTTTGAAAGTTACTTTTTAATTGTATAAGGTATACTTTCAAATTGGACTCTTAGTTTTTTTTATCAAAATCGGTTTAGTAGTTTGGTTTTTAAACAATAATAACTGTAATTAGTAAGTCATCCAAACATTTCGTTTGCATTGTGTATTTTGCTTTTGAAGTCAGTTTTTTAGTATTATTTATATCTACAATATTATTCCTCTTGATAAAATTCACAAAAATGACTAACAAATAATTTACCCAGCATTTTTTTTATATATAATGGGTCAGTTATAAATATGGGAGAGCATTTACAAGGGATTATTGAAAATTAGCGATGAGTTTTCTGTTTATAATAAGTTAGGATATCCGGCTTTTAAAAATAATAAGAGAATAAAATGATTACAAAAGTTTGTTGGTACCAATAAGAAGTTGCGTAATAAAAAAAAGTAATCATTGATATTTATAAGCTGCTGAAGAATAGATTGGGAGATCCCATAGCGAACATGGTTAGCGTAAAGATCAACAAAATATTTTATATAAAAACTAATAATTTTAAGTTATTGTTATAACGTTTATTAGGGTTCATCATTATGAATGGTCGCAAAGGTGAAATGTCCAAGGAACTGTGAGGTAGTTATTTAAGTACTGTGCAATTTATATCAACATCGAGGTTTTAGTATTGCTAAAGACATTTAATAACTTTAATTATTGTTTTGTAGATGAAAAGTAAATTTAAAACAAAGTTACCTTATTTCGAGAACTAACTCCAGAGCCATTGATCGAGCGTGATAATTCTATATTGCCGAATTCGTCGCTAAACGTGTCCATAAGACTGTGTTTTACTAAACTTATTACGTCATATGCATCCTGAACAGTCGCTTCTTCTCTCAAGTCTACTCTTGCTCTAGCCTATTAATCATAAGATAAGGTTAATAATTGGTCATACAAGTCTGTCTTAATATTTTAAACGCGAACGTGTGTTTGTTTGTTTTTTGTGTCTTTTCCGTTAACTTAAACTTTTGCGTAGAAATCGTTAGGCATACATAAAAAAAAAAAACATTTGAAACAGAAAAGAAGTACTGTTTTTGACAGTAAAAAGATTTTTATATGGTCTTTCAGTACAACAAAACCTACATAATGCAATTGAAGATGCAGACAAAAAAAAAATATTTAAAAAAGTCCTGTTTAATCGCGTTTGTTACATTTGAGTAGGCTTGAAAACTAGTATGCAATGAAAGCAGCCTCATTTATAATGATATATGCAAATAAATAGAAATCACATAGGGGAAACTACGGACACAAACAATTTAATAATCTTGACATACTGTCTGATCAATAAATTTAGTTGTAATTTGGTACAATTATTATAAAATAGGTAAATTTCGAAAATTGAATCTTAAGGAGTGACATGGGGTCTCAGTTTTTATGGAAAAATCTCATCAGTGCAAGCAACTTTATGTGAAACTTACGTTGGCAATAATACGAAGAAAGTGTAAATTATAATATATATTATAATTAAATTGAAGTACCTGTGTGAGTCGTATACATGCTTCCAGTTGTCTGGTAGTTATGGGCGCGCCGTCATTACTGTGATGTTTATGACGAAGTTCTAAATAAAAGTCTTGAAGAATATTCGCCGCCTCCGTACTTAGCTTAGGATGGACATATCTTCTTGCGTATGCAATGTATTTCCGAAGTAATACTAATGGTAATGCGTCGATTTCTTCGCCGGGTTTGAGACGTAATCTTTTACTATAAATTAAAATTTTGTTTAATAGTATAAGTAATCATCAGTTTGTACTATATATTTATTATATCTCAATAATTATTTTTAAGTTAGTAACGGAAATTATATTGTTATTTATTACCTTGGGTGCATATAAAAAGAGAAAAATAATACTACTATAATTTACAGAATATATAAAAATTAAAATTATATATTGACTGTCTATCGGCAAAAACAAAATGAATTATTAGTTAAAATATTGATTTACCTTAGAGAAAGTTCACTCTCACTTTGGCTGGATTCTATGTTTGTAGCGAATTTACTTGCTTCAGCATTATCTTTTTTCTTTTTCTTTGCGCCTGAATGTAAAGCTAGCACATGCTCTGATAACATAGCATCAATTTTCTGAAACATACACATTTTTTAAATGATGTAAACAAGTAATGTATTAATTTTTTAAATTCATTTACCTCATCGGGCTGGTCCAACAAAATGAAGACTAAATCAAATCTTGATAATAGTGCTGAGTTCAGTTTTAAGTTTTCAGCAACTGTTTTTGATCTGTAATGATTAACAAGAATAATTTATTTAATAAACATTAAAATTTGAGGATGAACATTGCAAGGACTAAAAAATGTAAAGAACATCTAATCAGTCCATTATTATTAAATTTTTGTTCTATAAGCAAATTCACAAATCTTCATATCAGCATAATCCTGCAGAAGTTAATATAGTTGCGTTTCGTTTGGCAACTGAGAGAGTCAATATGTAGAATAGACAGAATTTATTAATTATTCCTTTTTAAATTTGTAACGCTGTTATGGCACCGTCTTACACTGTAAGTGTTCAATGGTTGACGGTACTTTAAATCAGCAGTACTTTAAACTAGCTTAAAAATGTCAAATATCAAAAAAAAAAATAGTATGTAGAGGGTAGATATTAGTATGTAGTCGCCATATGTAGACCTAATGGATGGTATGTAGCAAATTGTATGTAGAGGATAGTATATAGAGTTCAGTATATGGTGGATAATATAAAGCAGGTACACCGAAACGGGTAACAAGTAGCAGGCGGCGGATAGTAACTAGTGGCTGGGTTGTAATTAGTAGCGGCTGGCAGGTAGTAGGTAGCTCGTGGTGGATAGTAAATAGCAGGTGGCATGTGGTAAGTAGCTGCTGGCGGGGTAGTAAATAACCTGTGGCGGTTAGTTAATAGGTGCAAGTGGCAGGTAGTAAGTAATGGCTGGCGAGTAGTAAGTAGCGCGTGGCAGGTGACAGATATTAAGAAGCTGGTGTCCAATGGTACCTGCGGTAGGAGCCGGCGGCGGGGTTGGCGGCGGCCAGCACAGTGGCGCGCGCGGCGAGGCTGCACACCACGCCGCCCTTCGCCACGCTTACGCGCCGCTGCTCCATCGCCTCCAGCAGGCTGCTGTGATGCGCCGACATCTGATAATCGATAATATTCAATAGAAATTGATGTTTCATTTTTTTTAAGATTTCGTATGGGGTTCTACAGCTTCCATGGTCAAGAATAAAACTGAATTTATTAAGACTTTCCGTGAGTTTGCCGTATGTTATCAACTCTCAGAAGTTAATCCTTATATGTGACACTATCAGTTGGTGTAATAATATAGAGTACGTTTTTTTTCAAATTCAGCAGTTTTGATTCCTTCTTAGGCAAATTCATTTTTCAAAAAACTAATGATGCAGTTTTAGTTTTTATCAAAATCGGTCCCAAGACTCCTTACTAAGTATTTTTTGCTAATTCTCATAGTTTCGGATTTGGCCAACCACGCCAAGTTTAAAAAATTCACCTGTAATATTTCGTATTACTAGTAGGAAACTGTTCTTGTGCGACTCTAATTTGCGTTCAATCAGTTTATATGTAAATATTACGCTATTTCGCTAAATTTAAATTATTATTTTCTGTTGAATGTTTACAAATTGTCTCATTTAAATTTAGATATGACTAGTGATCTTATCATTCTCGAATACCTTTCTATGGATAAAAGCATTGCCTGTGATAAATGCAGTTTTTTGCTATGACCACTATTAATAGCTTATTGGTAAACTATAAACAAAAACATTAAAGTATGAGCTTCAATATAATTTTGCCTACCTTGTCTAGCTCATCAACACAACAAACACCTTTATCAGCTAATACTAAGGCACCAGCTTCGAGGGCGAAGTCACCGCCCGATTCACGGCCCAAAGCCACTGTTAAACCCCCAGCTGATGCAGAAGCTCCACAGACATACACACCTATAACAAAATTGACACTTGGTTTAAATAAGTATTATTATAATTTATCGTACTTTGCTTTTACTTATTTAATTTTTCCATAGCTTTGCTTGCATAAATATTGTTATGCCAGTCATTAGTTCATGTCTAAAAGTTCTGTCTTTCGGGAATTGTACTTTTTTTTGTGAAAGTTATCCTGATATAAAGTATACTGACAAAAGATATGCAAAATTTCATGATCAATTGAGTAGTTAAGATGTGAAATTTATACTATAATTAGTGTTGCGTGTGTTTGTAATAAATATATTACATTATACCTCTAGGAGCGGCGTGTGCAGCTGCTTGTAATAATTGTGACTTTCCTAAACCAGGATCTCCAACAATTAGCACATGAGGGTTAGATCTTGTCCCATTCTCAAACTCAGTTCCTCCGAAAAGGCCTAATATGAGACCAGCTTTAACAGCCTCTTGACCAAATATTGTGGGACATAGAGAATGAACGAGAAGTCTAAATACATAGTCCGAGGCGTGAATTTCCTTTAAAAATATAATTAATAAATATAAGGTATAGGGTAGTTTAAAATTTTTTTTTACTATACTAAAAGTGAAATGTATTGCATTTATTTTATTTAAGAATTAACGAAATTATATTATACTTTTTAGTTAATAAATAAATATATGAAAGCTTAAATACCTGGATTGCATAATAGTCTTTTAAAGTGAAAGATAATGTTGGATTGCTTAAGTTTCGTTGGCTATGTATGGAAACTGCTTCTACATATAATTGTAGTAACCTAGCAGCCCTTCGGCCATCTTCACCACCCTTGCTTTCGCCTCGAACCTAGCAAAATAGATATATTAGATAAAGAAGTTTACATAAAATAATTAACTCCAATAAAACGAACTTTTAATACTACTAATGTCTCTAATTAAGGCAGAAAGTTTGAAATGTAGGTAACATTAAAACAACCAATTTGAAAAAAAAAATTAAGTTATGGATATGCATTTTATGATTATTCATGTAATATTAACTTTAAATATTAATTTTTATTATTAGACAGATTAAAAATAAAATTTTTGTAAAAAAAAAAGTGTTCAATCAAATTTTTACCTGTACTATGCCAGTGACAGACAGAACATCCCCAGGGCAAGCACTACCAACTAAATCACCTTGAAGCTCTATTTCTACAGTTCTCGGTATAGTTCCTGATAGACTCTAGAAATAATAACCAGGTTACCATATAAACTTTAGTTATAATTTAATTTATTTTAATTAAAAATAATAATAATATTGTTGAAAATTATTAAAATCTAATATAAAATTCAATCCATTGTAATACATGATGCCTTTTACTTCACTATTAAGAAAGTATTTCAATATTTATTACCTGTGATTGTATCTCTTGTATTTTAGCTATTTGCCAGTCAGTGGTGTTTGTGAAAGGAGAGGACTGCAATGGCTCAAACTTATGACCACT
Organism: Hypolimnas misippus; assembly: GCA_037950945.1. Taxonomy (NCBI): domain Eukaryota; kingdom Metazoa; phylum Arthropoda; class Insecta; order Lepidoptera; family Nymphalidae; genus Hypolimnas; species Hypolimnas misippus. The sequence continues at coordinate 7,280,932 of JBBEEQ010000017.1, forward strand.
CTTGCAACTTTGACAAAAGTTTGGAGCTGTAAAACAATTAGTAATATATGTATACACAAAGATATCATACTATACCGAGTTTTTGAAAAAAAAATTGAGATAACGATATCATATCTCATTTATGCAACAACTCATCTTAAAAGTGTAATTCTGGTAAATAGATAATGGTAGTCACAATAAAAGTTTTTCGATAATGAGCCAGGAGGGGGAAGGGGAATGATTGCCCCTTTTGCCTGGATTAGTACCTAAATCATTTTGTGTTTCCTATGGACTGTCAGCTGTAGTGATTTTGATGTAATATTTCGCTTTGGAAGCAACTAAATCAATAATTAATTTTTTGACAAGAGGATCACTAAAAACATAAAATAATAAATATACCTGTAAATACGCCTTGAGGTTGCATTACAGCTTGAGTGTTGTGACAACTTGAACATTCAAATGCCATTGAAGTGCATATCAGGCCAACACTTCCTACCCTTATAACCGTGCCTTTAATTGTGACTAATTTTCCTAAAAATCATAAATGCTGTAACTTGATTATATTATTTAATACTTTAAAATTTTAAATACGTACTTTAATTTGAATTAGCATAAAACAAAAATAAAAATTTATATGTACATACCAAAATAATTAACTTTTAAATTTGAAATTGGAATAACAGGTTCATGATTTAATATTCTGACCCGTATGCGAGATTCACATTTTAGTTTCTGTAATTACATATAAAAATTACTCCAAAAAAAAAAATTAAAACAAGATAATTACAGAAAATAGTTACCTCATGCAAGCAATATTCCAAAATCCTAAGAGTTGTTTCTGGATTTTCAAATAAATCGCTTTGAAATGAAGGCCAATTATTTTTAAAGTCTGAGTCATTTATCACATTCTGTACATCTAAAGAGACGCTGCGAGTTTGGTCAATCTTTTCTAAATCAAATAAACTCCTATTTTTTTCTATGTAATCATGGAAGCTCTTAATATTTTTAGCCATTTCTGAATTCGATGATTGTTCTGAAAAGGCATATTATTATATCAAGACTTAAGCAAAATAAGTATTTTTTCAAGACAGGTTGACAAATACCTTCAGATGGAAAATAAAGTTTCCATACATTTTTTCCAGAATATATAGGTATTACAATAGGTACTTGATTGACTGGAGCTCTTGAAGATTTAGATGTACTACTAGATGCCAAGAATGAAGATGATGTTGAATCGTTAAGGCTGCGATTTTCAGACGTATTCTTTGACGGTCTTTTATTTCGGTACCAATTATTTTTATATCGACCTCTCCAACTGCGACGCATTTTATTAATTATTTTATATTAAGAAAACATAAACTGGAATAATTGAACATATATTTCAGGATCTTCAATTTCACAGTTTTGCGCGCTTTTTTGAGAGGTAAGTAACCACAGATAAAAGTATTTACATACACTGATTAATCATGACTTGGAATCATAATGACTAAAAATCGATCAATCGAAAATCGATTTGAAACAATCAATTTCATATTTTATACTCAAATCCCTAGAATCGAATCAATTTGCAATAAATATCCCAACAAAAATAATTTATATAGTTAAAAAAAATTAATTTTAAAAATTTCGAATGTATTATTTTGCTTTACTAACACGCCTTTAGTTATTAAATAAAACGATATAAATAACAAAAATACAATCCGGTTTCAAAATTAAAATAAAAAAGAAATCTTTTTCTAAATTTTATGAAAAAATTATTGCAACAAATGTTCAGTACCATAAAAAAGTGTATTTTATATAATCGACTTATTATAAATCGATTAATATTAAAATCGATTAGTTTTCACCTCCCTGGCGAAACGCAATATTTATGTTGTCAAAGATAGTATTTTGGCGGTTTATTTTAATAGTGGTAGTGCATTTAATTTTATATATTGTTAAAGATATGTTTAACCGCATTTAACTTTTACAATGACTACTTTTTGAGGTCTCAATAAACACCACAAAATATATTGAAATGACCCTCAAGAATCAGTAAATAATCTATTGCTTGATAAAGTGAAATCTTTATATATTTTTGTATATTATGTTTTACCTTGTAATAGCTTCGTTTAGGTAAATATTCATATTATGTTTCTTTCTACTGTTGCCTTATTTGTGTCAGCATCTATAAACAACAATCGTTGTTTTTTAATCATATCCTCGCAGGCTTTATCAATATATATATATATATATATATATATATATATATATATATATATATATATATATATATATATATATATATATATATATATATATATATATTGATATATATATATATATATATATATATATATATATATATATATATACTCCACAGCTACCGGACGTATATTTATGTCTGTCTATATTTATTGAAATGTGATCGTTGTTGAAGATATCGGAAAAAATAATGTGGACTGAAAGCTCTTCAGGCATACACCGGGTTAACCAATATAGAATGAAAGCGACATATAACAGAATTATGCTCATTTAAAAGAACTCTTAAAAACTTACATTTACGCGGACGAAAACTAGTTTACCTATGTTTAGGAGTTGAGGTGACATTTCCGGTCTTGTTTGTTCTTCGTGACTAGATGCTGCCTGAGTTGGAAGCCAACCCCTATTGGAAAAGCAACTTTATTGTTAAGCAACTGTAATGTATTTAACTATTTCCACAAAGTATTCTTAAATTTTGAAAAGCCAAGGCACTTTAATGATACGGTTATTTGTTACGGCGTTGTAGTACTTATCTGATTAGTTCTGACTTGGTCTTAACCCCCCTTTTATAATTTATCGTTGATATTTACGACATTGAAGTACAAGTACTTACATATAATAGTTTATTGCAATGGCCATGTACCACAGAGTAAATACAATTATTCCTTCTCCCATACTCTCTTCACGGGCTGTAAATGTAAATTAACATAAGCACAAAATTCATCAGGAATGGCAAGCGTAATAAATGAAAAAAAAAAGAAACTATGTGTGGTTTACAGTACACTTTTACTTACTTGATATGCATATTTTCTGTACATATTTGTTTTTTGTTTGGCGATTTTGTGGATGTTATAGCTGTTAAAATATCTCTACAGTAAGATAACCTTATGTTATGTAAATTGTCAAAACTATTTATAAACGAAATCTCATTCAATATAATAAAATAATACGTAACTTGATAGTTCGCTAAAATTCGTTAATAGCATTAATACTGAGTTTTTAAAAATATTGATAAACTGTGCGTATTTTCCTAAGAATTACATATGTAAGTTTTACTCTCCTAACTGATATAAAATATTTTTCTTATAGTTTTGGTTATTAAAATTGCATTTTTGTTGGCTTTTTAAAAGATTTAATACTTTTTAAATTTGGAACTTTTCCTGTACAATTCAATGAAAACTGTCAAAGTTATTAAACAAAAAGATCTGAACGTCTTTAATGTGAATTTATAATAATAAAAATAATTGAAGAAATTTTAATATTTAATTATAAATAATTAAAAAGAAATGTCAAAAGAAGCTGATGAGAATCCACCGGATGCTATAGCATCTGAAGAACCTGGCGAAGCAGCTGTTTCAGGTGACCCTTCCCCTGAGAGTCATGTGGATGATGTAGAGCACACTGCTGTAAAAATAGACGAAAGTGTTAGGAGAATGTCTAGAAAACAATCCATTTATCCAGCTACACCTGGAACATCAACACAAGTCGTTGACATTGATAGGACTGCCTTAGACGCTATTCTCGATGTTTCTTCAAGACTGAAAGATATTCAAAAGAAAAGCAAAGTTTCTATGAGTACTTTGGCCTTAGCTCACGAGTCTTACAAGGATAAACAAGTAAATAAAGCTGTTAATTAATAGAACGTGTTTGATTTTAATAACCTTTCTTATTAAATAATTATTGTAGGCGAAAGCGAAAGAGGCTCGTAATAACAGAATAGGAGGACTGAAGTCTCAGAGTAGATTTTTACTGGAAAGTGCTGCTGCGCTACTAAATAAACCAGTTGAATATTTATTGGTAATGAAAGTTTTATAATAATAGATGTTTTATTCTGTACTCCGAAATAATATTAAAATATTTTATCTTAATAATATTTTCAGGACGGCGTATATGACGCAGATATTCATATTGATATTCTAGATAGCGCTTTAGTTGAAGGCGGTAGAAACTGTTTCGTCCTCTGTGATGCTTTTTTGCCACCTCTGAAAATGGGTCAGTTTTCAGTAACATTAGCTGTTATCCATCCCGACTTCTTACGGGTTAAGCTAAAAATGTAGCTAAAAAAGTAGTATATTTGAAGTAAGCGTAATCCAAATTTGACTAGAAGTTCTTAAGATTAATACGTTCGAACAAACTAATAAACTATTTAGCTTTATATTAATATAGCTTTGTTTATTAATTTAAGTAAATTATTTAATTGAACATTTGGTTACTAGAATCTGGCAGATTTGTCCCAAATCAGAAAGGTAAGATAGAGAGGACATATATTTCTGATGCGGCAACTATTGGAACTGAAGGAATGTGCGTAGCGATGTACAGAATTAAAAACAAAGCCGTTGATATGAAAACAGTTGCAGATGTAAGAAAGGATTTACTTACAACACGATATAAGAATTAAGAAATCTTGCAAAATTTTGTAATTGCAATCATTTTAGGATTATTACTTGGTGATATTTGATATGAATCAAGAAACAGAAAACGTTGTATCTGGTATATTTAAGACCATGCGGCGTGTTTACGTACCAGCGTTACAAGCGTGTGAGGCATGGGGAGATTTAAACCCTCCTAACCCCAAAAGTGAAGATATAATAAAAAGTTATATATCAAAGATTATGCTGTTTATAGATTATCTTGCAAGTAAGTGAACAGTTAATCTTAAATACTACTTATATTTCATACTTATCATCTACTTCAGATTTTATTACAAATAGTTTCAAAATTATATAAATATATTACCCATGAATTACATAGAGAAGACTTTATTAATGGCAACATTTCTTATGCATATTAAAAAAGTTAATTTTCCGTTCATTAGAAACGAAAATAGATTTGGATTGTTGTACGAAATTTAAAATAAACTTGATTCTCTACGAAGAAGAATTAGCTGACCAGGAGAAAATGAAACTAGCGGTGACTAAAACCCATGTGCTAGAGGAAATTTGTTCTTTCGTAAAGCAGTGGGTCAAACAGATAATGATGGTACGGTACTTATAATAACTGACGGAGGACTTTTGAATAACATTTTAAAATGTCTTTTAAGTATTTGATAGGGTTCTCTTTAGACCTTGGTATATCCTTTGAATTAAATAAATTGTAAATGTAATTTAAAATTTTCTCTAAATTATTTAAAAACGGAAGATTGTTTTGTTGTACACATTGTATACTAAATAAATTCTAACACAACAAAAGTTATAGTACGTTAATTAGGTTTTAGTGCAAAGTCAACAACTTCGTCGAGAACCTGCGAACATTGGACCATTAGCAGAACTAGATCACTGGCGCCGACAACTCACTTCTTTCACTTCAATCATAGAACATATTAAAAGTGATCCTTGTCAAATGTATATTCATACGTTAATCCGAGCGAAGTCTAAACTTATTAAGGTAATTAATGACCTCAATAAATTATTTTCATTTTTCTTTCACAGTCAGTCTGATTAATATTCTAGCTGAAATGTTATTTTAATGGGCAAAGCCGTATTATTATGATCCATAGGCAATCTGCCTCTGTATCACATAGTGTGTGTAATTTAATTTTACTTATGAAGTACAAGCATTTTTATTTTGGATTTCGCAGAAATGGCGCCTCATCGACAACCAAGTAACCGACTATTATAACGAAGCGTTCGATAATGTGAAATATTTATATGCCTTAGAAAAGTACTGCGAACCACTTTATAGGTTATTTAATATTTTATTTATTATTCTGTTTTTACGTTTGTTTAAATAGCTAGTAACTGTGTTTTGCGGTTTCCCTCAATTTGAATCAATGCGATTATACTGCTTCAATAGGTCTTAAGTGTGATCTTATAAAGTCTTATTGATGTAGAGCCTAACAGTAATGTAGCTCTCTGACTATAGTTCGTATTCGACCTCATTTTGACAGAAGATCGACGTGAAGTAGCTACTATAGCTACGTTTCATATGGTGAGTGAGTGAGCTGGATGTCACAATCTCTCCTCAATTCCTTTCTGCACTTGCTATTTCCTTTCATCCTTTATTCCTTTTTAAGATGGCAACGCATATGTTGTTCCTCTGATGCTACAAATTTCAATTGACAGCTGTGAATATGAGCTGTCGTGTCTCTTCGTTTAGCGTAGTTTTTAAAATATAATAAAAAGCCTTTTTGTAATTTAAATCGGATCGTTATTTCTTAAGATCATCGCCTTTAAACCTAAAGCACACAAAACTCTTCAGAGTTATATATTACGGAATATATTAAGTAGGTATTATAATCTATTTTTCGTTCGGTTCAAGATGCGATCCACTTACAATGCAACAATTTATTCCGGGTCTTCTTTACACGGTTCGAATGGTATACGCCACGTCACGATACTACAACACCACGAAGCAAATTTCCACCTTGCTTGTGAAGGTTACCAATCAGATCCTCAACATGTGCATGGATTACTTGACGAATGGTGATAAAAAGACAATCTGGAATCAGGACAAACTTAGATTTATTAAAAAGGCTAAGGTAAAGTAAAAAATAAAGTAACAGCAAATGTCTCACTGATGGGCAAAGGCCTCCTCTTCTATTGAGGAGAAGGCTTAGAGCTTAATCCACCACGCTGCTCCACTGTGGGTTGACGTATAAAAATATGTCAGAATTTCTTCCGGCACGTGCAGGTCCTACGATGTTTTCCTACACCGCCGAAAAGGTAAAAGGCAACGGTATTATTTTGTAAATAATTTATAATCGGGCTTCAAAAATGTTTATAGAAAACATTTTAGAAAATATTTTTATAAAATACTCGGTTATGTATATCTATTCACTTTTTTGATATTATAATCCCAATTAATATTTAAAAGCAAATGTTTAATAATTTTCCATTAAAAAGCTGAGACACATAAATAGAAACGAAGACAATTTTTAAATATTAAATATTTTCAGTTATGTTTGAATCTGTATAGTTTTTATCGGGAATGTTACAACGAGACTCAATTAGAGATGATGGAGGCTGCAGATGAACGACCTTTCGATTGTTCTGAAATGTATATCTTTGGAAAGTTCGAAACTTTCCGAAAAAGATTACTGAAGGTAAAATAATAATAGCAGAGTATTTTTCTTTTAATAAAAAAATGTTTAGACTTGATTTTTCACAAAACTTTCGTCAGTCAACAATTTTATCTATAAGTTTTTGTATTCAATATATTTTTGAGTTATATAAATTATTATATATTGATATTGAGGGTGACGAACATAATAAATCGCAATATTTAATATTTGTCCAATCTCTAGATTGTAGATCTATTTCAAACGTACATAACATATTATGTTCTGAACAAGACAACACTAGAAGGTATTGAAGAGTTTGCGATAAATTTTAATAAACTTTTCAAAACTATTTCATCAAAAACCTACGACGCTTTGGATCACAGGTACGTGATGAATATTCAGCAGTAGAGTTGTGTCTGCTAACTTATACACTTTAGCTAAGATTTGCGTTTATTTTTTTGAAAGGCGACCAGATTTCGACAAAGACTATAAAGTGTACAAAGACGGTGTAGCGACACAAGAATTGCTGTTGGAGAATTTTATGATTACGGTAAATACTCGTTTTTTATATTCAATATTTTTTATTTATTTTTACTGATATGCTTATTTCTTGAGTTTTATTAGATTGAGACACTACACTCAAAACTGAAAATCGTGGTTTTAGTTTATTCTTACGTATACGTTTAGTAGGGAAATTATTTTTAATTCAGCCCAAAATTATTTCTCTATTTTGAATTGTAGAGTGTCAACAAGTGTCCTACAACAGAAATCGCCTTACATTTACTGGAAAGATTCAACAAGCTACAGCTCGATTGCTTGTACTTAGAAGATCAATACTACGATCTAATAAGCAAATATACGGCTGAGATCGAATCTATCCGTGATAGGTACTTTTGAATAATATCTATAGTACTTATTAGAAAATAATTTTTAATATTTTAACATCAATTTTTTTGCTTAAAAATAACACTTTAAAATGGTACAAGTAGTAATTTAGCAGCAAGATATCCTTGATTTTGTAAAATGTTGGAATATTATTATAATTGGTCGTTAATGTTTGGTCAATAAACCGATCCAGTGATCAGTTAAGTAAATATAAAAGTGAAATCTTGAAATTACTGTTTTGTTACTAAAATAATTTTTTTTTAGATATAATGAAGAACGGGAAAATCCTGATCTTCCGAGGAATATGCCTCCAGTTTCCGGGAGAGTGATGTGGATACGTTTTTATGATAAAAATATTGATTTTCCTATGAAAGAGTTTATGAAACATCATGAAGTTATCACACATATGGTAATAACAGCGATTTAATTTCAAAAATATATTTTTTGTAAGATGGTACTAAAAAAAAATCTTCTCATTTAGAATACGCAGCGATGCATCAAATTGTTTAACGTGATGTGCATAGTTTTTACTGAATTTGAATATATTTATCACTATGCCTGGACAGAAAATGTGGGACAGGTAAATTATATTAACCTCTTTTCATGAGTTCAAACAATTTGGAAAATAAATAGTTAAAAAAACTCATCCTGTATAGTAGTATATTACAATACAATAGAATACATATAATCTTTATTAATTTTTTTCTTACAAGGTGAGATTGGGGCTGGTATCTCCTCTTCTTATTCGTCACCCAGTGACCAACAGGTTCATTGTGAACTTTAATATTTACATACCGGAATGTATTCGAGAAGTCGAGTACATGTGGCAGTTGGGTCTCAGTAAGTGTAATGGATTTATCGTTTATAATTATATATTTTTTTTATTTTTTTTTATATATGGGAAACAAACAGTGAGGTAAATAATTATTACTAAAGCTTAAACCAATAAAGTTTCCACTAAAAAATAGTATAAAAATAATTCCACAACGCAAAAAAAAAACATAACTTAAGCCATTTTTTCCCCTTATAAATTTCTATAAGCAATGTAACATTTGAGGGTTTTATTTTATTTTACAGATAGTTAGGTCTTTTTTAATCGTCTTGGAAAAAAGAATTTTTTAATATCTATGTTCATTGGATTATAATCCTTTTTGATTTATGTTTCTAGGCGTACCTGACACAGCTCAAATTGTTGCATTTTGCAAGGAAAAAATATTTGCAGATTATGAACGAATGAAGTATTTGGTGGATAGAAACGATCAGATTAGAAGGTTATATTTTTAATGGTGTCTGACTGAAAGTTCGGTTTCGGTTCGGTCGAGTTTTGGCATAAAAATGGGTTTCACATCCCATTTGTTATGTTGATCATCGATTAGTGAAACTAACTGACTAGTGAAATTAGTGAAAGACTGTCTGATATAATAACGTCTTCTTTATTTTTCTCTCAAAATATTATCCTTGTAAGGAAGTTTCGGTTTCAGTTTTAAAAACCACTTTCGGTGGAAAACTATTTATTAACATACACATCGGAAATCATACCTTTTACTGTTTTAGTTAAATCTTGTAAAAATAATTTTGCTATTCAAAATGTTTGATGGTGCAATAATAAAACTTAAGAAATACCTAGTGATTTTTCTGAAATTTTAATTTTAATGATAATTTTAGGAGTATGCCTAAGCTATACCTTCCATTACTACGTGCTCAGCTAGTAAAGATGGATAGTGCTTTTCAACCAGGCCTATCTAGTATTACGTGGACCTCCTTAGAAATTGGATCCTATTGTGATAATATAGAGCGTGTGCTAGATATAGTGGATCTTTTCGTTAAGGAGGTTTGTTTGTGAATAACATTCTGAATGATTTTTTTATAAATTCCTATAATGTACCTAGTATACTTTGGTAGTACTGAAATGTTCGTAATTGGATGCTGATAAGCAATAATGTGTCAACCCACAAAAAGTCAAATTCGAAGATATTGATGAATTTAATAATACATTACCTATTTATCATTATGAAAAATAATTTCAAGTAATCTAAACTAAATGAGTATGGAAAAAAGTTTGTTTTTTATAATTTCTCGAATTTCAAGTGCGTTCCATATTTTGCAATTCATACGATAATGTAAAATATTTGAAAAACTTATTATTTGATAATACATTAAATATATCAATCTAATTTTAATTCTTTATACCTTTTATCAAAATAGAAAGAAAAGATGGAGATATACGTCTTCAAACAAATCGATTCAGAATAGGTTTGACATCTTTAGACGCCATTTTCTCAAAATGAAGTCCGTGTGGCTTGACTCATTATTGCTTATCAGCTTCCAATTGTTTCTTAATATAGGAATTTAGAATATAAAATAAATAATAGCGACTGGTGGTTTGGTAAGAAAATACAATTTTCTGTATTTTCGTTAGGTTATTGATATCAAGGAAGCTCGTATTGATGCTATATTGCAAGCGATAACTAAAACATTATTGGTTTATCTTCCCGAACAAGCAGTGGATCCAAATTTGTTCTATGAAGATAACCTTATTAGACGGGATGAAATAGGTAAGATAGATACTGAACTTAACATTACAGACTCTTTTAAAGGATTTTATGAAATCAATTTCATATTTTAATTTTGATAGCACAAGACTTGCAACAAAAGTCTTGGAATGCGGAAATTGCTGTAATAGAACTTATAAATAAATTCTTGGACAGTGTTCCTTCTCAGCAGATTCGAGATCTGAAAGATAACTGGTAAAGTATCCTTGATCATAACTTAAATTGAAATAAAGTATTGCAAAAGTATCACGCTAAACTTTAACAGATTTGAATCATATTTTGCAGCATAATATATGTTTTTTTTTAACAGAATATTTTTTATTTTATTCGTTGTTCTGGTTGGTTTTTGCTGATTATGTATTTTAGGTTAGATACGGATAAAGCTTTAAAGCAAGTCACGTCAGCCACTAGAGTTTTTCCTGAGGATGCAGGTAATTAGTCTTTTAATGAATAATTAATTTTGATGTTTTTAATATTTATGTCACTTATTTATTGAGATTAAATAGCATAAAGTATTCTTGTAATATAAAAGTAGTCTTAATATTAAAAATTTAAATAAAATAAGAGATTTTTATTCTCTTTGTGTTTTTCCACGATATATTCATTATTATAATTAATATTTTCTACTTAGCTTTCTTGGAAATTGAGAATCCCGATAGGTTTGAGCCCACACATGCGATTAACGAATGCAATGAACTATTTGCCTATTTCGCTACGAAGTGTTTGGAATCTCTTATCAAATGCACGCGACAAAGTTTAGATATATTGAGAAAAAGAGCGTCAGTTTCCAGGTAATTAATTAAAAGTTTAAAACTTAGCGCATTAATGTATATTTACTTTTTATATATTTTTACCATGTTTTTGATAAACCAAGTACCTACATTTTCTTAATTTTGATAATAAATATTATAGCTTTCTAACAATGACTACTGACCCTGAAGAACAAAAGAAATTAAAACCACTAATGTTGACCATGATGTTTTTGGAAATTCCAAAAATATTGATTAAACCTTCTTTAGAAGAGATTCAGTCTGCATTTTCACAGGTGATATTTAATGAATTAGATGTATTTTATATTTTTCTGTCGTAGCAGTAGTATTTTCGAAAAGTGCTAAATTATTCCAATTGTCAGGTTGTGTTAAATTGCATAATGGATATACATCGTAACGTGTTTATGTGGGGCCAGCAAGAAATAATTAAGAAGGAGAGGATGAAAGGACACTCTCTTACAGCTACTAGAAGTGTTAGTGGTAAGAAAGAAAAACGTGATCCATATTTGGATGCTGATAAGCAATAATGTGTCAACCAACAAAAATTCAAATAGGGAGATATTGATGTATTTTGATACTGCATCACCTATTTAACATTATTAAAAAAAATGTAAGGTCATATAAACTAAAAAAGTACGGAAAAGCTTTCCGAATTAAATGTTTACAATTTCAAGTGCGTTCCATATTTTACAATTTATACAATAATCTTATATATTTGAAAAACTTTTTATTAGATAATATATTAAGTACATCAATCTGCTTTTAATTCATTATACTTTTTATCAAAAAAATAAAAGAAAAGATGGATATATACTTCTTCAAACATATTTGTTAAGAACAGGTTTGACATCTTTAGATGCCATTTTCTCAAAATGAAGTCCGTGTGGCTTGACACAGTATTGCTTATCAGCGTCCATTTAATGTACGTAACGTAAATGGTAGATTATTCAATATCTTAAATTCGAGCAGACATTATATTTAGCTGTATAATACTAACGTTACTATAATCAATAGTAAATGATTATTTCGTGCATACATAATATCTTAAATGTAAGTTGTACGATGTAGTTTCGAAAACGCATAATCATCAATATAATACACTAGCTGCCCCTCTCGGTTTGACCCGTGATTCTGGTTACTGCTCTTCCCCTATCAGTCGTATCGTGATTTAATTTAGCCTATAGTCTTACTCAGTAAATAAACTATGTGATACTAAAAGAATTTTTTCAATTCGAACCAGTAGTTCTTGAAACTAGCGCGTTCAAAGAAACAAACAAACTCTTCAGCTTTATAACATTAGTGTAGATAAAACAAAAACATTAAAGATGATTAAGTCATTGGATTCCTTGTAATTTTGCACTTTTTAATGCTTTTAAGTTATTTTCAAAACATCGTTTTGTAAAATATGGTTTTAGCCGGCTCCAGATCAGGTTCTAATATAGTGGGAATCAGAAGTTACTTTCGAATGGTATCGGAGCACAAAGATATCGTGCGAGCAGTGATGGCGCTTCAAGGGATGATGTATATGTTCAAACCAGATATTGCCAAACTGTTAGATGTACGATTCTTTATTTATTCTATTATTCATGGCAAGACATTTCAGCGCAGAACGTGTTTAAGTATTTAAGGATCTTTCATTAGTTTATTTAATTTGAAATGGAAAAATTGAAGGATGGGGAAGGCTATTGGGCTTAAAGTTCTCTCACTCACTGTACGAAATACAACTTGTTATACAATATTAGGTACTTCATACCCATCTTCTGTGAGAGAGAGGTGCTGCCCTAGTCGAGCCAACCCGTATACGAGCATTAGTCAGTACAGCACAGTCAATATGTTACAGCAAGTCTCTACGTCAATAAAAGTGAATAAAGGATGGTACCAATTTTAAAGTTGACTTTTTGTTCAGGGTTATACTAGATTTTCTCATTTATGGGATGAAAACAGAGTGCAAAAAGTTCAAGATTTCGTTGATACGAATCCTTTAAACGTTATCATCCGTGATATGTTCAAGAAGTACGAAAACCAAACGGAAGAAGTTCTCAACTTACCCGAGAGGCACATTATAGGATCCATTCAGATAGATATGGGTACATATAGTTCCATTAAAATATTTTTGTAAAGTAATCGAATTCTCAACAGATGCTTTCTTTTAGATAAAATTAAATTAGCATTGCATATTGAATCTGTGGAGTGGAAGAGAATTCTAGGTAAATTATTGAGCCAAGCCTATAAAGACAGGGTGCTTAAATTGATGCAATTTATAAAAGACCGTATGAAGACCATGAGTAAGAAAATTAAAGACTTAGATGATGTTAGAGTGGCAATGTTGTGTTTGGAAATGATACGAGAGGAATTTATTGGGTAGGTATATATAAAAACTTTCGCGAATTATATTATTTATGTTTTAAATAACGGGGCTGATCGCGACTACTAATCGTTATAATTGCTCTTTTATTTTCCAACGTTTTGACGAAGTTGCAATCAAAAGCGAGTCAACTCGTGATCACGATGGATGCAACTTCTTGTTTTATCTTTTTAAGGGTTACACTGACAATGAAATTTGTTCTCTATACAGCAATTTGTGTGACTATGTAATTTCTCAACAAACCTTCGTGATTATATTAATTAAATATTATTTTCCAAAAATAATATATAACGTTTTTGTACATTTAATAAATATATTATTTGTGTTGGATAACATTTAAATAAGACTACTTAGTAAATAATATTGATATTATTTAAATTATTTTGATAATTGTCATTCAGAATGGACGTAGAATTAGATCTTATTGAAGAGAGTTATGGTACTTTCCTTCAATTCAATATTGATATACCCAAAGAAGACGCCGACATGGTATATGGATTGCGATATGCTTTCCAAAATATGTTGTCAACGGTAAGTTTGATGTTAATGTGTGAAGATATAAGAAAACAGTGCACGTACGTAGTGCAAAAGATGTATATGTTACAGTCAAAGCTCTGAAAAATTCAATTGTACTTTTATCTAGTAAGATCATTTAAAAATAGTACTTTTGACTGAAATGCCTGTAAAGTTTTTACTGTAACATATGTACAACGACAACTTTAATTCGTCTTTGGTTTTCTTAATAAACATATTAATAAATCTAAGAGGAATTTATACAATTTTTAATTAGAAATTAATATTGTTATTGATATAGTTGTCTTAAAAAGTGATTTATTTTTTCAGGCTGCACAAGTCCAACAAAGAATAGTGGACATGCAAGGTCCTCTCCAGAAGGAACTAACTGATGGCGTTGCAGCTTTCAATACAGATGTACTTAAGTTCGATGCTGATTACGAAGCTTTTGGACCTATGACGCCTGGTCTGACAGCAAGAGAAGCTAGTGATAGGTAAATTAAAATGTGGATAAATGTATTATATAGCGGAAGAATATGTATGTTTGAACGAGCTGATGTCAGGAACTACTGGTTCGAATTGAAAAATTCTATTTATTTTAGATAGTTTATTTATTGAGGTAGAATATAGGATTTATTACATCACGCTAAGACTTATAGGAGCAAAGCAGTAACCATAAACGCAGGTAAAACTGCAAGGGACAGCCAGTTATTTAATAAAAGTGTTGTGGTTATTTGAGAGTTTTTAAATTTCAGGGTGATTATGTTCCAATCGAGATTCGACGAATTGTGGCGTCGGTTTGAAATGTACTCAAGCGGTGAAAAGTTATTCGGTATGGAAGTAAAGGATTATCCCATTCTACATCAGAAGAAGAAGGAATTCAATTTGCTTAGCAAACTGTTCGTAATTTCGTCGAAATATCGGATAAAAATATGCCGCAATGTCCTTTATTAATTTGTAATTTATAATATTGTAGGTACAGTCTTTATTTATCAGTAATGAACTCGATAGATGGGTATTTTGAAACGCCTTGGGTAGCGATTGATATCGAACAAATAGTTTCCCAATTGGCAGATTTTGATCTAAGGTAATAAAGTATTGTATTTATTCGATGGTCTGGTTAATTTCATATCATCTTGAGTCACTGACTTTGATTTTTTCCTTTGTGTTTTTTTTAAATTTCTTTTCTTTTTATTACTCGAATGTTGAGACGAACAAAATAAATAAAAAAGACGATATTTTGTGATCTAAACGCACAGATTTTAGTTTGTTACTTATTTTACCAGGTTTTGTATTATAAATATAAACTATGTTATACTTAAAAAAATATTTAAAATTTAAAATATAGATGTCGAAAGTTGCCAAGGGGGATGAAAGATTGGCCGGCTTATATAGATTTGAAAAATAAGATTGACGACTTTAACCAAACATGTCCTTTACTGGAGCTGATGGCAGATAAATCTATGAAAGATAGACATTGGAAGCGATTAGAGAAACTAATGAGTGAGGAATAGATTCTTTAAATATTATTTACAGGCAATTACACACTAAATTAATTAATTATTGGTGTTTTCAGACTGTGTACTCGATGTGGAGTCCGAAACATTTACTCTAGCCAATGTTATGGAAGCACCACTGTTAAAGAATAAAGAGGATGTTGAAGTAACTCAAATGATTATATTTCTTGAAAATTAATGAATATCGATGCATATGTACGAATAATTGAGCTAAATTCTCAAAAAATTAGTAAAATATTCATATTTCAGGATATATGCATCAGTGCAGTAAAGGAAAAAGATATAGAAGCAAAATTGAAACAAGTGATAGCAGATTGGGCGGTTGTAGACCTTACATTTGCGCCGTTTAAAAATCGAGGGGAGCTGCTGATCAAACCACAAGAGACGCTCGACATAATAACAATGCTTGAAGATTCGTTGATGATTTTAAATTCGTTAGCGTCAAATAGGTGAGTATTTTTTTTATCGTATTCAACAGTAACATTATGCAAGTAATGGTGAATAAAATTTATGCAAGAATTAAATTTTGATTTCTAAATGACTTGAAGACTTGTGTTCTCTTCCGTGTGAAGGTATAATGCCCCATTCAAAAGGGATATATTGTTGTGGATAAACAAATTGGTTGGTACCACGGACATCCTGGAGAAATGGCTTCAGGTGCAAAATTTGTGGATGTATTTGGAAGCTGTGTTTGTTGGCGGGGATATTGCCAAACAATTACCGGCCGAGGCGAAACGATTTGCGGTAAGATGGAACAACTATAACTGTGCTAATGTTACTATAGAAGCTCGTTAATGCCATACTGTTGGCAAAAAGTTAAAATACAAACCCAAATATACTTTATACTTTATTCAAGTAAGTTCTTGAATTTTAAATCGTGAATCTAGAAATAAATGAACATTTTAATTTATTTTAAGAATTTAAATTTTATTTAAATTAATGGGACGCTTTCACCTCTTCCAAATATACAAGGGGCCTTATCTTTTATTGAAGTAAAGATTAGGAGTTTATTCCGCCACATCAAGCATGACATTTTCCAACCTCTATATTTAACTACGCCTATTCTGTCTCATATTTTACAAGCTTATTAATAATTTTACAAATATCACAAATATTGACACGAATATTATATATTTTTGTCAATAGACTATAGACAAGACCTACGTAAAAATTATGTACCGTGCACGCGATATAGTGAATTGTGTGGAAACTTGCGTGTCAGATGATACTCTGAAACAACTTCTGCCTCATCTAATAGAACAACTGGAGGCTTGTCAAAAATCCCTCACTGGGTATTTGGAGACCAAACGACTTATCTTCCCAAGATTCTTCTTTGTATCGGATCCGGTGCTTTTAGAGATTCTTGGACAAGCGTCTAATCCTCATTCCATCCAGGTATATTTCTTCTATATACCACGTTGCAGAATTTTTATTTCATACATATATTTGAGTTAAAGGTGTTATCAGTAACGCCATCGTCAGTAAGCGTGTAATACCGCGTAACTATTTGATATAAAGCCAATATTTTTACGATAGTTTTTCAACGTTGGAACGCATTGTACTATCAATGTCCCTGTGGTGATTTTCTTAAATGTTTTAAATATTTTCTAGCCGCATTTACCCAGCATATTCGATGCTATGTACACGGTCGATTTCGACGATAAAGATAGAATAATCAATATGAATTCTGATAATGGTGAGAGTATTCCTTTGGACCGACCAGTTAA
This sequence comes from Hypolimnas misippus, assembly GCA_037950945.1. Classification (NCBI taxonomy): domain Eukaryota; kingdom Metazoa; phylum Arthropoda; class Insecta; order Lepidoptera; family Nymphalidae; genus Hypolimnas; species Hypolimnas misippus. Next base: position 7,298,480 of record JBBEEQ010000017.1, read on the forward strand.
TTGTATCGGAGGAGTCGAGGTGTGATACGTATTTAAGTTTTATTTTTATCACGTTTATTTTTCCCTCTATTTTTATCTCTAGCATTGTGGTGACTTAGCTTTCTTGCCATGTCGCGCCATTACTTTATTTTTCTGAATTATTGTCCCATCTTCATTCTTCCCATCATCATTCAATTGAATTAGCAAAATGCCCTATTTTATTAAATCCGTCCAATGATTTTAGCGTGATTCATGAACATAACTGCACAGACAGGCATACAGATTTAACACGTTATTTTCAAATATTTTATCGTTCATTTCTTTTATATTATAGTAGTTTACTGCGATTAAACGTTTTATATAAACTATCATCATCACATCATCTAGATAAATGGTTCTTAAAAGTACCATAAGCGGTTAAATGAAACTTATAAAGTGATATTGATAGATTGTCGTAAGTTCCTATGCATGATAATGAATACCGATTATGCTTCAAGAAACGATAGCGATTAGCCATAGCCATTATAAGACTGTAATCGAAAAGATAATATTCATTAAATATTCTAATGTTTTCTACCACCTCACAAATGCAAACATTTTTCATAGATATGGCTTAATACCTTATTGGACACAATGAAAGATACCGTCAGAAATATTATCGCCAATATCGCACAAACAATGGCAGGAGATCCGGAATTTGAATTCTTAGTCGGATTTTGGAATTTCCCTGGACAGGTTATTATAAGTTCCATTAGAATAAAAGTTATATTTGAAATGCTCGATATTTTATTTTAATGGTGCTTTAAGGCAAGTTTGCTGGGTATGCAAATATTATGGACGAGTGATGCAGAATACGCTTTGAAAAAAGCAAGAGTAGATCGTTTTATTATGAGGTTAACCAATCAAAAGAATTTGGATTTGTTGAATGGACTAATCGATCAAACAGTTAAAGATTTGGTGCCATTGGATCGAACTAGAGTTGAAACTATGATTACGATTCACGTACATCAAAGGTGTGATATCTTATTAATGTTTTCTTAACCGATTACTAATCATTTGGCTATATTTATTACTTTTAGGCCTATTTTTATTTTATGTGGGTATTATTATAATAAGCAAGCTTTAATAGGTAATTAATAATTTTAGACTTTGGACTATTTATATTTTTATTGGATTATACATTGGGATTCATAATTTAATTCAAATATGTTTTTTTATTTTTTTTCCTATAATTTATATATTTCAGAGACATTTTTGATGATCTTGTGAAAATGAGGATTAAAACGCCAGCAGATTTCGAATGGCAGAAGCAAGCTCGATTCTATTATTACGAAGAGAGCGATGATTGCGTTGTATCAATTACTGACGTAGATTTTGTCTACCAGGTAAAGTAGGGTTTGATAGTGTGACAAAACCGTTATTTTAAATTTGTTCTTGTTCGATTAAAAAAAATATGTCTATATGTTTCATACTAACAGCCACTCACGATTTCGTCAGCATATGAATAAGATTTTTTTGTAACTTACTTGACACTTATCGTTTAATAGGCTTTACTCGATATGTTTATCAATTGTAGCCGATGTATAAGCTATATTGTATAAAGTTATATTAAAATCTTTTTAATAGTTTTGTGTGAAAGAGTAACAAATATCTATTTATTCTCACAAATATTCGCGTTTAAAATAGTAATAGGATCAAAAAATTCAAGTCTAAATTTATCATATTCAACAGAATGAGTACTTGGGTATAACGGAGCGTCTCGTTATCACTCCACTAACGGATCGATGCTATATCACGCTATCCCAAGCGATAGGCATGAGTATGGGGGGAGCTCCCGCTGGACCGGCTGGTACTGGTAAGACGGAGACCACTAAAGACATGGCGAGGACTTTGGGAAAGCTGGTCATAGTGTTCAACTGCTCCGATCAGATGGACTTTAGAGGTGTGTTGTGATTGTACTTGGTGTGTGTAACTTTCATTTGTAAAATGTAAATGTAATTTGTTAAATGTAAATGTAACTGTAAAATATTATCATAATGAATACCTATTACAACAACAATTTTAAATTCGGTATATTTTGGATTAATCGTTGTCAATGTCGTGGTGATTATACGCAAATTATAATGAATATAAGAGTTTTTGTTACTTTGGATGTAAGTGTTTATTATTAAGCTTAATTTTGAAATTTTAATTCATCTCTAATTTGCAAAAGTATGTGAAAAGTTTATGATATGGCATAACAAAAGCCAATAACTTAAGGTGACGATTTAAATAAGTTATACCAACATATTGTTGCAGGTTTGGGTCGTATATACAAAGGCTTAGCCCAATCTGGCACATGGGGTTGTTTCGACGAATTCAACCGTATTGAGTTGCCTGTTCTTTCCGTAGCAGCCCAGCAGATTTATATTTGTTTGACAGCTCGAAGACAAAAGAAAGATTTCTTCATTTTCAGGTACAGTCACAAAAATAAGTGTCTATATTTACTACGTTGGTTTAAGTATCATCTGTATTGTTTGCTTCTTTTTAATTTAGCGATGGCGATACTGTGAGTTTGAATCCGGAATTTGCGTTTATTATCACAATGAATCCTGGATATGCCGGAAGACAGGAATTACCTGAAAATTTGAAGATTCAGTTCCGCTCAGTGGCCATGATGGTACCAGATAGGCAGATTATTATTAGGGTGAAGTTGGCCAGCTGTGGTTTTAAAGACAATATTTTACTTGGTAATTTCTATTGTTAAAAAGTAAATTGTGATATTTAATGTCTATCAAATTACTTATTATATTTTACAGCTCGTAAGTTCTTTACACTATACAAACTTTGTGAAGAACAGTTGTCGAAGCAAGTCCATTACGATTTTGGACTTCGTAACATTTTGTCAGTTTTGAGGACAATGGGTTCACAGAAACGAGCAAATCCAGAAAGCACAGAAGAAAATATTATGATGAGAGTATTGAAGTATGTATTTTTACTTTGTAGTTAAAGGAAACACTTGAAGATAATTTTGCGTAAATAAAAATGTTTCAGGGAAATGAATGTATCGAAACTAGTGGATGAAGATGAACCGTTATTTGTATCTCTAATTGAAGATTTGTTTCCTGGTATTAAGCTCAGCCAGACATCACACAAGTGAGTTTAATATATTAAAAAAAATGCGTTCTAACTCTCGAACAAGTTATTAAATATAGACAATTTATAGGGAAATGCAGCGTGCTATTGGTATAGTGACAGAACGGACAGGCTTAGTAAATCATCCGGAATGGAACTTAAAGATTATACAATTGTACGAAACGTCGCTAGTTCGTCACGGACTTATGACGATGGGCCCTACCGGGTCTGGAAAGACTACATGTATCCATACCTTAATGGCAGCTCTAACAGAAGTTGGTAAACCTCATAGAGAAATGAGGATGAACCCTAAAGTTAGTTTCATAAAAAAGACTCTTCAAATGTTTCCACTTCGTAACCTTATAAGATAAAAGCATAACTTTTTGTTTAGGCTATAACAGCACCACAAATGTTTGGTCGTTTAGATGTAGCAACAAATGATTGGACGGATGGTATTTTCTCTACTCTGTGGCGAAGAGCTTTGAAAGTTAAGAAAACAGATACGACTTGGATCGTTTTAGGCAAGATTAATTAATTAATTTTCTTTTTAATTTTACTTTGCTAAAAATAATACACAACTCAATACATATGTTATAACATACATTTAAATTAATACATTTATTTTTTGAATTAAATGTATGAACAAGTCTTTTAAATAAAAACGTATTTACCTTTTTCTATCATTTTACTCAACATTAATATTCAGATTTAAGAACCCTTGCCTTTTGAGAAGCGTGTTAAAAAAATAACTATAAAGCTGTTCAAATGTGAATTAAATGCATAATTTTGATTAGATTTTAAAATTAATATGCATAATCCAGATGGTCCAGTAGATGCTGTATGGATTGAAAATTTGAATTCAGTGTTAGATGATAATAAGACGTTAACACTAGCAAATGGCGATCGTATTTCGATGGCACAGAATAGTAAGCTGGTGTTTGAGCCGGACAATGTGGATAATGCTTCGCCTGCTACCGTTAGTAGGATGGGAATGGTCTTCTTATCCTCGTCTGTGCTGAAGTGGCAGCCTATCTTGGAAGTGAGTATAATAAGGATCTTGAAATGTTTTAGAAGTACTGATTTGTCTTATCAATCGATAATATCTTAGGCGAAAATTATACTTATAAGTTATGCTCTCAGTCTTTCTTAAAGATATAAATTAGCTGTTTGACGTTGATTTATATCTGAAAGAATTTACTGATGGTGCCTTTATTTTTGACACCCACACTTTTCATAAGATGATCTAGGTAACTGTTACTAGACTACAGAGTTATTTTATGTCACTTACGAGAGTAAAATTGTTATTCTCGCCTTAAAAGTAAATAAAAATTATATAAGTTGACTTATAAAGAAAAAAAAGTCAAACACTTAAAAATGGTAATAAAATACATTAGTAATATTCTAGATTAAAGCAAGAATAAAAAATCTTATTATATGTTTTAGTGGAATCATTTTTATTCGAATTATTATTATTTATTCATGTATATTATATAGGGGTGGCTCAAAACTAGACCGCAGAAAGAAGCAGATGTGTTTAGAGCTGCTTTTAATAAAGTGTATGATGATGTTCACTCCTTTGTGCAACAGAAACTGCCCGCCAAAATGAAGTTGCTGGAGGCTATTTACATCAGGTTTTTAAAAGAAAATTGTAGATGCTAAATAAAAAGAATATACATTCTATGGTAACGCTGTTTATACTTTTCAGACAGTGCATTGACGTCCTAATGGGGTTATTGCAGATAGAAATTCCTGGTGGCAGTAAGTCATGACAAATATATAATTATACTAGTTGGTGTCCGTTACTTTGTCTGCTGTTGCTTACTTTTTTGTAGGACTATTTAAGATAAATATTTCCATTATATTTTATATACGTGTAGCTTTAACGGTTTTTCGAGCACACGCCAAAATTGCTCGCAAATTTCTGATTTTTACTTACTTGACACTTGCCGATATCCTTATATATATGTTAATATCTTTATAGTCTGCGTTATTTTGATGTCTAAGCTATATTATTGTAAGATTTAATTCAACCCCATTCTGTGGTTTTGAAAGAGTAACAAACATCCATACATGCTTATAGTCTATTATTCATGACTTGTCTTATTTAGGAGAAAATTATGGTATATTCCTAACCACACCTACGAATTAGATAAGAAATTATCGATAGAATTTTTCAACTTAATCATTTTTTATTATGCAAAAATATAATGAAAAAAACAATTTTGTTCGGGATATCGTTTCCAAATAAAAACAAGTAAAGAAAAACAGACTATACAAACTATCAAGTAGTAAAGACTTTGTTCCATTCTGTAAAATTATTTTTAGTTAGGTTATTTGCTTTACATAAAATCATTAAATTTTATTATGTCAATATTTTGTTCGACTTTAGAATTGCATACGGATCGTCATTTAGAACGCTTATTCGTGTTTTCGATGATGTGGTCTCTGGGGACGGCTTTAGAGTTAGATGCTCGTTATCGTATGGCGGAATTTATGACGAAACTGCCAGTTCGTATGGATTGGCCTGGTGCTCGATCTAAGGAGTGGGTTATGCCCTTCGAATATATGGTCAGCGAGGTCGGCCAATGGCAACACTGGTGATTTTTTTCTTTATATATAAATTTTCAATAAATCTAGAATCAATGCATATTATCAACGCTAGGGAAAGAATGCTTCTACATTTAAATGCTCAAATTCATGAATCTATTGCGATTTTTTTTTGTCGCTTTACTTTTCGATCGCTTTAGTTATCGACGAACTTATTTATCGAACGACAATAATACAATGTCTTCTTGCTTAAATTCTTGATAATAGCTTTAATTTTTAATTTTCATTCTTCGAAATTATCTTTTTTTAAACTACTAATACTTTCATATTGTATAAGTTTATTCAAATGAATATCGTTATCAAACTACAATAAATTTTAAACATATCCAGGTCTGAAAGCGTTGAAGATTTCTTTTATCCACCAGACAGTATACCCGAATACGCTTCTATATTGGTCCCTAATATTGATAATGTTTGTATATCATTCCTAATCGATACGATTGCGAAACAAAACAAAGCAGTTTTATTAATCGGTGAACAAGGAACCGCAAAAACTGTGATGCTCAAGAGTTACATGGCGAAGTATGACAATGAAGTGAAACTATTCAAGATGATAAACTTCTCGTCCGCTACCACACCGAACATGTTCCAGGTAAAGTAATAAAATCTTCTAGAAATGTGCCTTTATTTAGTTTATTATTAAATGAAAGTATATTTTTTTCATGACGGCCTGGAAGGAAGGGTAATGTTTGTTTGGTAATTAGACGCTTATAGGACTTTATTTTGAGGACAAGATGTCCAATCTAGACTAAATAATTTTGTTTAAAAAAATATGTATCCAATAGTTCTCTTCTGTTTTGATAAAGATTTAAATGAATTACAAGCAGATGGATATAATAAAAAATATAAATGCTAATAATAAAAAAATATGTGATTTTTGCTTAGTGCAAAATATGGAACATAAACATTGAATTGGGAGAGTTTTTTCGTACTTATTTAGTTTATATAACTTGAAATATTTCTGAATAATGTTAAATATGTAATGCAATATCAGAATACCTCAAAATATTCAAATTTAAGTTTTTGTGGGTTGACATAGTTATCGCTTATTAACATCATCTCATTATGTATGTGTATTTGTTTAGTACGATCTGTAGCCTAAACAGTTTAATGGATTTTAACGTATGAGGTGTCTTTTTATTTGTTGCAAATATGGAAGTAACTGAAGGTGATTTTTTGGTTTGTAAAATAATTTACCTTATTTAAGATGATCACATTATAACTAAATGGTTTAAACTTAATTCACCTGTAGAGAATAATTGAGTCCTATGTTGAAAAAAGAGTGGGGATGACTTACGGTCCACCCAGTGGAAGATCGATGACAGTTTTTGTAGATGATATCAATATGCCTGTTGTCAACGAATGGGGTGATCAGGTACGGCTTGTTGTCATAAATATACTTTTTTTTTTACTGAAACTGTATAATTTATTGGACAAAATTTAATTTAAGAACTATTATCGTATATTTGTTTTCAATTATCTTGCAAACGGCACTGTGATAGAGTAACTTTTTTTTTTAATTTAGGTATTCAACTTTTTTTATTTATATTGATATTTGGGTAGGTTAAAGAGATAGGTTTATACGAAAAGTTAAATATGAAATATATATTATACATAGGTAACAAATGAAATAGTGCGCCAAATGATGGAATGTGGAGGTTTTTATTCATTGGATAAACCAGGCGACTTTATAATTATTGCCGACATACAGATGTTCGGAGCGATGATTCATCCCGGTTAGTTGAAATTTAAATTAATATAGAACTAGGACTGATATGATTATAAATGACTTTCCGATAAAATCTATTTTTGTCACAGGTGGCGGGCGGAATGATATACCACCTCGATTAAAACGTCAATTTAATATATTTAACTGCACCTTACCAAGTAATGTTTCCATGGATAAAATTTTCGGTAAGGATGTTTTGATTTTTTGCACCTTAAACGTGTACACCTTTATAGCTACGTTACTTCTCATATATACTTGTTAGCATTTATTGCGCCATCCATTAACCAAAGAATTGAATTGAATTAAAATTGTGTGATGAGAATGCAGCCTATATTTTAATTCAGGATATAGGCTTCTTTTATATGTATAATTAATTGAATCGTCAAAGCGTGAAGAATAGACATTTACTCAAACACTAGCGCATTCACGCGAAAATTACTTCTGTGAGTTTTACTTTTGCAATTGATGTGAAATAACGCTGTTACGCGGCAACGGTTACCTAGGTTATTTTTGAATGCTGCGAGTTTCAAAAATAAGGAACTGACAATAAATGCTTTCAGTTACAAGCAATGACAATCAACTTACTGAAAGTTTGAAAGCAAACCTCATAAATGTAATTCTCGCTAAAGAGCAACGATAAGCAATTACACAGTAGTACACGGGCCGCGGACGTGCCTGCGAAAGCGATCCCGTAACCTCCCCGTTTTCCGTGCTGTCGCGGCCATCGCAGGGAGTTTTAGCGAGTACAATCTCACATAACCCGGTCTCCCCCCCCCCCCCCCCGAAGGCGGGTATCTATGAATATTTACCCTGCGTCAATAAAAAAAAATAAATAAATAAAAACGGAAATTAAGGAAAGGTTATAAAAATCTCTGACCAAAATTTATAACTGTAATTCTCGCCTAATAGTATTAATGATAATCACATTTTTTGCAAGAAACTATAAGCGCCGGCTACTTTTGCAAGACGCGATTTGATAAGAAAATAGTCGACTTTATGCCGAGGCTGGTTCCCGTCACACGAGTAATATGGCAACAAACAAAAGTATGGTTATAATTAGTCATTTCAAGTATTTATATAAAAAAATAAATACAAATATTATAAAATGAATAAAACTATATAGGTAAAAATGTTACCGACACCAGCCAAATTTCACTACGTGTTTAATCTACGGGATCTGTCTAGGATTTGGGAAGGTATACTCACTATTAAGCGGGAAGAGTTACAATCTATCAAAACGGCGCTAAAGTTGTGGTTCCATGAATGTTTGAGAGTAATTTCGGATCGGTATTATTTCCATTATTTTTTTAAATTAAAAAATTTAATGTAGTTCTTTTATATAAGTAAATACTTATTGGCAGGTTGCAATATCGCATTTTTTGAGTTTTGATATAGGCTCTATTCAAGTTATGTCACAGTTCCAATACACTAGTATTATTAAAAACCGCAGATAAATTGCTTGTTGAAACTGACCACATTTGTATTAAACTCAAAGGGAGTTTAGAATAACTTCGTTAAATGCCAGGAAAATTAAAGTATAAGAAATATTATAAAGTACAAATATTTCGGCTTTAAAGCTTTTATAGTTTAAAGTATTAAAAATTATTAACTAAGGTAAGAGGTTAAATATGAATTAAAAATAGGTTCACGACATTCGAAGACAAGGATTGGTTCGTGGCTAACTTTTGGAAGACTGCTACCCAAGAGTTGTCAGACGTGGTCGGTGAATTTCCTGAAGAGGAGACGTTCTTCGTTAACTTCCTAAGAGAACCTGTTGAGCCCACGGGAGACGAAGAGGAAGATTTTAGTACTGATGCTCCTAAAATATATGAAGAGCTGCCCTCGTTAGTTTACTGTAAACGTAGATTAACTATTAGATAAGAAATAAAATGTCGGGATGGTAAAAAAAGGAACGCGATTTAAATCCGTTTGCAACAGTTTTATTGCAATGTGTAGTAATCGCGAAAATCTAAGATAATACTTCATTAGATAAGAATCATTTTGAAATAACTATTCTAATAAATAGTAACAATATGGTCATTATATTATTAAGTCGGAAACTATAAAAATAATGATTATAATAAATTATGTAAACGTATACAGGTTTATGTTTATTGTGAATGAATTGCTTTATAAATAGTACTAAACATTTTAGATGGGATTTCGTATTGATGAAACTGGGTCAATTCCAAGAACAATTTAATGAGCAGATCAGAGGAGCTCATTTAGATTTGGTGTTCTTCCACGATGCGATGGTCCACTTGTTTATTATATCTAGAATTATCAACACGGCACGGTGAGTTCTATTCTCTTGCAGTTTAAATGTAAGAGCATCCTGCTAATGATAATGTGTTAACCCACAAAAAGTCATAAGGAGGTATTAACGTATCAGAAGATAATGCGTAACGAATTAAACATTATTCAAAAAATTTTGAAATAATCTAGACTAAATAAGTACGGAAAAAGGATTCTTAATTTAATGTTTCGCAAAATTTAAGTGTCATCCATATTTTGAAATAAACAATAATCTAATATATTTAAAAAACTTAAGATGATGAATTATATATAAATATAAATTGAGAATAGGTTTGACATCTTTACACGCCATTTTCTCAAAATGAAGTCTGTGTGGCTTGATGCGTGTATTGCTCATCAGCGTCCAATTATTGTTGTCGTTATCTATTTCAGTGGAAATGCCTTACTCGTTGGAGTCGGTGGTTCTGGTAAACAAAGCTTAACTAAATTGGCTACGTTCATTGCCAATTTTTCATTTTATCAGATAACATTAACGAGGTTTGCTACATATTTTGTTTGTTACATATTTCAATATAAAGTAAATATATTTATCATAATGTATGTAAATGTATAATTGCATTACATTTTAATTTCGTATTTTTTTAAGTTTATAAATAAATAAATAAACGCATCACACTCAACGGCCCCCATTAAGATCTTGTGACCTTGTGTCGGGGGTCCGGAAACATACACAACACTAACACAAACACCCAGACCACGACAAACATCCGTATGTCCAATACGGACATTTGCCGTGAGCGGGGATCGAACCCGCGACCGTTAACGTCATTGGCAGTGACCACTGCGCCAACGTGTCTGTAAATGTCGTGTTTATAACATGCTAAATGAACTTGCGGTATGTCATCCTTATTCATTTTTATTGCTTTCGTTAAAGGGCATACAACGTAAATAATTTTATGGATGACATAAAAATTTTGTACCGAATGGCTGGTCTCCAGGGACAAGGTGTCTCGTTCATATTTACGGACAACGACATTAAAGATGAACAGTTCCTTGAATTTCTGAACAACATTTTGAGTTCTGGTGAAATTGCCAACCTTTTCCCTAAAGACGAAATGGGTAAAACAATCAAATAATTTTTATAATCTTTGGTTTTATGCATGTCATAAAAGTCTGTGTAAAATATACAGCCATCTTTTATTCCCCTTTCGAATTCAAATTTAGTTTATTGAACCTGTCAATTTATTCCGACTATAAATCTAAATGAATCGCAAATATTAAATCATTTGTTATGTGTGTTTTATAGACGAGATACTTAACGAGCTAATGCCGATCATGAAGAAATATGCTCCAAAGAGAATTCCAGTGCCCGACGTTTTATATGAGTACTTTATTATGCGGTCAAGAGCGAATCTACACGTTGTTTTGTGTTTCTCTCCGGTAAGATGGTTATTTTTAATTACAGTGTTTTTCATTTTATAAGAGTAATTAAGACAATAATGATGAATTGTAGGTTGGCGAAAAATTCCGAAGTAGAGCATTGAAATTTCCCGGTCTAATATCTGGCTCAACCATGGATTGGTTCCAAAAATGGCCAAGAGAGGCATTGATTGAAGTCGCCCATCACTTCCTTTGGGATTTTAATGTTAGTTATTATTTTTTTGTTTTTTAAATATATTTTTTATTTATATGAAAGTTATGATCTTTTACTTAAATTGATCTATTTTCTCCTACTATAATAAGCAGAAGATCTAGTCTTTACGACTATTCAAAAAAAGTAGTTCCAATTTTCAGACCATTCAAGATGCAATTATTTTGTTTTTTCTAATGTTCTTTGAACATCTGTGATTATATAAATTAAAAAATAGATTATTTTTCAATAATAAGGTGGTGTGCTCCACTGAAACAAAACAGCAATTAATAGAAATTATGGGAATGGTGCAAGACAATGTAGCTGATACATGCACCATGTATTATGAAAGGTTTCGACGGCAGACACATGTCACCCCTAAGTCATATCTATCATTCCTCGAAGGGTACAAAGTGTTGTATAAAGAGAAGCATTTACAGATAGCCGAATTAGCTAGAAGGTTTGTTATTAGATTGTTAATGGTTCTGTCATATGATTAATTTAATAATTTTAATTCCTGTTTTGGCCTCTGACTTTAGTTAGATCTTAATAATTGAATTAAAATGTTTCATAGAATGACAACTGGATTAGACAAATTAGTAGAAGCGGCAGCAAGTGTTGATGAACTTAAAAAAGAGCTTGAAGTTAAAGAAATGGAAATAAAGGAAGCAACGGCTAAAGCAGAAGAAGTAATATCTTTTCTTAATTTGATTACTGACTTACTCAGACAATTCATATAGAAAGGGGAAAATATAGTTTCGCAACTAAATATGGACAACGGGGTTTTATACTGCTAAGTTTTCTGTCTGTCTCTCTGATTTAACGGGCTGTAGTCTTTAACTGCACTGGGTATAAATTTTGGCAGAAAATGTGTTGTTTAGTGGATATCCTAATGAATTAATAAATATTGGTTATGTTTCGATCGGATGTCCATAAAAAAAAACCATTAGTTAAGTCAGATTAACGTTATACTGGTTTACTAGGTACTGGCAGCAGTAGCGGAATCAGCAGCTGCAGCTGAAGTGGTTAAGGCAGAGGTTTTGGCAGTTAAAGATCGAGCTGTAAAACTTGTGAGTGTGATTGCCGCTGAAACTGCTGTAGCAGAGGAGAAACTAGCTGCTGCTAAGCCCGCTTTGGATGCTGCCGAGGCTGCTTTACAGGTAATGTATACATTGTGAGTAATCTTCGAAAATCAATCTAGCTTGCTGGTCAGTCTTACTGACAGTTGAATTGTATATCTCAATTCTACTAAGTTTAATAGTCTGAACTACCGCTGCGCAGTAAACAAAATAATTTATTAAATTAAAATTTAGACTCGCCTCGTAGTCGGATATTTATACATACTTCTATAGCCGTAGAAAAATGACAATTCGGGCTCATAAGTACCAATAAGTAACCTGGATTGTATTACTCTGAATGTCCTTTGATTTTTGTTATTCCTGTTGTGTTTATTATAATTCCGGTGTTCCAAAATAAAAGTGTTGTTTTGTTTTATGCATGTTTTGTATTGTGTTTTAAGATTTTTTTTTTATAAATAGCATATATGTGGTTTTAGACTATAAACGCAGCAGATATAGCAACAGTCCGAAAACTGGGTAAACCACCATATCTTATTACGCTGATTATGGATGCCGTCATTCTTCTATTCAGAAAGCGCATTGATTCGATTAAGCCGGATCCAGAAAAACAGTTTCTGACAGCATCATGGGCGGAGTCCTTGAAAGTAAGTTACTAATGAAAATTCACACGGTTGAGAATAACAAAAATGTTTTACCATTTTATTTTATATAATATCTGTTTCTTTGTTTTATAGGTGATGGCAGATGCAAGATTTTTGAACAATTTAAAATTTTACCCAAAAGATGAAATCAATGCCGAAATGGTGGATTTATTGCAGCCATATTTCAACTTCAGGTATTTATACAGTATTTCTAGATTCATATAAAAAGTTTATTAAAAGGTTATTTGAAATATGTATAAGTAAATTATAAATAAAATTTTTAGTCAGTATACATTTGAAGCAGCTAAGATAGCTTGCGGTAATGTTGCTGGTTTAATTTCGTGGACAATTGCGATGGCACAATTTTACGCGGTGAACAAAGATGTGCTGCCATTGAAAGCCAATTTAGCTATAATGCAGGGCAAGTATCAGGCAGCCAAAAAAGAACTAGAGGCAGCCGAAGCATTATTAGAGGCGAAAGAGGTGAGTGAATAGACGCGTTTATAGCGAATGGTAAGTAAGAAGATTGCTTATTGGATAGAAGATAACGAGTTCAACCGATATGCGCAAAATAAAATGTGAGCGAGCACATCTGAGATTTTAAGTGCTTTTGTGTTTTTTTAATTCATCTTGTGCTTAGCAAAAAACGTTATGAAGAAACTTGTAAATTTCAAGAGATATTCAGAGATAGCAGCATGCTGGATTACGCTCCTATCATTCTCCTTAATATGAATAGAGGTATTTACCGAGACAATTTTTGCAGAGAGTTACTCGTACTTTCCTGTAATGTACTAAAAGTAAGATTATTTTTTTAATATTATTTAAAATTTTCAACATCTATTAACTTATTATATTTAACTGAGATAGAGCCTGGCTGTAGCCTCTAACTGGTACATAAGCTGGCTCGACTGGGGTAGTACATCAGTATCACAGAAGATCGGCGTGAAATTGCTAATATAGATGTTTTTCGTACGGCTAGTAAGAGAGCCAGAAGCCTAACCCTCTCTCCTCTTTCCTTCTTTGTGTTCTATTTCATTTCTTATTTCTTTTTAAGCTGGCAACGCATTTTTGCTTCCCTGGCGTTGCAAATATCTATGGCTAGCAGTAATCATTTAACATCAGGTGTCCCGCCAGCTCATTTGTCAACAAATTTTTATATAAAAAATATTATTAACTATCTTACCATTGATCATAGCGAGAGCTGGGTGAAGTACAGCGTCAGTTCGAAGAGGCGATGTCTTTAAAGCAGGCGGTATTAGATGACGCTGCCAAGTGTCAGCAGAAGATGGACGCTGCAACTGCGCTTATTAACGGTCTGAGCGGTGAACGTATTCGCTGGACAGAACAATCTGCTCTCTTCAAGTCCGAGATAGAAAGGCTTGTTGGTGATATCCTGTTGCTCACTGGGTTTGTACTGGACAGTTTTTAATTATATGATTTTTATTAATGTCCCCAAAAGTATTAATAGGTATGGACTTTGTAAATAAAAATCTTTTAGAGCATAACATTTTGTATTGGAAATTATTTTGACATTCGTTCAATTTATTTCGGTTGGTTAAATTTTAGCAGTGATATATACGATGTTATTTTAGGTAAAATTCTTAATGAAATTGGTTGATATTTCAGATTTTTGTCCTATACGGGACCTTTTAATCAAGAATTCAGGGTACTATTAATTCAAAATTGGCTGCATGAATTATTGAGAAGAAAGATCCCTGTTTCTATGAACTTAAGCATCACTGACCAACTAACAGACGCTGCGACGGTACGTATTCTTGAATTAGACTAATTTGATATCGTTGCTATCAAAATGATCAGACAAGGGATATAATCAAAAAATTAAAAATATACTTTATTCAAGGAAGCTTTTAAAAGCATCTTTAAATCGTCAAACAAACAAAAAGTACTTAAATTAAGGTTCGGAACGTAGATTCTACCGAGTACTCTTTTATAATTGTACTAACTGTAACTGTATGTACATACATTTAAAAATTTAAAAAAAAATCTCAAAGGAACATAACAACACAACAACGGGACTCTTCAAATTTGATAATTTACTAGGGTTTTTATAATATACCAAAAATACAATCTTACAAATTTTTTTATGAACTATGAACATTATGAATTTTAAGAAAATAAGTGAATAAAGATTATATTTATTTTTGATTCAAATTTATTATATATAAAAAAATCATTATCAGGTTGGTGATTGGAACTTATGCGGGTTACCAACAGACGAGTTGTCGGTACAGAACGGAATTATTGTAACGAAAGCAGCTCGTTTCCCATTGCTCATTGATCCTCAGACGCAAGGAAAGATCTGGATTAAAAACATGGAGAAGTTTAACGACCTCATCGTTACTACTCTTAATCATAAATATTTTAGGTTTGTATCATGAACGCAGATAATCCATTTGATATAACAAAAATGTTATGCTGAAATGTTTTTTTACGACCCTGAAGCAAAAATGTGGCATGGCTTATTAGATTTTTTAGATTTATAAACCTTTTATTTCAGAAACCATGTAGAAGATTGTGTATCTCTCGGCAGACCAATGTTGATCGAGGATGTAGCGGAAGAATTAGATCCAGCTTTGGATAATATTTTGGAAAAGAATTATATAAAAATTGGTTCTTCATATAAAGTATATACATTTATAATGTTATTTATTAAACTTACAGCCAAATACTTAAACGTCATATGATTTTATTTCATTCATTACATTTGAGTTTAGAGTAATAGCACGAAACATAACGGTTATTTAAAATTATGTAGCGTTCGCGTATCTGGTTGGAATTATACAGTAAATATAGATTTTCCAAATGCGTCTATTATCTGCAAAATAGTTGAAGCATTCTATTTTTTTAGGTTAAATTAGGTGACAAAGAAATAGATGTTACCGCGGGCCATAAAATCTATATAACGACGAAACTTCCAAATCCTGCCTATACTCCTGAAATATCTGCTAGGACTTCTATTATAGACTTTACGGTCACCATGCAAGGTATTTAAAAAATAAATCGAATTATTATTAATTTTGGCCATTTTTATGAAACTATACAAATAAAAATAAAATAAAAATATATGTAGTTAACTGCTCATTATGACGAACGCCTTTTTAAGCCAAAAAAAAAAAATAATTTGGGGATTTTCACCAATTTCTAATGAAACTGCAATAATATGCTTATTAACTCACGGCAAATTAAAGAAAAAAGAAAAATGACTAACAGAATATTTTTCCTAATTCAGGTTTAGAAGATCAGCTATTAGGACGTGTCATCCTAACGGAAAAGGCAGAAATGGAAGCAGAACGAACCCAGTTGATAATGGACGTGACGGCCAACCGGCGCAAGATGCAGGAATTAGAAGAGAATCTCCTGCACAAACTGACCACAATACAAGGGTCTTTGGTGGAAGACGTGTCTTTGATACAAGTTTTGAATATCACTAAAGCTACTGCTACTGAGGTAGGTAATTTGACAATTATTTGAGACACTTCAGTCAGTAGTTTTCAGCAATTTTGGTTTCCTAAAAAATTTCACCTCGTATTTTATTATATATTTCGTAAAAAAGTAGCCAATGTACTCCTCTAAGTCCCAATTTTATACTAAAGTTTAGCGGTTGAGGCGTGGAAACAAATAGTTAGAAAGTTATACTTTAGCATTTGTAATATTAGTATGGACAAAAATGTAGGTAAAGGTTACCAGCGCATATTTTGATGAGAAATAAAGATTTTATTTTATACGTGTAATGTATATTAATGTAAATTTGAATTTGATAATTTTCTTTCTTCGATTAACTGTAGAACTAATTAGAGATTATTTATTACGAGCCAGAGTGTAAAAGAAAACAAGTGAATCAACCGGCATTACTCTTCTTCCTTTCGAATTTCCGCTTAGTTCTTTGTATAAGACTTTACACGACTAACATAGGCTTATTTCAACGATAATAGTAGTATTATTTTCAAATGGTCTTAGGTGAAAGAGAAATTAGATGGTGCAAAAGAAACAGAACAAAAAATAAATATAGCCCGCGAAGAGTTTCGTCCAGTGGCCACTCGTGGTTCGGTTTTATATTTCCTGATCTGCAATATGTCACTTGTCTGCAACATGTATCAAACTTCGTTGGCGCAATTCTTGGAAAGATTCGACATTTCCATGGAACGATCGCCGCAGAGCCCTATCACGTTTAAAAGAATTGGTTTTATCATTGAATATTTGGTATGATTTTTTGTTTTTTGTGGTAGACCTTAGTTGTAACTTGTAAATGGGTTGGCTCGACCGGAGAAGTACTATAATCTTACAACATAAAATCGTCGTAAAGTAGCTAATACGAGTATAACTGTGTTTCGCACTGTGAGTGAGAATGGGAAGCCAATCCCATTCCCTCCCTTACTTCATATTCTCGAGCGTTCCTCTTTTCCTTTTCAATACAATAATATTTTAGTAGAGCATTTAATGTTTCTCTGCTGCTGGAAATATTAATGAGTGGGAGTGATCACTGATAGTTAACTGTAAAGGTAACTGCCCATTTACCAGCTATTATCATAAAACAACACAATTTAAAAAGGAATTAATATTTGTAATTTAATTTACTTGAATGATATACTTATTCCAATTATTTTGATTTAAAAAACAAACTATAATACTAGGCCGATTTTGATAGTAAAATCTATAAAAGTTATGGGTTTATATACGCTTTGAAACAAAGAGAATTAAATGAATCGGTCTAGCCGTTTTAAATCGGAACAGAAATCCCTGATGTCTAGAGAACCTCCTTCTTTTTTGGAAGTTGATTAAAAAATAAATGATCTTGTGTCTGAATAATTTGTTCATTATATTTGTCAATTAATATGCGATGTGAACTATAAGCGGCGGTTTCTTACGTGCAGACATATGACGTGTGGAAGTACATAAGTCGAGGTTTTTATGAAAAGCACAAGTATCTCTTCACGTTATTGCTAACTCTTAAGATAGATCTTCAAAGGGAATACATATCGTATGACGAGTTTCAGACATTTATAAAAGGTATGTTGTATTTCCGCCAATAAACAAATGAAGCATGGTCTCCATTCTTACTCTCATGATCATGTGTAGGGGGTTCTGGAAGCATACACAATACAAACGTTCAGAACACGACAAACATCCGTATGGCCTATACAGATGTTCGCTATAAGCGGGAATCGAACCCACGACCGTTAGCGCCTCAGTTAGTTGCAGTGACTACTGTGCCAAAGTGTCTGTCAAATAACTTATTAAGCTTACAAAGTAATTAAAATTAACTAATTACTTCAAAAATAAATAAATTTGATAGGAGGGGCTGCGTTAGACTTAAACGCTTGTCCCCCGAAACCGTTCAAATGGATAACTGATATGTCTTGGCTAAATCTGGTGCAGCTGTCAAGTTTGAGACAATTTACAAATATACTCGATCAAGTGACGAATAACGAAAAGGGTTGGAAGAATTGGTAAGTATCTGACAAATAAATTTAGAATCATCTATAAGTCTTCGGTCTTTAGGTATAATTTTATTTTTAAGGTTTGATAAAGAAGCGCCTGAAGATGAACCATTAACAGATGGATACCACACTCTAGATGTTTTCAGGAAGCTTTTAGTAGTTCGATCGTGGTGTCCTGATCGAGCATTGGCGCAGAGTTTGTAAGAAATGTTATAAATTAAATGTTCTTTGGAATTACCTGATAACATCAAATCTGATCACAATTTTATTACTTTTCAGAAAATATGTTATACATTCGATGGGGACGAAGTTTTCTGAAGCGGTTATAGTCAATTATGAGGTAATGGAAAAAATTGACTTTAAGTAGTCTCACCTTTGGGATATATGTATTTCCACGCTTATTATTTGATTCTAGCAAATGGTACTCGAATCACGTCCCTTGGTTCCTCTCATCGGGTTTCTTTCAATGGGTTCCGATCCAACACCTTCTATTGAACAGACTGCTAAGAAGCTGGAGTGTTTATGTTCTTCTATATCCATGGGTCAAGGTCAGGAGGTCCATGCGAGGAAGCTAATTGACAGAGCTCTCAAGGAGGTACTATTTGAATGCATTGTATATGACTGTATTTTTTTATTTTTATCTCTTATTTCTACTTTAAGGAAGTACAAATTTTAAATTGGGTTTGATTGCGCAGTCTTGATTATCTGTATAAATATCATCGCATAAAAAACAATTTATGTTTTGTAATCATTTCGTTATGATGTCGTTGTACTCTATTAAAGATCATTAACATTATAGAAGCTTTGAAGTCCTTATTTATTTTTCTTTATGTAATTTAGTGCTCAAAATTTCTTCAAACGATTTAGTCGAATACATAATGTTTATTAAATACGCGTTTAATATAGGGTTTGTGGGTCTTGCTTCAAAACTGTCACCTTGGCTTAGAATATATGGTAGAAGTGATGGAACAATTTGGAGAACTAGAAAAGGAACCAGAGAAAGTACACGAAACGTTTAGGTAAAAGATAAAATATCAAAAGTATGTTATGACTTTAGTTTTGTTCCCAAGAATATTTAAAGCGTTTAATTAAAATAAAGTTGCAAAAGCCGATTTTCTTTCAAATCGACTTGCAAAGTAAAAAAAAATTATTATTATGAATTGTTAACTTAACATAAATAACTATACTTGTCCTAATTAGCAGCATTAATTATGTAACTGACATGTCTAATTAACTTTATGAAATTAAAATTAAAAAGTGTTTGGTTATCTTTGTGGTTGTCTTTTTACTGTCATCGAATTTAATTTTCAAGTTTCTTTAATTATATCGGCTCAAAGACTTAAAATATAAGTAAAGCATTCCTCTGAATCATTATTTATGTTAGATAGAAGATGTATAGTAACATACACTTAAGTTAAATATCTGTTTTGTAGGCTTTGGATTACAACTGAAGTTCACGATAAATTTCCTATAACTCTTCTGCAAATGTCTATCAAATACACATGCGAACCTCCATCGGGTATGTTATTCTTTACGATCGTTTTGCATTTTCGAAAATTTTTCTGTTATTAATCTTATTAGCAATTTTATTTAATATTTCTTAGAGAATTTTGGAAAACGATTTGTAGCTTTTTTCTCCTTTATCAGGTATAAAAGCTGGTTTAATGAGGACATACGATTCGATGGGTCAAGATTTTCTAGATTACAGTGATAGTCCCTTCTACCTACCTCTTATATACACGATATCTTTCCTCCACACCGTCGTCCAGGAAAGGCGTAAATTTGGTCCCTTGGGATGGAATATTCCCTATGAGTTTAATTCAGCGGACTGGCTGGCGTCGTGTATGTTTGTTCAGAATCACCTGGATGTGTTGGAACCTGGGCAGTCCGTTAGTTGGACTACAGTACGGTTCGTGAAATGTTTATTATGATTTTGTAACTGTAGGCATGTAGAAGTGAACGAAGGTGGTATGTTTCCTTTCGAATTTTTTGCTGTTTTGTGAATGTAAATAAACAATTTTTAACCTTAAAACGACTAATTTTGAGGTTAGCTAAGATATACATAGTTTTATTGGATAAACGCATTTAATACGATTTGTATGTTTAGGCAAGACATAAAACTGAAATTTTGCGATATGTCACCGTCACATTCATTTTTCCAATTTTTTTTAAGGGTTACGTAAGCGAAAGGTGTCAACGGTTACCCTGTTATTCAGCTTCCGCTGTTTATCTGTTTATCTCTCCGTGTGTCCGTTTGTTAGCGTAATCCTTCATGTTCGACTCCAACTCGCACTTAACCGGTTTAATAACAACTGTAATTATAATAATTGTTTTATAAGTGCATTTAAAATAAGATGATTCTGAATGAATCTTTAATCTACAATAATAAGAAATTGCAAATAACTGCGACCGATTATGTGAAATTTACTTCGAATATAATATTTTTATTAGGTTATTTATTAGAAAAGTTTAATATTTCAGGTATATGGTATCGGCAGTGCAATATGGCGGCCGAGTGACTGATGATTATGATAATCGTTTACTCGGAACGTTTTGTAAAGTGTGGTTCACCGAGCAACTGTTTTCTGATGATTTTCAATTTTACAAGAATTACGGCATCATGAAGTTTAAGAATATTCCCGAATATATAGAAGAAATTGAGAAAATGAAAACCGTTGATCCTCCTCAAGCTTACGGATTACATACAAACGCTGATATTACGTAAGACTTTACATAAGATAGTATGACTATTTACATATATATGTAAATAAAAGTGAAGTAACAGCCTACATGTTTCACAGCTGGACCTCCTCTCCGATAGGGGAGAAAGTTTAGACCTTAAGCCACTATTCTGCTCCACTGCGCGTTGGTTAATATATACATGTGTGACAATTTCTCCCGGTACATGTAGGATTCTTCACGATGTTTTCCTTCACCGCCTGAATTTAGCACTTGAAAACTGAGCGGTTTAAGCTCGCGATCATTGGTTGCGATCGACGTGTTAAAACCACTTGGCCATCTCGCCTCATCGAGTATGTAAATCTTTTAATAATTTTAAAATACTATATTTTTTGCAGTTATCAAAGAAATAAAACCCAAGAGCTACTGGATACGATACTTTCGATTCAACCAAAGGAGTCTAGTTCAGGCGGCGGAGAAACACGTGAAGCATCTGTTTACAGACAAAGTCGGGAAATGTTAGAAAAAGTGCCTCCTAATTTTGATCCTCATGAAGTCAAAGAAAGGTAAACTAAAACCCTTTTTATCTCTTTTGAAGTTATCTTTTCTTACTATACTTTATGCCATTTCATTTATTGATTTTTACATAAAGCCATTCCATTTGAAGAGAATCCTTCATTTGATTTCTGCAACCCTTAATAAAAACAACTTTATATAATAGAATATTGCTTCTAACGACTTTCGTTAGAAGCAGTTTGTTATAACAACTGGTACCGACAGTTTTACACGTTGTCTATATTGACACCATGACCTATAAATATTTTCGTAGAAAAATATACCTATAAATAGACAAGCCATAATATGAAGGTAGATGGTAATTGAAGAGTTCCTTTGTTTATTTCCAAAGATATTCATTAGATCCTAATATAATATATACTAAAACCTTCCACGGAAAATGCATTTAAATAAAAAAGAAAAGGAAAGAAAATTGTGAACATACAAATGCACATATGTAGATAAATACATACGGGTCGAATACAGAACCTCCTTTTTTTGAAGTCTGTTAATAAATGAATATTAATTATGCAAATTGAAGCGGCATTGAAACAAAGTCTGTAGGCGTTAAAGACACGATTACTTACTACTAATATACATTAATAATTGTTAATTCAAGGGATAAAAAAAATATTTTCTTTATTAAAGGCTAAGACATTACGGAATATTGAATTCGATGGTTATATTTTTACGTCAGGAAATAGACAGAATGCAGAAAGTGATATCCTTAGTTCGAACAACTCTCAAAGATTTATTGCTCGCTATTGATGGGACTATTATTATGAATGAGGTATTTTTTTCATGAATAATAGAAATATAACCTCAGATAAACTCAGGGTCCCTAAACCAAAGTATTTAGTAACTCTTTTGTTTTTTTTTTTTTATAAATTGTGATGCTTAAATCAGAAATTTTGAACAAATGTCAAATATATTTCTCTATATTTACTAGAATCTTGCCAGTTTACTAAATAAGTATAAACTGTAGCGTATGTGTTATTCTGATGGTAGCTATACTACAGTAAATTTACTTTTGTACTTTTTGTGAGAAAGACCAACAAATATTCACCCTACCTTACAAAGTTTCGCTTTCATGACAAAAGTTGTAAAATAGGATAGAGAAAATACGATATAAAATTGGTAGTCTTCAAATAAATGCAATTTAAAGGCTCTCCGAGATTCTCTCGACAACATATACGACGCGAAAGTGCCTAAGATCTGGCAGAAAGGTTCATGGTCATCGTCCACGCTCGGTTTTTGGTTCACGGAGTTTTTGGAGCGGAACATTCAGTTCTCGAACTGGTGCTTCCAGGCCAGGCCGTTCTCATTTTGGATGACTGGCTTTTTTAATCCTCAAGGTTTGATTAAAATACGTATAATATTCTTGATGATTCTAAAATCTAAGACTTAAAAAAATTGTTAAGACAGAAATTGTTAGGGTAGCTAATTTAGATGTTCTTGAATGAAGATTCGGTGACAGAATATTAAGGATTATTGTTATTTATACTTTACTATCAGCAATAATGTATGATTAACTAGCTTTTTATGCAGCTTAATTTACATTAATATAGATTTTGGTACTAGACGACCGTCTAAAAGATTTTTTGTGTACGAAATTCTAGAGCATTATTTTTTTTCTGGGTAAAGGTAGTCTATATCATTTTCTTTGTCCCTGATAACGTGTTTGGAATACTTCATGATAATCATTGGTTTAGATTTTTTCTATTAGTATCATTAGCCTTGAAAATTACTGTATTTTTAATATCAGTCTTAACATTAAAGTGTTTTAAAGGGTTTTTAACTGCTATGCGACAAGAAGTCACTAGAGCTCATAAGGGCTGGGCGTTGGATATGGTTTCCTTGCACAATGATGTAACTAAATCGACCTATGAAGAAGTAAAGGCTCCGCCTAATGTAAATAAATTGCGTACATTATGATAGTACATATTATGTAGTTTATATAATGTATTTTAGATATTTTTATTGTGTGATATAATCTATTTTGTACTTTCAAAACAAAATGTGCTATACGTGTTTGTGATGTCACCTCTTATTACTTAGTTAAAAAAAATAGGTGAGAGGTTTTGCAAAATGTATTTGATAAATGTTAAAAACATTTATTCATTTAGTTATTTTAAAATATTATATATCGTTAAATATCATAACATCGATGAGTTGTTGAGTGAAATTATTTTCAGAATTTTCATTCTACGTTCTTTTTTCCAAAAACAAATAAGTTATGGGACATATGTTTTGGGAAATTTAAGCTATATCTTACTATTTATACAGGAGGGTGTTTACGTGCACGGCTTGTTTCTCGATGGCGCGGGTTGGGACCGACGGAACCAGAGGTTAAGTGAATCTACTCTTAAGGTTCTATACACTCAGCTGCCCGTCGTACACATCTACGCCATCAACTCCACTGCTCCCAAGGACCCGAAGCTCTATCAGGTATGAGAGATATTTCATTAGGCACTCGTACTTCTAAATGATGTAATAATTTAGATGTGCCTAGTACTGTGGCAAAAGTAGTAGCGCTTAATGTAAACCTTTAAATTTTTAAATATATGTAAATGCGAATATAACGGAAAAAATTACTTTTCACAATACCGGGAATATTGTAAAACTTATTCGTCAAAAGCAAATGGCACTAATGGTCTACGCAGACGAAGAGCTTTTGTCTGCGGTTCATCTGAAATTGTACTTTTGGTTTATTATGTGCGTTACCTATTTCGAGGAGAAAAAAATTCTCGAAAAGAAATTGTTTCTCGTCTGCACAGAATCCTTTAGTATACTTAAACCAATGCGTTAGGCAATTTAAAGTTAACTTTTGTATCACACATAGTTGTAGATGATATAAAAATATTTAATTCCCTGTTTCAGTGCCCAGTATACAAGAAACCTTGTCGTACAGATCTCACTTTCATTACTCCATTATGGCTGCCAACTATTAAAAATCCAGACCACTGGATTCTTAGAGGGGTTGCTATTTTATGTGATATTAAGTAGACTAACTTCTTCTGTTTTTCTGTAATGGCTGTGTGTGCCTTACACGGTTAAACAATGCATAGTTTAATAAAACCGTGAATCTAAACTTCCTACCTTGCCTGCATTTTTACTTTCATCATTATTTATTATTTTTAATGCTGTATTTATTTATTTTTAACGTTTAGTGTATTTAATAAAATAAAAGACTATTTTATGTTTATAAATGTTTTATTTTCAACTTAGACGTGGAAGCATTGGGAGGTATCTTAATAAATTATTTACAAAATATTATAAACTAACATTTTAACAATACTGTCGTTGATTTACCTTAACGTTTAATTTCGATCGTTTTGGATGGTATCGGTTCATTTGTATCGTTTCATCGTTTTTAAGACTTGTCTCTTACGCCGGTTGCCAATCTTTAAAATCATAATCATAATGAATGATCGTCGACCCCCTACGATTTCAATGGACGGAGCAGATTCGCTGGTATATTCGAACAGCGTATCCTTGCACTGTAGTAGAGTATGTAAAATTATTTAAATAATATCCACATAATTACTAAGCTTTGGTTGTGAATATAGGTACAAATAAATGTTATAGAAAATCGAAATATCAGTCTATTTATTTTTATGTTTAAAGTCGAGTTATCTATAATCATAATGAAGATATAAGTTACAGTGTACGCTATTATTTAGCACCTAATGGAATACGTACAATTATAGCAAGTAACGAGATCTAGCATTCCTAACGGGATATTATAATATAATAACATACTTAACATAAGAGTTTAGAACTGAGTAGAAATTACATACAGTCTTATGATATTCACATTATAAATACTATCAACATTTAACATTAAATATCGACACACCATACTCTATAATAACATTTAAGACAGTAGGAATATAAAATTGCGTGTTATATACATTATATTTTAATAAAGCTGACAATTAAAATTTGTAACTTATGTTCTATTCATTTCATTAATATGAAAACGAACGTATATAGTGGCAACGACCACGTGATTTTATATACCATTAGCGTAGTATAGTACCACGTACTTTTACACATCTATAAAATAATTCTACGAGTAAATAGTATATTATAAATGTTGTTCGCCTTTGGCCTAATAATAAAGTAAAATATTAAATGTTATTGCACTCGATAAAACATGTTTGTCTTTGGGGCTTTTGGCTCATCTAGCTTTAATCTCTTTTGCCGTCACCGCGAAAATTACCAAGAGGTTCTACAGATCTTGACCTAGGAGCTCTGAAATAAAAATATTTACACTTAGATATTGTTAAGAAATCTTAATAAGGTTAAAATGGTTTATTAATTTTTACCTTCTTCTTGAAAGCGTCAATTCTATTTTTCCTTCTTTTACTTGCTTAAACAACGAAATTGCACCAGCGTGGCTGAGTCCACGCGTTGGAACGTTGTTTACAGACAAGATCTCATCACCTAAAAATAAAAAAATATATAAATTATTTAATTTTATATCTTTTAATCCTAAGCATTCAATGATATGATAAAAATATACCTTCATAGATAGTTCCCTTGTCGGATGCTTGACCGTTTGGAAAAACTGTTTTAACAAATATTCCCATTTGCCCTTTTGGAGAATCTGTTCCACCGACAATACTAAATCCGAGGCTTTTGTGACCGGGTCCTTTCCAAAATTCAGCCCTGTGCAAAGTGTTATAAGAAGTGTGTATGTTCTCTTGCCGGGTATATTCTTGATGCCGGGATACGTGTGTGTTATAATTAGGCGAACATCTTTGCGAACCGACTCTGTTAAAGAATCTACTACGGCTGCTGCTTCTTAATTGCTCTGGTATGCTCTCAAATGACCGATTTTGGTATAACCGTTGTGCATTTTTAATATAATGCGAAGAGTTTTCCTTTATTTCATTAGATGCGTTGTCGCTACACACAGATAGGCCAAGTAATGGTTGGGGTCGCGAACTGTGAAGTGATATTGGTCTATAGTTATTGCTATTTGAGTGTCTCGGTGATGGAGACGATCTCATAGAAATTTCAATGTTTGTGATATTTTGTAGAGACGGATGAGATTGCGTGTAGCAGTTCCGTTCTAATAACTTTTCGTCGTCACTTTTTTGATTTGATAACAATAGACTATTGTTTACTTGCACTCCAACTTCACATTTTTGATTTGAGTCTGACTTTTCATTACAATGCTCATTGACATTATTCGCGCCTTGTGTATAATGGTCTTCGGTTGGGAAATGAGTCTCTATTACGATTTGGCTGGAAGATGATGGTTTATGCACCGTTTGCGATATAATATCAGGCGGAACGCTTGACATTGAATTCATCGAATTTTGTTCACAAGGTTGATTGTTTATAATTCGACTTAATGTAATTGGAGATATTTCGTCATGCGCCATCACAAGATCAACTTGATATCTTTGAAAAAGTGCACCATCCTCAATCGTTGCTTCGGTAGAACATGAATTGACAATGTGTTGTACATCTCGTAAAGAAGACAACCCCCGCAAAACTTTTCCATTTACATTAACGATTTCATCACCTATTCGAAGTCTCCCATCTCTATGAGCTATGCCGTCAAAATCAAGTTTTACCACAATATAACGAATTTCATAATTTGTACCGCCACTATCAAAATCGACTCTATGTTGTGCTAAATACACTCCCAAACTCTCGTCTAGTCTTGATTTTAATAATCTTATTTTTCTGAATCGTTTTGTACAAGGGCCTCGACCAAGAATATCTGTTTCTTGACCTTGATGTACATCAATAAAGTCTTCAGACATATTTAACAAATTTTCACTAAGATTCGGGGTTGAGGAATGATCAATAGATACCAATTGGGACTGCAGTAATTTAATTTTTCTCGTCTGGACACGTTCATCTAACGTTATCGTTTTATAAATGTAAGGAATCTTTTTATTAATAGTTTTCTTTGGTAGGGGCGGTGGTTTAGCATCATTATAATCAATCATAATGTGGTGATTTAGGTCATTATTTTTGTATTTACTGGTATCTCTGTTTTCATTTTCATATGATATGTTTTTCTCTAAAGGAAATAACGCGCATGGAGTAGAACTTCTTCTAGTTGGGACTTGAACTCTGTTCATATTTATCTTGTGATTTAAACTTAACTGTCGTGAAAACGTACTGTGGTTTAATTCTCCATTTATTATATTTGATGAGTTTTTTACGTTAGATGAATATCCTGGAGGAGAATGATTTATGTGTTCATCTGTTGGTCTTCCATCACTATCGTAACCTGATTCATTTGAGCTAACGTAATTGCTCAATCGGTGAGTCTGAAGGATTTCTTGGTGTATGCTTTGGGTAGAAGAAGCTAGGTCCGGTTTAATATCTTGCGAAGTTCCTAATGTCATATTATATTCATATACCGGCAAACTATTTCTGTTTCTTGGCATTAACATTGGGTCATAATCAAAAGGTCCCTTTTGAGATATCATAGATGATCGTCGTGGAACATCCTCAATTCGTCGAATTTGATATGTGTTTATATCCGTATCATTAATACTTCTCATAGAGCTTCTGGCAAATTCACAGTTACTTCTTAGTCCTGAACTCATAAGTATGCTTTCATCGTGGACGGATATATTATCACTACTTTGGTATCGTTCTTCTGATCTAGAATTTGGTAAATATAATCTTTCTCGACGAAATTTCGGAGATTTGCGATCAATTCTTTCAGAAAAACTTTGTCTAGCGGATACAGATCTATGTTGTGAAGCCAAACTATTTTCTTCAGGTAAAACTGATAATTTCGATCGCAAAAAAGCATATGGAAAGTTTGGTTTTTTACTTGATCCTGTGTTTTGAGATCCATCTAACTTATTAGGAATATTGTCACAACTAATGGCTTTAGCTGATGAACCTACTAAATTTTCCTCACTTAGTAAATTATGTTTTTGTTTGGAAGGAGATGTTTTATCAGGATTTGTATTTTGAAGGTCTATATCATCAGAAGGATCGTCGGCTTTAACGTAGGTTGATAAGTGTGACGTTGAACAACTACGATATAGAGAAGGACCATTTGTTAATGAATAACCGTCGGATGTTTTCGGTGTATTAAGAGACTGTGTTTTGGAGCTATTTAGCATTCCTGTGGAACCCATCCTATGAAAAAAAGACTTAAAGGGGCTAGGTGATCTATCTCTTGACCCACTTCTTATAGAATCAGTATCGTTATCTTTTTTTAGTGACGTAGAATCTGAGCTACTTCTCCCCATTTTCCAATTTCCTTTCTTTTTATACTGTCCCGTACTAATTGTCGAACTATCATCATTTGCATTTACGCTCTTTTCTGCTTCTGCTTCAGATGGTTCTTTTATTTCAGCTTTTTTCAACATATCCAGTTTTTTCCCCATACGGCGACCCCATGTTGTAAACACTGAAAGTTAAAGACTTTAATTAAAAACCGGGTAAGTTTTAGGAAATTATTTTATACCCTAGTCACCGTTATTAAGAAATATATACATATATATAACTAAATGGACGAAATATCAAATAATGGTGTCTCGATACCTTTCTTCATATCATTGACATCGTCCTCCATGACCATTGCGGGGAGTGCGGTGACGAGCGTGTAGTTGTGCGGAGTGTGTGCGAGGTCTCCGCACGGAGACGACGCGGCCTGCGGCCCGGTCACTTCCCTGCGCTTCGGCCCGCGGAAGAGGCGCATGATGACCGATCACGCAACCATCGCGCGCGCACTACACACTTTATTCTGTGAACAGACAAACTACGTTCACAAAACTGTCGTAGATAAATCACTTTAAATAAAATAACTAAAATTTTATTCCGCAAAAATTTATCGTAATGTGTTTGAATTGTATTTTTAGTTGAGTTGTTGTCATTGTAGTAATTTTATTGAATAGTTTAAAATAGGATTGGAGCATGATTAAATGAGATCGTTGAAGATTTTTTTGAGTTTCTTCAATTAGTAAAAATAGTATTTTCTTATGACTTTTTTAATGTGTCAGCAATGTAATGGCCTGTACACATAAGGAATTTTGATCCGCAGGACTTTTGTCCGTCATAAAATAAAACCGTTGTTGTATAAACGAGTGTTGTATATACTCCTTTTAGTCCCTCAAGTGCGCTTTGTTATACAATTCTACACGTTATATTCTGACGAAATAAATTATAAAGGAAATCGGTCTTAATGTTAAATTTTTCAGAAATTTTGAAAATTACAATTTCTAAGCATTAATTATATTGTTACTCGCTACATTTTTCATATAAAAAGAAATATGAAAACGCATAAAGGATTTCATAGGTAAATAATTTCTTCATCGCTAACTCTGACAAAAATGCCGAACGTTATGATGTTCTTCAAGGAATTACATCAATCGATTATAGCATTAATGATGAATAACATGTAGTATTTTATAACTTAGGTAATACTTAGTTAACTCAATAAATTATGCAATGGTAAACACGCAAAAACCAATGCAGTACATTCGTGTACATTGTTTACACGCGATGTTTTCATATGCAAATAAGTATTTCTTATACGAATATCATCACAAACTTCCTATGTATGCAAATATGTAATGTGTGTACGTCTTATCCATTCGTACGTTACAAGAACGAATATATTGATTTTAGAAAAATAATCAAAGAGTGCAGTCATTTGGCGCTCAAAAGAAAGGTTACTTGAAAAGTTTTACAGGAGTTTTGGATATTGCTAATCGCAAAGATTTTAACGTGCTCTTTTCAAATTTCTACTTTGCAATCTCGTATCTTTGCCGTTCGCCCTGCCGTATAGGAAAATTGTGTCCGAATTAAGTTCTTAAACAATTTCTCTTTTTATATTCAATTTACGATGAAAATAGTTATGTAATAAATAAAACGAGAGACAATTCGCATAGTTTATGTACCTTATTTTTGTAAACTTCAAACTCGGCTCGACATACGTTTCATTTATTATTAGCCTCATATTATCTTTTGATGCAGTTCAGGCCTGCCTTTAAAAAACGTTGACTAAATCAAATAAGCTTATTACACGTGTAGAGTAGACGTTTGCATAATCTATAGGAATTTTTCTCTACTTTTATTTATTATATACCTATGATTAAGGTACATAAAACGAGAAGAAAAATAAGATATTGTCTAAACACTGTTTTAGGCGCCATTTTTCCAATATAGTAAAAAATCGCTTAAATCGAATAAAGATTTAGAAAGAGCACATCAAAATTTACAAAATTACCAAATTTTCAAAACTCCCGGAATGTCTTTCAGGTAAGACTACCAAACTACAAATGAAAGGTAAATATGCAGCATATTTACTGCCTCAAACATGATAACTTTTTTATTATAATATAATTTTGTATCTTTATATTACAACAAAAAATGCGGCCTCAATATTTAGCCTTGAAATTACATTTGCTTGAGTGGTTTTTAAAAATTTACCATATCGCCAAAACCATTAACAATAATAATGTTATATATTTACATTTTACTTAGTCCCTAGAAATTTACTAAATTACCTTAATTTGATTAGATAACATCTAAGCAAATTGGGAACATACTGATGCTTTATTTTCTATTACACTTTAAAAACCTATGTTTATTTTTAAATTTCAAATAAAATACCTACATAACCTGTGTAGGTAGTTTCAGTATGATGCAGAATGGGTGAATCTGCAGGAACGGACGACAGTTATGTAATAAGTAATTAGAAAGAACTGTCATGCCGGCTAGGGACAAACAACGGTAATACCGTAGACGCGACTCATTTGAATCTATCATTAAGTCCTTCTGTTTGACGGACTCGTGTAACTGCTGCAATTAAATAGAACGAGATACTCGTATTAGTTACGTTGTAAGTATACATTTAAGGTTATTCTTCATAGCTGTGTGAATCACCGTAGGTATCAATAGTTGTTAGACGGGTCGGCCGGAAATCCGTGCGGCTTGTAAGCGCCAGTATTTTTAATTATCTTATCGCATTATTATATGCGATTATGTTATTATATTTTAAACTTAACGGATGGGGAAGTGTAAATATTTTTAATGTATAGGCAAGTGCTTGTGATATAGAATACATTTGTAAACGCAAATTAATTTAAAGCATTACTATATGAAACATTTTATTTTATGAAAAAGTCACGTCCATAGATAACACGCATAACATACATACTAATCCACTTTTATTAAAGAAACTAATTAGTAGTCGAGCAATTAATTCATCTTAATTGGAAAATGTTATTTTTACTCATCTAGCGAAACGATGTCGGTAGAATCACTGAAGTGGTAGATAATTTATCATTTACAACATTACCTGAAGCAGATGTGAAAACCTTACATAGGTGTTCGTTTTTCTTTTGTATGGTAACGAACGCAGTGATCAAAATTTAATACTTTAAATAGGAATATTTCTTTATGAAGACTTTTCAACCCTTTTTCAACCAACAACAAATTAGTTATAGGCAAGAATTACACACAAGTTTTGCTCACAGATTTTCATAACATTTACATAATTTACACCTGAAAGTATGTAAGCCGTTGTAGGTGTAAAAGCATTGATCATTGTGCCTTATTTTTGACAGTCATATTAAGTTATCTAGATAACAGTTTTCAGGTAACCGAGATTATTTTATATCAAATACAAGAGTAAAACTTACTTTTGTAAGTCTCCATATATTTTCATGAGATTTATTGCTGTGTTAAAATTGCTCGTTTTTAACTTGACAGTGGCTACTATTCTTTTGCGCTGTAACATCTATGAACTACTCGCCTCTAAGTTTACGCCTTAGTGTGTTCATGCTTTACTGACACGTTTATCAGCTTCGCGTGTAATTAATTATTAACCAGCTCCTAATAATAGTATCGTTTTGAAACTTTGTAAATGTGTATATTATCGATGATAAAACCATAATTTAGTTCCATCGATCTGATCTGAACTTTTCAATGTCAAGTCTAGTATACCTACTAATATATGAAGTTAGTACCGAAATTTAACGCGAGTGATATCGTAAGGTACAGCTCGTTATAAATAAAACATAGGCACAATGAAACGAAGAGTTAACATTACTGAACTAAATTCTAAATGCGTCAGCGACGACAGTCGGTTCAGTGGTAATTGCATAATTCGAGGCATTCGCAACAAACACGCACGGCTCTGACGGACCCAACGAATCCTACCGGCTTAAGATTCCTAGATTACTGTACACTTAAGATTCCTTTGTGCGAATGGAAATACCGTGCACGCCATCATTCCTAGAGTCGATTTGTTTACGTGGTCAGTAATTACGTACTTCTTAATGGCGCCAGTGCAACGTGTATTAAGAACATCTAAGTAGGCAATGGGCACCTACTTACTTAGTATTTCGCTACTAGAATTTATAGCGGATTAAATTCTGCGCTACCTGATGGAGATGAGTGAAATGTATAATTTATAGTTACTTAAAAATAAGGATTCAAATGATTTATATTGTATACCATCCGCAAAATGCTTTGGTAATATTTATTGCAATAATTGTAACGAACAATTATTGGTTATGAAAGTTATTGTTTCCTAAATTTTCATAATTATGACATCCAATGGATATTACACAATGATTTCATTTTTCCTTTTACAAATTTATAAATAATTATTTATTATTTGTATTCGATTATAAATCACTTAATTCAAGTTCGTAGTAGAAAGTATCTATAGAAATGTGTATGTAACTATCAAGGGATGTGTTATGCAATTAGGTAGTGTTTGCACACACAGCTTTTGTTTGTAATATGTAAGTGGCAATGTATAAGTAGTTAGTGCCGCGTTTGACGGGCATTGACATCAGTTGCGAGGCAGGTGTGCGCCGCACTCCAACAACACATAGGCTCGGGTATTCTTTGCTAATAGTTAACTCACGCACAAGTGGACTAATCTCGGCGAAAATCGTTTCTAGTAAATCTGCGGATTAGGCTTATACGTTTCATGCTTATGTAATTAATTAATTGTTTTTATAATGAAGTATATGAATGTTAAAGTATCCTTGCATAGGAATTTCAATGTTATATTCGATATTTTGGTAAGTAAACTGTAACTTTAAGTATTTCTTATGTTATGGATAATTCTTAATTTTTAAAATTTAACTTAATGCTTTTTAGCTTTAGTGTATTGAACGATAAATCTTAGTATGGTGTAAACATAGAGAATACATAGCTTATAAATATAGTAGCATGACTCACCTCATACCAGGAATGCTCATGGAGCAGACGGACGGCGGCGTGCGCAGGCGACGCTTGACTGAAAAATGAAATAAAAACATCTTTCAATGACATACTGTTTATTTATTATATTAGTATTTTTATGTAAATTAAAAAGTAACTTTCACGGGCACTTTAATTATCAATTTAAAATTATAAAAACTTAAAATAAAAATTCGATTTCAAAAGAGAAATACGAAGCTTTTACTTGGATTTTGTTTTAATTTAAAAATGAAACTACTAAAGGGATTTAGATAAATTCTATGAGACCAATCTGAAATTCGTTCACTACTACTATTTCATGTATTGAAAATTCGAGTTTTATTTTCATCAGAATAAAAAAATAAGGATTTTTCAAATGTAGTTAAGATGATTGAATTTTAAGCTAACAAATATTTAAAAAATACGCTACAAATTGAGAACCTTCTCCTTTTTTATGTCGCTTGATAAATATCGCATCTAGGATAAACGTAATCGCTTTGTAAAACGTTCATTAACCTATGCGATTATTTAAAAAAATCGTAATTCTGTCGGCGTGAAGGGATCGGAAATATAAAAATTCCATCACGTAGAGAATTTATCGCCATCCACGTAGGACAATAGGGCGGTGGCGGAGTTTCTAATGGCAACCGATGAAGTTAGGGTCTTATTCATCAAACGTCGTAATAAACTTATTACATGGTTAGATATATTCATTTTGATTTGTATTATTGAAGAGGATACGATTCATAATATTCTATTTGGTATATGTACACCTAATAACCACACATCATAATGTTATCTTGATTGTATTCCTTCACGGCTTATAGTATAGTAATTTAAAACTAACCTCATAAACAACATAATTTGTTTTTAAGAGAAAAATCGTTACACATTAAATGAAAAAAGACGAGAGTAGCTATGTATATTAATATTTTAAATATTACCAATTTTTCAAAATATGGGATCTAAATATAATCGTGGTTTCTGACTTCGCTTTATTGTTTTAAAGCTGTATAGGAAGCATACAGCTATCTTTATTTCTTTAAGTTTTCTAATTATATAGAACAGCATTTGAGACTATAGCAAAAGTCTTATAGCCGTTGTAGCTTTTAAAGTTTTGTAAATAATTTAAGATATTCCGACTTTTGTTCAAAGAATTAAAAAAAATATAGCACACTTTCGAAATTCAATAAAAATATACGTTCATTTGTACAAAACATTTAATTTCACAAACATTTGAGGACGGATTCTTAGGTCTTTGACCGTTACCAAAAAAGGGTTTAATTTCATACCTTTTTCACTCTTAAAAATTCCTGTATCAAAAATATTTAAACATTCGACATCTCAGTTTGCTAAAATAACTCATCTACAAACAAGTTCATCTAAGAAACTTCCGCAAGATTTAACCGACAGCCATGGATTGTGTTGTACTGTTTATGTAGAGCAAGTACGCCAATTAGGCTGAGTCAAGGAGCGCCCGAATATACATAGCGTAAGGTTTCTCTGGCTTTACCTTAAAATAACTTAAATAACTAGACTCCATTAAATATTTTGGTATATTTTGGGGTTTACTTGCTGTGCCTCATTTATGAAATACTAAAAAAACATACGGTTATATCGTAAAAATTATATAGAATTTTAATTATCATTTAAATATCGAATGGAACTGTGAGTTTTTTTATTTCTATATTATATTTAAAACGATAAGATATTGTAGAGTAAGCACTAGACTGGCTGTATCAGGTGATCTCGCGCGAAATTGCTCGCTCGAGTATGACAGGCACGCTAAAAATGAACTCTTATTATCCTGGCGCGTTTACTTAGAAGAAAAATGGCTCAGACGGCCCTTAAGTGAGAATGCGTTGCGAATTATACGGGATTAATTTAATTAGTTATCTTATATGAACACACGGTCTATAAAGGAAAAATATTTCTTGTCTCATTATATCGTAATTAATTGTCCACCTATCTCTGCCTGGGCAAAAAACTGCTATCGACTGGCCTTATTATTTTTATTTTGTTTTTCGATAAAACATTAGCTATCGAGAAAAATGCAGATTTTGTTTTAGATATTTTTATCGAGTATATTTATACTTGATACTTGTTATTTTATTTGCTTTTTTATGTTGATGTTAACGATTAAACTGATTTTTGAAAGACTTGGACAGTCTCTGTCCTTTATGCGACTTTCCTTAACCCTAACATATTTTTTGTATGTACTATATGTATGTTCTGTATGTAATTTTTTTTTAATTAATAATTTTAATTTACAGCCCATTTTAAAAAGGGCATGTTTCTACATCTTTAAATTTATGTAGTTAAAACCAAGATGACGCACAGAAAGCTGAGTCGCGTTTTCCAAATATCACAATCAAATAAAAAAATGTTATTACATCTAAACAACAAACTAATTTTAGCTTAACAGTGTTTTACAGGCAATCAATTAAATATATTAAATATAGTAATTTTGTATAATCATGTATAAGTTCATGGATTTTGGCGTCCATTACGCCGACCATATTAGACGACGTTTCCTAGAAACCAACAAGCGACTGAGTATGACAGGCGAGAGTATTTTGGGTCAACATGTCAATTGCTTATCAAAGATGGAAATGGATACAGATTTTTAACGTCAAATTCTATGAACGTGAGATATGTATAGTTATACAGTATCATTGATAACACCTTTGATATAATATATTTTATTTAATTTAATATAGTCACCTATCATTGTGTTTGCATGTCATCTAAGGATATGCATATATGTAGCATAGTGCCAAAATTGCTGTTATCAGTTTGCTAATTCCCATAGTCTTACATGGCCACACGTGACACCTGAATTAATGCCGCATTGTGTAATCATAATTATGTTTAATGATGGATTTGTTAATGTCATAAAAAAAGTACTTTGTTCAAAAAGATTAGCTTTTAGTAGTTAGTCGTTAGTCATAGTCGAAATACATACGTTATGGCGATCCACAAGTTAGTGTATCGGACAGACAACGATATCGTAACGATATTTTAGTTAGTATTTCATAGTTTTAATATCGTGTGATGCGATATCGTTGCGATACACTCGTTCGTAGAGATGACGCTTATGATATAACAATTATAATCTGATATTGATAGGGAACATATTAATTTGAAATATGACAAATTATCTTAGCTAGATACTTTGTCTGCATACAATTTTCATACACTATTTCACCTCTTTACGTTTTATTTACACAACGTAATTTACATAAAGTTGTCCTTGTCCAAGGACCAATCTATTTCTATACCAAATTTATCGAAATTGGTTTAGTGACATAGACATGAAAACCTAATAAACAGAATGATAAATAGAGTTAATATCGGATTTATAATATTAGTATGGATTTTTCTAACAAAATGCAAATTATATTGTTTGGTTTATCTAAAGCAGTGATAATAATAATGAATTGTAAACTTGGAAGGAAATGTGTTCGTGAAGTGTTAACATTTTATTTTAAAAAATCGCGAGTGTCATAATGTATTTTATCATTCTTAGATTGTTTAGTTCATTTGAAAACGATGCACTGTGCGCTATAAGATTCAAAGTGAACACGAGCGTAAGAAAGTTAGTTTTATATACATAAGTAATGCAAACGCTCACGCAGTATTATCTGCATTGCAAGTAAGAAGAAAGCAGTCTTATTATAATGAAAGGGCTATCATAGTTATTACACAGGCAATTTGTCGTGAGTACTGTTAAGCGAACAATTTATATGAGTGTGGGCGGGCGGCCGGCGCACGCGCATCGTAGGCGGACACCGCCATTGACAAGAAATGCCCTTCGCGAGTGCTTCCACCTACTCATAGATAGTCTTTTACGATCAACTTAAAGAAGTGCTTCAATAAAAGTACACTAACAATAACATCTTTCGGAAAGTGGACAAAGAAATAAAGAAATACGTATACGTCGTGAGCCCGATTGAAACATTTATTATTTCTCTTATTGTATTAGCTTTGTTTCAGATACTTAGGTCCTCAAGCACAGGTCATTGTACTTTCGAGTTGATTAGATATTTTTATACCCAGTATCAGAAGCTAAGTGTGTCCGCCCAATGCTGAAGAGGTAAATCAAATGCGTCAAGCTGGAAGTTTAATTGGTAATAAAACAAATACGACCGTAGTCGGCGATATCTCTAACTATTTCCTGCCATGAAACCGTACTTTAGTCAGATAATTATTTTTGGTGTCTAGAATCATATATTACGCAAGGTGATCAATTTAAATCGGATGATAAATTTAATAAATTTCGATTTAAATACGTGTATCATTTTATATTTTATAATTTTATGGCGCGTATTGATGAGGTATCGGATAGTGACAGCAAATGAAAATGCAATTTACTTTTACAATGCTAGTAGATCAGATCATGATACATGAGACTCATCCGGAACTCGCGCCGCTGATTAGCTTCACGTGTGAGGAGGAGAATCCAGCGATTATGGCAATTATCTTAAGCCGTTCGTTACGCTTCACGGTCACGGAATGAATGTTTCTTAAAAGATTTTAAACCCTTTTTAATTACTTATTAATTATAGACACGTTTTCACTTTTTCACCAGTTGTTTTAATATGAAAATATTAAAGTATTTTTTTATGTATTATTCATAAATACTTTCTTTGAACGCACATGCAAATAAAAACGTATAATTAAATTAATTTTTAAATTTAGTTGGTTAAATGTGATCTATTCTAAGATTTTTTTTTACTTGTATCAAGAAATAAGAATTTTTAGGGGCAATTTATTGCGGCAATGGTTTTTTTTAATATTTATTAATAGTAGTTTAAAATATTTATTGATGGTAATTGGTGTAAAGATTTGATTTCGAAAATCAAATCTTTAGTAAAGCAAATAATTTGCCTTTGACCATATAGTTGGTCGTGGTCTTAATACCAGTGTTACTATTGTTTGGTTGACCTCTTATACCTACGCACACAGGTTATCTAGGTCTTTGAAGTGTAATTAATACTCATTTTGTTTATATATTTTCGGTGATCCATTACGAATATATTTTTAGTGATAAAAATAAAAATAATTTATATCCAAGCAATTATTTTTAATTTCAGAAGTAAATTGAATCTGTGTCCTTTAATTCAATTGTAAGGTATTAGCGTTTAATTTATAGTTGACGCAGTATACCAAATTGATTAAATTTTTTAAATTAATATTAAATCATTATATTATTAATTACTGATTTTGTTTTGTAGAAAATAAATAATTAATCCTCAATTAATAGTTATTATTGCATTCTTGTCAACGTATTAAGTAATGGGTGTTAATCGTTTCAATTAAATGTACCTTCAGCGTAACAAGTACAGAAATTATCGGCTCCACAGTATTACCTAAAAGTTGCGTGATGCTACAATTATAACTAGTACCTATTAAGTGAAAGCTATGCTATTCGATCTACGTAATAGATACGAAAAATAATAGATTCGCGGTCGACGACACTCCGTATAAGATCATTTTTCATTAGTCAAATTGAAACTTCAATTAATTCTCCTGTGTTTTAACTCTGTGGAACCTGTTCGCTTCCGGAGTTACACGAAACCAGTCCGCTGTGCACAATTTGTTTCTTTTTGAAAACATCATTTGAGATGTTCATACATATCTCGTTCAGAGCGCCTCATTATGCAAAGTAATTAAAAAAATTTAAAGATAGCTGAATGAATTGGATTTTATACACTTTTAATGTTAATCGAGTGACTTATGAATACTGAATTGAGTACTATTTAACTGCTAATTGATATTGAGCTGGTAATAAAAATTAAAATATATGGCCACCACCCACAACGGCAAAAGCATGTAAAGAATTTTTTTGGATTTAAACATTGTTAATTACAAAATTAGCAATTGCAACAGTACTACTTTTAAGACCCGTTATTTCGATATTATTTTCTGACTTGTATTTTCGGTATCTAGTTTCGATTTCGGAATGTTTGATAATCACTTTTATAAAGTATCAATTGCAATTCAGCTTAATTTGTGGATTGAAATCATTCTTACACATAAATTTAAAGGATTAATTAAAATTCCAGATTATGAAATGCTGAATTGGAATAAACATTATAATATTATATTCGCAACAATGTATATTACCGGTTGTGCGAATGAATAAACTGATAAACTTTCCCACTTCATATCCACTTCTAGTAAGATATCTCTACCGCAAATGTAACCCTACCAAGTTTATGTCCTTTACAATATTTTCGGATGTTGAAATAGTGTTTATATATGAAATCTTTTGTTGTCAAGATTCAATATTCTGAATATTCAAAATATCGTTTGTGTGCCTCTGCTTGCATGTATGATGCAAAAAATTCAGATTAAATTTACATGTGGTTTACATTTGAACATGCAAATAGAATTTTTAACTCAAGATTTTAATATATTATATTTACTGGTAAAAAAGATACCTACGTATATTATAAAAGCGCGCCAGCCAATGTGCGAAACATTCCGTTTAAAAAGAATTAATTTGTTTCATTCCTTTGATCTGACAAATATACATATATATTATTAGGATAGGATACTAGAGCTACGTTGTTTTGCCATATTTAGGGGAAAACAAACAATCAAAAGGAAAAACAATTTCGTCGATTATAACATTTAAATGAATGAATTCAGTGTATAAAATATGTTAAATATATTTATTAATAGTGTTATATGAGTTAAGAGATATGATGATACATTGCTCAAATATATAAAATCGATCTTAGTCATCCACTTCAAATCACGTTACAGCAAATTCAGAGGACATTGATTCTATCATAAGTTTTTGATAGTTTTATTAGTGATAGAGCCAATCGCGTCTCTGCCTAATACCTACCACATTTACTAGATATTTTTATTGCCAAACAGTAATGCTATGTTCCAGTATCAAGGAGTGATCCGAGATTTACCAGCACAAGTGATTTAACATATAAGATTATACAGATGATAAAGCACTAGGAATGCCTCTTCATGAAAGTGCCTATTCCATATGTGTAAAGACTGTTTTGAATTGTGATTGCTGTATATTTGTTATTACTAAAAACATATATGTTCACCTTATTATATGTATAAATTAATTTAAAACGAATTACAAACATTCTGTTTAAGTAGTAGACGTAAATAATTTATAGCTAAAGTTCCTTACACACTCAATATTTCGATTTTTTTTTTCTCATTCATCGTTTTATTTACAACTAAAATTTTAATAAGATGTATAATTGTAATTTAAATACGAATAAATAGATAGTATTTTTTGATATGTATAACTTATTATTATTAAGACTGAGTGAGTAATGAATTAACTACGAAGAATGTTGGTCAGTTATGCTTAATAATAACCGCGTTGATGTAGTGACCGGATTATTTCGTGCAATGGTCGAGTGGCATCCAGGTCGCATATGCGTCCTCGCAGTGCTGGCTATCGCGGGCACTCTTAATGTGCACCGTTTTGCGTAGAGAATACTTTTGTCAAGACGTTCGTACTGAGCTATTGCTATTATTAATAATAATGGGTAAGATGGGCATTTGTGCATTTGGGCACTTGTCGTTTCGACCATTTTGATATTTTTTTGTGGCACCGTTTATGATTAACTGTTTAAACTTCTAGACTATTGACAATTAACAAGAACTTTAGGCTTATTAAATGTCATTTTTTTACCCAGTAGACTCTATAAATTACCAAATATTTTATAGGTAGTTATCATTGAAATCTCTCCAGTTCGCATAATATGCTGCCCTAGATGTAAAGATATAACTAACGCATGTCTTATAGAATCGATTTGAATTGGCATTTAAAATTATTTTGCATTTTAAATATTTCCTTTATGTAAATTTCGGGTAATATCGAAACAAAAACAACGAATTTTACATTAACAGGTTCGTTAGCACCTAAATTTTTTAAGGTATCATTTGAAGGTTAAATAATCTGGAATTGTCACTTCGGTAAAAAGTTATTTATCGTGACATCCAGTAGTCATATAACGGGACCGCAGGAATCATTAGGTTTATCATTATTTCATATCATTAGCTTCCGTACATAGTTGACTTCATATAAAAACCCCGTCGTGTTCAGAAACTTGAGACTCTCGGTAGGATAATCACGGCATAGTAGTTTATTATATAGTATAGACGGACAAAGTCGTTAGGAGCTCTTCGATAAAGGTGTTATCACGTGGTTCTGATGGTAACTATAAATACTATCAATATTATAACAAAATTCATCAAGATTAAGGTTCTTTTATGCTATTTATTACAAGTTTGTATGTGTTTCTGTCTATGGCATCGTAACGAGAAAAGAAATCGTTTAAAAGCTGATGTAATCAAGATATAACTTCAATTTCTACACTAAAATCTATCTCTTGATTTAGCTGTCTGGCAGAAACGGCTTATTATGTATCTACTACAAAATTTGTTATTAACTCTAATAATTTTCTTAACCTTAACCGAAAAATACTACAGAATTTTATAGAAGTATATACCTATGTTTGTATATTGAATTGTTGCAAATTATTTTAAACCTACTGTCCGTTTCTCCTTTAAGATGTATAAAATCTACAAATACAAAAACGTATGCTTTATCAACTATGTATTGTTATTAAGTTCATTTTATTTCCTACCGTAATTTACTTCTTGCTTAATTATGTATCCTTTACTCCTTAAAACGAGACTCATTGGAGCTGTTCCTGATTTAGCACGAAAGCGAGTAAACAAAGCAAATAGCGTTGACTGAAATCAGCTTGTTTTATCCACATCTGCTCATTCCTTTTCGGTAACTCTTTTAATGTTTGCGTTTGTGTGTAAAAATACATACGTTTTTTGATCCTCTTGCTGCTTTAGCGGGTGTGTCTTTTCAACTGACTTTTAAAAACAGGAGGTTTTCAATTCGTAGGGTATGTTTTTTTTTAATATTCGTTACCTTATGTCTCCATTATTTCTTAACCGATTAAAAAAATGTTTGAAAGTGTATACCTATCTTTCAGATTGATTCTTTCATAGAATTTTAGTAATTTGGATTTAAAATCAAAACTGGAGTGAAAAAATGACGTATTTTGTGTTTAAAGTCGGTTATTTTTTAGTCCTAATTATGTTTGGACTAGCGTACTAACAAAGAATATTATTACATTTTCATAATAAGATTTTGAGTTTTTAAAAGTAAATAGCTTGATATATTGTATTGATTTTCAATAACAGGAACGAATATGTAACCTTTATCTTAACACGGAAATTCAAGCATCATGGTCAATGTAAGAAATTATCACAGTAACACTTGATTGCTTTTGCTTTATTTACTGCGCGTCGTAGCGACTTTTAGTAAGATATTTTTATTTAATATTATATACTACAGATTTTTTTCTTATATATCCTACTGTTAAATTAATTGGAAGATGGTCTTTATAATGATATAATATAAAGTTAAAGTTTTTTGTGAAATAATAAATTTCATTAAATATATTAAAATAGAGAGCGCGCAGTAATTTAACTTTCTAAGAATTTAGTTATAACTGAGTGAGAGTAAATAGTAATATTCTAAATTTTAAGCA
Source organism: Hypolimnas misippus (assembly GCA_037950945.1). NCBI lineage: Eukaryota > Metazoa > Arthropoda > Insecta > Lepidoptera > Nymphalidae > Hypolimnas > Hypolimnas misippus. The sequence continues at coordinate 7,341,966 of JBBEEQ010000017.1, forward strand.
ATAGAAGCTATATAATGAGTCTATAAAAACAACATTACAATAAAAATACGAAAATAATACGCCATATTTTTCTATTGTTTTTTTCCAATAGACGTCTATAAAATGAAGTATTCCTTATACTTAATTGACCATTTGATTTGTACTTTAATTTATCATTAATGTACTCACTGGTATGCTTGTAATGCGATGAATCAAAACAAAAATTGTAAATAATAATCCGATAACTGATAATCACAAGCCATAAGTCACAACACTGTTTGAACGGGGCACTAGAGCCGCAACGTCACCCGGGGGTCGTACGCGTTATCACGGATAGCGTAGAGACGTGCAGATCGATCCCAATGCGGGAATGTTTTGATAAGGGCGGCTGCAGACGAGGATGGCGCTCGGCGAGGGAGGAGCGGAGACCTCGGTGCGCGCGGCGCGACTGACGGACGGACGGACCCGACCGTCGTTCGCCTCGACACCTACAAGCGACACGAAGGCGCTTTGCTACCTTCACGTGTAAACACTGCAGCTGAATAAATAAATGCTGCAGCGAACGAATTATGTTACAAATTTTGGCTACGGTATTACACCACGACTGTGTACCGACATTATACTACATTGGTGATAAGCGAAGCTGCATGCGACAAGTGCATCCATTCATTCCCTTTCCACTGGTTCGCTCGCTGGATTTAGATACTGTAAGCCACGAATCACTGCACTCATGTGGTATTGAAGACAGATATTTTAATACAGGGTTATTAATAGGTGAACTTTAGACGCTCACTCGCAACGAATGTCTGTTACTTTTGAAAAGTGAGTAGTTTAAAACTTCAAATAAGACTCAACAATTGCATTTAAAAGGTGATTAAAGATAATTAATTCTTAAAGCATTGGAAAGCGTAAAAGTGCTGCATAAAATTGTCAAATTGAATTCTAAGTGGCGTGAATGGATGATGAGTGAATCGTGTAAGCTAATCTCTACATTATTATCGTAGAGTTATATTTACTTAAAGCTTTATATTGTTTATTTCATTGATGAAAAACATTTAGAAATGAACATATTAAGACATATTTTACAAAATGAAGTATATACGTAATATATAAGTTTTGAAGTTATTACTCAATGAACGAAACATTTGCTGAAACTCTATTATTCCAGATCTCATTACTAATACAGACTAATTAATGAAACACGCAGATTAAGATTCAGTAACTTTTCCAATACGATTAAACCATTATAAACTCGTAATGTAATTCATAGGATGAATAACTTTAAATTATGAACATAGCTTATGTACAATTTAAGGTTACCTAAGTCCCACGGACTTAGGTTTGACGGATGGCCCGATAGAGTCAGCGAGTTTGAAAGGTGGTTAGACGAATATCTGCTAAATTGATTTTCAAAAACTATAAAACTTGAATAACGTTGCGGTTTACGTGAATTTTATGTGATTCGATAATAAGTTCCCATGACTGGTATATGTCTTGCAACCTATAGTATACAAGACATATACCATATATTCTTGTATTTGATTACTATTCAATATATTTTTTTATCAGATTCATCAAAAATTTAAATTGTTCCAGAATTTAAATTATAATTACAATTTTCATTGTCACGGTAATTACAATAGTTTTAGTGTTAAAATGCGAAAGTGTTAAGTATTAAATAATCACACTATGTACATACAATCCGTACGCATAACGGTGGCTGAACAAATTGGCTACTTGTTTAAACTACTTCTGCGTTAATATTGACTACGAAACAATATTTAAAATTATATCTTTAAGATTTATTAATATTCATGTAAACTAGGACAGTGTACAAAGAGTTTTATCATTTCAAAAGGCTATTTAGCATAATTGTAAATATTTTGTAATATCTTGATTTACGACTAGAAGGGATCATCACGAGAAGAGAAATGTGAATGTAATCTTTGTATTTAAATATTTTACGTATTATATAAAAAATAAAGTCAAGTTACTAAATATGAGACAAATACATACTTAAAAGTAGGTATAATTAATTAAATATATTCTTAAAATTTTGTTAAATTAATTATTATTCATAAAATAATTTTAGGTTGAATAAATTACGCACAGTACGAGATAATAAAAAAATATTAATAAATGATATAAGATCTATATAAATAAAATGAATTTAATTAAATTTAAAATGCTATAAAAGGTATATAATATTTCTTTTTCTTTGTTGTAATTAACAGGAAATGAAAAGTCCTTTATGATCGATTGTAAAATAGATTCATGTGGTATTCTAGTCGAGAAACACTTACAGTACAATGTTGTGATACACACGTGCGCTTTGTATAGTTGTATTGATTATTATTCTTCTCGGTAGAATCTACATTCCGAACCGGTGGTAGCTTCATTTTTGATGTAATTATTATTTTTTTTTTTAATTTTTGACGATTCAAAAGTGCTCGTGAGAGCCTACTTGAATAAAGTATATTTTGATTTCGATTAATCACAATTTGCTTTTATACAAATTATATAAAATCAATATACATCGAATAAGATAATTATTAAAAAAAAATCGTGATGTGTTAAATGCAATCAAACCGCATAAGCGGTCACGCTTTACAGTTTAAAATAAATGACAAAAAAATTTGATGATACATTAAAAGTTGTTGAAAATTGCAGATTCTCTTCTCTTTTTTTATATTCAAGTAATTACATTATAAACATGTACATTTGTTAGTATGCAACAGCGTGTTAACCTTGCTCCGGTATGTCGGCGTATATGGTAATAATACTTGAAAATACGAAAGGTTTCCGACGTCATGAACATTTTAATCTGATTTTATGACACATGAAGCCGATATTATAAGCCCGTAAAACAGATCGCTTAGAAAGTGATGTCAAATTTTAATGAAAATGATTATGAAATGTTTGTTAAGAGCACATTGTATTTGATAATGAGATTTATTGTGTTATAAAAATAAATTGTGTAAATGTGTATATATATATATATATATATATATATATATATATATATATATATTCTATAACAGCTTATTTCGTTGGATCTTAAATCTCTTAATCATCTTACATGGAATCACTCTTGAGGAATACTTATAAATAAATAAAATATAAAATTGATTACAAACGTGGGATAAATGGCATAAATAACATACACCAAAAATGATTCGAATTCAGTCGAATTGAGTTTAAGTTTTTGGAAGTTAAAAAGAGAATATTGTGTTAAAATCACGTGAACTTCATATTAGTAAGGGAATATGTTTGTATGTAGCGCTCGTTTTGTTTGGTGTTATTATAGTTCTGCTGGCAGTAGCAGGCGCAGGTTGCTTCATCGTCCCAATGAACCAGTTAGTATGTATTTATACAAACAAACTAGCCCCAATTTTCTGTCCGATTTAACTATACATTGTGAGAATCGTTATTAAAACAAAACTATTATTGATAAGAAACAGAGACTCGCACTCGCAATCAGAAAAGGCATCACGTACGCAAAACTTTTACTTGCTATTTTTAGATTTTTCTTAAAATATGATACACAGTAATGAAACTTTTACTCCCGTCTTAGTCTGAATTGATTACGGTTCATTAATGATACTTAAAATTACCTTTTGTCCATTACGATTTTATAGATTGTTTTTTTTTATCCGTATTAATTTAATATTTCTGAGTTATAAAGTGACATATATACTTATAATAGTCACAATTTTTGTGCTTACAAACTTTAAACAATGTACAATATTCCTTCAAAATCATTTTTAAAGACTAACCCAAACAAAATAGTAATGTTCAATTATAAAATGTTAATAGAAAAAAATACAATACGATATAATAATATTTGGTATTCACGAATTGTGTATTTTAGCTGTATTTGGCAAATAGTTGGAGCTAGGTTTAAGTGGGGCACTTTACAAGCCTAAATGATTTACCAATATTACGAAAGTGGACCGACAACGGCAAAGTAATTAGCGCGATATCACGGAATAAATCATTATTATCTTCGTTGCCGAAAGACTAAGATCTTACGTTGGTTAATCAATTTATAAACAGGACGAGTAAGAAACGCGTTGCAGTGACGGACTTAATTTACAGGCCGATAAGTGTATCGCCGATGCAGTTGATAAGGAGGCGTTGATGGCATTCATAATAAATATATTTTAGTCCACGGTATAGCAGTCATGTTTAACTATATGCAATATTTATTATAGCGATGTTTTTATTATGTATGTTGGACTGTTGGTATTTGATTTGTAAATATAATTCAGTGTTTACTCATAAATATCAACGAGTGTTAATAAAGTATTTGTAAAGTACGCGATAGAATATTATAAGATGTTTTAAATAATTTACTGTGTTTACTACAGTGATCTTATAATCTTGTAAATGTGATTTTTCTAGTAAGCGATGGTTCAATTAAGTTATATTAAACCCTCGCTCCCTCGCGGTTTTCGCTCTATTTCGCTCTTATGAGTCGTATCGTGATGAAATATAGCCTATAACCTTCCTCAGTAAACAGGCTATCTAACACAAACAGAAAATTTCCAAATCGGATCTGTAGTTTCAGAGATTACCCTACGTACAAACTTACAAATACACAAACAAACTTTACCTCTTTATAATATTAGTATAGAAGTACACGAAAATCTCAATTCTATTTGTCAAACTGCGTTCAGGTGTATATCTTTTTTAAACGGGATTACTAATTATTGCATAATTGTCATCGGAAATAAAATTAAAAGAAAATATCATTTGCTTCAGCTCCATATTCCGTTACGGAAAGAGTAATACCATTACGTAAACTAGGAACTGATCTTCTTAAATATCAAGATATTTTTTTTCACCATTTACTTACATAAGTACGATTATAAAACTATTGAGTTATTACACAGCTTAAGATTTCCACTTAGATTTAGTTTGCTAACATAACGAATTATGTCTTAATGACTTTGCAATATTATTAGCACGCAAGGCGCGTAAACAAACGTGGAATCAAACGTCAGATGACTTAGTGAGATAATGAAAACAAGGCAAATGTAACGGACTAAGCCCGAAACACACTATTGGACATGCGTTGTAGTTCGGACTAGTGGATATAAATTACATTATATCTGGTCAATACATAGACACAATGTCATCTATTGCTAGTATGAGTAAATTGCCAATAATTTAACAATAAATCCACACGAGATTTTGGTTCTTCCTAAAGCACTTCCATCCTACATATCAGAATTTAACCGTCCAACGGAAATGATTGAGTCACGTTTCTAATCGCAATTGTTTTTTTGTCTCCTAAATAACTACATTTTAGCGTTTAAAATCGACTCACATCCGTTAGTATCCAGCATGTACAATAAAAATTTTATACGTATTTGAAAACATCCATTCAAACATTTAAAGTAGTTATTAGAATGATATATCAGAGCAAACAGGTAAATGCCAGCATGAAAAACAAAGAAATTTTAATAGATAATGAAACTTGCGTTTAACTTGTCGCGTTTCGTGCTGGCAGGTGTGAATCGACCTTAATGTGTTGCATGTATCGTTTTGTAAAGTCTCCGCGCATATTCTATTCGACGATGCATTCATGTTAATAGACACAGACGGACACTCGATGTGATGATACGCTATATTTTCTAACTAATTTAACAAATAAAGTGTAATTCAAATATTATTTGATCGATGAGTTTGCTGAAAAATTATTTACATATGTATGTTAACTATGACTTTAATTAAAATGTAAAGAAATACAACAACTTCTTTGGTAACCAAGTCGATAAAAAGTACAAATCGTCTTATTATAAAGTACATGTACTTACCGTGAGAACGAAACTAAAGGAGGGCAACGGAATGCAAGAAACAAATACAATTATTTTGTCAGTGGTATGTGGCTGAGACAGGTGTGCGAATGTCAGCAGGATTCCTGTAGCAGTCCGTCAAAAAACTAGAGTTTACATGCGGGAACGCTCGTCTCCACAATTAACCGGCTGAAAAATGTCACTCAACATCCTCAGAAATTATCGGACCTAGACACCTGTCTCAAGTTGTAGAAGGATTTATAAAAAAAATCTTGATATCCCTTATTTAGCCTGTAACGGAATCAACATCTCGATTATAGTATTTCTAAGTTTTTGCATGCTGCATTTCATTCGCGTATAAATAAACTAAAAATAAATAATTTAACAAAACGGCTAAGGCTCGAAAGTAGAATGTCAAGAAAAAAAAGAGTACGTTTTTACGTATTATTTTTAAATAATATTTCGCTCGCAAACTTCATACCTATCGAGCCTAATTCATCGAGACTGCATTTTTAAATAACTAAGAATATTAATTGCGTCCAGTATATTATTAGCGAACAAAACATTTTTTTGTCATGTTATAAAAGAGAGAAAAGTGTTCATGACTGGAATTTATAAATGTTAAATAAAGTTTATCAAATGCATCAGACAAGATCGAAATGCAGCAAAACACTTACAGCCTGTCTTTTAATTTTTACATTTTATTACGTATTGAGTTGACAAAGATGGTGATGGTGTTTGACTTTGACAAATCGAAAAGTGAATATAATGCGACGTCGTTTGAGGCAATTCCATTTTGCGCTAGCCTTATAATAAAGACCATGTCGAGCGTCAAGCTATTCATTGAGAGCAGTCGACGGTATCTCGTGCATCGCTATTGTAATGTGACACATCGTACAGAACTCATCGAGCCTATCTTGGAAGAATTAGTGGTTGTGAATACTTTTATGTAATTACTATTTTTATTGGCCTATTGATGTTTTGTAAACATATAAGACTTTTTGATTCTTGCATATACTCTTTATACTTTCAACAGTTGAATAAAAATAAATGTCTGTTTGAATTTAAGAAGTTGCGTTTTTAACTTATATCATATGACACAACAAGCGCGTAGTTGCTTGGACTTACATGGTTATAGCTACTTTCGTGTGTAATTACAAATACAGTATTAAAATATACACTGATAAAGATAACACTTTTTAATATAACAGATTTTTTACAAGTTTTTAGCTTGGTATACTACTTTTAAAAATAGAAATTGTATGTTCGACACGTGTATATTTTGTTGCATTTGTATCAAAAAATCTTCGAAATAACAACGTTAACATATTTCACAATACAAATAGCTTTTGAATGAAATTAATAAATAATACCAATGGCATTGCAATTTATTATTTTAAAGTGCAAATCGTAGGTGTAAAGTGGGCGATTAATAAAGTAATCGTAGATGTGCTGTATTAATAATTCTTTTAAGCAATACTCCTACTATGTCATATTTTACGTCGTAATGTGACAGTATAGCCGTATTGCTTATTCGTAATATTTGATGACGTTTGATTTCATTCATGTTAAAAATAAACATATGTATTGTTAAAACAAACAATACTATATAGTAAGCATATATTATGTCAATGAACAGTAACGTAACGATAAATTGCGATTGTTTCGTTTATTAAGACGTGATTCAACCATTTAAATGCTGATGGAATAATGTTTAATGGATAATGTATCTGTGAACGAATGTATATCGTAAATACTAAAATGTATAATAAAATGAAACCGCAGATAACATCGGAGATGTAGATTAGTAGGTCAAACCGATGGAAATACGGGGCTTGTTACTTTCATAACAATATTTATTTATTGATAAGTCAAGGATCTCTGTGTGAAACACTATAAATGTAGTGGAACAACTTGGGTATTATTAACGCGTTATTATTTACTATTATTTACCATCTTTCTATGTTTTTCGTTTTGCAAATAGGTTTTTGTGGAATTTCATAATTTATACGTTTTTAACTAACTCCCAAAAAAGGTTCTCAATTCGTCGAAGACTTTTTATTTATTTATTCTTTATCTTATCACGTCGATTTGATTAATATTTTCTTTGTTTAAAAGAATGTTAAATTTTTAGATTGATCCTATAGAATTTTCATTAAAATCGGTTTAGTAGTTTGGTTTTAAACATGAAATAACCAAAATAAGTATGTTATTAAAGTACAGGAAGTTATTTTTTTTTTTGTTAGAGGTTGGTTTCCTCTTTTTTAAAAAGTCTTGTTATTAAGAGAGCTTTACTTATTTATTGTTATTATCTAGTCACTAGTTATTATACCGCTTAATGTTGTTGGCTTTGCGTTGTAATTATCCTGCGCCAAGGTTAATCGAACAAGTGTAGAGATTCTTTGTTGGTGGTCCTATATTCGACTGTGTAGCGTATACTGAATACTTCTTATAACTAGAGCACCTGGTGCACCTTATACAAGCTAAGCAGCTTCGACTCCTGCTATGTTGCAATTGAGGATTAATTTTAAATGAAAATAAAATTTTAAAATACTGCTAACAACTTTAAGATGCACGATACGTGCAAGCGATTCGCAATTTATTTATACAAGATAGCATTTAAAAAATAAACATTCCTTTTCCATTTATGTTTAATAGCATAAATAGGTACCCTTGTAAGTAAACAAGCTCTGAAAGGTATAATAGCAAACAATCAGTCCGCCTAACGCCATCGCAAACTAGACAGGGCTGACATTGAATTGCTGCTCGCGTCCTGTCGCTCACATAACGCTTCCCAAAATGGTATGCGTGCGCGCAGGAAGGGCCACTGACTCAACGACCTCATACGACTGCGATGCAGAGCCACCACGCGCCTTTCACGACAATGAATAGATTCTATGACGCAACGTGTTATGATTAGCATACATCGGTACTACACCATATTCAGATTTGTATGTAAAGCAGGTGCGCTTATTATGCAGAAGTAATTAAAGTGCCTGTCGATATCGTTTACTATCCACAAGCTTTACACTAAGGAAATAATGCTGGTATTTATTTACCTATTGAGATATATTATCTCTTTGACTCGTTCGTTTTTTATCGTATTATTAAATACATCAGAAATAAATAACTATAGGGCACTACATTCATTGTGTGCATTTCTATTGTTCATCTTTCGTAATAATATAATATTATGTCGATCCTCTGGTCATTAATAAGTTGCTAGTTATCACTTCATGTCACATGTGTACCAGGTATTGACAGGACATAAATAAATAGTTGATATCTTTTTTAATATGACCTGCACAAATTTTACCTTAATTTAATATCATAAATGTGATAATTATATTAATGCTAAGTAGCAATATCCGACCTCTTTGTAACGTTATAAAGTCTTAACAGCGAGAGCGGATTTTGTGAGCGACAGAAACCTCTTTCGTTAATTTTTTTTAGCATTTGTGCTTATTTTAGTGCTGAATTTGTCCATTAGTTATTGACACTTATTTTCCCGCCATTTTATATTAAAAAACGATTCAACGGATTTGACTGGAATTCGGAAGTCGATATTCCGGGTTAAAATAATGGTTACTTTTTATAGAGGTGCGAGTGATAGATGTTACGGCGCAGCTAGTCACTTTATAATGTATTGGCTATCATGGGCAAAAGTGTTCTTAACGACGTAAATAATTGTACAAAAAGTTATCAGTGGCAGACGTGTTTCTAATGGCAGTCGTAATTGTAAATTAAATCACGTTGAAGGAAGAGAAATTAATAGTTTTCTAATGATGTAGTTCTTTATATCACTTTATATCCGACTAGCTATTGCAACTTTGCCGGGTGATGTGTGCTTTTCTATCAAATGTCCTTCCTATCATTTATGTGTCATGAATTTGTTTATAGGATACTTGATTCGAAGTCCGATAATTTGACATGTAATAAATACTAGGAAGACATTTAAGTGATTGCGTTGTAACCTCCGCAACCTTACATAAAAACCAGAAATCTATGAATGATGGAGACGTAAGATATGGGTATGAAAAGTATTCTTATTTGTTAGTTTCGTTTTCCTTCTAATTTTAATAAGAAACACAAACAGATGGAATAGAGCGCTTGTGTATTTGTAATAATATAAAGGTAACATAGTATCTTCCTCGTTGTCTCTCAACGGCGTCAACTTATAACGCCATCGTCTGAAGAAGTCCAGGAAGAGTAAAACCAAAAATAAGTCTTCCATCAATCACAAATGCTTTCACTATTTAAACATTATTTTCTGATTGTTAAAGACGATATTTTCTATTCGAACATCAGAAATGTTTGATAGCTTCAATGTAGACTAGGTTCGAGTATGTTAGTCTGCTGTTTTAGTCTTGTATAAATCAGACACGTGCTTTTACTAATTTTACAGTCATCTCCCACATAGTTTGTTGCACTCTTTGGTGATCGTTGACACTGAACTGTTAGCGCCCTCCCGCTCCACTTGGACTTTCTACAGCGATGATTCTCTCCAATTAACGGAATGATTGGCGGACGAGCATCTTTGTCTGCGCACGCGACACACTTTGCTTTTGCTCTTGTTACAAATCAAGCGAAATTCACAAGTTCGTGCTGTACAGCGTACAAATGTGGATGGAAATATTGGCTTAAAATTAATTGGGGTTTAGTGCTCTCTTCACAGGCTGTCTTTGATGTAAAGTAATCTAGATTATCTATTCGATTAAAAATGAGTATAAAGAATTTATGTCTTCCACTTTGTTTTATTATATTTTGGTTTAATATATTGTTATTTTAATATATAATCTAAAATGTTCGAGATCTTTGCGCAAAAGTGATATTTATCTAAAATATTCTAAACGAATGCATTCAGTATTTGCATGTTATCATACATTTCTTTGATATTAACTTTCAGAGGAAGATGTGATGTATGTTGTTCAGAATAAACTATATAAAGTACGAGCGTCGAGCTGGAAGTCAAAATTACGAAATTAGATATTAGATATAACTAAACAACTTATTAAAGTCAAAGCAATGGAATATTAAAATAAAATTTATTTTTCGAACCAACAACGCTTCAAATTGTCGAAAGAATTTATAATTTCGTTAAAGCACTCATTATAGGCGACTGCTTAAGTTCATTAGCACCAACAGTATGGAAAATATAATTTCCAAAAAAAAAAAAAATTCAGCGAATAAAGCTATAATAACAGAGTTTAAATGAGTGAGACGTTAGTCACTGTAAATAATTACTCATTTCGAGTAACATTGCCGAATAAAATAGAAAGCACGTTTTTCATTAAAAAACATAATCATTCTGCTACTTCTCTAATCGGAAATATACTTTTTTTGGATAATTCATTGTAAAATGTCTGACAATCCATTTGTTCAGATTTTTTTAAATACAAAAATAAAAATAATTGACCTTAAAAATCTTTTCGTTCTTAGGAGGTTTGGGCGTTGAAGTTCGTGATTGTGACCTCATAAGTTTTAGACAGATGACATGGGCTGTGGGAGTTATGATATAGGATGAGCCTGACCCTGTGTATAACCTTCGATAACCAAATACTACTTATACTATTTTTATTACAAGTAGGGAAGAAGTGGCACGAAAGAGCCAGTTTTCTAATCAGAGCAAAAAAATATATTTTTAATGAAAGAAATAATGCCTCCTTCATGTCACCTCTCCCCTACTAAAATAAAAAAAATCTATAGGTCGATTGTTTGAAAATATAATAAATTTGTTATAATCTTCTTTTAAAATATGACTTCAATCTGACTTAATTGACGGTTCCTGTTGAATTTACCATTTACTACGATTGCATTACACGCGAACGGTTTACTACTGTCCGTTGAAGAATTTCGTTCTTCTTCCGTGCTCGGGCGATTTTCATTTGAATTTGATTTGAATTTAACGATTGATGACCTAGCAGTAGGAAACTATAATAATAAAAACCTGTATACAATCTGCAAAAATACCAACGTAACGTACGGGTGGAAAACTTTTCTTTGTAAGGCACTAACAATAAATGTTAAAGGGTACCTATTATTACTCAATATTGTTGTGAATTTTCCTTACGTTTTTAAATCATTTTTAGTTGCGGGACCAAAATTATCTAATTCGAAGCATACATAGCTAGTATCATATCCGGAACAACTTTGTGTTTCAAGAATAAAAGAAAAAAAAAAATTTTTTTCTAGATTAAAAATTGTGCCGTATGTGTGCCCCCCTTTTTTAGACGTTTAAGTTTTATTTGTTTGTTATGTTTACAATTTATTCACAATAATAAAAACAACTTTCTGAGAAAGGAAATTGGCTTCAAGCATAATACATTTTTTTCGTGTAAGGCCGTGTTATTACGAAACAGTTTATGGTTGCGTATTCTACCCTCATACCCTCATAATGGTTATAAAATTTCCTACTATTATTTGTATTACGTTTAGCCTATTACTCTATTGTGGGTTTAGTTGAGAAAAAATGTTTGCTGTTGTTTTGTTTCGTTTTCCATTCAAATGCAGTAATGTAATATGACCAAAGGGTGATTCAATTGTTGGTTACAGTACGATTAAAAATTAAATAGAGCTAAGCGGTAATTAGAAATAGCGCGCTTAATGTGTAGGCAAATGCGGTTTGAGTGACTTCGCATTTGCAGTAGGATTCTTTAGAAAATCACATAACTTGTGGTTTTTAATGATGATCTTCCGCAGAGTGCTGCTTTGCGGTACGCAATGAATTTTTCCGCAGATGGTTAAGTACTCTCGTATACAGAACTACGAAAAAAATTATGAAGTATTTAATTTTTTATATTCATTTCATGCAGCTGAATGTGCCTCGTGTGCCGTTTATTTAATTTGCTCTCGTATCGTTTAAAAATTTTGTCGGCGTTTATTTCTACGGAAGATAGTTGATTATCTGGAGGCAGTGGGCCGTATTATTTATTTAGAAGCCCTCGGTCTATCGCTCATCGGGCGAGTGGGCCGTGGAATGCTATAGTTTCCTGAAGAGGTCACTGAACGCTATTTGGCAACTTAGTTGCATTATATCTATAAAAGGTAAAATAATTGAAACAATGCACATTGATAGATAAAAGATAAATGTTCTGATTATTGATAACAAATACAGATTTCATTATTGCTAGATATGCAAAGATAGGATTTGAAATTAAATATATTTATTTTTTACTATATTAATTTAGATAATGGAAAAATATTAAGTATATAGTCTTGCCGGTTTAATATGACAATTCATCATCACACTTCAATATATTTATATAGAATATTTATACTTACAAGAAGGGTTCCAGGAAAACAAAACTAAAAAAAGGTTAGCTTTTCGTATGTTTTCCAAATGTGATGATGATATATTTCGGATTAAATATTTTGAAAAGTAAAAAAGCAACAAAATCTTTTGAATTTAAATTATATAACTTTAAAGGGCCTGAATCCATGGCCGTAAAACAAGTTAAAAAAAAATCAGACGATGTTAGCAAGAGTTATTAAATGTAAATAATTCCATTTAAACTGGTACGTGTTCTAATCAATAATTAGCCGCGCGGTCGGTCAAACGGTATGCGGATATACGCAACCACGGCACAATGTACGCTGCACGTCCTTCGAGGTCGTTAGTGCAGGGCGACCGCTCGTATCATAGTGGGTTAAACTCGTAAGACTTTATGATTCACTTGAAACAACATAACACAACATATTATATTAAGATAATACTAGCAAGTTCCGTATGGTCAAGTTATTTCGGTACATCATATCTATTTAAGTAACTAATTCTAGCGTTTTATTTATATATCTCCTATTAAGGAGAAGGTTAGAGAAAAATAAATCATAGGCCTTAGCTCAGCAATGGAACATATGCAGGCTGTTACTTTACTTCACTTTTATTTAATTTTCTAATTTATTATAGTTTATAATTATATAATTAAATATATAAAGGAGAGGAGAATATTATAGCCACTTTGTTTAGACATATGTATTTATAACTACGTGGGTATTATTCTTGCTAAAAAGCCGTCTTTTTTAATGAGATAGAGCCTGCTGTAGCCCAATTACTACAGCTTGTATACAGGCTGGCTCCACCAATGTAGTATCTCACTCTCGCAGATCAGCTTCAGAGAAACTGCGTTTCATACAGTTGTTATAGATATGTATATAGGTTGTTCAGCCATTCATTCATTACATATGGATTTTATTACGTTTCATCTTCATACGTTATAGTCTGAAACACTCGGAGCATTTAGAAAACTCAAAAATATTTTACAAAATAAAATCAAATTAATAAAATAACTTGCAGTTAAATTGATCAAGTGGTATGCGATTTACGCAATGGCGGTTACACTTCGTCCTTCGAGGTCGACCGTGTCTGCCTACCCAAAATTATGTTCTTGGAAATAGTCACTCGTTTATATACATGACACTTGTTTTTAATAGCTTTTTTATAAAAATAAGTGTCACTACTACATGTAGTAACTTATAAGTATAGTCAATAATTTTTTACGTAATATTAGCCTGTTGACGACAAGTTGTCTGCACCAGTTATGGTACAATTAATGATACATACAATCTTGATGCCCCAGAATTAATTTTATTTTATAAATATATGGTCCTAATTCATGATTAAATTTATTATATAAATATATGTGTTTTTATAAATATAAATACAAGTGATAATAGGCCAGCCGCAGACAGTCGGAATGTCTCTCCGAATTCGTATTATGAATTACGAAAACGCGAATTTACGTACAAATTAACTATTCGAGTTACACAACCTTTTTTTTCAGAGTATTATTTTATGACTTTTTTTTAATATTGGGAATCCAGATTATGAATTAACAATAAAAAATCAGTGAGATATTCCGTCTATGCGAAGTCGATAAATTATTATTTTCGAAGAATTGCAAAAGCGACGAATAACCTTAGAAAATGCATTTGTAACAAGTATTATCAATAGCTAAATATAGAATTTAAAATAGTCTATACGAGTAATATATTGACATTGATAAGCAATACTGTATCAAGCCACATGGACTTCATTTTAAGAAAATGGCGTCTAAAGATGTCAAACTTATTCTCAATAAATTTGTTTGAAGAAGTATATATCCATCTTTTCTTTTCTTTTTCTTTGATAAAAGGAATAATGAATTAAAAGCAGATTGATATATTCAATATATTATCTCATAAAAGTTTTTCAAATATTTCAGATTATTGTATAAATTGCAAAATATGGAACGCACTTGAAATTTGAAACAATTGATTAAGTCACTTTTTTCGTACTTATTTACTTTATATGACTTGAATTTTTAGGGTTCCGTAGTAAAAAACGGAACCCTTATAGTTTCGCCATGTCCGCCTGTCTGTCTGTCTGTCTGTCTGTCTGTCCGCGGCTTTGCTCCGAAACCCTTAATACCAGAAAGCTGTAATTCGGTTTGAGTATACATATGAATTACGCCGAGAAAGTCGTACAATAAAATCTTAAAAATATTTTTTTTTCAGGGTGTCTTCCCTATGTGTTAAGAGAGACCAAAAATTTTTTTTCTCATTTATCCCATGTTGTGGGGTATCGTTAGATAGGTCTTTTAAAAATGTTATAGGTGTGGGAAAACCATTTTTCCGAACGACGAACTGTTTCCGAAATATTAAGCTTTGAAGTGTCAATTTTTCTTAGAGTCAAGTGTCCCCCCCCTCTACCCACTAAACTGCTGCGTCTAAAAATATGAAAAATTCACGATAGTAGTACATATAATGAATTTAAAAGGAAAATTATCACGGCTATGTGGGTTCTTATGGTTATCGAGTTATAGATGATCTAAGTAAAAATAAATATTTCACTCTTTAAAGCATCACATTATGTAAATATTAATAATTTTAAATTAATATATGAATTTTAATGAATAAGTAAATAAATATTTAATAAGTTTAAATTAAAATAAAATATAAAATAAGGTATAAAACAATGTCTCGATAAAATATTAGCTCAGTATTTACCTACGGCGAAAAGAGCGAGTTAACAATCAAACAAACTAATTCACTTTGGCATTTATGGTATAATATAAAAGATACGGATTACGTACCTATCTCTTATTCTCTTCTTAAAGAGAAATTAAAAATAGTTTTATAATAATAAAAGGTTTAAAATTGTAAGTACGTATATTGTATAAACTGACTTAAAAAGGAAATTCCCAGTTCGTCGTAAACTTTTTTACGAAAATAGGAACTCGATTGCTTGACCGATCTCGACAATTCTGACAACTACGGAACCCTACATTGTGCGTGGCCCGACACGCACTTGGCTGATTTATTTTTAATGTTAAATAGGTGACGCCGTAACAAAATACTATAATATCTCCGAATTTTATTGCTTATCAGCCTCCATATATCCTATATACCTATAATAGCATTATACCTATATAATTACTTATTAACATAATAATTTATTGTATCATCCCCACTAAGCGAACATTTCGCTAATAAACATAAATTGTTATCCATCTATTTTAAATGTCCATACACATATATCTTTTACGGTTGATCATTCTACAGGTGCTAAATAAATTGCTGTTAATTTGTCTATGTATAAAAGCTAGGAAACTGGATTTAACTTTAAAATGTTGTGGTAAATATTTAATTTTGCTTTTATACTTTATTTCTTTTTAATTTATTTTTTTTGATTCGCTTCATATTTTGTACGTTTTTATTAGTTAGAGATTTATAGAATCGTATTATTTGATTTAAACAGTTGAATTTTTTGCTGCATATTTTGGCGTCTACACCAGCGTTTACTTACGTGCCCTAATGCATTAATACATAGCACGGCTAAGAATGACTATTATTCAACGATTTCTTTACGGACGTCTCGCGTGGATCTATGAAGGTTCAAGTTTTTGCGTGATAAAACTCGCAACGTGTATACGTGCTCTTATACGGCTTACGTTTCTTATTGCCAGCGGCTACCAGGAATTATGAACAAGCAGTGTTTATCAAGAAAGTGAGGTACGTACGCATCGGTTCAATTTCTTACTTTGTCAACAAAAGTTAATAGAGTAACTGTTGTTGAGTGTTTTATAACTTAATGTACTATCGAGCTGAATCGGCAATTTCGTTCCCGTGTACTTCATAATTACATTTTGTAACTCAACATAACTATTGCTAATAAGGTCTCATTCGCCGCGTCGTTGGCGTAGTAGTTGATAAAAGTATCGTATATGATATTCTGATGTAAGTTATAATACTGTAAAGTTTCAACAAATCTGTGCAGCATTTTTTGCGTGAAAGATTAACAAACATCTATGCATCCATACATCCATTCATCCTCACAAGGTTTGCATTTACAATAGTAAGATAAATGATAACAAGTCAAGTAAGGGGCCTTTTATTAAAGATCCATTTAGCCGTTTTCCGTGATGCACAAACTTATATCAACCAAGCAAACATAAAATATTTAAATTTCTTCATAATATTATTCATAACAAAGACTATTTAAAGATCTACGTTAAAACAAACTTTCGACATAGTACAAATGTTACAAAAATTACTTAGGAAGCATATTATAATGTTACATAATGTATACATTATATAAGTTATTTTATTATATTTGAATAAATAAATACGCGCCTATTTCGTCAATGAAAAATTCTGATCAGACTGATGTCAAACATTTACGGATAAAATATTTTACAATAAGTAAAACATATGAAACCTTGTAGGATCTTGTATTTTGATTAATAATTAGTTACAGTTTAAAATAATTCATAAAATTACATGGAATTAAAAATAATCATAAATAGTGACAAAATAAATCTTTGGAATTGTCGCTGTTGACGGCAGATTGCGTTTATTATGTGAATTACGCACTGATGACGATGATGCAACTGTGAGCCGCCAGTAATGGCGGTTTAAGATTACTTTTCGACTAGGACCGACGGCACATCCGCAATCAGATGTAATTGGTCATTCGCTTCGTGGATTTTGAACGATCTCACGATGTATGGGAATCTAGAATTACCGATTGATCTTCACCATATGTTGAGTGCTTCAATTATCTCTATTAAATTGTCTTTAAAGTAATTCGAAGTCTAATTCTTTAATAATGTCAAGTAATCTTTGTAATATTTTATTATTATATATATTTTATCATATCTTATATACAACGAAATCAATCCTTAACGTTTGTTTTTTTTAAACATGTCTGTTCTCACTTCTAAACAATAAAGAAAAAAACTATTTAACGGACGTCGCCTGACCACAAAACCGCGAATGCAAAAATGAAATGTTAGAGAAAAATTATAGAATATGTTATTTAATAGTATACATAAAAAGGCAAAATATTTGTGCAAACTGATATTTGATTCAGAAATTATTTTAGTAAAAAAATAATTAATATTATTAAGAAAACAGAAAACACATAGAAAACTTTTTGTATAGTGGTACTTAAGCATAGTATGTAAACGTGCTAATGTCATTCCATGATGAATAAAAATCGTTTATTACGATACGATCCGAATGTAAACGCTATTATATTCACGTTTCACGATTTTCGTATTGTCAAAAAGCACGAATTTTCTCTGTAATATTAGCAGTACGCAATCAAAACCCATGGCGTTGCATGTCGCTCGAGCGAACTACACACGAAAAATCTTCAATAAAACCGATAAACGCTGATGAAGAAATATCGTCATGTCATGTCATGAGATTTTTTTTTCTTTAATAAAAGTATAGCAATGTGCGTGTCATACCACCTAAGTAATTACGTATTATGTTTAAAATACATGGTAATGTTATAAATGTGAAAGTATTTCCATCGATCTGTCTTTATTTTTTTATCTTTTTACGTCTAAAACCTTGAACTAATTTGATGAAATTTGGTGTAGATATATATTGGACCTCAGTGAAGGATATAGGCTACTTTTGGTTGAAATTTTTGATAAGGAACCCAACGTTCCTTAAATTATAGACAATTTAAAACTAGTGAAACCCATTAGTTTAACATAAGTATTGAAATAAATATCTAATACTTGTCATAGAGAAAAAAAAATCGAAATAAAATTATGTTACTACGTAATTTTACGTTTAAGGGATCGTTCGATAAATATAGCGTTTTATTGATCATAACTATAATTCTATCGACACGAATTACTGAGACGTCTCCGCGTTGTATACTTAACTCTAGGATTAAATTTGTGCCATTCCATACAAAATTTTATTATTGTAGTCTTTCTTCAAGACTAAAATACTGTAAATATATGAATATATGTACATTTTCCTTTTTAGTAAAATGTTTTTGCTATGTAACATTATTTATGGGTGATTAAAAAAGATATAAAAATACTCTTTATTAACTAATAAAATTTTACTCACTTGTATATTTTCATTAACCGACTGAAATCACCAAATTTGTATTCGACCTTTTTTAATAGAAAAAGTTATTCCAAAAAATATGTCATAAATAAAAAAGAAAAAAAAAACCTTAGCAAATCTAAATACGAAA
Source organism: Hypolimnas misippus (assembly GCA_037950945.1). Classification (NCBI taxonomy): domain Eukaryota; kingdom Metazoa; phylum Arthropoda; class Insecta; order Lepidoptera; family Nymphalidae; genus Hypolimnas; species Hypolimnas misippus. Next base: position 7,361,229 of record JBBEEQ010000017.1, read on the forward strand.
GATTTTTTTAAAAATTTGTTATAAAAGCATTTTCTCTTAATATTAACTTAACAGCTTTATTCGCCTTATTTTAAAAACATTAATGAAATCTTATCTGTGGTTATATTATTGTCATCATTTTTATAAGATACTCGCACCAAAGCACTAACGCCATAACCTCTATCGTTTTAGTTAACAAGCGCCTTTAACGGCTAAATACTTAAGATTACCGTAAAATTGCTAGTACATATAAAGCTAAAACAATGTGTTGGTGTCGTCCGAGTGTAATTAAACCAAAGAACCGGCTCCTTCATGATCGGATGGCTATTCATCGTAAATGAGGTCCTTGCTGATACGTGTGCTGTTTCGCTGTCTAATGAAATCGCTATCGGTGATGCCAGTGTAAAATAACATTTCCCACCAGACACTTGATACGCCTTAGTGCGAATATTGTAATGCGATATACATATATATTTTAGCTGAATATTATTTGTTGATAGTTTTTAGGAATATGATATTGAATGTTATATTAATTTTATATTAAATCTTTTATATAAAATATATGTATGTATATGTTAATCGAATTTGTTGTTGATATATTATACCTAAATAAGGCAATGTAAATATGTGATTCATTAATATCAATAAAAAAATATAAGAATTCTTTAAAAAAAATACGTAATTTTATTTACTTGGGCGACACATTTGTACCAGTTATCTCCATTTAAAAACTAAATTACTGGACCGATTGTGATGAAATATATATGAGACCAATTTGGAAGCATATCTTTTTAAATTAAAAAAGAAATTTCGAAATCGGTTTATAAATACCAAAAAAAAAACATTTAATAGCATACGCATTATGAATTTCCTTTTTTGAAGTCGGATGTAAAAGTAATATTATATAATTTATATATTTAATTGAATAAAATGTTAAAAGCAGACTGCGTTGTTATTTTATCTTATGTATGTATAAAAAGCTACATACAACGATAAGCGCGAAACAACTTCGAATTGAGACGACTGTAAAATAAATTATTATCTTTTTTTATATTTATTACTGCAGTTACTGTCTAATTGCAGAGTATATTTGGAGTGATCGAAATACCTTTTAGTCGAAATAGATTCCACTAACCACGATAGACGGAAGACAACGCTTTTCTTTGGTCATTTTATATACAGGTAAGACATTTAAAAACCTTATTATTATGTAGGTATTTTAATTACGAGCGATAAAATCTAAAACGAAAGATCTCGTTTAAAGTTTATCAACTAAACAGCTGTGTGACACGAGTGTGGCAACATTGATCCCGGGACCTGATCCGGGACGCATTCCCGATTCGTTCCCTGTTGTTTTTGCGGCTAGGCACTCGCTAATGGGTACAGGTTTAAAGCCGGCAGGAGCTCCTAAGTTGTCGTATATTCCTAAGACAGGATAGTAACCTCACTTAAAAACATTGATGATTCTTAAACAGTTATTTCTATGTAATTTATTCTAATGGTAATGTCTTTTGTTGCGGTTTATTCGAGTGGCGAGTTTTTTTGCAGTTTAACGTTTTATGATGATGGCTAGACTTTAACGTTGAAACTGGAAGTTGAGTGTAATGGATACGATATTTTTTACTCGGAACTCAGAATAGGCATCCGTATGAAAAGCCCCTATAAGTATTACATATTTATGAATGCTCTTTATCTTATACACTTAAAAATGTTACACAATAGTTTTTGAAGATTTTTTTTTTTATAACGACGACAACAGCGTGTAATATTGATTGATGTCTTATTCTATTTTGCATTCGTGCAGATAACAAAAAAGTGAAAAGTGAAAGTTACTTTTGCTGGAAGTTTTACAACGAAAGCGAAATTATTGCAGAAAACGTTTATTATACGTCATTAACTATATTGTTTTTTTTTCACTAAAAGTTTAAAACCATAATCAAAAGGACTGCCCTTACTTTAAATGAATTTAATTACGATCACTTAACACATAAAAAAAATGTTTGTTATTTGGCCGCATCTTATGAGCTGCCAAACTTCAACTTATTTTTGGCTTGAGGCTATAAGGATATTACAATTACCTTCCAGGAGGGATATGAGTGTGTTACCGGCCAGACAGAAAAATAAGATTAGGTCGTCCGACATAGCAAAATGTACATCAACGCGAGCGAAGCTACGATCAAAAGCTAGTATCTAGATAAAATAAAACGCACTCAGTATTTTTATTATAAGATTGCTTATATTATCAAGATATACATAAGAGCCGATATGGGCTAGTGGTTAAAACTCGTTGATCACGGCCGTGTTTTCAGGTGGTAAATTTATGTTTAAAATCATCTAGACCTCGGCGGTGAAGGAAAACATCATAAGAATGAACCTGCATGTGCCGGGAGAAATTCTGACAGATGTATATCCACCAACCTGCAGTGGAGCAGCGTGGTGGATTAAGCTCTAAACCGTCTTTTTAATAGGAGAGCAGGGTTTTTTGGTCAGCAGTGGGATATTTACAGGTTGTTACTTTACATTTTTTGCTTTTATATTATCAACAAAATTGAAACGGAAATTCATACTTACGAAAAAATATAAAAACGATCGTGTCATTGGTTTTGATAAAGATGAAGCAGATTGAATTAAGCTTTTTTTTCCTTGATTCATTCATAGAAAAACAAAATAATATGTTCTAATAATTTCTGTAAATTCTTTAAGATCTACAATTATCTTGTAATTTTATTTAGTGTTAATTTTATACCCAGCAGGGAGATCTTATTAGTGTTTTTGTGCGCATCTAACCAAAAATAAATAAAACTTAAAATAATTTTTATATTTTTTAATAAATATTGTACAATTAATTGATAAAGTCGGTGCCAGGTAAGACATTCGAAGTTGGCGCCAAGACCTTTTACGTGTTTTTTTTTCTGGCACCGACTTCTAAATTTGGTAGAAAATATTTATTTTTTACTTTTTAGTTTACTTATTTCGGTGTCGAAGTCAGTTTGTTTTTTTTTTTCAAAAAGTTTTTATATTACACTTCTAAGTGACGAATATAGTAAGGTGTAGTAAGAGACCATTTGTGATTTACCTAATTTACAATAGCCTAATGTTAACTGCTTATCACCATTTACAGTGTTGCTTTTCGCGATGCAGAGCTATTAATTATTGAAGAGTTCCCGTTTTCATCGTACACATTGTGCCGAGCATAAATAGCTTAGCAATTATATTGAAGCAATCGAATTGCAACCCGTAAAATACTCATTATTGAGTGGTTCCGGTGCCCATCTGCGGTCTTCATCTTCAGCTCCACATAATCAAATGTTTCGTGAGCAAATGCACGAGTTACTATCAAAAATACCTAAATCGGTATAGGTGTGCCTATAATATTTGAAGAGCAAACAGCGGAAAAATCGGTAAACAAACATAAAAACATACATATAGCCGAACATAGAACCTCCTCCTCTTTCAAAGGCGGTTGAAAAGGAAATACATTTTTACTTTTGATATTTTAGTTTTTCGCGTGGAGCGTTAGTTTCATAACAAAAATCCGAAATAAAAGAATCATCTAAAATAGAATACAATAGGAACTTAGAAACAAAAGTTAATTTGAAAACTTGATTAAGAAATTTCTATTTGAATAAAACCAATTGTAAACAAAAGCATTTGGATTGGCCACTTCTATGTCATTTCTAGAAAAAAAATGTGACTATGTCGATGCCTCTAACTCTAACAGCGTTCATAAGTATCATCTTATTTATATTAATAAATCCTAACTGTTTAAATATTGTTACCATCGAATTAAATTAGATGTACACTTAAAACTCATTATTAGGTGATTATACACAAATTAAGACGTCCTGCTGAGCAAAGGCTGTTTATTTTGTAAATGAGACTTATGAATATTAATGCGTTTATTTCGAGCTAAAACGGATACACTATTAGAAATGGCATCCATTAAACGGAACGGAATAAATCGTTTAAAATACAAATACAAAAATCTAGATTCTATTAGAATAAGTATTAACAAAAAAAAAAAATAATAATGAATAACACTAAATTAGCACAATGTTTTCTATCTACGAACACGATTTTGTGTCTTTCTCGAACACCATGTCATTCTCATTATTTACGTGTTCCGTGAAACCCTCATATATTAAAAAATATGTATTTTTATTACGACTTTCGAACAATGTGATTATGTAGGACAACTTTTAAAGATATATAAAATATTAATGCTATAATATGCTCCTCGAATGGCGTTTTAATTTTATTGACACTATTTTATTTTATAGACTATTCCGCCGCCCTCACCCGTTTTACTTAGACACTATAATATATTTTGTCTTAGAAATGAAGAATAAAATTAAAGATTATAAATTCAAATTTTTATTAATACGTATATAACAATAATGTTGTTATATTTATAAAAATAAATAAACAAAAAATGAATCAACGAATTGCCCATTTTAAAGAGGCTGGCCATCTAGACAAGACCAGTCACAATATTTAATGTTTGTAACAAAATAAATTCAATTATACTACATCGTGATCATAGGTGAACTAAAGCTTGAAAGAATTTAAAACGTTGATATGATAAATATTAACGCGTACGTGATTTAAAATTGAAAATTGCTTATAATCGTATTATTTTAATGTATACGAAATGAAAATGTTTACTGTATTCCACGGCTATGTACAATATAATAATACTTTTACAGGAGCAGATGTGTATAGTGGATTGCAGGTAGTAGAAATCTAACGTGCGAGTATGTAGATTGTTGATATCCGCAGCTAATCGATTCGTTCTGAAGGTAAACGAAGTCTCTTTTTCGTGATTAATTATATTTTAGCATGTTGTGACTTCACGTTTTTATATTTAATAAAAATTATCATCTATTAATACCTATCTTTTAAATTTATGATGTGTAACACGTTGCGTCGGTAAAGTGAGATTGGAACATGGTATGCCATTATACGCGACAATGTTTTCTAGTCGATCATAATACTTATTATATTGTCTCACAATCGCAGTATATTATATTTAATGGAACACTATTACCATGATATAGTGAATAATGTAGAGTTTAAAATAAAAAGATGAAATTTAAAACACACTTAAGATTAAAGCGTGCTCTGTTTACAAGATTAAAGTTTTTTTTCAAGGAACAACGACCTCGATTCCGTGACTTCCTTTTTAACATTGATAGAGTGGGAAAGTGTCGAGGAATTAACAGGAGCGTGGCGCGTCTTTTGTTCCTTACCTGGAACAAATCGACTCGAGCGCGCTTTAAATGAAGACTCATTACCGACCTCATTATTACCATAGAATAATTTTGTTTATATTACCATTTAAATATACCCAATCTTTTAAGTAAAGCTGCTTAATCATCGAAGGCGTTACCGTTGTTAATTTTCGTTAGCGTTTTAGATTTTATTATTTTCTGAATTGCGCTGCAATAGCGTTTGATGAGAAGTAAAAGTTGAATGTGAAGGTAAGACTTTCGTATATTTAATTTCCAATATTAGGAGGATTTAAACAAATAAAAGTGTTACCACAATGTTATAAAACTATACATTCGAAAATATTTAGGATGTCATGTTTGGAAATGACGCGATATTTCTCAATCCATTCATGGGTCCATTTTTCTAGAGACCGAATTAACATGTGCATACCAATGGTAACCTTAAAACTGCAAGTCATCTTCGCTAATCATTCAATGGTCCTGTTACATCGCGCTGTGTGATTGTGCTACAGAAAGTACATAGGTAATTACTTTTATGAAGCAGCCGACTAGAAAGTGTTCGCTCCATCAGAGTGCTTGCTTTTTGATAAATTCTTGATAAGACAGTATTAAGTCACTTAGTACAACCCAATCCTAACACTTCACTCAATGTCGTTGACCCTTAAATTTCGGAACTCTTTATAATGTAAACATTTTTTAAAGATAACATTAATTTTAACACATGCGTGAACGTGGGGGATTTTTAATATAAGATTGTGAGATATGTTTATACAACGTGACGTATGGTAGCAATGTTTTGTATAAATATGAGTGGTAAATGAGTCATGAAAAAAAAACAAACATTTTTAACAGTAATAAAGTACGCGTTTAAGTTTGCATAAATCTAATTTATTTTCAAAGGCCACAATGAACGGCGCGCTGCTTTAATTGCTTTCGAAATTATGTAGACGATTTTTAAGTGCGATATTTTGAATGCAATAATTGAGAAAAATATCGTCTAGACTTTACAAAGAAGGCATCCCCTATGCCTTTTTACAAGTTTATGGTATATTATAATGGATATAAGGTAAAACTCTGGATTGAAGAATACTTTTGTTATATTTTTTTGAATTTGTTTAGTCTAGACTACAGTCAACATAATAAATAAATTAACTAATTGAAAGCATGAGATGTGAACAAGCATAATTGTTTACTAGGACGTCATTACGTCTAAAAATGAGTACACTTTAATTTTATAAATCCTACTTCCTCCTACTTATTTATAAATGTGAAAGCTGGTAAGAATAAATGCATGTTTATATAAAAACTGGTTCGCAGATTTTAATGAAATTTTACTATATTCTAGTCTATATATCAGAAAACACATATGCTATAATTCATAAATATTAAAATACTAGCTTCCGCCCGCGACTTCGTCCGGGTGGAATAGTTATTTTGGGCTAATAATGCATTATTTTAGATCAAATTTAGTTAGCATAAAAAAGGTTATAGTGAGCTAACCTTAGAAGATGTCTGTCTTTTATATATGCTGTCTCGGATTTTTTTAGAACTTTTAAAGGGGAACGATTCTGTCATACATAATTTTTGTGAAACTTTAACCGTTTACGTAGCGTATGGAGCTTAAGCTCTCTCAATAGTAAAATATCCCCCGATTTTGAAACATTCTTCATTGGTGCTTCGCTCCTTATAGTATTAGTGTGATAATGTATAGATTATAGCTTTCCTCAATAAATGGGTTATCTAACACTGAAAGAATTTTTCAAATCGGATCAGTAGTTCCTGAGATTAGCGCGTTCAATCAAACAATCAAACAAATTAACAAGCTCTTCAGCTTTATAATATTAGTATAGATTTATATACCGATGAAGACACGGGTGAGTAAGTAAATAATATAACTTCTCTAACCGCTGTTTGGTTTTATTCATTCAAAATTTCAAATAATTTTGTATCCATTAATGTACAGGTTTTTACAATAAAATAAGCCATTTCCATAGTTAACTTCTTAATAATAGATGACGAAGGCAGCATTTTTTGCTCAAAAAAGATAACAGTGAAATGGATTTTTCGATAATTAACAAGAAGATTAATTTCGTTTAACTTTATAGGCAGTTTCACCTAATTCCTTTGAGAAATCAAATTAAGGAACAAAATGTTAACTCAAGTGAATGATGTTAAGAGAAGGCCTTTATTCATTCGCACAACACGAAGGAGCCTGGCTCAGGTTACGAATAATCATCGGCTGGCTTTAATGTGGTGTTATGAATAAATTGGTGCAGTAGGTTCTTCTGAAATTAGTGTACCCTTATTTGCTGGCAACAGTATGTCGACCACACTGAAGCGGACAGTGCGAGGTGAAGCGCTCACTCATTTGCACTAATCAGAGATTCTCGGGTTACGATTATGCTTTTATAAACAGCATGTAAGGCATTCAACGACAGTTCGAGCGTCTATATTAGCTCGTATAATATTCATGTTAATAACTTTGATTTACATTATTTTGACTTTATCTCCACATATATTTAACGTTTTGTTAATAAATGGATACTGATAAGCAATAACGTGTCAACTCACAAAAAGTCAAATTTGAAGATATTGATGTATTTTGATACTATGTCACCTATTTAACATTATCCAAAAAAATTCAAGTCATCTAAACTAAATAAGTATTGGAAAAAGTGACCTAACGCAATGTTTCGAAATTCAGGTGCGTTCCATATTCTGCAATTTATAAAATAATCTCAAATATTTAAAAACTTATTATTAGATATGATATTAAATAAATCTACCTGATTTTGATTAATTATACATTTTATCAAAATAGAAAAGAAAAGATGAATATATACGTCTTCAAAAAAATTTAACAAGAATTGGTTTGACATCTTTAGACGCCATTTTCTCAAAACGAAGTCCGTGTGGCTTGACACAGTATTGCTTATCAGCGTCCAAATATAAAGAAAACTTAAAAAAAAAAAACAAGATAATTTTCCGATCTTACCAAACAACATAGAATTGTGTAAACAATCGTTTGCGAATAAAAAAATGTTTATTTGGAATCAGCTAACGTCCTGACTTCGTACGGATTAGTTTGCGGATCCTTGAATTTCTCATCTTATGATTCCGGAGATTTCGTGATGCGTCAGATAGGTTATATTCTTTATATATTTATGTAAAAAATATGAAAATGACATTTCATTAATAAACAGCATAAAAAATACAAAAAAAAAAACTATTTAAAACAGACTTATAACATCATGGTTACTTAGATAGATCTGATTTTTTAATCTGTGCGTCGTTACGACACTTGAGATGAAGCGACGCCAGATGTCCCTCGGGCCAGGCCGTTATCAGCGTCTGATATTAGAGTGCACTGGTTTGGACCGTTTTAAGTTACGTCTGTACCGATAACCGATTCTTTGTGTGCTTAAGCGAGATAATGGCGGTAATCAATATGTATTTGAATAGCTATATTTGAGTTTACTTTGCTCGAATGTACCAAAAGAGTTATGGGTTTTAATGTGTGTTAGAGAAAAAGTTAGTCAAATACAATTGTTGATATTTGTTTTACAAATATTTATGACACATTTCTTCATAATATTTTACGACTTTGGTCGCAATTGATTGACATATTTTTTAATTAAATACGAAGCAAACAAGCAAGCGAGTCATGATGTTGTGATCACTGCTGACCAAGAAAATCTGCAGCAATATAGTAGAAATTACATACCTAAAAGGGATGAAGAAAAATATCAGGTAGAAGGTGGGGTCACCGTCCGAAACGCACCTAATATAGCTTTAAAATTATAGAAATGTAAACACATATACAACCGTATTTATTAACGAAAGTACTCATTATATGAAAATAAGTATTATAGCGAACAGAATAAGAAAAAATATCTCGATGGATGTTTATTATAATTTCACTTTGTTAGCAATTGGAACGTATATTTCACAACAGATTCCACGTGTGTCGCGCTCGTATATAAATTAGGCTGGGATAGTTGTTTGAACAACAGTTATAGTGACATCAACTGCTAATATTGACACAGCGGCGATAGAGCATATAGAAGACACGGTTATATTTGAACTAAGTGTTCTCTAATTACGGAACATAGTTTTGGAACGAGTAAAAACGTGTTGTAAGCGTGGATGTATTACTAAGCAATCAAAGTGTCTAGCGTCTTTACGTAAATGAGTGTTGTAATCAATTTAAAATTTAACTTATTATAAATAACAGTAATTAATAAACTCATTGATTATGTTATAAATGCGAAAGTCTGTGATAGACGAATATTTACGTAAAGTAATTATGTATCAACTAGCTTTCACTCGCGACTTCGTCCGCGTGGAGTAGTAAATGTAAATTCAGGATATAAGCCATCTTCATTTCAAATTTCAGCCAAATCGGTTGAGTAGTTTTTGCGTGAAAGAGTAACAAACATCCATCCATCCGCACATACAAACATTCACATTTATAATATAAGTAGGATAATGATGTTTCAAACTTCAGTACCTAATGTTTGTTTATGTTATTATATATTACACCTACTGAGCTATTTTTTTATCAAACAACATAACATTATGAAGTGAAAGTTTGTGAGTGATTGTGTATATCTGTTATTTCACGCTGTAACGGCTGAACAGATTTTAGTGAAATTCTATATGGAGAATAGTATAAATACTTATACTAGTATAAATACTATTCTTCATATACAAATCTTAAATTAACATTTTGGTATCATTTTGTACGCACCGCTAGTCCATTTATGCATAGTCCAGTTATCGATTTTATTACTTTTATAATTTTAAAAAGCATTTTCTTCGAAAATAATATTATACTTCTGTCGAGGACTTCTTCCTTTTGTACAGGCAATATTTATCTTACATTAAAAAGCTAAAACTTCTCAATTCAGCTGAATATTTTTATTATGTAATTAATTAAAAATTCCATTTTATAACATGCCTCGTTTACTTCACAGGGCAACAAACTTTAAACATAAAAATAAACATCAAACTACAATGCATAAAAAAGCCTATTGTTTCTTTATTATGTACCTACGATTAAAAGAAAAACAGCCGTTGTTATTTTAAAACACAAACTTATAAACTGCTGATACAAAGTAAGATTGCAAAGCGTGAAGCAACCACCGCGCTGTACGGAAATGGTGCCAAAAAAATATAGCAAGAGAGAATTTTGGCAGAGAAATGTAACATAAATTTCTACAGCGTCATTTATTCTATTGAACGGGCGTCCCGAAAAGGGAACTTTCCCGAAAATAGGCCAGAGGGAACGGTTGATTCTGTTAGATATTCCTTACAACTTTTCTTCTTTTGAAAAGATTTTTTGTACCTATGTTAATTTTATGTTCTGTGTTAGAATACTGGTGAAAATGTATGTTGTATGTTGGTTCAGATATAAATTATATAAGAAAAAATTATAGATATTTGTAAACTTTTACGTTTCACAATATCTTGCAATTCTTTAACTATTTAATCTACTTAAATGCAACCCACATTTTTTTAAACTGTCCTAGCGATTTTAGGAGAAGAACTTAGATGGTATGATTCCGTTTTAGGTTTTTAAGATGGAAAACAGTAACAAAACACTAACGTTTTTTACCAAGAATAATGATTACTATCAGGTATTCGGAATATGAATAATACAACCGGGACCTACAGCAGTACGTGCTCTTCAAGGTAAAGTGGGGATAGCCACGCGCCTCACAAAGACAAATATTTAGATGTCGGAAGAAATATGTGTGCAAATATAATCCAAAATCGAACTCAAATGTCATTATTGATAAGACTATAAGAAAAGGAATCGACTTGAAAGCAAAATACGTTTACTTGGATGACATATTTGTTCTAATTATTTTAATTTTAAAACCAAAATACTTAACCGATTTTAATGAAAATTTAATGAGACTAATGCGAAAGTATACCCTTTTAAAACAAAGAATTCACCAAGATCATTTCAATTTCGAATAATCCGGGAACATTACTTAAAGGAAAAAATAAGTCCCCAACTAATTGTGAATCTCCCCCTTTTTTAAAGTCAGTTAAAAATGTTCTTAATATTACATTAATTATCGTTACGCTAGAACGATCACCATTTAAATAGTATGATTATTGATTAAAATCATTAATTAATTGATGTAAGTTACGTAACTGTATCCGCGCTTGTAAAGAAGGTCACGGCGTTTGAACGGTTAAGCGAAAGGCCTTGACATTAAAACTGATAATTAAACACCATTAAACTGTATACCAGTTACAGAAGGGTCTGTACTAAGTAATTGAATTAATTCGCACTATTTACGATGAGAAATGTAATGTGGATAAATGAGTACTTATTTTGGTACGTTAAATAATTATAATTATGGTTCAGACTTGAGTAATACTCACTTATATGTGTTTATATTATTATGTGTTACGTCTTCTTTGTTAATTTTGTTACCAGCCTATAATTATATAAAGTTTGTGAGTGTATTTTCATAAAAATAGCAGGCGGGTCGTCTGTGACGGGATGTAAGGGCCAAACGCAGCTATCGACTTCACGTCGATGTTTTGTAAGAGTGAAGTACTGCCCCGGTCGAGCCTGACTATACAAACTGTAGTGGGTTACAGTTAGGCTCAGTAATATCAGGGGGAGTAGGTATTTTTGTTATTTCTTTAAGTTAAGACAGGATATTTTCCTAAATACGTTTTTTTTCTATTTTTTATTTAATTAAGACCTTGACCAATACCTAGCACGTTGGTTAAGGTCTTAATTAAAAAAATAGTTCTGGTTTAAAAAAAAGTGGTCTTAATGCCACCACTTAAGCGTCAAATGCACTAGTTGACGTCTCGTTCGACGTAAGAAAGTCTAATTTGATTATATCTGTACTAATATTATAAAGTACTAAAATTCGTTTTGTGTGTTTGTATGTAGTAGTAAGGCTCTTAAACCAATAATGTGATTTGAAATATAATTTTTGTATTAAATAGTCCGTGTATCGAGGTTATAGGCTGTATTACATTATGCTACGACTCATAAGATAGAAGCTGTTATCGCCATTAAAACCATGAGAAGACTCCTTAGTTAAAAAAATTGTAAGGATTTCAATTTTATATTTATAGAAATTTTTAAAAATCCTCGAAATGCCATATTTATTTCGTTTTTACAAATATACCATTTCTTTTATAGTAAATGGACTATTCTTGTACTAATTGCTTATACATGACCATGCTTAAAGCACGCTTAATTTAAGCAGTGTGTGAACAACATTGTAAAACGAAGCCGTGAAGATATAACTGCGTGACTGCGTTATTAAAAAGCATTCGTGGTTTGAGGTGTTCTGTTCCTTAGAAAAGGAAATTTTAGAAGTGATATACGCTATAAATAAAATAGAGATTGTGTCCTAGAATAGAGATGTGAAGGGCTATGCGTATTATAATTGTATTTTAACAAGTTTGGATATAAATTGCATTATATAGTTTATATATAGTGATATTATAAAGAGGTAAACTTTGTAAGTTTGTATGTAACGGGTAATCTCTGAAAGTACTGATCCGATTTGAAAAAATATTTTTGCGTTGGATCGGATATTTTACTAAGGTTTATAGGTTGTCACGTTACGACTCTTAGGACCGAAACAGTAACCATAAATATTAACCATAGTATATTTAATTATTCGTTGCTTGTCAAAACGTTTTTTTTTTTTTATAAAAAAAAATGTAATTTTGAGCTACGATGGTTTTATGCTTGTATCTACAGTTTAATGTATATCGCCACAACGACTCATTGTGTCAGTATTAGTTTGAAATTGTTTATCTAACGTTGAGTTATCTGGTAAATAAGTTTTTTTACCATTTCTAATATACCACTTGTTCTAAGTATCAACAATGTTTATGCAATTGTTTAAAGTTAAACAGAAAGGGAAGTACCGTTTTTATTTGACCTACAGGGCCAAATGTTACCTGCACTCGTTCCTCTCACAATATTGATATATTTTGTAAACAGTCCCATACGGCTCTTTGTTTAAAGAAAGATAGTAAATACGCTGAGTAAACTCAAAGGAAAATGTTATTGTATTATAGAAATAATATATAGATACATAATTATATATATTTATGACATTTATTTTTGTGAAATATGAGCTTTTGCCCTTAATTTCATCCATGTAGTTCGGTTTGTCTAAAAATATAATGAAATTTAAATGAGGTTTTACGGTTCAACATTTTTAAACATAACGAAGGTGATGCTTGAGATTGTTGAACCACTGTCCCCCTTTGTGGGGTAATTGCAAGGTTAACTATATCCTTGTTACTAAGGAAAGACATACATTTAATATTAATTCATATTACGTAAAAATTAAACTTTATAAAAATTTGCTCTTGGATTTTCCAGTTGAAACGTTATAGATACATAAAGCTATACATTTATAAAATTGGATAGGATGATCCGTCGCAGACCATATAATGGGCACGTATAAAAGCCACGTCCAAAAAACAGACGGACAAAATCCCAGGCAAAGCTCATAATTTCTTTGCAATAGAACAAGGACAACTCATATTTTAATTTTTCACAAGAAGCTTTGTAAATAAGTCATTAAACAATAAGTACTTTAATTATTTGTTGACTTAATTATTTGACTGTTATGTAATTCTTAGAAAATATTGAATTAATGATATAACTCAACTAACAAAATATGAATATAAAATGTTTCAATCATTTCACACAAAAATTAAAGTAACCAAGTGTATTATGCTAGATTGTAAAAATAATAATTAATTATTTTAAAATGTTGCTAATAAAAAAATTCTGTTTTTATTATAGACTAGCGACCCGTCCTGGTCTCGCATAGGTACAACGTAGTTTTTTACGACATCACATTACAAATCTTTGAAATTCTCGGCTTTTCTCAACTATAATATGAATGTATAGTATATATAGTTTTCTTGTACTAAAAAACCAAACTACGAACAAGTCGACAGATGATCGTGGCGAAACTATGTATGAGTTTAACAACTGAACCCTAAATCCTCAAACATTCGTATTTATTTAAAGTTAGTAAAATCGAAATTGTACAAGTGAAATCCTTGGCTATAATTCATTATAAAAGTTACGAAAATTATTCATTCAAAAAGTTACGAAATTGTCCGCTGGTTCAGTTATAATGTATTGGCGGAAGGATGAAGCACGCTACGTACTTGGTATTCAATACCGAGCTTCGGCGGTCGGGCTCGAAAGGTTCCAGGAATGTTTTCTATACAACAGAACAGCAAGGTTTTACATATCTACTATCTCTCCATTTCAATTTGAAACAAAGCTTGTACACTTCGCTGAGGCAGAGCCTAGCTGAAGCCTATTGACTACAGCCCGAGTTGCAGTATAGGACCACAGCCAGACTTGATAGAGGCAGTCATTCTTGCAGAAGATCAGCGTATATATAGCTGTGTTTCGTACAGTGAGTGAGAGAGTGGAAAAAAACATTCGGATCGAAAGGGAAAGAGCTGTATCTTTTTAAAAATTATTTGCTAATATCTGTATATGTAAATATCTAGTGTCATTTATGTCACGATTAATTAAAAACGTAAAATATTAAATACATGTAAAAGATAGTGTGATAAAAGAAGTTTAATTTTAAATGTAATTAGAAATTTCGTTTAACTGTAATATAACTGCCCCGCCCGCGTTTTTTAACCGCAATTTAACCGCAAAGAGTGTAGTGTGCCAGACCGTTTGGTACAATAATTAGACAGCACAGAGCATAATCAGCGCTTAATAGCTAACTTAAGACCATAATAAAACAAATTATTTTCATTTATTTTGTTTCTTCAAGGTAAACTGAGAGGGGCAATGACTTATAAACTAACATGTAGCGACATCTCGCGAAATAATAATTCATTAAAAATTTTATAACTTCTTGCATATAGATGCTGATAAGCAATAATGCACCAACCCACAAAATTTGGAGATATTGGTGGTTTTATTGAATAGGTAATTACACATTATTAAAAAAAATTCAAGTCATATAAACTAAATAAGTACGGAAAAAAATTGAATTAATCAATTGTTTCGAATTTCAAGTGCGTTCCAAATTTTGCAATTTATACAATAATCTGAAATATTTGAAGAACTTTTATGAGATAATATCAATATATTCAACAATATATCAATCTGCTTTTAATTAATTATTCCTTTCATCAAAAAAGAAAAGAAAAGATGGATATATACTTCTTGAAACAAATTTATTGAGAATAGGTTTGACATCTTTAGACGCCATTTTCTCAAAATGAAGTCCGTGTGGCTTGGCATGGTATTGCTTATCAGCGTCCATATATAAATAGGTTATTAAACATTTTTACCTTCTTTTCTTTCTAATATACCTTCACTTGGGTGTCTAGATAAGTCTTTCATTGAATTATTTTGTCAATTATACTATTCATTATTTAATTAGATTTTTTAATACATTTTGAAGTGTCCATAAATAAATTGCTATATAATACTATCTAAGTCTCCGTGGTTGCTGTTTAAATCTATCCTGTGTCCGCAACTTCATTCACGGTAAGCGTTATTTTAGTACATATTTATATAAAAAAACTGTGATTAGTTTTTCAATTGGTAGAAATATAGAAATGAAATACCGCCCAAGGGTCACACAAAGAGTAGGATTCCATAGTCCGTAAGTTCCGGATTTCTATAACATTTGGTTCATAAACTTACATCAAATACGAAACTAGATTAGTAGATTAGGTAAATTTGAATTTGCTTACTCTTAATGTTCAATTAAGTTAAACCTATAGAGCTGTATCCAATTTGTGGCTATATCGAATCCCCTCATATTACGCTAATGATTTTTACATTGCCAACATTGTAAAGAACTTAACAACTTTATTACTTTAATGCAATAACAATAAAGATGCAATATATCATTTTATTGGCTAGTAAAACAAATATCCTTTTATTAAACAAACTTGTTCCAAGTATTTAAGTATTGTAAGTTTTTACAAGCCTACTTCAAAAGATGGGTAATGTTTCTGTAGTATATGTTTGTAAGTCTATTATTTGGCTTGCTTTGCGGCTTTAAGAGTACTAACTTATCGACTTATTGTTAAATGGATACTGATAAGCGATAATGTGTCAACCCACAAAAAGAGAATTTAGACATATTTATGTATTCTAATAATGTATTTCGTACTTAACATTATGCAAAAAATTTTCAAGTCATCTGAACTAAATAAGTGCGGAAAAAACTTTCTTAATCTAATGTTTACAACACTGAAGTGGGTTATATATTTTGGATTATACTATAATTAAATATATTTAAAAAACTTATTATTAGATAAAATTCATTACTAGCCTATCTGCTATTAATTCTTGTTTTTTTGTTTCAAAAGAGAATAGAATATATGAATAAATACTTATTCAAACAAATTAATTAATAACAGGATTGAGGTCTTTAGATGCCATTTTCTCAAAAAGAACCCCGTGTGACTTGACACAGTATTGCTTATCAGCGTCGAAATATATCTATATTAGGGAAATGTTTGGAATATTTTCAAGCACTTTTTAATTTTATTGTATAAATAGTAGAGAGAAAATCTCCTATTAACTAACTTGTCTTGTTAAGATAATCAACATTGTGCTCCAGTGTGGGATGGTAGCTTGAAATTGTGTTAATACCAGATTTACGTCAATAAACTTACATTCCCTTAACGATATTATAGTTATGAGTCAACAGGATACATACGTGCGTAGGAACACTCATCCGACAGATTACGTCGACTTGTTATTTTGCAATTTCTCTTCGTTTTAAAGCTTCAAAGGATTCAATATTGACTTAAGTTCTGATGCGAGGTCTCGGGGATTAATTTTGTAACTTTTGCCGCTCCGATAGTATTATTTCGTGAAATTAACGTCTTATTTAAGATTTGCTAATGGCGTTCGAAAATTTAAATGTTAATATTTAAAAGGTTTAGCGATTATAATTGCGGCATCTGAAAATATATTAAATTGAATTAAGAAAGTTGTTTATTTAACGTTGTTGTATTGGTATTAATATTAAGGATTGAAGTTGTTAATGAATTCATTATTGAAAATTTTAGGAATATAAAATTAGTAATAAGTTAGTGCGAGTATGAAAAACATAAATATTCTAATTTTTTTCAGCGTTTCATTTTCATTCCGAATGACTTTAAAACAGTTACACTATAATCATACGCACTCACCAACTTTCAAATTTATATTATAACAAACTTCGATGACTTCTTTCCCGACCTTGTCCGATAAATTTCTGAAAAAGGAGCCTAAGTTACTATTTATAACATAAGCTATCTGCGAGTCGAAATCCTGTCATAATCGGTCCAGCCGTTTCAGAGATTAGCGGGACAAACAGACGGACAGAGAGACATTTTTTTTAAATTGATTTTTATGTCAGTATCATATATACTTTCAAATCCATTTAGATACTTCAATTTTATTTATTTGTATAGACTTTTTAAAGTATAATATATGGTAAAGGTACGAAACGAAAAATTTCTATGCATTTGTTAAAAAAACTAGAAGATATTTATACCACAGATGCGTCAAAAGATAACCGCGACATGATAAATAATTCTCAGATACACTCCGTTTCTTACTTTCGAAGTCAAACGATCTATTTCAGTCGCAGCTAAAATAGTTAGATATGAGATGTATGGGCTATTTCATTTCTATTATCCGTGAGGCTTTGAGATAAACAGCACTCTAATGAGTATAATTTTTAAAGATCATAACAATATAAATATATTATACTTCTACTAATCTTTAAATAAAATAACTAATTTATTATTAAGGACTGCTCCTCTTGGTGTTACTTGCGTTTATAGGTACTGTTTCGTTCCTGTGAGTCGTAGTGCGATGAAATATAGACTATACCTTCCTCAATAAACAGATTATCCACCACAAAAAGGTTTTTGTAAATCGGATCGGTTTTTAATTTTATCTCTTCAGCTGCTCCTCGCGGTTTCGTGTTTATGGTTACTGCTTCGTCGTAGGGTAGATGTCGTACCGTGATGTAATAACTAAATAAATAAATATAAAAAATATTGCCTCTTTATAATATTAGTATTGATTAGGTTTTGCTTTTAAGCTGGACGACCTTCTCAAACCTATTTTTCTATCTTACCGGTACAATATGGGCGTCATCTACAGGTAATAAACTAAAGACATAATATGGATGAAGGTGATACGAAATTCTAATTTCGAGAAAATTTTGTTCAAAGTATGGATAAACATTTAAAGATATGACTAAGATAAAGATATCATAAATAATACATGGTATTTCTTGAATATTGTAATGTTTGTATACATATAATACTTTTATCCATGGATATAACAGCGAAAAAACCGAAATGAGACAGACCACCTTCTTCCACTCAAGTCTTCTATGCCTATAACCTTCTCGCAAGTGCAAATAAAAAGTTGACACGATCCGAAAAAAAAACAATGTAAGAACTAGGTCTTAAACAGCTGTTGGTCTAATACTGCCTGGAAGCTAGCATTAATGTATCAGTCACAAAGACTTATTAGCCAATTGCAATCATTATATTAATTTAAAATAAAAGAGCATAATACTTACAATCAAGAGTATAATATAAAATAATTAGTACGTTATCAACAATGCTATTTTATAATTATAAACGTTCATATTATTTTAACGCCAGAGCGTTAAAATAAAAATCTGTACCCATTTCCAACTTTGATTAGCTCTCCAATTGTCATTTTGGCCCAAAGATACTCTCGCCATTCATACTCAGTCACTAGCTGGTTGCTAGGTAACGTCGTCCAGACTAGTTGGCATTCTTGGTGTATAAATTCACTTATAACATATTTTTAGTAATATAATATAATAGATTATGAACACATATAAATTTTGTCCTAAGGAGGTTAATTCCTTAAAAACTCTTTTAACGTATGTCATTAACGTAAAAGATAATATTAGCCGTTTAATTTTAGCTTGACATCCGCTGTCGGTTTCGCTTTTCTAAGAGCTCCGGAGTGTCTTGCTACTGATATACAAACGAACCTAATGACGCATCATTAGTTCATTGTTAAAAAAAAATCAATGATGTGCAATAAAAATTTTACAACGATAAATCCATTGTAACTAAAAATTATTGTAATTTTTATCTTTAAGTTGTTAGGTACATTTATTAGCTACGATAAATATATACTTTACAATTACTTTAAACTGTTGATAGTTTAATAAGGTTATTCAATCTATTATAACAATTTATTATAAAACAAGATATCGTAACTTAGACATAATCATAAAGACGTAAAAAAAAAACGGTTATAGTAACATTGTTGTCAAGCTCACATTTGTTTTCCAAAACTCGAGACACTTTGCAGTCCTCGTCTTCCTGACATTATTAATATGAATACAAATTTATAATTAACTTCGAATTTATATGGTATCTGTAAGGAGAGCGACTGGAATACGCAATGAAGGTTTAGATAGAAGCCTTCGCGGGTGACTTCCGATTGGTTTTGTGCTAAAGCTCGCAACGCACATGTCGCAGCGGAAATCACGTTTTTGTCTCTTCCTTTGTTCCTTTGCTGTTTTGTCTTGCCTTACTTTAGGTAACTACTAAGTTAAGAGATATTTTATTTATAAATTAATATTATATAAAAAAAGATAAACAGATATCACGAAAACAAAGCAAAAATAATAAGATATGGTTGTTAGGATGGAACTTTATAGAGCTCGCTTTCGAGTGAACAGCTATTCAAACAGTCACGTGTCTCGAGGGAGATAAAATGAACATATATATAAGAGTTTACGCCTGGCTGTCGGCAGTTAGGACCTCTCGGGGCAAACAAATAAAGATCAATGACCGGCTTCCGAGATCGCCACCTGATCCTGCGTTTATGGCGCTCCCTTATCTAACATTTAATAGACATACTTCCCTGTACTTCGCTTATTATACGGCTTTATTCTGGAAACATCTTTAGGAGTACTGTAAGGTTTTTTTAGGCTATGAAACCTTACCGTCATTTGTTATTTCCGACCGCAATGTAGTAAAAACTTTGACATTTAATTTTTAGTTCAGCTGACTCGGCCGTGTATTCCGTGAAATAGAACAACACGTTGAACAGTAAAGGTCATTTATTTTTTTAATGATAAAGATCTGTCAAATCGTTGAACAGGAAGACAAAAATATATATTTTCGTGTACCTAATTTGTGTAATAATATCCGAGAAAATATATCTCGTGTTTTTAAACTCATGTTTAACGTATAAAACGTGTCAAATGTCTAAATCGACTTTTAGTCTTATGTTTTACGAATACTTAATAAAAAATCGAGAATTATCTAATTAAAAATTACGTTTAGATTAACTAATGCAACGATAGAAGAAAAATCCAATTCGCAAAATATTCGTGAAACGTTGTGTTCCACCGAAATGATAATTTGCCCTTGCTCTTAGCATTCAAGGGCTGTCCTCTCAATAAATCGGCGGTTCATATCTGTGGAGCAGACTGCGGGCGCGGCGTATCGACCCGTCCCGACACGTCGCGACGCTGGTCTGGTCTGGCCGAGTCGTCGCTCGCGCCGTCGCCGCTGTCGGTACCTATTTTGCCATTGTAACCTCTTGAATAAATAACTTTTGTACACAATGCTTGCAAATACGAGACAAATTAGCTTATTTTGATTAGGGTAATTAAGAGATTATAAACTATAGTTGGACAAAATAAGAAGTTTTATATTTATATACATATGTAGGTATTATGTTTTTTTTTACTGGAAGTCTGTTATTCTGATACAAAGCTTGATACATAAGATAACTCTTTTAAACAACTTTTATATTAAAGATAAATTTTTAAATAATTCAACAGAATATGCTTTATGTAATTACATATTTGTAACATGGTATGGAAACTATCTGGTACTCGACTCACAGTTCGCTCGAGAGTACGTATTACTGTAATGCGAGTTGTACTGCAGATTGACTTTAAATACTACAACACGGCCGCAGTTGTTAAATACTAAATGTAGGATATTAAACGGTTGTCAGTACGTATTGATTATAATATCACTCTCATGCAAATGTCAGACGCGACTCAGCTGTTCTGATTCATAACACTCGCTCACTTGAACAAATTAATATCAGGGACGAAATCATTCATCTTAGGTTTTGGAGATGTTATCAATATTTGAGTAGGCAATTTATGTAGATTTCAAGATTTTAACAATTTTAGGTCATACTAATCTCTTGTTTCTTAAAGGTGGTGGCATAGCAATTAATACCGTGTTAGTCACGAAACAGTTTAGTAGGTAGAGCTATTAGTAGCGGACGAGGAAGGGGTGAGGGGCTTTACTTATCATGTTGTTCTACTCTGGATTGGCAAATATAGCTGTCGAAGAATTTCACCCGACGCTTGAGATGTACTGACAATGTTTGTCTTTACCGTCGCGCGTCGAGCACGTGATGAATTTTTGATTTGAAAACTCCGAGATTAATACATCTCTAGTATTAGCAGCTTAGCGCACCTGAGTTTGCACCTGCGACCATCGACATATTCTATTCATTGGATAATCTCGACTTTTGGTCTTAGGCAATAAATTTGAAGTAAATATAAATTGTTCAGTAACGTAACTAAGTATCTGTAAAGTTGCGTTATAAATAAACTCGATTCTTGCTATCCTATCTTTTGATTATCGTATGTAGTATTCATTGATTCAACACAACACTTTTTACTAATAGATATGCATATCAGGCGTGTATGCGGTATGTTTCCTATAATTTCCACCAGGCTGCATGCCAGGAGGCTGTCATCGGGTGGCGCAGTTTATTTATTTGTTTGGTGGCGGATGTAATTACACCTCACACGAAACCACCACACTCGACTTGTTCGACTGGTTCACGTTAATATTAATCTGATTAACTAGAGCCCCATATTAGTTGTCACACTGTATTATATATGTTTACGTGCAGATAGTTGACGCGAGGAAGCCATGCGTATTAATTATGCTCGTAAGATATAGCCGTTGTTAACATTAGCGGGATAATTGTGGAGTAGTTTTAATTGAAATATTATTTTCATAATTTAATTAGTTTTTCGATGTTTTAATAGGGAATATGCATTGTATTATGTTTATTGTATAATCTTATGTTAAACTGACGTTACGTTAATGCTTTATTGGTGCTGTATATCAGGGATATACGTCATAAAACTTTAGTAAAATATGTCCTATATAAGTTGATTTATTATATGAGTACCTACTTATCATAAGGAACTTTATAATGGTTTGTAATACTATCAGCCGTTCAATTACTCGTGTGTAAGACGTAAGATGTTGAGCGTGCTTAACGTATGACGGCAATCGATTTGAATCTCATTTCTATTGTCAGTATTTCCTATCCTTATTCAATACTAACGGCAGTGTAGCGGATACATAAAGTCGCCAGGTGCAGCATTATCTCCTTACTTTACCTTTAAATTACCGCAATTTAGTTAGAATTATATTCAATAGCTTTTATTATAATTATATTATAGCGGTGTTTTCTTTTTTATTGCATGTTAAATACGAAGCTAAAACGGGTGGATATTGCGAATTTACGTTTGTTTTTTATCAAAACAATCTAAGAATGTTTTAATATTTCCTTTGCGGTATATTGAATTTCTCTTTGTTCAATATTGCTACATAATTAAATTAGCGTTAATTGTTATTAATGCATAATACCAGCACAATATACAGTCATATAACCGTTACTACATTTACTTAGGTTTTTTTAGAAAAAATTAATATAATGCACATAAATTATAGAAAATGAGTGTTAACACGTTTGATATACTATAATAAAATGTATATATCAATTAAAGGTTTACGAGTAATTAAATTAAATTTATATAACATTAGTATTCAATTATATATATGTATTATTAATACGTGAAGAAAACATTTTGTATCCTTTTTTTACGTAGGAGTAAGAAATTTCGCATACTTATAGTTTATATAGAGAAGGAACGACGAATGCTATATATTTTTTAATTATGCATAAATATACATCAAATGAAATCAATAAAAAACAACATTACACACACACTTTTGTTTATTATTAAAGCATGTAGACAAATTTAAAAAAATGTTTAAATGAATTATGTTAAAAATAATGCAACTATGATATTTTGATAATATTTACAGAATAATTTCGAATCGATTAGACCAGTAAAAATGCCTTAATAATCTTTGTTACTAAACACTTTATTTACTGCAAACTATACTTTCAAAAATACGGTTTACTGGCTAGATATCAAGGTTATTCGTGGAAATCACCAAGGGTAGGTGATATCCCTTTAAGGGGATACAGCCAAGTGGCTGGCTAGCACAACTGACTTTTCAAGTGTCAAAGTTATTAAATATTAATATTCGTCTCATGCTAGGCGGCGAAGGAAAACATTGTAAGGAAATCTTTATGAGCCTGCAGAAATTGTTACACAAGTACTTCCAACCAGGAGTGAAGCAGACATGGTGGAAGCTCGTAATCTTCTTAATAGAAGAGCAGGCCTGTGCCCAGCAATATGACTTAATGGGCTGTTGAAATACCATAGAAATCCTTTTGATATATATATTTTTTTAATTTCTGAAGTCAATTTGAAAGCTAGTTGAGTCTTAACGTATCCTTAGTCACGTGTGACGTAGGTTCTATAAACGCCGCAGTTACTGCGTGCATCTGACGATACTGAAATAGAAGCGAATGCAAATCGTGCGCAAGTTCATCATCCGTGCCGCTATTCTAAGCATGCGATAGAGGAACACCTTGTCACTTACTTTTAAACGATGTTATGCTATTATTCTTTTTACTTTTGTATTTATTGCTCTATGTCTATGTCCATAATCGTTGCACGATACAGAGGTTAAAAATATTAGGTTTTTTAACATAATTGTGCCAGAAATATTATCTAAAATATATTGAATCGTTTGTATGTAATTGAGCTTGTTTATATTCAAAATGGTTTGTACTACTATTGTCTAAATTATCTAATAACATAAAAATGTAATCATATTAACTGAAAATTAGAATAACTTTCATTTTTCATCTAAACGAAGATTTTATCAACTAAAAGTTTGAAGTTTGAAAAAGGTCTTCATTAAACGTGCTCAAGATAAAATAAATGTAAGAAGTTAAGTACCTAATAAATACGTTATACGTACAATTATTTATATTCAATACTACCTATAAACGTTTACAACGACATTTTGTTCAGAGAAACAACAAATGTATTTTTGTACAGACGAGGAATAATATTTATATATCAGGATAATTTTTCGTCTGTCGAAATAAAATGTATACAACTGTATCGCATAAAAATTGTCCCGAATAATGGTTTTATTCTGTGACTCGTCTGCAAGCCATTAATAGTACTTTATTTAATTCGTTGAGCTGTAATTAAAGTCTGGCACACCACGCCAGGATAATAGTAATGAAACAAACATTTTCGTGATATTCGTAGTGAAATTACCCGCCAGTTACTCACGTACACATAAACAATACACAACAGACACTTGTTATTACGATGCTTGTATGCTTAACTTGTTCAATACATAAATTTCTCGGAAGGGTTAAAAGTTTACAAATTTGCATTCACGGTTCGAAGCCACGGGAGGTCTTATTTGAATTTTAAATTAATATTTTCGTAATTTTCCCCACACTACGTTTGCCCTTTGATGGTAAGTGTACAAATTGCTCAAACAGTATTAGGTACTTACTTTGATTTTAGAATAATTTAAAATATTTTAAAAACAGGTAAAATATTTAATACCATAAAATGAAAATATTGCCTTTTACTTTTTATTTTGTAATTGCCGTTTATTAATTTTCAATTTGTCAATTATATGTTTATCTGAATTAACGAAGTGAAGCTATAGTATATAAGTATAAATAAAAAGTAAATTAGTTGCGGCGTTATAAACAAGTGCTGTTAGAAGCAGCGATCTAGTGGCATTTCACGATCTCGGAAACATTCCGATGTAGGTCAAAACCGACTCGGTTCCATTAAAAAACACCCAATTATCCGCACAATTTCAAGATTTAAACGTTAATTTAATATTGTCAGTGAAAAACGACTACCTTTTCAACTGGGTAGCGCCAATTAAGCTGCTTTACTAGCCTAGGTTTAAGAGGTTTTTAGGTCATTTATAACGGGATCGCGGAAAAAAGAAATAATTACATGTCAATTAAGGACTTATTAAAAGCAAATGCTGCCGTCATAATATACGTACTTGCTGGAAAATACACCGTGTTTAAAAACCTAATTACATAAAGTACGACTTGCTGGTATTTTATATTTCTCTTTGAAACGTTACCATTTATAAAATACATAATAAAATATTTTACGTTTTGTTGATATATATAATTATAAAAATTAAGAAAAATATCTGTAACAATATAATATGTTAATATAAGCACAAAAACAGGTAATAGTCAAAACGCAAAAAGACGCATCTACATCTTGACAATAGGGCAAATAATGTCTACTTACATTATATTATACAGCTTATAGAGTAAATTACATCACGTTTTCAAACCATATAAATACATAATAACGAGAGCGAATGTGATAAAAACAATTGATCTTTTTAAAAGAATATTTCAAGTGGCTAAAGAAATAGTTTCAAAGTAAGTAGAAGTAGCATACAAATACATTACTATATTCCAAATATGCAATTGTAGTTCCAAAGAAGTATATGACGTCTGGACCACATTTTTTCACAACCGAGTTCTCCAACTCGTTTATATAATGTGTTTTATATCGCTTGAACTCGTTACGAAACATATAACCAATGTTTAATTCTACTATGTTTATTTTCCAAAATTTTACGAATATCCGTTAAACAGCGTTAAGAAGTGAGATACGTACACACACTTTTAGAAATTTTCGCATTCATAATTCCTAAAATAATTTAATTTCATCAAGCGTAATTATGAAGGCCTCTCATTGAAAGGAAAGTCCTTTTAATGAAAGGTTTTAACAGAGGGAAATTTCCAATATTTGCTAATTAGTATTTAGCTTTAAAATAAGCCAAAGACCTTTAACGAAGACAGTCAACATTGTCATTGTCAAAATTTATTTTTTCTTATTTGAATGAATACGAAAAAAAAACAAAGAAAATTCTGTGCTTATACCATATTCCGCAGCACCTCATTGACAGGGCTGGTTATAAAAATATCAATCTGCATAATGTTATTAAAGTGAGCAGCCCTAGAGGAAATTTGCATTCGGTGCTTGCTTACACTTGTTCTTTGCATTTTTATCCTATCGCCGAGACAGACGTGTTTTGAAGTTTAACCAGTCGACGGAATGATAAAAGGTTAATAAATAAAAGAGTGAATGAATATTATTGCTTGACAAAAGGTGATATGATATTTTATGATCTTTCTTTAGACTATATTAAAATAAAGACGATGAAATAAGTTACGATTTTATCTTATTTCAATTTAAATATATTCCATAATATTTTGTACTACGTACACGAAAAAATTCTATACAAATAAAAAAAATTAAATGTCTGTTTGTGATTTCTAATTAACATTTTAACTAAATGCATATGAAAATACATACGCTCAGCTCAGCTAGTAACAAAAATAAGTGAGCAACAAAATAAAAGTCCTAGATCGTTCTCGAACATATGTTGTATTGCTCTCCTTCTAATATCACGATGATATTTTCTGATAATAATTAAAACTTGATACGTGTTGTCTTCATATAAAAAGGCTATTCGACTATTAAGAACAAACTGAGGCCTAATTGTTGACAACTGTTGCTTTCAAACCATATCATTGTGACATTTGAATTCTAATTTTAGTTTGAAAAACTCCTTTGATGGTAAAATTTAGCATGCTTTAACTGCAGTAGTTTTAGTAATAAGCCCTCTGATTACCATAAAGAAATATTTTTATGTATAGAGGTTACTAGATATTTTATATTAGAAATCCCGGCCTCATTTCGCTGTGGGCTAGTGGCTCAATTTGCTATAAATTAATTATTATTATAAAATCCATTCTATGTTCCTAAGAAGTAAAGAAATATTTTGTTGTATCATGGAAACGCACCATTTAATTTTACTAAATTATAACATCATAATTTTAATTGCTATATCTGTGGGATTCAAGAAAAAAAGAAAATCCTTTTTAGGTAACCGTTGTGATAGTAACCGTTATTATATCTCAACCTCATAAAACGCTGTGAATTTTCCGTTTTTGTCGAAACTTCGGAATAAAAAGTAGATGAAAGTATAAAAACACAACTCAATTAAAAATTTCAACTCGATAGCCATCCTTCTATTATTTGTCGTGTTTTGCAGCCACAATACATCTGATATTTATATATCATTTAAGATTATAAATATAGATAAAAAAATTAAAAGTTGATGACTATGTTACTTTCTAGGGATCATAAAAAAAATAACAACTCATGCAACGTCATAAAATAACTTTACAGGCTTGTAAAGAACCTTAATAAACTATAGATGAAATTAATAATATTTCTTCTTTAATTGAAATTAGTAGAGCGTCATCCATAAACATCGTCTCACAACATTTGAAATTAACTCGCAAAGGCTTCGCTTACACCTGCTTTGTACAGTTTAATTTCCTACATGCGAGTTGGTTTCTCACTCGGGCAATTTATGTTTGTTGTTAGAAATTATTCACCCATAGTAATATATTATAACTTACTGCAACTTACGAGGACAACGATAAATTCGTATGCCAGAGACGCAGCCTCCACAAATTTTGACATTGTTCGGTTTGAGTTATTTGCGTAACTATGAACTTAATTCTGGTACAGACACCTCCCTTTAACATTGAATACCATAATGTATAGAACAGGCAAACTGTTGTCCATGATTTTGTCTGCGTGGATGTTGTGTTTAGATATAAAGATTTTTTAATGTTTTCTCAAAACAAACAAATATTTGCATCTTGGGATAAACTGTATTTTAAGTGATGATTCTGGTCGTTATTTATGATATCGTCTAGAATATTAAATAGTCTACAAAAAATATATAGTAGTCAATGTCAAGTTTTTAATTTCTAACAAAACTCAAATCGGAATCTTTCAGAAAGTCAGTTTAGTGCGAGCGTATTTTATTACATCTAAATATTTGAAGAAAAACAACATTGATCTAATATTATCAAATAAAACTTAAACAAATAATCATAATAATATTCGAAACCGAATTTCCGTTTACCGCGTGTATTACAAACGACCTGTTAATGTTACTTCATTAATTATATCTTCCTGCGAGCGGTTTTGGTCGTAAAACACAAATAGGCGAGGGACACACGAAAATAAAACATCTGTTTTTGGTATCAACGTCGGCCATCATGGTTAAAGACTCGTGTTACATTCCCTTTGGCCTACATCGCACCATACATATTACACTTTACTCATAAAGATATAAAATACACGTGTAAATGAAATAGGAAAAGTAATGTTTCATATTTTCCATTATCAGGTAACCGAGTTTATGTGTTGATAGGAATGTCTCAATGTTGGTTAAAATGCTCGGCTTTGGGTCTAATTTAACTGTATACAGTAAAATTAAAAATTAAAAAAAATCTTCTTGTATCCTTACTATAGATTTAATATAATGTAATCGTGACCAGATAAGTAGGTATTAAACCTTCAAAAGCTTTTAAAAT
Organism: Hypolimnas misippus; assembly: GCA_037950945.1. Lineage (NCBI taxonomy): Eukaryota > Metazoa > Arthropoda > Insecta > Lepidoptera > Nymphalidae > Hypolimnas > Hypolimnas misippus. The sequence goes on from JBBEEQ010000017.1 coordinate 7,390,110, forward strand.
AACAATTTTGGATATCGATTTTATATTATTTAGGCTTCTTAAGTTCATGACCTTCTTTTCACTTACGCAAAAATTACAGAGCGTGGGTATATTGAAAATTGACGATAAACATTTTTTTAAGGAGTTAAAATAAGTTTAAATATTTATCCATATCTATAAATAGTGTTTAACATACTTACAAGTTTGAGCATAAAAGTTTTTATTTTTCTGGTAATATTTGCATGAAGTTTGAACAATTAGATGATTTTAGTTTCATAATGTACTCAGACCTAAATATTCTAGTCAATTTGTCAAACTTAAATAACCAGCGAGGTACAAATCTATAAAATCCAAAGTGGCCACAATTAACAATGCACGGAAATGGAATCGGTGATACGCTTCAAAGATTTTACATAGATTTCCTAATCGTAAGTCTAAATCAAGGATTTTTCTCATTGTCCTTCGTCGATGTCACGTGAGAATATATCTACGTATCTATCGCATGTAGACCTATTGATAGGACATCATAATGTACAAATTATAATGCTACTTTTTATTAATATAAAATAATTATTTTGTTCAATTAAGGCGGAGAAAGCGAGAGCGTAAAATTTTTTAAATTTCTGTTATGTCAAATTTTTTTAGAAGATGTTCCATAGTTGTTTGTTCGGACATTTTGTATTTTGTTACAAGTCTGGAAATCATCATGAAATGAGAAAGAGATCCTAATCGTTTGTTATATGAGCCTATGTATAGCCTTCCTCCATAAGTAGGCTATCTAATGCAGAAATATTTTTTTTTAATATTAAAATCTACCAGAACTCTACCAGGACTAGTATTGAACAAGGCATACACTCTTCAAAATTTAGATACTTCTTTATTGATGTCATCGTTGTACGTATTAAAAAGTCCCTAAAAGCTAAAGCATATTATTGTGTTCAAGATTATATAGATGAAAAGATACTTGTATTTAGTATAAGCTGGATTGACACAGGGTATTTAATGTATTTGTAACTCATACATGTATGTACCTATTGTAAAACTTTTTAAAAGAGTAACTATCGAATTTCTTACCGGTTCTTCTCGGTAGTCTATATTCCAAACCGGTGGTAAATTCATTAAATTATTTTTTTGTTTTCATCTTTGTTTCTGTATTGACGATTCTAAAGTGCTTGTAAAGACCTATTTTGATTGTAATTTTGTTGACCACTATTATATCGTCAAAGTTTATTCAGAACGAGAAGTCGTGCCGGAAATACTGTTTCTACCGAGAAAACATCGCCATGGAACGACTAGGTATTTAATACTGTTTTAAGCAAGCCTTCGGTTTAGAATTTTATGCATTTTTATAATAGTTGGTAATGTATTTGTCAACAGGCGATTAGATTAAACAGTAATTATTAGTCATAAACTTTGATTTGCAAATATTTATTTAATAAATTGTTATCTATAATATAATATTATTTTTAATAAAATATATTTTTATATTTTTATAAGTGATTTTTTATAAATGTAAAATTCAGAAGTAAAAAATGTTAAGTTACGTCAGCCATTAAATAAATTCGTATGTAATTGTTTTCTGTGAGAATCAAATTATTGTTATTGAATTTTAGGTATGTAACCTTAAGTCTGATGGCATGATACCACGCCCAGTGTATAGTTCTGTTAGGCCTGGATGACATTTAGCCAGTGAGAGGTAATGGGTATCCAGCAATCTACTGCCTAAACGTGCATTCACCGACCAAACCTAATAAACACAGTCCCTTCTTGCATCATATCTCTATTAACGTATCATTTGACAAACGCGAATGTATACTTGAAGTAATATTTTCAATAACGCTTAAAATAAATGGTAGTACCTACTTAAAATAATTTCGCAAAATTTGTAAAAATGATTGTAGTGCTTCAAATCAAGACTATGAGATTTATTTTGCTTTTAATTTACTTTTAAATTATCTTTAATAATCAAATCAAATCTTAATTCTCTACGCGTTAATTTTATGGCATTTCCGTTTATATTTAAATCAGTGAAACTTTTTAAACCTCTTCATGATGCAATAGAATCTGGATATAGACAAGACATTTTAAATTTCAGCAACAGCGTATATCCGGCAGTAGTGAAAACGAACCTCTTTAAATTATATGGCTTTAAGTTACTATTCGTGACCGTTCGCCTTGAACGATGTAAGTATTTGATTCTGTAACCAGATAACCGCGACGGAATATTAGCAAGGAGTGCCGATGTTTTGTCTAAAGGGCATCGTTTATTTGTGTATTGATCATTTTCTATTCTCTTATCGCTTCGCGTTCGCCACATTGTCTTGATAAGTTTACACAAAGCTTTCTCTGTTAGAATCGCCTGAAGGTTGTAAATATTATCGTTTTATGTAAAAGGTAATTTATTGTATATTTAAAGGTTACAAGTAATAACAAAATTTTAGATATATAAAATCTATTTGAATTAGGTGAAGTCTAAAGCATTTGTGTACTTTTGTAGATTTGTATTGTGAAAGCTTCAAAAATTTGTATATATAATTAACATATCAAACATAGTCTATGTTTGTTCTTAAATTATCGATAAACGTGATAAAAAAAATTTTCGAAAACATTGTGTGCCCATGCGTTCGTCAGTCAATCTACATCTGTGCAAACATCGCGAAAATATTATTTTAAAATACGAATTAAGAGAAAGAGAAAAATTTAACGCGAACGTAGTCATTTGCACAGCCTGTATTTAATAAATAAATTCATATGTATTTAATTAAATTATTATGCTTATCGACGGCGGGCAGTCCAGTCAGTAGCAGCGTTCAGCGCAGCAGTCGTTTATTATAAGCGGTAATATTGATGCATAAAACTAATTTAATAATTTCCATACCACATCGAAAGTTACGGTTACGCGATTATATACTAATTATGCAAAAGACTCATAAATATAATGGGGTATTCCTCAGCACTAACTCATAGCTTACTACTGTTTTTTCTTCTAGCATCCTTGAGACGAGTATTTAAAAAGAGGTTTATATTAATTTGTGCTCTTGTTTATATCTTACCATAGTCATTATTTTTTATAAAAATAATTAATTTGTTAAATATTTTGCATGTCTGTTTGATGGTAGTTCGAATAAGAAATATATTTTTGTCCTATAATTCGAAATAAAAGAATTTTTAAACGTTTAGCCGTCCAATAGTTGGATGAAAAGTAAATATTCCTTCTATCAGTTCAATGAAATAAAAACAGTAACATAAATAACATTTTTAAATATATTGATACTTGATGAAACAATCGAATAAGACCCATAGTAAACGAATCAACGCTTTCATTAAAGATTACGACAGTGTGTAGCGTACCCACAAGTCATATCGATGTCTGCATTCCAGTACACCGTCCACAATACTTCCAACTACGATCTAAAATAGCCCTTATTGAGATTGTTACAAAAGCCATTGTGATATACAGCCCTAAAAGGCTTGTACCTATTATTTGATTTCGTCAGTTAGCGGAAGCTATTGCATAGAACGTTCAGCATACGCAGGCAATATTGCATGTTTCCAGTAATAGCGATAAAAGATAAGTAATTTTGTTCCGAACTAAATCATATAACATATGGACGATAAGCAATAATGTGTCAACCCGCAAAAAGTCACATTCTGAGATATTGATGTATTCTGATAATGTGTTACGTATTTAACATTATCTAAAGTAAGTACGAATAAAAGTTTCTTAATTTTATGTTTCGAAATTTGAAGTGTGTTCAATATCTTGCAATGTGTAATAATCTCATATATTTGAAAAAATTATGATTAGATAAAACTTTATATTATAATAATCTGTTGTGAATTTATTATTCATTTCATTAAAATAGAAAAGAGAAGATGGATATATACGCCTATAAACATATTTATTAAGAATACATATATTTGACATCTTTAGACGCCAAGTTCTCAAAATGATATCCGTGTGGCTTGACACATTATTGCTTATCAGCATCCATATATTCATGTGTTTTATGACCCATTAATAAGGACAATGAAAGTTTAATTTTACGTTTAAAGATCCATAATCTTTTAAGGATGATGGTATTTTAAGATGTAAAACTGTGATTTACGTCATTATTTTGACGTATTTAACAAAAGCTATAAATGTCTCGGATCAATTACTTTTGATGGAGCCTCTAACTCACTTTAGAGACATTTACAGATTTAAAATACAGATCTATATTAGTTTTATGTGAAGTATGACTATTCATTTACTTCAATAAAAATTATTCGCTATTCGCTATTTATGACTGTATCCGAGATTTCTATAAACTTTTGTGTGTTGTATAAGTTGAATATATTTGATTCAATCTATTTTAGAAATTGTTGAGCTAATTATTATTATTATTTAATTGTATTATTTTACTTAAATTTGATTAAAATATAGCTCATAAATCATTTCAAATATTTTATTCTAAATTCTATTAAAATATTTCTATCAGTTCACAAGAGCACACATAAGTTACGGCAGTCGGTCTATTTTTTGGTTTTATATTTTTTACAATAAATATCGTAAATTAGCTACTAGACTTCACAGGATTATCCGCGAACCTATATATATGAATGTTGCCCAAACGTTTCATCAAATTAAGTCCAGCCGTCTTGAGTTCACGAGAACGTATATGTTTTTAGGTACATACTCTTAAATACGCGATTTATTTTTTTCCCGAAAAGCATGAGTGTTTTTAATGATTAAGAAGTAAGAAGAAAAAAGTAAAACCAATTAATTTATTTAGATTATTATAAATTTTAAAACGATGTCTGTACAAATGTTATATTTCGAAAATAAAAAAGTGTTCCTAAATAATACGATGAATACTATCTGATGACACTATTTTTGTACGTTGTTTAAAAACCACAGTGCGCATTCTAGGGTTAAATAACATCAATCGAAACATTTATTTGATAATATATTAGTTATTAGTCTCTGGTAATTCGTTCAACGCGGCGGCGCACTGAAGCATGTGTGTAAATGAGTAGAGGCAGTGATGACACCAAACGACATGCTCTGTTATTTCGGAATGCACCGTTGAGCAATTATACCCCGATTTTTATACGGATACCACAACATCGATTCAGAAACTAGAACATATAAATATTACCAGTTTCGTATGTGTACTAATCATGTTCTAATTAAAAGGTAATCTAAAACTTAACACTTTTGAGTACCATGATTGTATTTTGTATAGTTTTAAAAATCGCAGTATTACCAGGATAATTTTTGAACGCTATCGTTATCGAAATTTGAATAATTCTGACAGTTAAAGGCGTTATTTTGTACTAAAAAAAATGTATACAGCCTAACAAAGAACCTCCTCCTTTTTCGAAGTCGGTTAACAATTACAGAAATGTCTAAATGAATTTAGTTTCTTTATAATGATATAATAGATGAATTTATTTATGATGTTTAAACATCTTATTTTTAAAAACTTTTATTTTACTTTTTTTTTATTATAAATAAATATTTGTAAAATCTTTGTTTATGCGAATGATGTTAACGCTTATCAAATTGAATTGATCAAGTTAATGCGAAACATTGCTAATTGATCAGATTTAGACTAGAATGACCACAGTTAGACTAAATATACATAGGCGGTAGATTGAAAAGATAAACTGTGTTCTTTTATTATTGAAGCTTATGTCATTCAAAATAAGGTATAGAATACGTTGTTACTACATTTACCATCAATGTGAGGGTCAATGCGAAATCAATACTATTTGCAACATCATTTCGCCGTCACTAGCATATTTTTACATTAATATTAACATTTGTGCTAAACTTCTTACGTAATGATCAACCTTACGAATCAGACTTTATTTTGTATAATTATTTGTATGGAAATATATAGTAGGTATTATAATAAGTTATATACTATACTTGAAAATAAAATATACTTATTTAACATGTAAGATACAGGTAATTAAGAAAAATATAATATTAAAGTTAGTTAATTTGATTTTTTTAAGAAGTATTTTTTTTTACTAATGTGTGAATTAATTTATATAATATACTAGGGGATACGCCATGAAAAATATTACTACATTAACAGGATTATAAATTAATATTTAATATGACCGGTATAACTCAAAAATAAAATTTATTTTACTTGTTGCGTTGACATTTTAATAAAGTTTCTTAAGTAAAAATAATAATTAAGAGCGTTAAATTTAAAAAGTTCGTTAAAATTATTTTATTATTATAAAAACATACATAATGAACAATTAATTGTTTGTATATAATGTTCTATTGTTAACGCAATTCCCAACTTTTTATACATAAGTTATTTTGGTGCTGCTTAATGGTGAAACCGATAAAAAAACTAGTCATCTCAACCGCAACATTATTTTCATTCTGTAGTTACAAGGACGTTTGCGTTGATATGATTAGTTTTATATATCTTTTTTATTGTGAATTAACCTTCCCCTTCGATTTTTTGTGTGACTCGTGCCCAATATCCGGTTTCATTAAAAATTCTATTACAAATTACAAAAGAAAATTAATAGAGCAAATTACAATAATCGTAGGTATATTTTTTCTTCTTATAATTAAGTATTTTATGTCCACAAAGACAGACAGACAAGTAGTCCACAGATAGACAAATGAAAAACTGAATTTTATTATGTTAGAATTTATTTTTACTTTCCTCGATATTTTTATTATTTATATAAACACAGACACATATGTACTTTCCGTTCTTTTATTGTATATATCATATACTAATCATATTTTTTGAAAACAAAGTCTTAGACTGATATGATTAGTTCATTATTTACTAAATATCTACCTTCCACAAGATTCCGATTCGTTTATCTCCATTGATATACCTTATGCTCTCGGCTTGAAATATAATACACACTAAATTTAAAGTACAACTTTATACTTGTATGTAAAAGTTTAAGTTTAGCGGATTATTCAAACAAGCAAACAGACACTTTTTTATAATAGTATAGATAGAAGGTTATTAAAATAAAGACGTGCGAGTCAAAACATATGTAGACCAAGTGAGTCATCTGATGATAATTGGTCATAAGTTTTGGATACACCTAATATTTCCAATCCGTTGCTAATAGATTTTAATTTGTTACGCCTTTTGTTTCGATAATCTTACCTTTGTGTAGAAATAATTAATATAATAAAAAACGCTGTGTGGGTGGAATAAAAATCATGTTTTAAGGCAAACACCTAAGATATAAGAACCATCGAGGTACATCATTTTGATTTTGTGATATTTTGTACAAACATATACGTAAAAATATGTAGGCTTTCTTTTTAAAATTGTTAAAATATACTTATATAATTGTATGAGATGGTATCAATTGATTAAATTAAACTATTTCAAGATGATCTACCGATTATTATGAATTATATATCATTTAGATTGCGTCACATTCTGTGTTAATTTTTTTTTTATAACGCGTAAGTATAATAAAATGTTATATTTGTTTTCTAATAAATATGCAATTGAAAATATTTATCCAAAAATACAGTTCAATAATGAAATATAATTCTAAAACCGCATTGCGTAAACGTCATAACTGTTTCAGGAGGGGCGACGTCCCTTCCATATTAACGGTTAATGTCTCTCTTAATGCACGACAATTTCCGCCGCAGCCCTGACGACTTCCTCTGATATCAAGCATTCGTGTCGCAAAAATATCACTCAAATATCGACTAAGCAGGGTTCTTAGTATGGCGGATGCATATTTATGTAATTACCATTGGTATATGACTACGTAAATCGAACGAGGGTAATGCGTTGAGAGAGTTGAATAGTGTTTCTGTTATCGGAATCGCCTTTTCCTATAGAAAGTTGATATATTGTTGTATTGTAACATATTATTATCATGATATTATTTCTCGGAAAGTGAAAGAAAAAAAAGCCCACTTGACTTTTTATTTTCATAAGGCGGGAATTACACTTGTAAGTTTTACTTTCGTAACTTATATAAAACATCATCGTAACCTAGTAACGTTTGGCAGGGTAAAATAAGCGTTAAAAAAATCACCAACTGTAAATTTTTTCAGATGTAAAATAAAAAAAAAATATTATGTAGATCTCTTGAAATTCTGCGAGCAAAGTATAAAAGTACTTCTGGCCAAAACACACCAAAATTCCGCAATGTAAGATTATAGCAATCAAGTGTACTACTGACAAAATTGTGGGGTCTCTAAATTATCAAAGGCTCGCCATTGTGCGTAGCTTGAAATGCTTATTGCATTTACGCCGCGACCGAAAAGCCGAGTTTGATGTTTTTCTTTGTGACTTTTTTGAAACAAATCCATTAGGAAATGGTAGCAACATTTTAAATGTATAGTAGAAACTCATATCTAAGTTTTAAAAACGCGGTAATTTTTTTTCAAAAGGTTAAACTTTTCAGAGGAAAAAAAAAACTCAATATGGTAGTGCTGACGTTTTTAATCTTTGCTTTCAAAGTCCTTGTTTTGTTAAGGAAGGCCTTTGTTTTACAAATCCTCGAAACTTACTGTAAACCACATACTATAAATTCATATGACTTAGCGTAATGTATTGTAACAAAAGACATTAAGCATTTCGCTCTCAAAAGCCATTACACATTATAGAATGATGCTTTCAGGTAAAGCTAGCTCTTAGTCCATTACCGGCGAACCAGCAGTCGACCCAGATATCATTGTGCGGAACGTTGGATGACTCGGCCCTTTGTTGTCACTTTCCTTACGAGCTGACGAAGGGACCGATTTCTAAGGCATACGTTATTTTATATATTTATAAAAAGCCAAGAATTGCTCGAGTGTCACTTATATGTAATTTATTGTGAATTTTTTCTAGTTTGTTTTTTGTACAAATACTTTTCATCGTTCAAATCAATTATTTTGTTAATGGCTTTAGTTATGTCAATTAGACACATGTTATTTCGCCAATGTTACATGGAATAGTGAAAACACGATGAAGATTAATCGGTGGGGTCGAGAATCCAACCTTCATTAATTAAAAAAAAAATAACCTAAAATAAAGTGAATTTCATTGTTAATTATTAATTTAAAACGACACCAAAATATTTATAAATATAGTCAATGATAATATAAAAATACAAACATCGTTTCTGTGGAAAATGCAGAAATCATTTGTCTCTACTTTTGACATTTGACTAACGGCCAAATGGAATGGGTGGTGGGTGGACGTTCCGACGGCGACGTTGTGAAACGTTATGGTGTTGAGTCGTGGATATCTATGATGTAGAATTGCGCATCTTAAAAAATCATGTCGCGACGTCATGGGTATGTATTTTGGGCCTTATTACCACAAAATATTCAAATAAAAAAAAAAACAAATGAACACCAATAATTGTAATTTGCAGGCACGTTAATAGTTTATTTTACTTCTTGTTGGCTGATCTCGGTAGTGATGTACAAAAACGCCTTATTAATTTAAAGTTAAAAAGCTTAATTGGACATGCGAATCATTAAAATATACTTAATTTTTAATTGCCAATTGCGTTGAAGAATCAGTCAATAATTCAGTCAGTAGGCCTGAGTGACTGAGGCCTAGTAAATTGTATGTACCTACATATAGATTAATAATTAACATTATTTTTTATATATTAAGATTGAGCTCTTTCCTGACTTCCAAAAAGGTTTATGTATTTATAACTTTTATGTATATCACCTGAATATTCTAAAACGACTTGACCGATTTGATTAATCCTTTTTTGTATAAAATGATAAACTGCCTTCCATAAGTCCCATAGATTTTTCAACAAAATCGTTTCAATATTTTTGGCTTTAAATTAAATAACTGACATAAGAGTGTTATTCTAGTAGATAAAATTACGTATTTTGCTTTGAAGTCGGTTCCTTTTTTAAAGTCTTGTATTTAGTACGCATAGCCTTGTATGCAAGAATTGGGTTTGAGAATAGGTTCCCATACGCGCCTATTGTTTGAAACCAATTATGTGTTGCGGAAGAGCACTTCCTTTAAGAATATAATTTTGTCTTGACAATATTTACTAACAGATTTATTTTGGAAATTATTAAAACTATTGTTATTCGCAGATGATTTTCCAATTGAATCCACACACGTCTCATAATATAATTAATATTATAATTGATATAATGAGTTTTTTTACAATGGTTAAGTAGATTTTTGTGTAGATTATACGTTTTCTATGGTATAACGCCTTATTACCTAATGAACTGCTTCTTTTTAGCGGAATAGCTTAAAATACACTACTCAAGTGCTATTTAAAATTAAATAACGTTCAAAACATAAATATTGTAATATTATGTTAAAAGTAAACTAATCGGTAGGTACTACTTTTAACCATACATCATGCTGCGCGTTTAAGCTATTTAAACTGTAAGAGTAGTGAAATATAGGGTACTGTATCGCATCAATAAAAACCATAAATCAAGATATCAGAAGAAAAACAAAGCCATAAATAAGGAATAATGTTTGACGTTCTAATAACAGCGTCGATTCCATGTGTATAGTCGAAGTGGAGGTTGTCCCTGATTGATATCCTGGAGGCACGCGGGAATCGTCATCATTGGTTTGTTACGCGTCATTAGCTGTGGCTGGCTACTATTTATAATCATGTTGTGTTGCTATTAAATTGTTTAGGTACCTATACAAATAAATAAAATTGAAGTGCCCGTTTGTAATTTCCAATTAACAGCTTTTAACTAAGTGGAAGTATATGCGGTATTTACATCAAAAACACGATTTTAAATAAATTTGTCTGTCTGTCCGATTGTTTGTTCCGGTTAATCTCTGAAACGGCTGTATCGATTTCGATCTAACTTTCACTCACGTTGCTACCAATAATCATACGAATAAAGAAGGTCTATCTTTGGTCTATAATTATTTGGTATATATATTGCTAAATTAATATAAAAAATTCTAAAAATAGCAATGTCAAATTATTGTGTAACGTAAAAGTCAAATATTCAGTCAAGTATATTATTATATACCTTAAAATGTTTTATGACTTTTACGTTACACAATAATTTGACATTGCGATTTTTAGAATTTTTTTATATTAATTTACCAATATATAATAATAATAAGCATACTACCTGTGCCCCGCATTTTCACCGGCGTTTATAAGAGGAAAAATTATATTTATTTTATGTTTACTGTCCCTACTTGAATATTGTTCAATAAATTAAACAAAATTGAAACCAGTAAAATATTGGTTTCAATTTTGTTTTCGCGTAATCCTCTTTTTTATTTATTATTTAAAATAAAGAAAAAAAATAATAAAATAACCCTAAGTTATTCCTTATAACATTAGCTATCTGTGAGAGAAAGTCGAAATCGGTCCAGCCATTTCAGATATTAACCGGAACAAACCGATAGACAGACAGACAGAAATTAAAAAATATATGTTTTTGATTCTAAGTACATACCGTATTTACTTTCATATGCATTTAGTTAAAAGCTGTTAATTTAAACTTACAAACAGTCACATCAATTGTATTTATTTGTATAGATGCCTACGCTATATCTATCAACAAATTGTTTTATCAAGAACGTAAACAATATAAGAAAATACAGGTTCTTTAATAAAAGAACTTAGGGGAGCATCTGGAGAAGGGTAAATATTAAATAATACCGTTCGGATATTACAACCCCCTAGACACCGATACAATGTAGGGACCAACCTATCTTGGAGCCCAGTAAGAGCATTTCCTTGTTATTATGGAATAAACTTATGAAAGGGTTACGTTAAAATCTCATTAGGTCTGCAAAATTGTTTATCTTGAAGCTTCAATTATTTAATATGAGGTCTGAGAAAAAATTCAAATAGGTAGATATAATATGCAGGTACTCGTATGTACATAGAAACGACTAAATTGACAAAGCAGTTTAGATATTATTTAATAATAGTAATTAATTAGAATATAATAATAATAATGACGATAATCCACATGACGATAATCTCCTGAAGGCTGAAAAAGAAAAAAAATAGTAAATAATTAGATCTTGTCCACGAGATTACAGCCATGTGGAGTGTAGACTCAACAATTATTGTACCTGTTGTCGTCTCGGTTAACGGGCTATTAGCGAAGAGTTTCGACCAACATCATCAGAAACTCTTGCTTGGTGGTTGGATCAAGGGCCGAATACTGAAGGCAGTATTATTTGAGACGCACGGAGATTCCTCAACTTAGAGCCCTAACTGCCGGTGGCCTGGCTCACATTCTGCCACCGGTGGACAGCTATTTTTTATATTTTTAAATATTTTTTTATATAATGTATACAAAATATATTTATAATGATGTTAATCTTATTATTGAAAATTAAAGATTTATTTTACGACATTTATTTACAGTTAACATAAAACTAATCACAATATATTTAACAAAATATTATCTTACCTGAAAATTAAAGAAACAACATTTAAAGCCTCTATTTCAAGTCTATTTTATATCTTAAGAAAATTCTAATAATTATAAATTTAAATATTTTTAAATGACAAAAGTCAACAATAAAAAGTAATAAGTTAAATTGACATAAATAACTAAAAAGGTTTTCTTTACAAATCTTTTAAAAATGTATAAAATAAGGAAAAAGATACAATAAAAGAAAAAACATATAAATATATGTATAAATAATAGGTATTATTTAATAAATTTAAGAAATAATATTTTTATACTTGTTTAACATCTCTGCTAATTTTGGAAGTTAAAATCACCATTACAAAGCAAAATATAACGATTACTTATGACTTAAAAAACAATAAGTACTTCTTAAACGTTTCTGTAATAGTAATTAATTGTTATTTGTCTTGTATCAGAGACCTGTATAAATGTTTGGTAAATAATAATCAATATAACCAAGACTTAAAAAATGGAAACAAATACAAAAGCAAAATATCAATTTCATTAACTTGTGCGACATACTAATTTCAAGTATTTTGATTTCGAAACTGTATAATTGTACTCGAGTAAGAACTGACACACTTCTGAGGTAACAATCATTAACAAACGTACACTACGAATTAAATGAACCTCCTCCTTTTTTGAAGTCGGTTGAAAATAAACGAAAATACTTACGAAGTACATACAAATTACATATTTATCACAGGGCTTGCAGTACTTAAGCCGGTATGCGTCTATGAAATGCCTACACGTGTGTACAATAAAGAAAAGTTTATTTACAAGCTAGAGTCACTGACACTGACGAAAATTATTAGGTAACCAGTGTTTTATACGTGTACTTGGTAAAGGAACTACTAAATAATGGTTCTATCAGATATCTTACTGTGATGCTGTAAATGTAATGCAGATTAAGAATGCACATGGTTAAACAAATATTGCGAAACTCTTGTCGGTTATCAAGATGATAATATATTGAACCCTGAAGAAATGACAAATGGCATTTTTGCATTATTTTTTATTTATTCATATAGGGGACGATTAACATTGCCAAACTGAGAACAACGGTAGAAATATATACAAAAACTAGCCAGTGTTCACATACTCGTTGTATTGAAAAGTATATGATATTCATATCGCGTGATACTGCGTTTAGTTTTTCTCGAAATATTTATTTGAGATAAGAGAGAAAGTCTCACACCGTAGTTCTGTTCACTAGCATTTTTATTCAGACATCAATATCAAGATAAGCTAAAGATTGCAGATATGATTGCAATCCCGATAAATGGCAAAAATACTGAGATACTGGTAAAAATAATTACATACCTAATATGTAGTATTTTACTTTGTTGTATGTCAAAGTGTAAAGTTGTATTTATCTTCACACATCAATAATTACCTCAGTTCTTAATATTGATCTGGTTCAAAAATTAAGGCAACATTCGATATAACAATGACATTCATTTCTGCCGTTGGCGTAGCCAGGATTATATTCTTCACGTTAGAAAGGTTTCTTTTTTAGGAATTTGTAATTTGTTGTCTACGGTACCTAATGAGAAGAGCTTACGTCTTTTACAGAGCTGGTGTTTATGGATAGCGTAGTGTCCTCACTTGTTTGTATGAAGAGGTTGAGAGCTTTATATATCTTTAATTATTATATTATATCAATCTAGATTTTATTATTTCAATGGTTACACAAACTTAAATAAATTTTAGTCACAATAGGTAGGATATTGCAACAGTATTTTTAGTGTGCGCATTAAAATTCAACTAGAGAAATAAAATTTGACACTGGATTTGTTTCGTTTTGTACAAAAATCAGAAATCAAATGTCAAAAAGTATCGCGTTTCTATTGCGGTAGTTTGTCGTAATAAGCCTACTGATTGTGTTTTAAGGCCCCAATTTTTTTCATGTTACAATTTGAATTTTATAACACTAGTGCTACCATCTATCAATAATAAGTTGTTATGACATTCTCACTGATAGCTCTGCCACCTATCGATAAGATTATGAGTTACGTTGACCATGAATTGTTAACGCCATCTATCTGTTTGTCTATGGTACTACGTACATAAAAAGTCATTATTTAGTATAAGTTTCCGAATCTAGATGTCTCTGTTTTTTTTATTCGTTTTGTATTATAACATTGATAAAAAATTATATTATAGAATAATATTATAGAAAATATAGTTTAAGCTTGTTGTGTTGTGTGCGTGGACATTAAATGTTATTATTTACATTTGTACATTTTTCCTTCTCATGTTCTTTTTTCCTTTATGTTATTTTTATTTAATTGGCTTACAATAAAAAGTATTTGTTATTGTTGTTATTTAAAATATATTGTTAAGTATTTTAAAATAGGCTTAACCTAAAATAAAACAAAACATTCGTTCAAGGCAACTTTAAAACAATTTTATTTTCATCATTACAATAAAATCAATGATATGTACAATAAAATAAAGTTTTCAAGAATTTTATTCTACTTATAACAGTTACTAATAAGTCTAAGCATATTATTTATCGTATTCCATTAAACAAAATTGGAAAATTAATCAAACTTTTATTTACTGTCTAATATTTTACTTCATCTACAAGTGTTGAAAAATCATGTTTTCACTTTTGAAGAGTCACAAACTTTAAAGTAAGTACATATAAAATAATATTGTCAAACATATTTTTTATTTTATTGAAGATGGCTGATGGCTTCAAATATTGAAGCTTATTCTTTAAAGGTGTTGTGTAAAAAATAAATAAATTTATATCTTGTAATCAAATTGATACGAACTATCACAGGAGTCAGATCATGAACAAAATAAATGTCTAATTACACTCACTTATTTTTGTTCTAATAATTTGTTTAATATTTCATTATTGCATTTAGTTTTCATGACATTGTAATCTAATTACAAAACATTAACAATTTAATCTAATGGACAACATCTACTTTCTACAAACGGATAGAAATTTAACTATAATTTAACATAACATAATTTTGCATTAAACTTTTACATAAATTACACAACTTTTTAAACACGAAAAAGTTGTCTACAAGCTACATCATGGACACTTTTTGATATTTCATGTTCATAATATTTTTCCATACTAATTGCAACATATTAAACATACAATACGAATTTCAATAAAAATATCATATAATTAAGCAGCACAGTCTTAACAAGCCCTTATTGAGTAACTAATTGCATTCAAATACATAAGTTATTTAGAGAAAATATCTATTATTTTACATATTGGATATTTTCTATAAATTGAAATGATTAAACGTTAGTTACCTAATTTTATCTTTGGGATTTATCTTATTTAAAAATGTGCATGATGATTGAGCTGCTCCATAAAATGAAAAAGAATTCAGGTACAGATATGACGTTCAATTTTGACATAACTATACAGCCAATTACTCTAACGCTACTCAATTTTAAGTAAGCTTTAAGTTTTATACGCTCACTCTCAAGCGGACGTGATGAACAGAGACCGCAGGAGATTTAATGGTGTCTTTAAATTAAGTAGTGTTAGAAAATTTGGTCGATAGAATATTAAATTATAAATAAGTGTTTGTTGACAGCGTGTTCTATATTATTATAAATGGCACAATTGATCCAAATCATTAATTAGTCGTTACAAAATAAATGTTATTTATTTGCTCTAAATGTAATAGCTAGTTCACTAATTGTTTTTGTAACAATAAGGTTAAACGTATGCTGAAACGCATGCAAAGCTTTTCAGAACCAATTTAGTAAAATATGGTAATGAGTAGCGTATGTTGTGACGCACGGCGCAAATAGCTAAGTCCACACCAAATTATCCACCGCGTTCAGTGTACCTAGTGCCTGTTATATTAGCTACTCGATTGCGAAACGGAGATTTGTACGGAATTGAATCAGTGCCATCTCGTGTTAACAAGGAGAAATAAAATAGTGAGTATAACGAATAAAAGTGATTGGTGGATTGAAACAAAAGAGCGTACGATTGGTGGATTCTTACATTTTGTGAGTGCTAGTGACAATTTTAATAACGTTAGTAAATTGTACACAAATCTATCGAGTATTTGTCGAATAACTCGTACTGGGCACACAGATCATGCGCGACAGACGATCGCTATTCTGGTGCACGAGTCCAGCCGCCTTGCTAAGGTTAAAGCATTCCTCGTGGTCTCCGATAGTTTGGTGTGGATTTAGATAATAGGCACGCAATCAACATATATGGAGTATGTCATGCTAAATCTCAGCATATGCCTACACCAATATTGGCTTCTATTTTTATTTCACTGTAAGAGTCAACATTTTAAACTAAGAAACTATTTTTATTTTGTATTAAATATTCCACGCCGTTTTATGACATCGTTAATCATTTTTGAAATTTATTTCAATCGTCGTCATTAAGCAGATCTGTGCAGGATTTCGCTTTAGTAGATCTGGAAAATAATATTTTTAATGATTAATTTATTATCAACTACATTTATAACTATAGATATGTCACGTGAATACTAATACTTGTCATTATAAATCTTGTTGACCCAAAGATATTGTCGTCTGTCAAAAGTAGTCCCTAGCTGGTTGCTAGGCAACTTCGTCCAAAGTCCAAAACCATATCTCTGGTAATACAATATCATTGTCTACTATATAGAAGTACCGTCTAAGAATTAAAATACTAGTAATTTCTAGTTGGTAGATGTAAATTGATTTTATAAAGTAGGTCGTATGATATAATACTTGGTATGGAATTGTAAAAATATTTTATATCAATAAAGCAAACTTCGCTGATAAAGTTATTTTCTTTTGTTTTGACACTATCGACTAGCTCTTATCATTCGCAAATGGTGTCATGACATAATTACGGCTATATAATATTGTTTAAAGTTCTCGACAAAGAATAATTATAAAAGAATTAAGTGTTCTTTTCTGTAGTAAGTTCTAATTTATTCCATTACGAATCGATAATTGACGCCTAATCACAATATCAATTTAGAAATCTTTGGAATATCGCGACAGTTCTTTAAAAATTTTACTGTTTCGATCAATTACGGCTGCCAATATTTTTATTGAAATATTGTCTAAATTTATTCATTTAAGACCACGATAAATTTTCGGATCAATGCATTCTCGATTCTCGTCTTCTTTAATATTAACAATAATAATAATGGATAATCTCGGGGACTCTTTACAATACCAAAAAATACGTACTGGCTCTTTACTCTGCGACAAACTCTCAGCTCAATGGACCCATTCCGTACAGCTTTGAAGAGAGCAAGTGCTTCCACGTGTGCCAGCTCATGGCAGGCCTGACCGTTGACAGCTAAGACCTCATCGCCTGAAAAAGTTTACAATTAAAAACATTATAAACAAAGTTTTAGGCACTCTTTGTGCATTGTGCATATTACATTTATTGCGTTTTATGTAATAAACGCAGAAAAGACATCTTTCTTTATTTTTAAATTATATTATTCATTAGTATTATATATTTTATTGAGGGTACTATAATAATATTATGTAAGAGTATGTTCACCGCCAAGCCGTAAAATTTTACTTTCCGATTGTACAAATAAATCTAATTACGAATAAAAATAATGTGTATCATTATAAAATAGAATATACGTAATTCATTATTACTATGCATTTACTTGTGTCGGTTTTTGTAACAAACAATGCAGTGTAAACGCCCTTAACGTTGACACAATAATTTTATTTATATGGAGCTGCGATGCTACTTTGTAATATTATCAAATTGATTTGCTCGTAGCAAACATATATTCATAACAAGTGTTAGGACTGTTATGTACTAAATAGATAGACGATAACTAAATCACTTACCAGCTTTAAGTCTGCCATCTTCAATCGCTTGACCTTGTGGAAGGATGCTTTTAATGAATATTCCCAATGGACCTCGAGGCGAGTCACGTCCCCCTACAATTGTGAATCCAAGCGGCTTCTTTCCGTGACCTTTTTCAAATGTAATAGTATGATACGTATGTGTTGGAGCCCGGGGCCTTCGAGGGAGAGTGCAGAAACTGGTGGTGTTTTGAGTTTGAATATCATTTTCACCATCATTTTTTTCCGTTGTCCGTTCAACACCGTCCGGTACGTCGACATCAACGATATCGCCCGTACAACTGAGCGATAGTCCGTCTTTATTCGCACCACCGTAACTCACGACCTGTCGACGCAGTAACTTGTTATTCATACTGCTATAGCTCGCGTTCTGACCTTTCAGGAAGCGCGAGTGCATGTCCGCCGCGCCGTCCGCCTCGTCCGGTGCTGATAGCGAGGCGCGATTACACGAGGATTCGTCCTGGGGATGACGTGCGTCTATCCTGATGTCATACTTATCATTACGTTTTTCTTTACCTAATATAATTGCGTTTTCGTAATCTACGGAACTTTCTCGCATCAACATGACGTTTTTCTGCAACTGTTCCCTTTGTCTTAATTCGGGTGCAGTATTTTCCCGCTGTCTGCAAATGACTATGTCGATTTCAGATGATCCTGATCGCAATGCTTCCTTAGCTTCTGACATTGTGAGGTCTCGAAGTCTTCTACCGTTTACGTTAAGAAGTTCATCCCCGATGCGTAATGTTCCTTCTCTGTAATTTAAAAAACAATTGTATGAATTACTTTGTTCAATTATATAACGTCTTAAAAAAACTAATTAAACTTGTTCATTTAAGATCGAGCATTTTTTTTTTCAACTTTTTTTCTGCTTACCTATCAGCTAATCCACCGGGAACCACATGAGCAACTAAATATCCGACGTGGCCCTCGTCAATAAGCTTAGTTTTCGCAATAAATATTCCTAGCTCGTCACAAGGGTTTCTTCTCATAATTCTAACAACTTTAAATTCAGATTGTACTTTATTAGAATTAGTTTTAGTGGGTTTACGACAAGGTGGTATAGGAGGTATTCCACAGTCTCCTTGACTAGCATCTCTTTGTCGCATCTTTTGTTTTTCAGTTAACTGTAAAAACTGTGGTTCGGCATACTCTGGGTTTTTAGGCATACGTCTGAGTATTTCTTTTCGGTCTAATGACAAAGCTCTTTGATTATGACGTAATCTAGGCTTAGGATGTTCATTTTTTTCTCTGCTTCTTCTATTTGATACGCGTGCCTTTGTATAAGTTTGGTCTCCAGAAACACTTCTGTTGTGACAAACTACTTGTGGTACTGAATGAGAAGCAGAACTTTCACACCGAGAAGATATTCTGTCGCTGTCGAATATTGATGATGCCGCTGATTCATTGACTAATATACCGGAATCTGCATCTTCACAGTCTTGTATCAGAACATTTTCGTCATCACAAGAAACTTGATACACATCATCATGAAATACAGAGTTATGTCCTTTTTGGAATTCATCAAGTCCAGGCAAAGCTCCGTAAGAAAAGCTTCTTAGTTTTGCTCGTACTCCACCCCTTTTTTTTCGACTTTTACTTATTGCACTGGTTGACTTTACTACATTATCGCCTTCACCGTGAGTAGTTGGTTCCTCTTCACCAGCTTGCTTATATAGCTTCGAGAAAAATTTATTTGTAGAAGATTTTAAATACCTATCTGACATAGCACGCAGTTTAGCTGAAAGACAAGAACTAGGTCCAATAGTATCTTTTTCGTCCTTATGTTTAAGTTTCTCAGTCTTAATGTGGGAACTTATGGTAATGGGTTTATCATAACCTTCATAGTCGTCATTAAATATTTGATCACTCGATTTAGAAAGTTTTGTTCCAGCTTTTGGTATAACATGGTATCGATCACATTCTGAACCAGAACTGTAACATCTAGTGCCTCTGTTAGTAAATGATTTGCCTTCCCGCCAATTACATTCTACAGGGCTCTTCGCGAAGAACACATCGTCATCATAATTTGGCATTTTAACCCAAGGGTTGTGATTTTCGAACTCAGTGTGCTCTGGATAATTTTCAGTGTAACGACAATTCGTTATTTCTTCAACATGTCCGAACCCACTACAATCACTTCCTGATGTCGAAGCTGCATCATCTCCATGCCTCATTGGAGCATTGGATTTAAAACAAGATAGTTTTGTATTTTTGACTTTGTCGAGTAACGGATTTCGTTTTTCTCTATATACCACGTACTCTTTCTCTAAAGAGCCTCCGCGGTTTTTACGACTAGCATTGTAACTTTCTTGCGGTGAAGTGGGTCCATTTTGCAATGATATCCTACGAGTAACTGGAGTTTCGCAACTTCGATGACATGGATGAGGGGATTTTTCTACTATTATTATTTGGTCGCTTAAGTTGTAAAAATTTGTTTCCACGGAACTACTGCTACTCTTTCTATTAGGATAGCGTACTGGAGACATATCTGAAATAGGAAAAGTATTGATCAATAAAATGTCATAAAATTTTATTGTATAAATAATGATCACATGACAATTACCTATTCTAGACCTTCGCGTAGACCTAGACTCAGTCTCCGGCGAGACAGCAAGCAGCCGCGGCGGCTCACCCTTCTTGAACCACCGCATCTTGCATTGAATTACACCATTTTCAAATCGTTTTCGCTGTAACAAATCAATACGCATATTTTATTTATCGTTACGCCCACTATATCTTAAACAACACATCATTTAATACATTATTATACAGTAAATATATATACATACATATGTATTTAGTTCTTTATGAATTAAATATCTCTTAAAGACTTTTTTAGGACTCAAAGACCTTGAGTAAATTAAATTACACACATACATTTAGCCTAAAGTGGTCGTCATTGGGTATTGCTACAAGAATGTAGGCGGCAGAGTGCATAATTAATAAGATGTGTTGACATATTGCAGTCCAAGTCAGTTCGTTAAGTATCAGCAAGTAATAGAATGTCGTTTGTCTCCTTTTAAGAGGTACTGCGCGGAGTAATTGCTAAAAAAACTTTTGTTGAAGAGTGCAGGTGGTGTCTGATCTAAGTGCAAAAAATTAAGAAATCTCCTAACCAGTTTATCTGGTCACTATAAGATACGTGTTGTAAGATGTTGACGCGATATTATGTATATTCCTCTCCGGCTATTGGTTTAAATAAAATTTATTAAATAAATGTAAATTATTGCGAACATTTTTTGTTGCATAACAAGACTGACTTCGTAAATAGGTAACGATTGAGACACGTAGTTATTTCTAGAAGTTATTATTATTTTCCTCGATATATTTTTATTCAATTGTTGTCAAATAGATACTAGCATATTTTATTGTCATTATTATCTAAATATATTTTTTGATAAGTTAAGATATTGATAATGGAGAATAGTTTTCATTCATTCGTCAATCGTCAGTAAGAAATCGAATAATTTCATCTAAAATTCTGCCCGATTGAGCCTCTGTATGATTATTATTTATGCATTAAAAATGCAACTGCAAAAAAATTAAAATGCGCATATTTATTTTGAGACATACTCGCATGATTTCAGCTAGAAGTTTATATGGAATGAAAATAATAATAATTACACCGACTAACTCACTAGTCATTATCGTCTAGTGTGTTAGTCGGTGGTAGTATTCTAGATAAAATAATAAATAATACTAAATTAACGTTTGGTCCTCATACTTATGTATAATTGCTTAATTTGGTGTGACATTTTTGATAAATAAATTATTAAAAGTAATAAAACAAGTCGTCAAACTTAAAACCTAATAAAATCATTATCATATTGCACAGACGCGGAGCATAATCGCAATTAATTATTTAAGAGACATCACTTTCCACTGTCGCAAGTATTGTCTATCGAATCACGTAACGATTATAGCCTTGCTCGTGACAAAAGCTTATTGAGTAATCGATTTTATATATATGAAACAAACGATGTTCCGATTACGATAACCTTTATCTAGAAGGCGAACATCAAAATGAAATGATCATGTGAAAACGAATTCCTGAGATAAAGGCGAAAGTCGTGTTTAAAAATAAATACAAAAACCTTTCTAAAACGAAAACGAAATTATTTATGTTGTGCTCGATCGCATAATTTTTCTATTCTGGCAGAAGACCAAAAAAGTTATTTGTCTCTAATTTACTTCTTTTGAGAACATTTCGTTTAATTCGATGACACATAAAACAGAGTAAGTTAAACCTCGGCGCCAGAAGTTCGTCGACCTTTGATCCTATGAAATGAGTCGCTCAACATCATATGTGATAATTTATGCATCTTGCACAAACGCATATTCGACTGCATCGTTAGGATTGAGTCCGGGTTATCGAGTGTCATGTGGATATCGACAGCAGTGCAGTTTTAGCTTTTAGATTTCCTAATAAAAGGAAATATGCTATGCGAAAATATATTCTAGCTTCATATGGCACTTATGTTAATATTTATCACAGATATTTGGTACATTTTTATTCATATATTATGCACGTAAACTTTTCCATTTTCAATTGATTTGTTTTATGTATGGACTAGGTGTCACTTGAGGTTTCACTCGTGGTTACTGTTTCATTCCTATGAGTTGTAGCATGATGTAATATAGCCTATAGCCTTTTTTCAATAAATAAATCATATAACACAAAAAGTAATTTTTCAATCGAACCAGTAGTTCCTGATTAGCGTGTTCAAACAAACAAACAAACAAACTCTTCAGCTTTATAATATTAGTATACATTCAATATGTTTAGTTTATTTTCATACCTTAATTAAAATATAAATTACAATTATTATTTCAATAATAATAATTATGTGACATTATTGCGACTATTTTAGCTCTAAAATGTATAGGTAATTTAAGTGTCGAATAGCCTGAGTCAAGAACTGACACATATTACCACATCCGTTTTACTTCAAAGAAACTTGAAAGGTGAGTACATTTGAAGAGACAAGCTAAGGGACACCCAGTACGGCGTAAACACTCTCACTAATGACATTCAGTATGCAGGTAATGATGTCCTTACGTGTTTTCCGTGTAAATTCCGACCGTACATATCAGGAAGTTGCAAAACGAAGAAGTCATGAGAATAATTCTAATTCGTTTAACGCAACTACCGAATTTAGGTTATTAATAAAATAAAATAAATGTCAATTTGTACCTACAATTATGTTTTGTAGTTTACGCAACACGAACACAAGTACGTAATTATGTACGTACATATTTGATACGGGCTTTTACACAAAGTTAAGGAACGATTGGCGAATTCGATTACCGGCAAATCGAACGTGTGAAAATTACTTTAGAATTCAATTAACCATGATCGTTTTAACATTTACGTACATTTTGATTTTACTGTAAACAAAATCGTCGATGAATTCTTAGCTTTATGATGGAAATAAACTAACTATCCAGTCAACATTTTTCTTTGTTTAGCGTTCTTACTTTTTAAAGTATCAATACCATCTTTTACGATCGAACGCAAAACTTTGTTTAATGCTTTGTCGTTTACAAAACACAAGGAACTGAGTGTTTAGTCTTTTAATTACGAGTTTATGTAACGCAATACCAAGAAGGGAATTCAAGTTAAATTCTCATGGTGACTTTTAGCTCATGGACGGACATTAAGGAGCGCGGAAGAAGTTAGCTTCCGTGTCGACTAGTATATTATGAATCATCGCCGTAACTCCATAGTACTACGTCAGGTGTCTTTGTGACAGGTGGCGTAATTTCTATTCTTAATAAAACTATTATTTTGCTTTTAAATACGAGTCCTTATATATTTTTATAGAAACAAATATTATTTTTTTCTACTTATCTATACTAAAATTTGTATGTAGGGGCAATCTCTGAAACTCGTGATCCGATTTGAAAAAATATTTTTGAAGGTTATAGGCTATATTACATCACATACTATTATGTATTATTGTCTTTCTCTAATTATCGTGTAATATATTCATTCTTTGCATGGAGTCTATGCAAAGCCATGATTTTTCAAGTAATGAAAATATAGTAAAATGGTAATGTATATGATAAAATAGTTAATAAATATAATTAGTAACAACTAACGTTATAATGCATTTCACATAATAAAATACTCTATTAGCTGCAACCGGAGATGATAAGAGTTTTAGTTTAGTAAGATTAGCTTAGGTGTAAGATAACGCGTAGGCAGACATTTTACACATGAGATAATATAATCAGAACTGGCTTATTGCATCATCGATTCTAAAATATGCGTTTCATATACGTGTTAGACTTTAGACATGTACGTTTTAACTAATTCAGTATTAATTTAATCATTGAAAAATTTTACGTAATCATTTTATATTTAAATAGGTACATACGAAAAATTGTCATTCAACCAAAAAAACCTTTGATACGGATATCATGATCCGTATATTTGATTTCGTTCGTAATTATCAAATATCCATAACATGTTTTTCGCATTAGCATATTTTAGCCTTCAATATAATTTATTATCTATTAAATCTCCCCAATCACTGTGGAATAAAGCGAAATATTAATTATTTTAATTTAGAAACCTCACAGAAGAAGTTTTAATTATCTAAAAACTATCGCTAAAAATTGTATATTTGTTACAATTTGTCAAAACTTCGACAAGTTTAGATAACGTATTTCATAACTTATGAATATTTTAAGTATTCATAAACTTTTTTAATAAAATGTGACTCAGACAGAAAGAATTATAGCAACGTCAAAATTACAAAAAAAAAAAACACATTTAAACAAAATTATAAAAAAAATATGTAAGACGGTCATTAACCGTTTTATGTTTAAAATCGTTATTATTTTCACGTAACTTCGTAAGCGAATTTTACGAGTGACTTCTGTCATAATAAAAACTGAGTAATAACTACGTCGGTGGTCGAAAATGGATTCTTTTTGATTCGTATATTAATTACAAAAAAAAGAATCTTCGTAATACGAAACGATATTTCGAAATCTCAAACGTGTACATAACACACATGCATTACTCACGTTTGATTTGTTTTATTTTTATAATGACTAAGCGAAAGTCGAAATCGATTCAGCCGAAATAGATATTGAGCGCATCATAACAAAGTGTCGTACACGCTAAAATGACTCTTTAAATTATTTGTTGTAATCTACGTACGGCTAAATTCTAATATCATACTTATTTTTTATAGAAAGGTTGTGTTTTAAAACATGCTTAAAGTGTCAACCTTGTTTTAAATTTTATTAACTGGTTTTCATGCGTTCATTTCATATTAAACCTTCGATATATTTGTACTTCCTTTATTTAAAAATAATTAAAGATATAAAAACTTTAGCTGACGTTTATTAATTGACAAGTAAATTAGGATGACATTATTTTAGCATCGACACAAAAAAAAACACTTGTTTTTTTCCATAACTTTATGAATTGCATATTATTTGTACAAATTATTTAATTTCGTCTCTAAATAAATTCCCTATAATTGCTTAATGGCGTAATTTTTTAAATAGGGACTTTGTCCTTACATACGAGAATGCGTGCAGTTTACGAGACACTACCGTTAGAGGCATTGATAGAAAAATAGTTTAAGCTAACAATTTTTCAAATTACTGGGTGACAATAACGGTTCCGTCAACGGAAAGCTATTGAATGGGTTACTGTTAGATGGTCATTAGTGAAGTAATGGTAACATAAGTGACGGAAAATAGATTACTTCTGTATTTCACTATTTTTATTTCGTAAGAATAAAAATAAAGCAAAAATTAAAAAAAATATATTTTTAAAACTTTCGAAATCGAATTCGTTTGTCGTAATCATAAAATTAAACTACAAGAGCTACGAATGTGCAATGGATATTTCTATATGATACAAAAGAGAGATTATAAATAGCCTTTTTACGTATTCATACAAAAATTACATTTAAGAGACAGTTGCCTGTTCCTATTTCTATTGTTATACCTAAAGAAAATGGAGTTCCCTAGAACATTTCCTCCAATCGTAAGTCATCAATCATCGCGTAATTTTTGCTCCATGCGGATAGTATTTGCATTTGTATCCTTCGCTTGGCTCTGTTCCAGGGATAAGGCTGAGTTCACATATAATGTCCGGCTACAAAAACGCTGAGCAATGCGGAGTTGAATATGGTAATTTTATTTGTTTTTCCCTTACATGAATTTTTATGTATTCTATATTTTATGTAGTTCTTATAGTCCGTTGTAAGGCTCGTCACATACCCACATATATATATCTGCTTAAATGTACATTACATATAAATACATATAGTTTGTAATATGTTTTATATACATAGGTATGCGATAAATTAAATACGTATACCCAGAACAAAAATCACGAATTTTCGAATTTTTTTTTCCTTCTACTTTTACATTATAAAAATGATTCAATTTTATAATTCAATCGATAATTTATTAACAAGTAAAGAAAAATAGACTATACACAATAATATTAACGTTCTAACATAGTAACTATAAGTCCAAACAATTTATATGTAATTAAGAAACCATTTAAGACCTAAAAAAATCTTTGCAATTGTAACAGCATAAAGCACACAGTATGTATCAAGCTTAATATGAACAAATGTTTGTTACTTTCCAAGTCAATTGTCTGTGTTTAAGGCAAGTTGTATTCTTACTTATTGCCAGTTTATTAGTGTTCAACGAGATGATATATTTGCAATCATAAATTGTGATTAACTCTTCTGCTCCTCCTTCATAGAAAGTTTAGTGTATGTATTCGTTATTTTATTTATTATTCCCCTATCGCGCGTACTCTTAGCAGGTATTCAAGGTATCGAATTAAAAAAATTACATTTTTGAACACAAAACGTAAGAAAACGTTTTATACTCGGTAATTCGACCGTTTATGTCACAAAATGTTAGCTAACTCATTTCACATTTTTAGTAAGTGTGCGATATATATGTCTTGTATGTATATATTATTTAATTTGCTTTTTGTTTTTTTTTTGAGTACTATGAGTCAAAGAGATATTTTAGTAATTTTCTGTTAATCTCTTCAAACGTTAAGTAAAAACACAATGTACCTAAATTTCAATTATGTCGATAGCTTTTCTAGATTTTTTGTCAGTAAATAAAAGGATTCGTAGATGTTATTACGATGATTAAAAGTAAATTAAAACAATACTTACAAAGGCAATTTAGCTACATATGTCAATATTTAAAATTGTAAATTTTGTCGGTAATTAACAATTACCACGAGCATACTTCGTACGTCCCTAGGAATTTTAACGTGAATATTTTTAAATAAGAAAGGTAAAGAGAAACTTCCTTATACGGTATAGATCACGTATTCGTTGTATTTATGTCGTGGTGAGGAACGATTTCGAATTCAAACGTGAAAAAAATACGGATGTACCAACAAGTCGTAGAGCGTATATTGCTATATCCCCAGCGTTTATACCTCACAATGAAATAGGAAATATGTTATAGTATTAGTAAATGGTGTTATATAATTTAAAATGAATCTTATCAGATGTTATTTAATGGGAAAAGTACGATTACCTAATAGCGAGCGTTTAATTATAGAGATACAAATGGTAGCTTTTCTTTTTTTTTTGTATTGGCGATTCAAAAGTGTTTTTATACGTTTACTTGAATAATATGTACTTCGATTTGATTTTGAATAATGTGAATAAAAGATAGAGAAGATTTGAATACACTTTACAATAGATTTAGGTTACATAATGCGTAATGATTTAACCTTGGCTTAACCTTATTCAAGAGAAGCCCAATCACTGTACGAAATCAGAATCGAACGAAACGATTGCGACAAAAAATATTTACACATTTATTTAGTAGTTTAATTCCTTTTTACAATAAATACTTAATACTTAATACATATTTGGATGCTGATAAGCATTAATGTGTCAACCCACAAAAGTGAAATTCGGAGATATTGGAGTATTTTGATACGGCATTACCTATTTAACATAATTCAATAAAAAATAAAGTCATATAAACTAAATAAGTACGTAAAAAGTTTCTTATTTAATTGTTTCGAAATTCCAGGTCGTTCCTTATTTTATAATTTATACAATAATCCAATTTTTTTTTAAACTTTTTGTTAGATAATATATAAAATATATTACCCTATTTTAATTCATTACAGCTATAACTAAAAAAGAAAATAAAATATGGCTAAATACTTATTCAAACAAACTTATTACGAATAGGTTTGACATCTTTAGACGCCATTTTCTCGAAATGAAGTTCCTGTGGCTTGACACAGTATTGCATATCAGCGTCCATTTATAGATACTAATATATCACGTTAAACGTTCCTTGTTGTTTGTTATTATAAGGTAGATTGTTTATTGAGAAAATAATGTTACAAATATTACGCTGCGACTAATACGAGCAGGTAACTAATTGCGTAAAACTATCGCTATCAAACACAATGTACTACATTTTCGCAGTTCATTTCACAATTAGCCCCAGAATAGTAAACATAAATATTAACTAATCTGGAATTTAGGAAACCCATAGTTTACTTACAAATGAATAGACAAACAGAACAAATCAATGACCTACTAGTATCGTTTTCAATAACAATACTAATTACAGTAACTGAATTTTATAACACAAATAAAGCAATTGCTATTTTGTCACTATTTCATTTACTTCTTGTGATAACTTTTCATTTAGTTTTTGTAATATAATTTGCAATTCTTTGTTTTGTTACAAATTTGTATTTTAAAATTTGTTTAGCTTAAACGTAACCGAAGTTTAATTTTGTACACGAGGTTATCAATGAATTTAAACTAATAGGTACTGTCCACGAGTAAATGCGCCTCGTGGGAAAATCCGTAGAATAAAAGCTCTCTATTCTAAATTCGTAAATTTTACTAACAATGTACATTAAAACGTTACAAATTTGTAACTAAATTTGTCATAATAAAAATTGCATCACGATTTATTGTATTTTTAAAAAACACACGCATAAAAATTATCCCCGCTTTCACAAAAGGCTTTTAATGGTACGTTGACGTCAGTTGAAGAGATGTATTCAGGCCGCTTAATCCGTTAACGTCTTTTAGCCTTAAAGCTATTGAGTTGTATGGAATCGATGTACGATCAACGTGGGCAGAATTCCTAAGACCTACAGTGCGGTGATCAACCGCAGCATAACTGAGCAATGTCCGGCATAATTTATTCTCAGATTTAAACCGAAATAGCTTACTTTATTATTTGTTAAGGTTTCAAAATATCGAATTGCAACAAACAAGTCGTATCAATATTCATAATAACCTGTTTTGTATGTCTAAATTTGAGACAAGCGGATACATACAGAAATACAAGAAAAAAACCCTGTTTATAATAGACTAGATGTCTCTTGTGGTTTCACACGCGTCTGTTTACTGCTTCGCTCTTATAAATCGTAGCGTGATGTAATATAGCCTATAATCTTACCAAATAAACAAGCTATCTATCACAAAAATAATTTTTCAAATCAGATCAGAAGTTTCCCCCGCCATACGAACTTGAAAACGAATTTTACCTCTATATAACTTTAGTATAGAAAATGTAAGACGAAAAAATATATTATATATAAATTATAAGTAAATAAATGTATATCTTTTATAATGATTAACGGCTAGTGTCATTACATAACTAGTTAGCTTAATCGTGACCGCGTAGAGGTCAACGTGTGACGTCAGTATCGATGATGGCTAAGATTAACGATGACAAACCCGGGCTTCGTATCAATTTACTTATCATTTCTATCCTGTAATATATCACTGGTAGGTGTAGTCCATGAGATATGCGACGAAATACGATCGCAATAAATTTTATTTAATACCTTTAACAAAATCATTAATAGTAGGCTATGTCTCTTTCACAATCTGTACGATAGTTTTGTCATTTTAGTACAAAATAATAAAGAAGTAATTATTAAATTTCACATATTTTGATGGCGAAAATCTCTAGGCAAAGTTGTCAAACATCGATTATAAGTTGGCTTTGTCTAATTAATTTCTGCTATAATAATTTGACTTTAAAACTGTGTCCAATTGCCATAGGCATATTTGTCAAAACAAAAAAGAAATGTATCCATGTAATACCAACTGAATTAATGAATAAGGAATTTGCATCAGCTTGCCATCAAGATTCTGAGAAAATTTAAGATAAGATAGACGTTTCTAGCAAATTAAACTTTTTTTTCGGAATAAACAAATACAAGTTAAAAATAAGTTCTTTTTTTACTTTACTTACTTTAATTGATAATATTACTAAATACGAGTATGTCTTAGCTTACTAATTAGAAAAATTCATATTTAATATAACGAGTCTTATCGCGATAACTAATGGTAGTAATACCTTTTTATTGCCCAACGTTTCGATGAAGTTTCGTCGTGGTCACGAGCTGACTGGTGTACCGCGCGTCTTCCGGCGGCGAGTGCGCGAGTTTTCTTCGCCTACCCTCACAATTATTTATTAGGTATTACTACCATTAGTTATCGACATAAGACCCATTATATTAAATATGAACAATATAAATTGCGGAAATTTAAAGTATATAATTAGAAAAATATTTTAGCTTTTCGTTTAATTAATAAAATAAACAAATGCAAGTTGATACGCCTATGTAGTTTTGATTGTCATACAGCCGTTAATTTGGCCTTCATCTATATTATTAATATTTATTGCCATAAAAGAAAAAAGTCTTAATTATACAATCGTTGTACTTTATTCGTAGCTAGATGCAATTAAATACGAAATCAATGGCAAGAAGGGGTATACTTTTCAATGGGCAGATTGAAGTCTTATATTGTGCTTGCCGTCTTTATTACTGAATCGGGTTAGGCTTTCACGCGGTGGAACTGTGCCTTTTTCTTAGCTTCGGTTCAAAGCGGGAGCAATTCTATTGAGTGTCGGACTCACATAATGCTTCAGATTCAATGAACTGCAAGCTGACGGTTAATAAAGCGAATTGTTGAAATGTGAGTATTTTCTTTGAGTCCTAAAGGAATGCCAAGCGGATCTCAATGAGATTCGTTGCAAAAACTACCTTTTTAATTATTTATATATTTATGCTCAATTTATTTATGATTCTTGACTGTGTGACATAAAATCATGTCACAGTGACATAAAATCTGCAATACAAAAATTTAGGCAGGCTTAGGTAAAAAATCTTGAGTAAGAAGTCGTATAATAACTCAAAGATTTTTTACTGTCCTTATACATAGTTCCTTAAAGCGATAAAAACAAAAAAGAATATATGGTTAATAAATATCAATTTCAAATAATGTGTAAAGAATTTTATGTCAAATTTTAGCTTAAGGCTAACCTAAGGCTAATAAGATTTAGGGTACTAAACTCGTCAAATGATTTTTAGTTACGATACCGTCAATGTAATAACTTTAAGAACTATAAAACTTTAGGGTTTTAGTACTAAACATATTCGTAAAACGGCTATCAAAGTGTGTTATTTCGATATAAATCATTACTTTATTACAAAGAAGTGTGTTTAGCTATATTAAGATACAGATAAAAATGCAACTATACCTATAATAATATTGTACTTATAGAAAAAATAAAAGACGATTTTTATTTACAACGCGATGTGACTTCAAAATGCCTTTTTATTCACACGATAGAAAAATGTTACATATAATTAAACTGTAACGGGGTCATAACTAAGTACTTGTTTAAAATATTTAATATAAAATATATATCGAATTCAACATTTTATTTAAATTAAACACCAAATACTTGAAAATGCTCTCTGCCTGTAAACACATCACGCGAAATCCGGCCAGGATTTAAATAAAACTCGATATAGCTCTTACCTCGGGTCAACGAAGAGAACACATTTTAAGCCGGAAAATGGTTTAGAAAGGATTATTGAATACCTGTATTTCTATATGCAATGCTTACAAGACATCGCGCTTTATAACAAAAACAATATCTGCTTTACTACAAAAGGTGAAATAAAACCATGTTCAACACGTGTCTAGCTAAACAATGTTTAAAAATTAGACATTGTTTAAAATTTTGTCGAAATTGCTACACTGCGTGTTAAATTATAAAGAAACTTATTAATAAAATGTCTCACGTTATATTTGACAGCCAAAATAGGTTTTAAGCACATATTAAACATACCTAAGCTTATGTTTATATATAATTAAACTAGGTCTAAACCACGTTTAACTCAAAACTATCGTTAGATGCGGATTTGTAGTACAGGATTTTATAGACACGCGTTTAACGTGTGTTTAAATTTTTTGTAGTAAGGCAGTATGTGTTTCGGGGTTTAACAATACTTTGCTTCTAGGATTTACGTTTGAAATAATAATTCGATATTTAATTGTTATTCGGTCAATATGTAAGAAACTATTTTAAAGTATAAAGAGTGTTTACTCATTAGTAGCGGTTATGTTGACGAGTGTTATTTCACGTTTACTGGCGTGTGGTAATGAATATTCATTGTTTCGTAACGTTTTTGTTTGGTAAATAACTTTTGAGTTCCAGAGAAATTGTCAAAGGCGACAAAAACATGAAATATTCACAAGTCGCTTTGTCTTACAAGATTGTGAAACTTAACCGTAAATATGGATGTTTAAAATATAAAGGATGTTTTATTCGAAACGTTTGAATTTTAAAATTAAAAATAAGACATAATGGAGTCTTTATCGTTTACTTTGTTACTGAATAAATACTTTTGAAAGAGCTCATTTGCGCTAGTTTAAGCATCCAACTTAGACTTTAATAAGACAAACAGCTCTTCTTGTATTATCTTGGAAAACAGAAACTTATAAATACAAAAATAAATGTAGATACTCAATTAAATAACAACGGTATTATTTCCTGTGAAATATACACATATCTGTAACTCTTTGTTGTAAATTCTGCTTTGGAGAAAATAATGAAATGTTAGTTTAGTTGGACACAATAAAATATAGCTGATGCTCGCTAATCCCGTATCAGCGAGTCGGAAATAATGTGAAATGAATGGGCATCGGCAAAGTTCAGTGATCTCTATCTTCCCACCGGCACGGTAGGTAACTTCGTTCTAAATAGTACAATAGCTTGATACTGAGCAGGAAATAACTAGAATGTAAGTGTAAGAGCAAAACCTATCGCGTTAAAAATAATAAGAAAAAAGCATGCTTTTTTATATTCCACGATTTGTGGATTGCAACTTTGAATGTAGACAAATATTGTACTTTTTAGGTTTTCATTATTAACAATAAAATAAATGTTATTTAGACAGACTTAAATTGCATATCCTATTATCCTAACCTGTACTAATCTTAGTCTACCAAGAACCAATATCGTCGAAAAAACATTTGAAACGCCGTTGACGGAATAATATAAGAAATATTAATATACACGTTATAATCTTTTAAGATAATTTTATTTCTATATTCAAATATTTGTTTATTAGTATGATTCACAGTAGAGTTAAGAGTTTAGAGTTCATAAACACTATCGTATTTTGATTTATTAAGCTTATCTCCATGTGTCAAAACTTGTAGCGTCTGTTAAATTAGAATTTACATCATATTAAACTAGGGTTGCCACTTTCAAGAATATAAAATAAGGGAAAATGATGGAAAATTAATCATATTTGTTTTATTAATGAAGTAGCTTCCGCCCGCGACTTCTTCCGCGTGGAATATTTACTTTGGGCTAATGATGCATTATTTTAGAATAAATTTAGTCGCATAAAAAGGTTATAGTGAGCTAACCTTAAAAGATAGACATATACCGTCGCGGACTTTTTTTTAGAACTTTTAAAGCGAAACAATTCTGTGATACATGATTTTTGCGAAACTTTAACCGTTTACGCAGCGCACGCAGCGTAAACTCTCTCAATAGGAAAATATCCCCCGATTTTGAAACATTCTTCAAAGGTGCTCTGCGCTCCGATCCTTTTGGTCTTAGCGTGATAATGTATAGCCTATAGCCTTCCTCAATAAATGGGCTATCAAACACTGAAAGATTTTTTCAAATCGGACCAGTAGTTCCTGAAATTAGTGCGTTCACGCAAACAATCAAACAAACTCATCAGCTTTATAATATTAGTATAGATAAAGTTGAAATTAAAATGTGTTTAATAAATATAACTGTTCTCCGTTAATTTTATAAATGAAAGACATCTAATTAGAATTAACTTTAAAAGGAGGATGCTGTTAAAAGTCAAGGTGTTTTTTAGTTTTTTTATGATATCCTTTGAACCAAAACACGTTCTGAGAACAGGTATGATTGGTAGCTTAACTATATATTTTGGCATTAACTTAAATACTTAAACCTATTTTGTCGTTCACCTTTTTTGTTGTATTCTTAATTGTACATTTATAATTAGCCTGTATTTTATTTTTATTGCAACATAAAATTTCGATCATAGAGTCGCATGAAAAAATTAAAAACTGCATACCTAGTCGTTAATTATAGTCGTTGAAATAGTAAGTGAATGTCATATCCATTTAATTAATTGAAAACCAGTGATATTACATTCTTGGGCCTTGTAACTAGTTTCAAAGCAAACATTTCGACACCTGACCGCACACCTGGGCACACGGCCATAGAAAATACACATCTGTAGGTGATCATAATTCATCTGATAACAGCAAAAAATTACAATTATGAGAATTTATCTTTGTAAGCAATTATCGTTTCAAAATTATTAATATTTATGATGAGAATATATATTAAAAAATTAGATACAAGTATTCGGCCAGTTATTTCTGATTTTTGGACTAAAATTGTTTTTTTAAACTGACAAAATGTATCATAGCGATAGTCATATTTAGCCTCATGATTTAGTAATTGAAATCATCGAAAACGAATAATATTATGAATAACGATAATTTTGTAATTAATACTTTCGATTATTTGTTAGCAAGTGAGGCTTATGTTTCTTTTATCATTTATGTGTGTAATATGTATAGCGTATATCTTCTGCATAAACAGGCTACTTAAATAAGGAAGATTTTTTTCAAATCAGATTTTTAATTTTTAAAGATTATTGGGTTTAGCCATATCCACAAACTGTAGCTTAATAAAATTGATAAAGATATTTAATAAAAATTTTAAGATAAGAAACTAAACTGTTATCTTAGATATTCGTGATTACTAAATACTGAAATAAAACAATTATGTACATTGTTCATCTGTCAGCATTGACAACGATCGCTGAAAAGCGTTCGAACATTGAGATGATAAAAATACACAATTTAAATCCGTTAAAATATTTTTATTTAATACGTACATTGGACAGTTGGACGCTGATAAGCAATACTAAAGATGTCAAAACTATTCTTAATCCATTTGTTTGAAGGCGTATATCCATCTTGTCTTTTATATCTGATTAAAAGTAAAATGAATTAAAAGCAGATTTATATATTTAGTGTGTTATCTAATAATAAGTTTTTCAAATATTTGAGATTATTGTATAAATTGCAAATTATGGAACGCACTTGAAATTCGAAATACATATTTAACTAAGAAACTTTTTTCCGTACTTATTTAGTTTAGATAACTTGAAATTATTTTTAATAATGTTAAATAGGTGACGCAGTATCAAAATTCATCAATTTATGTTTTTGTGTGTTGACACATTATTGCTTATCAGCATCCAGTTAGTAATAAGATAATTTTTATATAACTTTCTTGTGGGACTGCACGATTGCAACGATTAGATACGAGACGAACACTATTCCTGTAATTCTAGTCGTGATGTGTGCCCAGTGAAAGTAATGGCTCAGAACTCGTAACTGTCGGATTATATTAATGACAATATAATATGTATCTCTCGGTGAAATATGATGTGGTTCTTACGTGAGCCGTGACTCATGAGCTTACTCGAATTGGATGATATGAAAATTGAAATAGAATTCCAGTAAGATTTACTGGCAGTCTTGCAAGGACGTTCGCTTCTATATGTTTATTATATAATGATTGTTGAATAAAAAGAGAGTTATGCTTCCGTGGATAATATATAGGTACATCGCTAATTTTTTTTAAACCACCGAAAATTCTAAATTCCACAACTGAAGCTTTTTTTTTCTTTTTCGCGATATATTTTTACAAATTGTGTACCGATTGTAATATTTCTTCATTAATTGACCTCATGTAGGGGGGAGGGATTAAACATAGGGAACGTGATTACGAACCGATGACAGGCGAATTGAATGCGATTCGGCGTACTATAATGACGCATATCAAAATAAGACGGCGGTAACGCAACTAATTTAAAGTTTGTATTTTTAACCCCCGATGCAAAAAGAGGGGTATTATAAAATTGACCGCTACGTACGTCTGCTGTTATCTGTATGTCTGTTTGTGGCACCGTAGCTCCTAAATAGGTAATCCGATTTGGATGACGTTTTTTTTTTCTAGCGATGGTTCTTAGACATGTTTTATAAAAATCGGTTCACTATTTCAAGACGATGAGCAGGTAGGAATCTTAGATGAACAATAAACAAATAAATAAACGCATCACACTCAACGGCCCCCATTAAGATCGCGTAACCTTATGTCGGGGGTCCGGAAACACTCTCAACACTAACACAATCACCCAGACCACGACAAATATCCATATGGCCAATACAGACGTTTGCCGTGAGCGGGGATCGAACCCGCGACCGTTAGCTTGAGTCAGTTGCAGTGACCACTGCGCCAACGTGTCTGTCAGAGACAATAATTATTTGATTTACTTTCAAACATATGTTGAAATAAAATTTTAAACGCCTATGCATGCAATATAAGTACGCAAAATTATGGAGTTCTTGGTCTGATGCTACAGCCAGGATCAACTGAACACACAACTCCTCACCAACTTACAGTAGAGGTATCGTGTTGGTGCTCGTTGAAATGGCCTCAATACATTGTCGGGGCCTTTTTTAAATTTACAATTTTAGTCAATCATGTAATATAAATTCATTGTCTTGTCCATAAATATTTACTGGATTTCGCAAGACTGGACCGATTTTTGGATTAATGTCTAATTCACAAACCAGATACTTATCAAACCCGTTTATATCACAATTTAAATACATTTCAATAGAGTGAATTGACTTCTTAACATTAGCTCATAATTCCATTGTAAACTTCGATAGTTTTTAACAAGGAAAAATACATTTTTATTTATGATAACGAGTTTATGTTGAGGATGAATATAAAATAAGAGGCAAAGTATAAATCTGTCGCGTCTGGTCATGCAAGGCCAGATTTATTAATGACTTTATGACGATATAGTACAGAGTTATTTTAACGAGTTAGTTATGTATCAAGTTATATGAAAAATGCAATAATAATAATATGAAGGTCTTATAAAATATTTTATTTAAAAAACTTGGCCTGATAATTATAAAAACTTTTTAAACGAATATTTTTGATTTATAAAAGGCAATGACGGCGATGGTCAGCGCACAAACCAATAAAGGTTAAATTTCAATGACTTTTTAAAATATAGGAGTTATTTTTGTTGTGTACGGTATGATAGTACTTCAACAGCATCCGGACATTATTCGGACTTGTGTGCACAAAGTATTATTCGAAGACAATATTTTCAAATATTATGTATTAGATATGTGCAAATAAAAACAAACATTTAGTGCACCGAAACGATTAATCATTAAAAAAAAGATAAAAAAATTACTATGGTATAAACTTATAAAAAATACACGAATTTATTGCCAATTTTAGTCTGGAAACTTCTCATAAGTGACGCATTTAATTCAAATGCAACCGTAAAGTACAAACTTTCTCTAGTGCTTAAGAGAAAATCTTTAACAGACAGTTACCGAACCGAGTTTAAAACCCTCTTCGAGTGACAAGTTTTTGATATAGAAAAAGATAAAAGATTTTAATATCTTTATATCATTACACGACGTAAAGATGCAACGGATAATGATGCATCGATTGATATTAATGTTGTAATGTAATAATCAAACTAGATAAACATCGAATTTACGAATAAATCGTGTATTATTCATAGTTTTGTATTTATTTTTTTATCGAATTGACAGATTTCTTATGAAAAATTGTAGTGTCATGTGAACCGGACAACCGCGTTGTTTGATTATGATTATAATTTTATTTTTCGATGAATCACGCGTTGAAATGTAGATGTCTTCATTGTTTGTATTTTAATTGAACATCGACTTAACCAATTTTTAATAGTAATAGTTGTAAGATATTTATTTGACATTGCATTGATAATAAACTAATTTCAATTAAAAAATATGGTACTATATTTTATTTCAATTTTTTTATTAATTCTAATATCAAAAATATTTAGTAATAAATTTTTATTAAACTTTATTATGTATATATAGCTAAAAAAATGCAAACAAACCTTGTAAGATCATATGCGTAATTCCGCAAAATAATTTTATAACGTAATCCAAGACACTATATACTGTTAACTTCAATCCGACATAGCCACTAATCAGATCAGAAATATTTATACAAAAATACCGCTCAAAACTGCGTGTCACCGCGTTCACTCGACGGGAACGCCGAACTCGACTGAAGTAATACGACATCGTATGGTCTGCACGTGAGACGCTTTCCTGATACAAGTATCGATAAGTTTTTCATTCATTTCCTTCTCGCGATGACTCCTGAGTATATCTAGACTTATCTTTAACGCTGTGGAAGATAATATTCTTTGTCAAATATATTTAAAAAAATGAGGAGACTATTTAATTATAGCGAATTTTTTTTCTAGTGTTTGTTACCTCAGAATTTTATTATTTATAACCCGACTTTATTTTTTTGTTCCTATTATAAAACGTATACCGATTGAGTCCAAAGAATTTTTTTTAAAATCGGTTTTAGAATAGATTTGATAATTATATATTAATTAGAAGTATTTCATCCAAGAAAACAAAATTGCATTTTTTAAAATTGCTATTAAAGTCGATTCCTTTTTAAAATAAAGTCTTACTTATATCGATCAACGTTCAAGATCGCGCACAACCTGAAAGCTATCAAGGGTTTCCCGCAAGTAAACAAATTCGTTTCAAAAATGAGATTATAATACCGAGGTGAAATTGTCGAGGCGTGTATATCCCTGTGGTTATATCCCGTGTAAGTCGTGGGAAACGTTTTTAAAATTGCTTTTAAATTTCTATCCTCCCATCATACTCGTAACATAATGTTCAGTTTGAATGTTCTCTAATATTATCGTTAAATGAAGTAGTTGTCTTTATTTATACGTTAACTAGCTGTTATTAGGTAATCTAGTAGCACTTAAAATAAAATAAAATTATGTTAATATGGAGATTATTACCTACCAGACATTATATGGAAAGCCCGTTTATATGAGTTTTTTTACGTAATAATTTTATTATTATTGGAATTGCTCGAAATTTTCATAGTTAATTTCGAGCTATTCCAATAAAACTAAGATTAGTTAATCGACTGAGGTAGAGTTATCTATAGCCCACTAAGTACAGCCCTTATACCAGCTTGCTTGACTGGAACTGTACTTGACTTACACAGAAGTTTGTCGTGAAGTAGATAATACAGCTTCTTATGGTGAGTGAGAGACGAAAGTCTAATCCCCGCCCATCCTTTTCCTTAGTTCCTATTCCCTTTCATTCCTATTTTCTTTTAAAGTTGGTGTCGCATTTGTGGCTCAACTGGTGCTGCGTTTGCAGGGTGTTTACCCTGGGTGGTGATGATCAATTAAAATCGAGTGTCTCGCCTTCTCATATTTTAGTTTTTTTTTTATTTCTTATGACCGTTATATATGATTTAAAGAAGAAAACTTATTAACTTCTATTTAGTCGGACAACTACACCGATGTGACACGTACGTGACAAATTCGTGAGAAAAGATGAAGGCGCAAATAAACATATCAAGTTAGTAAAGCAAATTGCTAACCCAGCTCAACAATTGTTTTTCTTAATAATTTGTACGTTTCTCAGAAACTGGTCAAGACGTTACGTCTTGGTGTTTTACTTAGCGATACTAAGTTGTTAATTGTTTTCAAACAAGGTATTATTAGACATGGTGAACAAAGTGTATGTAAATTTTTAATGTTTCTCATCTGTTAAACAAAACTGCATAGCTTTTCTGTTGAATTAAAAAGTTTTATGGTTATAGATTTCATTTTTTTAACTATGAACAAAAACAGAGGTATTATAAGTTTGTAGTATCTGTGTGCCTGTACAAAAATAATATTTCTCTAACAATCAAACTCTTCTTAAATATAGAGTATGGACATAAATTCGTGTTGATATATACAAATTAGCTTCTGTAATCATTATGTGTATAATTTGCCGTACCCACGTTCTATTTTAAATCTACAGCGTGTTCATTTCCAGAGAGGAAATATGGAACGAATGAAGGCAAAAATAAAGGTTCATTGAGTTCGTTCGTCGATTAAGCTGGGTCACTTCCGGGGATGCCGGGGGAATGGCCAGGAATCCGATTACCTATAACCGTGTTTACTCTTCCATT
The DNA here is from genome assembly GCA_037950945.1 of Hypolimnas misippus. NCBI lineage: Eukaryota > Metazoa > Arthropoda > Insecta > Lepidoptera > Nymphalidae > Hypolimnas > Hypolimnas misippus. The sequence continues at coordinate 7,430,797 of JBBEEQ010000017.1, forward strand.
CGGACACGAACTGCTTTTTGTTCTTTTTAGTAGAATTAAGGCAATTGCCTGTCCCTACCGTTTGAACTTCATTAAGTAAGATTCATTACAATGAATTTAAATAGAATATCTCTAGGTTCTTTCGTAAAAAATATATATAACTATCTTCGCACTGAACTTACATATATTGTGGAGACTATAAGAACATTTTAAGGATAACATAGATCTTGATAGGTGGATAAATAATAACAAATTATTGTTAATAATAACTCACTCAAAAATTTTTCACTACATCATCAGTCTCTTCTCCTTAAAACACAACAAAATTATAACCTTATCAAGCCTTGGCTACAGTCCGTGTGAATAAGGTATATTACTCCTTTAAAAAGGGAAAAAAAAATTTACATAGATCAGAATAATAATAAATATAAAATAACAATATTATGGTAATGACAATTTTTTATTCACTCTTATAGCTTTTAAAAGTTTTTTTTTTCTGAGTTAATTGAATTTATGATCAAAAAGAAAATGTAATTGCCTAATTTTGAATGACATATTTTTACAAAAAATCAACAAAACTTTGTCATTTGGAACGAAACATAGATAAAAAATAAGTAACACTTTAATTATGAAACTTTTAATAAAAGTTGAACTTATTCTCCTGACTGACACCATTCATTTAACACGACTATGTTTATTTAATGAGTTTTGGAAGCACGAAGACTAAGAAGCGCTTACATCACCAGTTTAACTTGGAATTTACATGGCTTTTAAAATGTGCGATGTTCGGGTCAAGTTATAAAGGTGTGCCTTTTCTTGGTGTTACGTCATTGAAAGTAGGTTTTAATCATAACCCATTCGGCATTTTCACATGGTGATGCGCAAGCGTCTTTTATAACACTTCGCAATTTCTTTTTTTAGTAGCAAACATTTGAAATAACCAGTGAATCTACGCTGATCTTATTAAGAGATTTAATCGTTTGTTTGTTGCATTGAATAGAGCTGGTGAGCCCGTTTATTGAGGAAGGTTATAGGCTATATTACAACACGCTACGACTCATAGAAGCAAAACAGTGTCACCATAAACGCGAGTGAAACCGCGAGTGGCACCTAATATTTAATAATTAGAATGCTATAAATCCTCTTTGCTATTATAAAAAGGATCAATCGTTTAATTCAACACGATTCTGATTATATATTTTATTTGTATTTTAGTGCAGGATGCAGGCCCATTTTTAATTATTTGTTTTATTTATTTTTTATATTTTTAAAATTTGTTAGGAATTCCTAGTAAAACAAAACAATATTACTTACTTATATTTCCAACATACGTCAATCATGTTACATGTTTTTGTAATTATTTTAATTATTTAGCACTTTTACATAAATCGACAACTAGTCATGGATCACTTTTTCTATTTTTCTGTATCTTTTATTACTTCGCTTTTATTACTTTTCTTTCCACCATTTTCTCAGATTTCTCACTTGGAGTCGATGTTCTTTTTTTATCTATTTTTTAATGAGGCAAAGAACTATATCCAAAGTGACCAATAATAGTTTAATTAAAGAGTACATATTAATAGTACAAAAATAATATGTTGATGACATTAGTATTACTGTTTTGTATATCTATTTTTAAAGAACCCAAATGTTAATAATATGACACTAGATTCATTGTCTACGTCTTTACTGTCCAATTCTTGTAATAATGTGTTGACATCAACAACCAAGTCAATTGTATATTGAACGTCAGTCCCATAGACACTTTATATTTAATAATTTATCTTTAAATTTCAAAGTCACTATATTTTGTTTCATTACATAGCACAAATTCGTATTAAAATTAAAACCAGCACGAGAAGACGAGAGATTACTGCAGGTTTAAACTCACGACATTTGATTAAGATATACGCGTTTAATCCACTAGACCAATTCGATTAGTTTCTTTTAATATTATATATACAGTAAACACATATTCAAAATTAATATAAATATATCATATATATATATATATAATATAATCTACAAAAAATAATATACCTACATTTGTACGCTAATTAAAATAATAATTTTAAATAATGTAAAAAATTTAAAATTCTTATTTAAGTGTTTCGTAAAATTTTATTTTCATTCACAAATACATTTGTAGTCATTAAATCTATTTCTGGAATTAAAATATACAGGAATTCCCTTCGAGGATTGGATCCGTGTGTTTCTCTGGCTTTAGAGGATGTACTCGTATATACCTATACCTACGTAAATATGATTATTCTTGTTTATTTATTCCAGAAAAAATTAGGAGTTAAATTAAAATTCATTATTATTGTCCTACATGAGTGTTAGTTCACTAAAATGTACACCGAAGATTTTTTGAAAACAAAATATTTGAAGCTTAACTTGAAGATTAAACATTGCTAATATTATAAATATATAATACTGTCTGCCTGTGTGTTTGTTAGGTTGCCACGACCGAACTGCTGAATCGATTTTGATAAATGTTACTATAGATACCTATAAATTAAACCTTAGGGAGCATAGGTAAAAAAGAAGATAGAATTTTATCTAGAAGAATACGTTATTTCTCAAAGAAGGTTTTCACATCTCAACACATCAGCTGATTATCCTTGTTTTTCACAAGTAATATTTTTGAGAGAGACCTAGAGATGAATATTGTATTTTATGCTGATAAAATAAAAGTATTTCACATATATAAAGACGTATCGTTAGTGAAGTCCTAACAATTCGTAAGCGTCACCATTTGAATCAATTGTATCACTTTTTTAATGATATATTTTTCACTTCGTGTACTTAAAATTAGATTCATTATTGATTCATTCAAAATGGTGTCTACGAAAAATTATGCAGCATATTCGCTCTCCTATAATTCTGCTCCTTTTGACTTACGCACTGTTATAAATTAACTAACTGTATGTTAAAGCAACAAAGGTACATTAACCCTTTTCTACTCAATTAGTGTTTGCTAAGTAGTAAAGTAGCACTGAGAGTTTCAACGTTAAGACCCACGAGTAATATAAAACCAGGCTAATAACGTGAAAGCGAAAGCCCAGTGAGTTTACTTACACTAATAATATGTCGTACATACGAACTATAACATTTTTAAGTACAAGTAAATAGTTCGTAAATAATGAATTGTATACTACAAGACTTCTTAGAAGCTCTAGAGTCCTAGTCCTACCAACTTCCAATAAGCAAAAGCCATAAATACTTACGTACATATATGTACAATTGTACATATGATGACGACCGCTCGTATATAGGTTAGCTTTACCGGGGCAACACCTCATTCTCACAGAAGATTTGATGGAGCTGGAATTCTAACTCCCTCCCTTATAACTTTCCTTAATGTCTCTTTCTCTTCATTTCTTTGCGGCGGGCAACTCATGTATAGCTCCTCTGTTGCTGCAAATACCCCTGGACTGAGGTGATCATTTAACATCAGGTGACCCGCCTTCTCAAAATTGTTAGAATATGGGAATAATAAAAAAAAACCAAAACCAGAAAAATACATTTAAATTTCATGCATGATAAACTGTGGGTAACTTCGATGAATATATTCTTTAATAATTAAGAATAAAAGTGTCTAAAATCCAAAATATTTTAGGTACTATTAATTATTTTTAACATCTCACTCTTAAAAAATATTTTTTTTTGGATTTAAATGAATTCTGTAATGTCATTTTACCAAAAAGGTAACCTCATTTCAAAACAAAAATAATTATAGCCCCAATTAAGTCTTTACTAAATGAAATTAGTACAAAATAGGATTAGTATTAAAAAGAATTGTATCATCTCAATTTGGACTATTTAATTATAGCGTTTCTTTCGTTATAAAAATTCCATTTCTGTTAAAATACCATGAATATTTTAAATAAAAACAAGTTAAAGTAGTCGTATTTCCAAGCTGTCTGCACTATCCCAAAGGTCTTCTGAGAAATTATCTATATTTGGTCCAAGTTGTTTTGACACCTGTTTCTCGTTGGTTTGAATTATTAAACTTCTAAAATGGCTGAAAATAGATACATCACGTCAACAGCTAGGAAAGCTCTTCGGGCTGTCACCTCGCGTCTTCAAACAGCTTTTAATGAAGATCCCGATAGATTGATGTTTTCTTTAACGATCGCTTGTTTTATATATTTATGTTACTTTATGATCTAGATTAACACTTTATACCATATATTTGAAAAAAAAGCAATATTTTATTTCACATTCTAAATTTATAGAAAATCTGCATACCGCAGTTTCTTCAGTAAAAAAGTAACTTATGGTAATCCGGGATATAAGCTAAAGATAGCTTATTCCGAATTTATATTCTGAATTTCGTACAAATCCGTTGCGTGTTCACTGTATAACGAAGCAACAGACGTACAAATACACACTGACTCGTAATCTTTTGTATATTAAATAGTTTTGATTGTATTTCACTAGATTTAATAATACCGATTCATTTGTATAAAAAGCGTAAAAAGGCACAAAATTGTGATTAGCATGTAGGTAATTTTTTATTATATAGTAAGACTTTAACAGATGGTCGTGAAGAAATCACTGCGGTGACGAATAAGTCGAGGTCCTTGACCTTTCAAGGTTACGTAGCAATGGTGTCGTACAGACATAATTCATCGATGCACAATTAGAATCCATTTCATATCAAATTTGGATGAGGAATGTTTATTGTTACGTGTTATCGCAGTGGGCGTCTACAAATCGCTATTGACATAGTTTTTTTATTACACTATGTTTTGACATCAATTTATTTGATTACATGTAATATGATGAGATGTTTATATTAAGTGTCCAATGATGACCTAACATTGGCTCATTTTAATGATCATTATTTTTATGGCTTCGTCTAGTCGAGTACATTATTAGAACAATACGTATAAACTACGAATATATTTTATATAAAAATAAAGTAATTAAAGCATTTTAATCAAAATAAGAAATATATTCGTAATTGTTAAAATCTCGAAATTACGTAGAATATATTCGTACAATTTGCGATAGCAATTGTTGAACAATTAGCCCACGATGTTTAATTAAAGAATCCACAAAAAATGCCCACAAAACTTTTAATAAGTATTACAATTGTCTGTTTTGAGTATATATTTTGTACAACGTTCACATAAAAGTAGTAATTAGTGTGAAAATCCTTTAACAAGAGTCTCAGTGCTTCCAGAGCGCCCTTCAGGGGTTACGAGTTAGACTTCAACACAACGCTATGGTGCGCCGACTCTAATGATAGCTATTTACATTCAAAAGCCTACCGTCAAGATTGATGCTTAGCTTTGCAGTGGACAAATTATTTTTTATGTATTTAACGTGATTTTAATGGATTCGTTTTTTTTATGAATGTTTAAAAAATGTTTTATATTTTAATAGTAATTTTCTTAAATAATTCCCATATAATAATCGTAGAAATTATTATTATATACTTATTGGCGAGCATTGTACTTATAAATTGTATTTGCTTTATTGATATGAAACACCTGTAACCTTCTTACATTACCTAGATAATTTTATGATAGCTGTGTGGCTAAAATAAGGCTGACAATAAAATCTTTCAGGTGTAAAAGCAATCATAAACAATTTATAGAAATCTTATGAAAATCTGTGAGTAAATCTTACAACTGTAAATTTAATACGCGCCTTAGAAAAAGTCGTTAATTGTGGACATCTAAAACTATTCATGTATTCCAAAGAAATAAGATTTGATTATTAATTATTAAATTTCCAACAAGATTTTAAACCAGTGTTTTGTAAAATGACTTAACATATAAAATAAAAATACTTTTTTGTATACATATTTGTTTTGGCATTCAAATGTATGGCTTTCGTCTCCTACTTACCATAGAAAATAGTCTTGTTGTAAAAATAACTGGTTCGGTGAGTGCTAGGGTTAAACTAATAAAAGCAGTACTACACAGGCTTTGGTATGCAAATAACTGTAACGTAGCCCAAATGTAGGATCCTAGCAGTGCTTGCTTAGTCTTAAAAGCGGTTCGCTAGCCAAATTGCAGTCTGAAAATTATGTGTCTTTAGATATGTTGCAAAGTAAAGACATAACATTTTAAACCACGTCTAAATCTAGTCTACATACTAATTAAAAATATAAATTTGTTATAAAATGTAAATTTTATATCGTCAATTTTAATTATAAAATTTTCGTTCTTTAGGGAAAATGGAAACGTACTTAAACATTGCCACATGTTTATATTTAGAGTTCTTTACAAAGAAGTACAACAATAACAATATAAACAAACAAATATATTACAAAGAATTATAACATAATTTAAGATAAAAAATATGCGTATTATTTAGTCCGTTACTTAGTGAATAATGAATTTTGGACGATATAGGTAGTCATTATTATTCCTATAGGTATTTAATGCTAACAAAAAGTTTGATTTCAAATTTATATCCAACATAAGAAACGGTTAGTTAGTTCCAACTAACTAATTAAAGACCGAACACAGCTGCTCGGCCAGGCGAAGCGATCACGACGCGGAATCCTCTGTAAAGTTATGGCCACACCTGTGCAACCAAGCGAGCTTACTATAACAAGGAGACTTTAGATTCACTTGTTCTTACTGGTGTGGCGGTAGAGTTCCGTTCTATCAAATCTAGCCACGCACTGAAGGAAAGACTTTGGAATTTGTAGTTATGCTTAGAGCAGAGGCAAATTAAGACATTTCTGTGTTATTATCGGATACAAAACTCCAATAAATAAGTTATTTTAATTTAATCCATTCGAAATCAATCTTGAATTGTGTGTGTTACTTGACACAAACGGAGTGCCGATCAAAGAGTGTTTGGTGTAAGTAGCTGAAAACACGAAGTGTCAACGTTTGCGCAACGCCTATCGTGCACCGAAAGACCCTTTACTCATTACATTACTGAATACACATTGTCGTTCGTCTGGTCCTGGTAAGAATTTTTTCAACCGAAATTTCTTACAATGTCCGTTCGTAAAACGCGCATATTAGATCCCTGTACATACTCAACAAATAAGTACAAAAGATTGCCAAAAAAATCAAAAGAATATGATAATTTTGCGTCTCTCAAGTAAAAAAGCCGAAGTTTTGTAATTTTATTGTATTAAAAAATACAATTCCATCTTGAATATAATAGCATTTCTTTCAAAACATACTGTCCAGTGATGCCGTCGGTTACGGGTCCCGATGTCTATAATTTTTATTTTTAAATTATGAAATTGATAATTTTGCCAATAACTTCAAAGTATACTAGTGTAAGTATTAAAACATTATTATGACGAAGCTATTAATATTTCTTTATTATTTTCTTAACGATAATATTGCGTGATCTTCTACGCTATTACTCAGATGACTTGCTAAAAATAAGTTAAAATTAAATTTCGCTTCAAAGACTTAATTTCGTTAACGTTTTTCGAAGCGCAAAGGATAAACGACAAAATGATCCCACGGTGTAACAAAATTGCTCATAAAACTTGCTACATTCAAAGAAAATAAGCTTTTAGAATATTCCAGCAATGTTACCGCAACGACCGAGTAGATCGCATAAAAACTTGCATTTAATTTAAAGAATTTCTTAGTTGTTATAAATATACATTTTTATATTTCTAGGCGCCAGTGGTTATTACACGTTGGTGGTACATACATATATTAGTGATAATATATTTTTTAACCCTCGACCCAAAAAGAGGAATTTGACGTATCTTTTTATCTCTGTGTTTGCCTGTGACATCGTAGCTCCTTAACGAATGGATCAATTTCGAGGCATTTTTTGTTTGAAAGTTGGTGCAATAACAATGATATTTATTTCACTGTGATTGATATTTAAATAAGATACTTGCTTAATCTTGACCTGATGCTGCACCATTATCTGAAATCAGTTGGATACACACATCGTCGTCGAAATGGTTTCAGTAAATTGATTGTATTTTTTTTTTATTTTAATTTTTTTTATAGGTTACTAGAAGTGCTAAAAGTTAGGGCACAAATTTTGATATAGAGTAAGATACTTAAAAGGCTCGGAAGTAATAATATATGATATCTTTAAAATGCTAAATATCGATTACAAGGCAAAAAACAATTATTTTAAACAATTGCCTTTATTTATTTTCATCAATTTCCAACAAAAATAAAAAGAAATCGTTCCGCCATGTTTGAAATTCACATTAACAAAGTCGCGGGTACAGCTCTTACTAGAACAAAAACAGTGAACACGTCAACCATAAATTCATCTTCCTGGAAATGTTGTGATTGCGTCATTTGAATTTTTAATAATAGCATCATCAAGTAACAAATAACAATTAAAATGTTCCCATATGTTAGCCCAGTTTCTAAGTGTCTTAAGTGTTATGTTAAGAATAATACTACATGTCATAAGAGCGTTTCTATCTCGAAACTATAAACGCTCGGAACTAATAGCTGTGTGAGTGAAGCTCAGGTGTGGGGAAGGAAACCTCGACAGTCGGCAAAGTTCACTGCTCCTTGAGACGCTCTTCAAAGTAAAGATATTGTGAAATCCACTCTATTACGTAACAATTAGTTTGCTTTTTGGTAAACAATCGCTTTTTTTTATTCAGACAATCTTTAAAGCTGATGGACCGAGACCACCATCAACGATTAGTTATTAAGGACGTCGTTAAAACTATGAAGAACTTGTTAATACGCATTAGTTAATTAGCGTCTGAGTTACAAATGAAATATTCATTATGCATTAATTATGAATGAATTGTACTACTACTAGTGCATTAGTTTTAATGAATCATGATCAAAATTTTCTATTATAATTTTATGGTCATTGACTTAGGTCCGTAAGCTAATGAATATGAACATTCGTCGGGAATTCTTAGAAATTGTTGCTAGAAACTGTTTTCTTTACGGAGACTTGCATGACGTCATTTTTAAAAACATAATTATACGTTGATATGCTACATAATTTGTCTATGCAGAGTTCATTGTCAACTTAGTTATGTACCTATATTATTTTTCTACGAAAAAATACACATTAGCTTAATTGTATTTAATTGTAAAGGTTTTTTCTTCCATATAAATACAATAGCTAAAGCTTCGTGTTTAAGCGCGGCATGTTTACGAAAAAAACAACAGACTAAAGATATTATGATACTTTTTTATTTTTTTGTCACAAATTGACCACGGAAAGTTATATAAGTGTAAAATTAAAGACTAAATATTATTGTGTAACAAAGCAAAGTAGTATGAAATAGTTATTAAATTAAATAAAATATAAAAATATACTAAATTTAATATGTAAGTCACTGGTGTGGGATGCTACTTGTGTTGACACCCTAGCAGCATCTCACATCCAGTCGGCGGCATCGATGGCGGGAGCAGCGGCAGCAAGTGCCGAACATTCCAAGCGGCGCAAATATGAAAGCCTTGACGAGGCTTTTATCTTTGCTCGGTTTGGAGTGGAAACTCTTGGTCCGTGGGGCCCAGATGCTCATTCTCTTTTTAAAGACCTCTCAAAGAGGCTTTGGGAGTCAACTGGCGACCCAAGAGCTGGCAGCTACCTCGGTCAAAGGATCAGCTTGGCCATTCAACGGGGTAATGCTGCCAGTATTTTGGGAACTTTACCCAGTGGCTTAGATGAGGTATACAATGTTTTGTAAAAAATAATCCTTTTTTTATTTTTTGTATTAATTAAGATGTAAATAGTTTAATTTATATTTTCTTTAGCTAATTTTGATTTACTTTATGTTAAAACTCAAGCAATTAACAGGACGTTATGGGTGATTTAAGACTTGTTATTAATAGAAACTGGTCGTTTTTCTTAAACTTAACGGAAAAAGAAGTTAAAACATTGGTTTGTTATTTTTGCATGGAATGTGTCATAAACAAGGTGTTGAAATGTTGGATCTTGTAGGCTTACTTTGACGTTTAGTCTATTTTTTTACTTATCCTTATTTAGTAACATTACCTCTAACGAATATCACGAATTTTCGAATTATTTTTTTTTCATTATAGTTTTACATTATAAAAAATTATTCATTTCAATCATTAAATCGACAATTTCTTATCTTACTCTTATGGATGACTAGAAATACGCCATTTTGGTCTGCTAGATAAGACAAGTAAAGAAAAACAGACAATATAAGTTTACCATTTGTGAAAATAATTTTTAAAGTATTGTTATTTTTTTTTAAATAACGATTCTGCTAACGTTGGTAAAATATGCTACATACAAAACATGCCTAGTTGAGACCTAGTGTATACATTTTTCTTTATCAGTTAATATTATTTCATACATTGACATTCATCAATATTCCTACATTCACGAACCCGTAGTAGAAAAGCGTGGTGGATGAAGCTTCAACCTTTAAGAGATCTTTGAAGCTTTGCTCAGCAGTGAGATTATTATAGGACGTCATTATACTGTATTGTACAATCACTTGTAGATGATATAAAACTATTTTCATAGTTTTTGTTACTGAAGAAAAGCTTTTCAATCCGGCCGGTAGTTAGCGCTCCCACGCTTGCGCCTGCGCCGCTAAATTAGCACATTATTTATAACTGCCACCCCCCCAGAGCGTTCAAACTTGCTTTGTTTTTGTCGATTCATAAACAAACTAGTATTCTAAAACATTGTTTTATTTCAAGAATATTTTTTCATAGTAATCTTAACTTTATTTGTAGCTATTTTGAATATGCATTTTATACATTTTGAGTCGGTTTTCGAACATATTAATAAAATTGAACAACATTAAAATTACAATCAGATTTGTATAACACGAGGTTTAATATTAGCATGTATTAATTGTTTATTTAATCAGGTTATATATTTTAAACTTTCGCGATTTATACTATTCATATTTAATATAACGGGTCTTATCGCGATAACTAATAGTAGTAATACCTTTTTTATTGCCCGACGTTTCGACGTTTTAAATTTTTATATTTTATAACGTCTTTTCTTTTAGCTATAATAAGCGTTTAAAGTACGCACTAGTTTAACAAATCATATATTATATACACTTATTAACTATAAAAAGTATCTATTTTTTTAAATGATTGTGATCGATATGAATGATAGTTTTCGGCAATCGAATCTATTTTATTCCCAGCCTCGCCTGGCAGTCGTAAAAATAAATGATACTAAAATATACTTTTAGTAGCATTACATTTTTAACGCATCATTTAATTCCAAGAAATATACGTTTAAGTTACATAAAATAGTTATTTTATTGTGCTAATTCAAGTAAAAATAAAACAATTCTTGAATGGCTTTAAATTACAATGGTTCTGTAATAAATCAACTCATAATGGTAATGTAACATTTTGATGACAAATTACTAAAATTATAATTTTATGATTTTATTGATCAAAATAAACTTCACCTAAAAACAATAAAAAAAAGGCCAAATTAAAAAAAAAAAAAAAAAAAAAAACAAAATCTAATTATCAATAAATAAAAATAGTTTTTTTTTTTTATGTAAATGTATTCAATCGAGTTAAGTTACGTAAAATGTGCTCGTATAATTGCTAGTCGTTATCAAGTAGCAAACGCCATCTAAGCAAGCTGTAGGTACACTCATAAGGGACATTACCCCGCGTTATCAAGCCTTTCTCCAGCATTCTTGTTGCGGTGTAATTTGTTATAATATTTATTATTTCCTCTGCTGCAAATAGCCTTAGAATGACGTATCACAAGTCAATATCGTCAAACTGATAGCGCGTTTTATGTTTGCATTAGATAGTATTGATTTATAATTCCGGTAGTCATGTATTACTTGAACCTTTAGGGATATCTTTGAAGAAAGTTTAGTTGAAAAAAAAAATGTATTATGAAAGGAAATCCATAAAATGTAATATAATCTTTATATTGGCGCCAGATTTCTTATCTTAACTCGAAGCGATCGCCGAAGTGAAGACAGAATTTTAATTAATACGGGTTGATCCTCTAGCTCGGGTAATTAATTCAAGATATCCGCGGAGACACGAAATCAATTTTCCTAGATGTTTTAATTTGTTGATAAATCCCTGGCGACGTTATATCCTTATACCTAATAAATAATAAATCCTTTACCTTAATTATGTATGTGATATATGTATCTCAATATCGACTAATTAGTCGAATAAAACTGATATTTTAAAACAAGAGGGTGTCCATCTGATTTTAAATTTTGTGTTTTTTTTTCACGATATCCTTGACGAAAATATAACTGGATAATTGGTTGCCGTTAAGCAATACTATGTCAAGCCATGGACTTCATTTTAAGAAAATGGCGTCTAAGGATGTCAAACTTATTCATAATAAATTTGTTTGAAGTATGTATATATCCATATATTCTTGTCAATCTTGATAAAAGGAATAAATAATTAAAAGCAGATTAATAGAATAATTTATAGAATAATAAGATTGCAAATATATAATATTATTGCTTTTGCAAAACATAGAACAAACTTCAATATTCAAAACATTAAATTAAAAAACTTTTGTGCGTATTTATTTATAAATGACTTGATTTTTTTTAAATAATGTCAAATGCGTAACGCATTATCAAAATACATCAATACTTGTCTTTATGTGGGTTAACACATTGTTGCTAAGCAGCATCCAATTATGCTATTATTTGATAGCTTATGGTACTATTAAGTGTTCCCATATTATTCAATTTAATGGTACACTTCCGAGCTGCAATCGGAACTCCGACCTAAGGATTGCCAACTTCAAATACCTATATCCTTCGCGTCCTTCCTGTTATTCATAGGAACAATACATGTATCCCTTCTCTATTTCATATAGCAGGTGTGTGTCATGGATTGGTGAACGTACCTTTGGATTTCAATTGCAAAAAATTACCTTATATTTATACTGCTTTAACCGATATTGGCAAAATGGTACAGTAACATTACTTAAAGTAATTTACTTTCGTGATACCAATAGGTACAAATAACGTATTTTTATTGGTGCATGGAAAGTAAAATAATAAAAATCGTCATTACTGTTTTAATTAAATACTTTATACGTAAAAAGTTTGAGACATATCGAAATTTTATATTGTAAGTAATTAACATAATTAGTAAAAATCGCAAAAATTTCGGAAGCGAAAGCGCAAACTTTATAATGTCGATATTTTTATGACGTTTCTCACAAAATTTTACATAAACGACCGAACCGTTAACGAAAAAAATTGTAAAAATTACTAAAACTGTACCTGCTATACCATAAAAGATAAACAGTGTTTAAAAATAACTCTATACTTAAAATCTAGTCTTAATTGCCTATATGCGAATAAATATAACATAACGAAAAACTTATTAATATGTCACATTTGATAGTTAATATAGGATTTAGACATCTATTAAACTCACTTAAGAATTGTTTATACATATTTATATTAAAACTATCGTAAGACGCGGATTTGTAGTACGAATTATTATAGACACGCGTTTAACGTATGTTTAATCTTTTGTAGTAAGGCAGTAAATGTTCATTGTACAAAATACAATACAGAAATAAGTACAGCGTAATTTTTAACAAAATTATCGTTGGCCGTTATGCAACAATTGAAGCGTGGAGGGTGTACCTTCTCGCCCCACTTGTTACGTCGATATTATGATGGTGTTTCGAATTTTCAACATTTAAAGCGCAGTTACAGCGCGGGACCGAGTTTTACGAACGCTTAAACACACTTTACAGGTCGCTAAAAGCGCTGGTATTATTCGGCATAGCAGAACCGCACTGTTAACTGGTAAGCAAACAATAGGGGGTTACATTGCGGATCTTTTTAACAAGTAACACACGGGTTGCGGGTATTGTATAGAATTCTTGAGTGATTTTTATTGTCTATTGTATTGAATTGAATTTCCTTTTATTGCGTCCTTCTTTATAAATTCTCGGCGCATCAACAACTCTTAAGTATAGAGGTCTAACTAGTAGTGAGTTAGCTTTTTTAATGGGATTGGTATCTGAAGGGTCCGGTCAGCAAAAAATAATAACAAACTATCATCTGAGAACTGGTTTGGACGGCGGATGAGGCCGCTCCATAGGAATAATATGTGATGCTTCCTTTTTATTGCGTGTTGAACAGAAATGAAGTTTTATTGACATTTATAAATATAGATTTATAATTTTTACTAATCGTATTTGCTTTTTACATTAATAGAATATATTAAAAATTAACAAAGCAAGTAAGAAATATAGTGTTATTTAAGGAGTTTGAAAACAAATTGTTAATAACAGAGTTAACGTTGTAAAGCGCTAGAGCTTATGAATAAATAACGTTCAAACTAAAATAACTTTGCTTACCTCCGCAAACAGCAATTAGTGCACCGGCACACAAACGGGGCCGCCGAAAACAAATTCGATCACCGTCGACTGATTGTGTACGAACAACACTTTTACAATATTTATCTTATACAACAGTTCGTATATCGCGTTATATTCACAAGTTTCACTCCACTTACTGTCACAATGTGCGACGAAGAGAATAAACTTAGCGGCGTGAATGAAACGTAGGCGCGGATCGCTCGTTCGTTTCCGACTGGCTCTGACGGTGTCCGCGCGACGCCATTCCCCGTGTTTGCATTACGAAGCCCTAACTAAGCTGGGTAGGGTGGCGAACTTAGCAACTTTTTAGCTGCACGCCCCCTACCGATTGTTAAATTGTATTATGCCCGGGTGCATATCTAATTAGCATTTTAACTGCCTAACTGTCGCGGCTTGTGTTTAAATGACTATTATTCTATATTACTTATCTATTTATTACTTTCCACACTATTATTATATGATTAAAATTTTAAACATAAAAAAAATTTAGTTTAAGTATTTTCGCAGGCCTTTTTATATCTTCAATAAGTAGGTGTTTATTTATTTATTTATATACTCTTTATTGTACACAACAAGAAATGATACACGACAATTTCAAAATTACAGAAAAATATATATTATAACAGGGATCTAAGTATCTTCTATATATAACGACTAGTGATTTATTTATATTTATATACATTAACGAATAAATCACTTGAACAAGAATGTATATTTGGTGTACAATAAACAATTACACTACTGTTTAACTTTTACAGTAGTAAAATACTAAAAAAATTACCTGTGTTCACGTGCTTGTTGAATCCTTTAATAACAAAACGATATGCTCCTTGTATATAATACTAGTTGTGCCCATGGTTTCACCCGCGTTTATTTGAGGGAAAATTATATTTTGATATTATTTACCTTCCCGCTTAAATCGAATATTGTTCAATATTTCATTGGTTTCAATGTTTTCAAAGTTCTTTTTTTGTATTTATTAATTAAAATAAATGTTTTTTTTTTTTTTAAGTAAGCTTAAGTTATTCCTTATAACATTATCTATTTGTAATTGAAAGTCGCGTCAAAATCGTCCAGCCGTTTCAGAGATGAGCCGTAACAAACAGACAGACATAAAAAATTATTAAACATTGTGTTTTTGAAGTAAGTACCGTGTATACTTTCATAAGCATTTAGTTAAAAGCCGTTAATTTGATATTACAAACAAACACTTCAATTTTATTTATTTATATAGATAAGAGAACATGGACCTAATAGAACCTATACAAACAACTCAATAAACAATAAATGAATATAAATACAAGCTAAAATGCTATTTAAAAGCCCAGTGTGTGGTTACTCGCCCTGCTCGCGCCGGATGCCGCACATGTGCATGTCGACGCAAATCCTTTGTTTTGACGTCACTCCATGTGCAACAGATAATAAACGCATCCATCAATGTCAAGCAATGCAAAAAGTTTTTAGTCTCGCTGCTTTTATCCTATTTGTGACTAAACTTTTTATCCGTCAAGTTAAAAACATTACTAGTATATATTTTTATATGTTTAACAGTGTTTTTATCCTGTTATGGTTCTTACCGACAGTTCACCGAAATTATTGACGCTAATTATTACTGCGCCGCTTTTATGAGTCTAGCATGATGTTTTACAGCCTATAAAACTCTTCAATTAATGTTAAAAGTAACGTAAAGCAACATTTTGCAAATGTCCTACAGCTGGGCAAAGGCCTCGTCTTACATTAAGGAGTAGGTTTAGAGCTTAATCCACAACCTTGCTCCACTGCGGGTTGGCGGATATACATGTATCAGAATTTCTCCCGGCACATGCAGGTTTCCTCACAATGTTTGCCTTCACCTCCGAACACGAGATGCACAACACAAATTGAATTCAATAAATGGGCTATACAATACTAAGTAATTGTTTTAAACCAATCTGCTAGTTATCGTTATTAGCAAACAGCCAAGCATATCAGATTTTATTAGTATATTCATAGTTTCATAATATAAATTTAAAAGTAATTCCATCCGTCTGTTTGTATATGTTAACGCCTTATCTACTGATCCAAACTTAGGGAGAAATATGGTTTACTTTTTGTCGCGAACGTGAAAGATTTGTAATAGGGAATGAAATTTCCGGCGAAGACAAAGTCGCGGGTGCTGAATATAAAAATATAAAGATACAATTGGTTTATTCGATTGTCTTGTTTCAATTTGATTGTAACACTAGAAATTGCAAATGGAAAAATATTATAAAAATACCCGTGACACCGCGTTGGTAGTACTGTTGACATTTAAATAAAGAACTATTTATTCCCTTTGGTTATTCTTGAATGTTTGTGTGTTGGCTTCATCTTGGTTAAATCTGGCTAAATTAATATTTATAGTGTACTAAATTAATAGAAAGGTGTAACTGATGAGTGATTCAGCGAAGGTAGCGTTTCCAAAAATACGTTCGTCAACTATTGTTTTCGATAGGTAGTAGTTTACGTCAATTTATTGACATGTGATCTCTTGTAACCTAAACTATAATAAATAGTCGAGGTTTATTTTTCAAATTATTTTAGTCATTTTTGGCGATTTTTAAGTGCCCATCAGCTATATTGCGCATAGCCAATTGTACATTATTCTTTTTTTGACAAACTTAGAGTCTGACAGGCGAAGCCAACTGTATTGGACGCTGATAAGCAATAATGTGTCAAGCCACACGGACTTCGTTTTGAGAAAATGGCGTCTAAAGATGACAAACCTATTCTTAATAAATTTGTTTGAAGTCGTATATATTCATTTTTTCTTTTCTATTTTGATAAAATGTATAATGAATTAAAAGTAGATAGGTTTACTTAATATGTTATCTTATAATAAGTTTTTTTAATAATTGATATTATTTCATAAATTGCAAAATATGGAACGCATCTGAAATTCGAAACATTGATATAAGAAACTTTTTTCCATACTTATTTAGTTTAGATGACTTGAATTATTTTTGAATAATGTTATATAGGTAACGTAGTATCAAAATACATCAATATATCTACGAATTTGACTTTCTGTGGGTTGACACATTATTGCTTATCAGCATCCAATTAGTAATCTATAGATAAAATATTCGCGGCTATTCTTATCGCGTACATACTGCATTATCTGTGTTATCTAACCTGTGTCGCCGATTAAACGGGTCAAGTGTTATTTTGGTTGTCTATGTGGGTCACGATGAAACATAAAATATAATATTATGTTCTTGTTTCTTTATTGGCTATCAATCATTTTGTGTAATGCGTATGATTGTAAAACGAAACTGGCAGTGTGGCAGTGGAAATATTGGATATTTATCTTTATAAGCGTTTATCTATGACATTCCAATATTCTTAGCTAAATTTTTGATTTATTGCGATCGTATAAAATATTTATTTTATTATTATATAGATACGTTAATATTTTATTTTTATTGCAAATTTAAATCATATTCTAAATTTATACTTCGATTTAAAATTTGTTAATTATTTTTATATAATCTCAAATAATATCGATATCGGGAATAGTGCCATTATAAGAAAATGTTGCCAAGGTCATGTCACGTCATTTGTTGAATCTTGTTTTGAACGTGTTGAAAAGAAAACGTTTAATGGATATGTTGTCAACTTGAATACTGAAATCGTTACTTATATAAACTTAGATACGAACTATTTTCTGTTGGCTATTAATATTTTATGTGCTTTAGGTTACTTTTGCCAAAGCTAGAAGCTTACTCTCCATCCCATGACCCACTTCTTATCCATCAACCCTCATTCCTGTGTAAGCTGGCAACACAATCGTGGTGCCCCTGTCCTGCAATTGTTCATAAACCATGACCACGTAACATCCGATGATCGCTTGCTCGTTTGGTTGTTATTAAAAAAATCTTTTGATTTTTATTAATTTGGATTACTTACTTATATTTTATTGAAAAGCCGAATGGTTCATTGGATAGAAAAGGTTGGGATACAAGTAGAATGCGTAGACAGGTCTAAACATATACTGTCATACTACAAAAGACGCATTAAAACCATGTTGAACACGTGTCTAGCTAAACAGTGTTTAAGATTTAAACATTGCTTAAAATATTATCTAAATTGCTTAACAGCGAATAAACTAAAAAAAAACTTATTGATGAAATGTTTGACAGCAAAAATAGGTTTTAAACATCTATTAAACTCACTTAAACGTATATTAATATATGTCTAAAGCATGTTTAACTCAAAACTGTCTTAGACGCGCGTTTAACGTCTGTTTAAATCTTTTGAAGCCTTACGGCAGATAATCGCGGGTTCAAATTTTGGCTAGCGCGTGTAAGTTTTCAAGTGTTAAGTGTTTATAGGTATTTACTTTGTTGTTGGCGATAAAGGAAAACATCGTAAGGAAACTTACATGTATCATCAGTGTTACTTATATGATATGGCATCTGTGTACATATGTCCGTCAATTCGCAGTGAAACAATGGATTAAGCTTGCCCAGCAGAAGAATTTTTACAGCCAGTGTAGTGTATTACATATTTCTTTATATTAAACACTTATTGATTAAATTGTAATTAATCTTAAACTGAATCTGTATATAGTTGTCTATATTTATGTTATAAAGAAGTAAAATTTGTATGTAATTTTGATGTATATCGATAGATAGCCCGATAATTGATATAGGTATATAGGAGGTATATAGAAGGTATATAGTGTAAAATAGATTACGCTACGACTTATAAAAGCCAAAAAATCTATAAAAGCGAGTGAAACTATGAAAACCTGAAGTATTTATCTAACTAATCAAAGTTCAGTTAATAAATAATTACACAAATGAACACATCTTTGAAATAATACTGTTGATGTATAGATACGTTAAGAGTTAAATAAAAATGATTACAGTATTTTAAGTGATTTCTATTGTGCATTTTGATGTCAAGTTCATGAAACTTTTTAATAATAGTAAATCTTATTTCGTAAAAAATTTTGTTTATTGACCAACACTTTGAGAATAGACTAACTGGTGTATTGTTCTTATTCGTCATAAAATGATTGTAACACTAACCGTGGTTTTAGACGTCTATAGCAGTAACATATTTATATTCATTTTGCGTAGTTACGAGAAAAAGCTATCTGCCTTGCTACAAAGATTTAAACAGACGTTAAACGCGTGTTTTAAAAAATCCATACCTACTAAAATACGGCGTTTAAAGACAGTTTTGAGTTAAACATGCTTTAGACATAGATTAATATACGTTTAAGTGATTTTAATAGATGTTTAAAACCTATTTTAGCAGTCAAATGTAACGTATAACATTTTATCAATAAGTTTTTTTATGAGTTTATTCGCTGTTAAGCAATTTAGATAATATTTTAAGCAACGTTTAATTTTTAAACACTGTTTAGCTAGACACGTGTTCAACATGGTTTTAATGCATCTTTTGTAGTATGACAGTATGATTTTAGATTAAATTGTTGAGGTGAATTCGTACTCTTGGACGCTAGATTATGTTCTCCCTGAAAGCTCATTTATTTTATGAGATAAAAGTGAAAGATGTCGAAATATACTACTATAATGAGGTGTTGTATTAAACATAGTGTTATCGTTTCACGTGATGAGAAAATTCCAATTCAAAATATATTTTAGGCTTTTAAAGCACTCTTGTATAGTCAATTTAAAAATTAGTCTTTTAAATAAAAACTACCACCCATTCGAAATGTACCAAGACTGAAAAGAAAACACATAAATTTATGTTTAACAAAAAAAATGGTTATTTATTATGTAGAAAGAATGATATAAATTCGTTACAGTTTCATTAAGTTTACGTCTTGGTCAAGATTTTTTTTTGCCTTTGCGTATGTTTTTTTTCTACTTTATTATTTTCTATAATGTCTTTTCTAGTGCAATAAAGAATATATATATATATATATATATATATATATATATATACACTGAGAACCTCTTCTTTCTTTGGAAGTCGGTTAAAAAGTAATAAACAAATTATTACTTTGCTTTTTAGTATTAGTAAAGTGTTGTTTAATTGTATTAAAAATACACATATATATTATCTTCAGTTAACTTTTCCTCGTCGGCGTCGTGAAGGACAATAGGCTATATTCTGTAATGAATAGACGTATAAAAACGCGGATGTTACGAGTGAGTCGTCAAGTATAATAATTAGGTATTGTATTAATAAAATATATCATGACTTGTCATCGACATCTTTAATAGAAACTTTTAGCATTGTTGCAACAGATAATTAATAACACTTTTAAATTTAATTTCAATGTACAAAATACGTAACATTTAAGTAAATCTGCAGAGTGAGTAGCCGAATGAAGTTTCTATCGAAAATTATTGTATTAATTTTAAAAGAAAAATCTTGTGCGCGAAACTATATAAGTGTATATAAAATTTTACAAAGACTAGAAACTTTGCGATTGAACTTGGGCGGAAAAATGCTAGTATAAAGTAACTTCTGAACATAACTTTTGCTGTGAGATTTTTGGAATTTTTTATGGATAAAATATCATAATAAAAGTGAAGAAAGAACGCTTGTTGACAATAATTAAAATGGTTGAACGTATAACAATACCTTAGCATACTCGAACGTAATTAACCCGCATGGCTCAGAATTTCCGATCCTCACGATGTTTTCACTGGAAAACAAGAGATGAATGAGGAGGAATAAAGACTAATTAGGTAACTACTCAAAAGGCTCAGAGCCACTTGACCGGGTTTAAAACTGCAGACCTTTGGTTAACACACTTTTTACGTAAAAAAAAAAATTGTGGCATTTATATTTTTTATTGTATATGCATATATATTTATAGTATACTGGATATTGTAATAAAACATTTGTAAATTTCTATTCATTCTGTTTTTCAGTGTCCGTGTTCCTACATTAATGTAGCACTATTACCTAATTTATCTCAAAGAATAAGCATTTAATTAAAATTCAATTCTATTGACACATTACTTTATTCTTAAGGAATTATTCAGTAATATTTTGAAAATATAACACGTAATCAATCTCAATAAAACACTAAACACTAACTGACAACGACAACGCACAGACTTAATTGATGAATCTTAAAACGAGATTTTGCACAGAAGTTCCATATAAAATGGACATCTGAAGAGACATTCCCTGAGAAAAAGAAAAAAAAAATGTATGGCGAGTGTATCATTTTCATTTAAAATTAAAAATATAGAAGCTGGTATTAAGGCTGAACAATCGACATTCTTTTGTACATATTATTTATGTATATAGTCAAGTATTTGAATAAAATTATAAGATAACCAATTCTTGTTAATATATTTACATTGTACAATAGAATTCTGAAACAGAATTCAAATGCACAATTTTTACAATAAACTCTGTCCATTTCGCTAATTGTCTGTGCACGCTTCAAAAATTATTTCTAATAGAGGTTGCGAATGAAACAGTTTGCTCAATCCTTTAATAATAAACTCAATAATAAAATCAGTGCGGACTGAGTTGAGCATAATGAAATAATTATACCTATCTATACCTAGCTCAGACCGAAATGACATCATACATGATCCGTTATATCAATGTTCTCTCCATAGACATCCGTAGGTGTGATTTTGCAATGGTTACAAAATACCAATGAACGCTTTACTTTTGGTATCAATCGCATGCACAACGCAATGCTCAAATCAAAATTGACATTGATCTAAAATATATTTTTTTATTTTAGGTCTTAGTATTTAGATAGGTCTTGCTTAAACCTTTTACAGTACAAAAGTTGGTTTATTATTTAAAGCGACTGTGAATTGCAAAAATAAATCATTACACTATTATATTTTAAAGTCAAGTAAATAAATTATATATTTTAGTATTGCGTAAAACAGAACTTACGAAATCAAGGCGTCTGTTGGTTTGTCTGCTTATAGACGATTCTTTCAGCAATTGTTTTGACGATTATAGACACTTACTATCAACTATCGGATTAAATAAAGAAATGGAGAAATTACATTTAAACTAAAATAAAACCATCTTATGCAATTGATGTATGCATAAATTTAACATGTTCCAAAACAATTATTAAAATTGATTTCAAAGTAATCTGTGAAGACTGGATAAAATTATATAAAAAAGGCGATATATGCTCTTTAAAATAAGATACGATTTAACAGTACCGAACACTAATTGCTTGAGAAAGACTAGCTCTTGAGTATCTTTAAGTTATTCTTGTATTAAAAATTTCTTCAACTGGTTAAGAATATTTCTAGACTAATGTACTGTCGACATAATTATACGTTGTAATTTCAGGTCCAAGAGACAAAATAAATTCCTTAGTTGCACCGCTTTAACTATGAAGAATGCCCAGAAACCAAAGGCCCAGCTTCCCCCCTGCCGCCCCAATCACGCCCTGATCGTGTCCTCCTCCTCAGAGAAGGATACGAGCGATTCGGTTATTAGCAAAGTTAGAGAGGCCCTCGATGCGCGTAGGACGGGGATACAGGTCGACAGGATAAGAAAGATAAAGGACGGAAAAATAGTGATCAGCTGCGGCAACCGGCCTGAACTTGATAAGATGGAGAGTCGACTCAAGTCTCAGGCCGGCCTCAAGACTGAGCCTGCAGCAAACCGAGACCCTAGAGTGGTCATACGGAACCTCTTCAGTTATAACTCTGAGGCTGACATCATAGAATCTCTAAGGATGCAGAATCAGAAGTTATGGCGTGATTTGGATCCCTGCCACTTTAGGGTTAAGGAGGTTTACCGAAGGAAGGCGCGAAACCCCCACCAGGCCCATGTGATATTGCAGGTCTCGCCTCAGGTATGGCGCAGGCTGACTGAGGCGGGAACTGTGTATATCGATATTCAGGGCCTGACTGCAGAGGACCAATCGCCGCTGGTGCAGTGCACCCGTTGCCTGGGGTACGGCCACGGCCGCAGACATTGCAAAGAAACGGTGGACCTTTGCGGCCACTGCGGGGGGGGACACGACCGTAAGGAGTGTCCCTCTCGAGTGGACGGAAGGGCCCCTGTCTGCAGGAACTGCGACCGGGCCGGGCTGCAGGACGCGGGACACAACGCCTTCAGCGGCGACTGCCCAGTCCGGCAAAAGTGGGATGGTATTGCGCGCTCCTCGGTGAGCTACTGCTAAAGGCACCGCAGCTGACCAGGAGTGTGTGGGACGCTTTGTGGTTTGTCAAGCGAACCTCCAGCGCGCCCGCCTGGCGACTCAGGAGTTAGTCATGGCCGCTCACAGGGATAAGGTTGGTGTCGCACTAGTCCAGGAGCCCTATGTCGGCGCAGAGGGGCGGGTCGGAAACTTCCGTGGCGTTAGAGTTATACAGAGAGAAACCGCTAGGACCAAACCCGTCAAGGCGGCAGTCATGGTCTTCCATGACGACTTGGAGGTTCATGTGAACCCCCAGATCGTCACTGAGAACATCGTGGCTGCCGTCCTGAAGGCGGGTGACTGGACCGTGGCGGTTGTCTCTGTGTATCTCGAAGGCACGGAGGATATCGAGCCGTACCTGGCGCAGATACGGGACTTCATGGGACGCGTCGGCACCAACAGGATCCTTGTGGGTGGTGATTGGAATGCATGGAGTCCGTGGTGGGGGAGCGTAGAGGAGGACGCCAGGGGCGAAGCCCTGAGGGGGTTCTTTGACGACCTGGAGCTACACGTATTGAACAGAGGAGTCGTCCCCACCTTCGATACAGTCCGTGGGGGCAGGAGGTACACGAGCCATGTCGATGTTACCGTCTGCACCCACGGATTGTTGAGAAGTGTCCGTGAGTGGACTGTGGACGACTCCGTGACCAGTTCTGATCACAGGGCAATACGTGTGGTTCTAGGTCTCAGGGTGCCCTCTGGGGGTAACGCCCGGTGGACTACTAGACGCTTCAACACCCGGAAGGGTAATTGGAGTCGTTTCACCGAGGAAATGCGCCGCGAGTTGGCCGCCCGGGGTCTAACCCCGGAGATTGTCAACAACATCCAGGACAAAGGCCAACTCGAAGAGGTGGTTCGGACTTACATCCAATGTGTGGAGGAGGCCAGTGGCAAAGCCATACCTCCGCACAAACCACCTCGTATCAAAAAGCGCTTTCCTTGGCGGAACGATGAGCTTGAAAGACTGCGGCGCGACGTAAACACGAAACGCCGCCGAATCCGGTGTGCGGCGCCGCGTCGCAGACAGTATGTGATTGACGACTACCTGAGCGCGAAGGAGGAGTACGAGCGGAGGGTTGTCGGCGCCCAGACGGAGAGTTGGAAGGAGTTCACCTCGACGCAAGAGAGGGAATCCATGTGGGACGGTATCTATCGGGTACTGAGAAGGGCGACAGGTCACCGCGAGGACCAGCTCCTCGTGGAGGACGGGGTTGTGCAGAGCCCGGACCAGTCGGCGGCGTTGCTGGCCAGGACATTCTTCGCCGATGACGATGGCGGTACGGACTCTGAGGTCCACGCCGCCATCCGAAGCCGTGCGGACCTGGTCAGTGTACGCATGCCTCAGGACACCGACGATCCCCCGATCACCAGGGCGGAGTTGGTCCGGACGCTGCACAGCTTCAATCCTAAAAAGGCACCGGGTCAGGATGGATTTACCAGTGATATATGCTGCCACGCCATATATGCGGAAATCGCGCTGTTCCTGGCCATCCTGAACCGATGCCTCGGCCTGGCGTGCTTCCCAGCGCCGTGGAAGGAGGCATCTGTTGTGGTGCTCAGGAAACCAGCGCGTCCAGACTATGCACGCGCAAAGTCGTACCGGCCCATTGGACTCCTTTCCATCATGGGCAAGATCCTTGAGAAAGTTCTGTGTCGTCGAATCCGATGGCACGTCTTGCACAGGTCCAATCCCAGGCAGTACGGCTTCACACCGCAGCGGAGCACGGAGGATACGCTGTATGACCTGATGCAGCACATCAGAGGCGTCCTTCACAGGAAGGAGACCGCCCTCGTGGTCTCTCTTGACATCGAGGGGGCGTTCGACAACGCGTGGTGGCCAGCCATAAAGTGTAGAATGATGGAAAAGGGTATCCCCGTAAATCTTAGACGTCTTGTCGAGGACTACTTCCGGGATCGAAGCGTTGCTGTGCACTATGCGGGAAGAACAGTGCGGAGGACACAGACCAAGGGCTGTGTCCAGGGTTCCATCGGTGGACCTCTGTTCTGGAACATGCTGCTGGACCCCCTCCTGGACGACCTGGATAGGCTTGGCGCGTACGTGCAGGCATTTGCGGATGATATCGTTTTGGTGTTCTCCGGGCACACGGCGCTCGGGATCCAGCGGGAAACCAATGCTGCCCTGGCTTGTGCACGAGACTGGGGTGTCATAAATAAGCTACGCTTTTCCGCCGAAAAGACTCAGGCGATGGTAGTCACGCGTAAGCTTAAGTATGACACTCCGGTTGTGCAGCTGGGCGGCGTTGACATCTCGATGGTGACCGAGCTCAAAATCCTCGGAGTCATCGTCGACAGTAAACTGACCTTTAACAGTCACGTTGCCTACGCTTGCCGTAAGGCAACGGGATTGTACAGGAAACTGTCGACGATGGCTCGGGTGGAATGGGGCCTGAGTCCGGAGATCATCCGGACGATATACTCCGCAGTCGTCGAACCGACGATCCTGTACGGCGCGAGCTCCTGGGCGAAGGCCGCCGAGAAGATCTCTGTGCGGAAAACCTTTGCAACCGTCCAGAGGGGATTCGCACAGAAGATCGCCAAGTCACATCGTACGGTGTCGCTCAATGCAGCGCTCACGCTGTCGGGTCTCCTGCCGCTCGATCTTCGAGTTTGGGAGGTGGCCCGGCTGTTTGAGTGCAAACGGGGACGCCCGATCGATGAGCTGGAATTCCTCGAACTGGAGGAGCGTGGGGCCTTTATCAAGGCCCCCCACCCCGCCAGTGAGCCAGAGGTTGAATACCGGTGCCTGGAGAATATGCTCCCCGAAACTGTGGCTCAGCTGCAGCTCCCCGTTCATCTGATTTACACAGACGGTAGTAAATCGGATGACGGGGTCGGGGCGGCATATTCCTACTGGCGGGATGGGACCGAGATCCGGACAAAGCGGCTGAGGCTGGAGTCGGTGTGCACCGTCTTTCAGGCGGAGCTACTCGCGATAGCCAGGGCTACTGACCTGGTCGTCGCGAGGGGCTTCGACTGTGCGGCTGTGCTCAGCGACTCCCGGTCCTCGCTCGATTTGATCCGGAACCCGGACACGCACCATCCCCTCGCTACCCATATTCGTAAGAATATTAGGGAGTTGCAGGGGAGGGGTAAAACCCTCCAGTTCTATTGGGTGAAGGCTCACGTCGGGATCCCCGGCAATGAGCGCGCCGACGAGTTGGCGAGGCTGGCGGCTCAGTCCAGGGTCGCCCCAGCGTATGCCAGGTGTCCAATCTCATACGTCAAACGACGTGTGAGAGAGGGCGTGGTCCGGCGGTGGAACGAGAGGTACACCGGTGGAACCACGGCCGAGGTCACCCGCATGTTCTTCCCGGATGTATGGCGCGCTTATCGGGCCCTGAAGGGTCTCGACAAGACGTCTTTGTGGGCGCAAGTGCTGACGGGCCACGGCGGTTTTGCCGCCTATCTCTACCGTTTCAAATTGAGAGATAGTGCTGGCTGCGTGTGCGACCCCGAGGTTGCAGAGGACATAAAACATCTATTGTTCGAATGCCCGAGGCACAGCCGAGACAGATACGACCTGGAATTAAGTACAGGGAAAAAATTGACGGAAGATACGATAGCGGATTTAATATCTGATAAACACTCCAGGCCGTATCTGGAGCGGTTCTGCCTCAAGACGGCCAAAATTGTTACGGGACGAAATAAAACAAGATAAATTGTCATTTTAAAATTTTATTTAATCTATTATTTATTACCTATTTTAATTAAATTATTAAATTATTTCTACCTTTTTATATTTTTATTTTTTAACTAATTTATTACTAAAACTGTAATTTACATTTAAAATTTTAACTTATTTAAATTATTATTTTATTTTATCTAATTGTACATAATCCAATTGTAAATATTTTGAATTTTAACTATTTTAATTGTTTTGAATTTATTTTATTTTAAAATATAAATGTTATTTTAACCTATTAAGTGAAGTCCAAGTCCCGTAACAACCTCTGCAACCTCAAGCCGTCGGCAGGAATAAAATGTTAAAATGTGTAAGTAAATAGTCATAGTCAAAATGTATATAAAATAAATATAAATAGATATAAGGAACTGTAAATATATAATAAGCAAAAAAAAAAAAAAAAGAAAAAAAGACAACAGGGAAAGATTGACCCTCGAAAATGAAAAGAGACATAGCCGCAAAAAATGGAAAGGCGGTAAAAATAATAATAAAAATAAATGACTATGCATCCAATTTCTTGCCAAGCAAGAAGGAAAGAGACGGCTTATAAAAAAAAAAAAAAAAACTATGAAGAATGGCTAAAGCATTATAAAGATCCCTATTGAAGTTCGTAAAAACTGTTTAATCATGATTAAGGAAACAATTCGATTAAAAATTGATGTCTTATGTCGTATAAAAGACAAACTTATGTCTTGTAAAAGCCTGTATACAACGATATTATATAACAATAGATATTTTATAAACTTGTGGATTTTAGGAATCCAGATTGACGTTCACTTTGGACGACGTTGCCTAGCAACCGGCTAGCAAATGAGTATGACCTATAGCCTTCCTTATGATGACGAGCTTATCAAAGTTGGAAATGGATACATTCTTTTAATGTCGAGCAGTATGAACATAACGTAGCTGGATGCTGATAAGTGCCAACCCACAAAAAGTCGAATTCGGAGATATTAATGTATTCTGATAAAGCACATACATATGTGTGACATATTTTGTATTGTTCAAATACAATTAAAGTAATCTAAACTAATTAAGTATAGAAAAAAGTTTCTTAATTTAATGTTTCGGATATTGAAGTGTGCTGAATATTTTGCGATATGTCATAATTTATTATATGAAAAACTTAATATTCGATAAAACTTTTTATTACGCCAATACGATTTTAATTCACTATACTTTTTATCATATACATTTTGTTCTTTAAACAAATTTGTTAAGAATGGAGTTGACATCTTTAGACGCCATTTTCTTAAAATGAAGTCCGTGTGGCTTCACATAGTATTGTTTATCAGCATCCATTTATGCAAACATTTTATTTAGCCACGTGATCATATTTTGACATTTGACTAATTGCCTATAATAAATAAAGTCATCAGTTCGTTCTTCTACTTGAAAATACTGTCAGTTTGGAATGTCGACTCTATCGAGAAGAGGTCTCAATAGGTCTCAATATTAATTTAAATATTCTAAATCTATTTATTTACTTCACACTAGTTTTAATTTTACAAATTGGATATGTTATAATTATGATGTTTGTTTAGCGGGAAACTTTAGCCAGTTCGTTGAAGTTCCTTGTATAAATAGTATAGAAAATATGTGAGGTTTAATATGAAATCTCTTATTTATTTCATATAAGCGTAAAATGTAACACCTAAAATAAGTAAGGAAGTTTTCTTATTAGTGTGAGCGTAGGATGTAATAGTTATAGACGCAAACAATTCTACACGTTTGTCCTGAACGGGAAATTTATTAGTCAAGGTGTTACATAGATTGCCTGTTGCGTATTAGTTACATACACTGTATGAAATCATAAACGTTGAGAAATTGTTTATTTATGAGTGACCTTTATAGACAAGACGTTTGTTAAGTCGTCTACTACGAGAATACATAAACAATACAACGTATTTTGAACGCCAACCCAAATAAACGCAGACTGATAACTATAAAGCTTAGCCCTGTCGCACATTGTAGGAATATTTAGAAAATTTGTGGCTAATAGTTGAAAATTATCGCCATCAAAACATACAATCTATATACTAATTATTTATTTTATTGCACGAAAAACTTGCCTTTTTACAGACATGAGATTGTAACATGTTTTGATAGTAATGGTATTTGACGATAAGCCCGCTGAAGCTCACTGGATGCATGACCTGTAATCGATATGAGATATTCTTATGATAATTATTTCTTCTAATAGTTGTACTTTCCGGTTTCACTCGCGTTTATGGCTCTTGCTTTGCTTCTATAAGCCGTAGCGAGATGTAATATAGCCTATAACCTTTTTTAACTGATGGTCTATCTAACACAAAAAGAAGTATTTAAATCGGACCACTTGTTTCAGAGATTAACCCCTACATACAAACTTAAAAATTAATAATACTTCTTTAAAATATTAGTATGGATCGCAGAATCGAAATTTATATGTCGTTATGCGTTTTGTATAATTTGTCTTACAGAAATTACTTACAATGTGCGGCAAAGCTAAAGAGAAAGTGATGTATCGCTAGTAGCTATTATGCAATCAAAACGTGCTCTTAAGGATGTTATTGACCGAAGCTATTACATAAGTGGTCTAATTTATTCTTTTTATTTAGAACAGATCTGTTTGCGATTGATTTATTCGCATCGTTTCGTGAATATATCGATGAATTGCTTTAGATGTTCGCCGATGGTTGTAAGTGATTTTCGATTTTCAGTGATGTAAGGTGTGATTATTAGTACCTACCGAATGTGTGTTTTCACCTAATATTATGTAACAGCGGATGTTGAATCGTAAAATGTGATAATTTACTTGTTTTAAGTATAAACAGTAAAGGTTTTCTTTTTAAGATTGAAATGAGTGAACAAAATAATAAAAGCCTAAGTAGTTAAGTAAAAATTAAAAAAAAAAAAATAAACAAAATGAAGCTATGGAAATTAATTATTATTTACTATGTTATATCATTTTTTTTATTTATTTAAACGATTTAATTTTTTATTGTTTTGTATTAAAGAGAAAGTATAGATGCTACCATCGTTAGTGTACATTTTAAGTTAATTCGAATAACTTATTTAATATAGTTTGAAACAAAAACGAAAATAGTTCCGCTTCAACATAGTTTCCAATTAAAATAAGCTACTATTCATACTATTCATATTATAACTAATTCAAACAAGCGCTATTAATATTGAATTGCCTTTCATGGGATTTCCAGCTATGTCAATGCGCGTCTACATCAAAGGCTTACAGCCTGCTCAAACAAGTTGCAGACAGAAACCTCGCACTTGAGTCAATACTGGAGTTTAAGTACTCGCTATGGCTTCAGGAGTGAGCGAAACTAGAAACTCTTTCGACGCTCTTAAAGGGATCACTTTCACGAGACACGTTGAATCCCGAAATACTGATGTCCCATTTCGTTTTTTAATATCGAGCTTTTTCACTAGTTAGATAGCTATTATATATACAGGAAATTTTCGCATGTATTTTTGTTACGAATAAACTCAAAATCCACTGGACCGTAAAATTTTACAGGGTTGTAGTTTTGAAGTCGGTGGCAAATAAAACCGTCTACGTATTATTTACTGGCACCGACTTCAAAATGTTGTAGGCACCGGCCGACCCGTGACACAATTGTTATTGAATAGTTCCGGTGGCCTTCTGTGGCTGTGTGTCATCATCTCTTCCACTTCACCAAAAGTGACATTCGGAGGGCACGTACACAAATTATTATCAAAAATACATCGGTATATGTATATAAAAATACCTATATCGGTATAAGCGTGCCTAATAATATTTGAGGATTTACCTCGATTTCTCCAGGATCCCCTCATCAATCTGATCGCAATGGAACCACCAAAATTGAATTTAGGTCCACAATCGATGGAATAATAGGTGAACATACATAAAAAAACTCCTCGACGTATTAAGAATCTCCTACTTTTTTGAAAGTCGGTTAAAAATAGTAAAGCATATATGTATAAGAAGCATAACATTTAATAAGAAATTTATACCTAACAATTAGTATTTTACTTTTATAATCAAATGATCATGAATTATTCCTTCACGAACCGTTAATGTATATATTTAAAACGTTTCGCCAATATCATACCCAATTGGTTAATACCAATCCATACCATTAAATTCAAGTCAATTTCGGCAGGTCATCAGATAATATTCGATGCGATATCTCTTTACGTTTATCTTTATAGCTCCAGTAATATAAGAACGAGGGGATCTTTGTCTTCCTATAAATTGTAAGTTACAGCAGCGGAATTATGCTGGTACGTCTTACGCTATTACTCGGCTCGTTGGTCACGTCACGTAATCCAAATGATATTTTATGCCACAGTAGGTAAACGAATTATGGAAAATCTTTATAATATGAGCATTTTGCAACCTTATACGTGCCTCGTGTCAAGGCCAGCCGTGAACTCTTTGATAAACAAAATACGAAAACGTATAAGGAAAATGTTGTTTTTTATAAAAATATAGTTAATGACGTTAAAATAATAATGTGAGGTTTCAGGAACTAAATTATTTACCTACGTATGGTAATCGCCCAGCCTTTTAACTCATGGCATTTCAAGTAACTGGGATTCTACTGTACGGGGCAGTACCTCACTCTCGCAGAAGATCAGCGTAATGTAGCTAGTATAGCTGGGATTCCTATTGTGAGTGACAGAACTGGAGACATTACCACCTTCTTCATTCCTGTTCTTACATCCTATTCTCTGTTATCTCCTGTTCTTTTGCAGTTGGCAACGTTTGTGGCTGGTGCTGCAGACGACAATGAGCTGCGAAGGTCACTTAACATCATATGTAAAATATAAACGTATTTGTATTAATCCATGTAATCAATCTCATACATAGGTACATCCTATCAATCTTTGGCGTTCATAAAATTAGTTTGTTTAAATAATATTTAGAATGTACGAGACCAATGCAAAACAAAGTGTACTTATACACATATATTTCAAGAATTGTGCAAGTTTAAACTTAAAAGCAAATTTTTGTAACTGGTTATCCTTTAGCGGTAGATATACTCGTAATTACATGTTGCGAACGGTAATTTATAAACGCGCCCGCATTTCTCACGAAGATATGCAAACGCTATTTGCTCGTATAATCATTAATCGATCACATATTGAGACGATATGGGAGCAATATTTTCTAATTTGCGCGACATTAAATTTGATATAATTATTATACTTACTTCATTTTAAGTGGATCAAGAGGAAGGCGGGGCTATGTGGAAGTTGTATTTAGCAGTAGGTACTTATTAAATATAGATGGTTTAAAGAAATCGTGAAGGAAAAAAAATTGATCCTATTTCTATCATTTTTTTTAATAAAGCATCATTTTTGTTTGTATAAAAAATCTACTTGTGGCTTTTTGATAAAAGATAAACAACCCCTGTCTACTCAACAAAATTTCGGGAAAACCGAACTCCTGTACTGTCCTGGTTTAAAATTTAATCTTTACTCTTCTTAATAATTAATACGCTGTCTCACGACGTGACACTTACCTTCGTTAAAATCAACGTGTTTTATCACTGGTTCATCTGGGCTCATCTAGTCAATTTAAGTAAATAATCCAGTAAGTTTAATCCCGTGTATACAAGGTTATTTATAAAGAGATGATAATAGGAAAAAAGAAAATATGAGTCTTACACTTTATTCAAATAGCCTATTATAGTCTTTTTTTTTACTTGTCTTACTTGGGAACAATATCCAAAATGAAATTTACGAACTTTCGAATATTGTTATTCATTACAATGGTTCATTATAAACAATGATTCAGTTCAATCATTCGGTCGATAATTTCTCATCTCTAACTCGTATGTGTGGTTAGAAGTACGCTATTCCACTATGGTGGTCTGCTAAATAAGACAAGCAAAGAAAAACAGACTATGAAGCACTTTCGAATCGTCAAGTTACAGGTCCATTGGTTATAGATTTTTTTTTTAAGTTACCACTTGTTCGAAATGTAATTTTCTACCGAGATGAACCGGCAAGAAACTTGATAGGCCCTATTTTAAAATCATTCATAATTTATTTACTACTAATAAAAAAATATATATGAGCTAGAAGTTTTTACCCCAACTAGGTTATGAAAAGTTTGAAATAAGAAAGCAGCATAAAATTTTTGAAACGTGGGTTGGGTCGACGTTACTTCCAAAAAGTCACGCCACGGACGAAAATATAGATACATTTTGTACAGGAAACGTTATACGCGTCAGCTGGCAATCGACCAACCCCACCTTAGCGGCTTCCATAGATCAGGTTTAGTATTACCCGGAAATTAGAATTAATTACCAATCTAGACATACATTTGTGTATACATAATGAAATAAATAAGCTTAATTTTAGTATTTCCTTTATAACCTTTATTTTTTGTGTTACAATTATTTTATTTAGTGTAGAATTATTGCGTATGTTTTGTAACAGTATTTATTATAATTATTATCGAATTAGGCAATAAAAACACTTCCTCCGTCCTTATTTACAGTTTACGCCAAAATCGAAGTTATGTAATATGAAATATATTCAGCTTAATTGTGTAAGCCTATCGCTATCAGAACATGCTACATTCTGACAATTGATATGAATTTTGTGCTAAAATTATCTTTAAGTATAAAAATGTTTTGATGTCAACAAATAGCACAAATAGACCTCAAGTTTTTAAACTTACACTCAAACATCGTGTCCAATTAATAAGTACCTGTAATACAATAAAATAAATACCACAACATTTAGAGAAATATACATTACAATTTAAAATTCAAACCGCGATATAAATAGCTTATTAACATAGTCTCGTAAGATTCATTAATTAACACCAATCTAATACGACTTCGGAACAGGGATTGAACTCTGTTATCAGAGAATTATAAACTTTCTCTCCGAGCACTTTAAAGTTATCGATACAAAGAGTTACCTGGACAGGGTTCAACTTGCAACCTGACACTGGTTAATGAGGACGTGACTCCATCCGGTACTCCTTTAGGTTCACCCGCTAACGAATAAGTAGCGCAACGCCGAGCTACGTTAACAATAGTGATGTACGAGAATGAAGACATGTTTGTCATTGATGTTTTTAATCTTTTGACTTCTAAAAACGTTTTTAATGTATATGTTACACAATATATTATCCTATAGTGATTTTTTTAATGGTCCCAATGACAAAAAAATTTTTTACAAACGACAGGAAATCATTCGTCAGAAATGCAATTGTTGTAATTTATTATAACAAGGATCGACTTCAATTGAAGTTAGTCTCACTTTTGAGAATGTCGCCTATATACAACTAGAAATTATAACATTTCTATATACAATATATAGAAATGTTATAATTTCTAGTTTCGGGCGGCATTCATTTCATTTATATACAATATTTTAACATTCTGCATCTTATCGTGCTTAAGTTTTTAAAAAAGACATCTACGTGCGTATGAATATATAATATTATATATATCATTATGTTGAAATTAATCAATTTAACATTTAAAGTTTATTAAAATTTAAAACGGATATTCTTTTAAACCAAAACTTTTATAGCAATTCTTCTTTTTATTCAGACAGGATAAATACAATTTTTTTACCTAAAATATTGATTAAATTATTTATTTAACCTTTCTATGTTACAATTAACCTTTAAATGTCTATCCGTGTATTATACATACCTACAAGTAATAATTACATTAT
The DNA here is from genome assembly GCA_037950945.1 of Hypolimnas misippus. Classification (NCBI taxonomy): domain Eukaryota; kingdom Metazoa; phylum Arthropoda; class Insecta; order Lepidoptera; family Nymphalidae; genus Hypolimnas; species Hypolimnas misippus. The sequence goes on from JBBEEQ010000017.1 coordinate 7,465,611, forward strand.
TATATATTACAGTATCTAATGTCATTTTACTAAAATTTACTAAACACGTTTTAATTATTAAAATAACATTACCGAGAAGGTAGATATTAGAGAATTTAATCAAGGGCCGTTTTAAACAGACATCGCAAATCTGAATTCTCGGTTCTCAACTTAATATTAAGGTTAACCAAGTCAGAGCGTGTCATCGCATATCATTGCTCGGTCTCGCACTGCAGTGGGTGGATGCTCGCTATAGTGCATTGGGAAAGACTGCCTGCATATTCAGGTTATGTTTGACACGTGTCGCTGCGGTTTCGGACTGTATCGTATTGCTAGCTATCTCTTACCGCGTTGCATTACTTTACAGGCAAATATCCTGAGAATGTTTTGTTAATTAATTATTTATCGTATAATGTATTGCTTCGTTTTATTTCTCAATCAAGTTTATAAACATAACCAAAATTAATATAACCTTCTTGCTAAGTTATTGACAATTTTTAAGGTTTTTACGGTATATGCGTTAAGTGGGTATATATACGTAATCTACGTTTAAACGTTTAGAATAAAGTTAGGCATTACCTTATTTTAAAAGATTAAATGTATTTTATATACTACTAGCTAGTGCTCGTGACTTCGTCTGCGATGTCTTTGATAGTCATAGTAGCTTTATGCATACAAAGTCTCAGCCCGATCAGTTTAAAATTGACAAATTTTCATACAAACTTTAATACCCTATTTTATGCCTTATGTTGAAATAATCACAATCCTTTCTTAGCGGATGCCTACGTTATAACATCTACCTGCATACGAAATTTCAGCCCGATCCGTCAGTGGTTCGGATTGTGCGTTGATAGATCACTATGTCAGTCAGTCACGTTTGAGTTATATATACTTAGATATAGATTACATTTTTACAGCGTTGGATCTATTTTTATAACGATGAATCATGGGTGATATTATTATTTACAAACATTGATTGAAACAATGATAAAAAAAATCGATTTATATATTAGCTGTCATGTGAACACAATTTCAACATTCAGTAATTATAATATCCATTTATTCATTAGGAGAGAATACATTTGTAAGTTTTACTCTCTCGAGAGATATAAAACTCTGTAAACTAGTTACAGATTCGACTTAAGCAGGCCCGCGCCGTCCATACGTGCAAAGTCGTGCGGCGCACGACGGCGCAAAGTCCATAAGGCGCGCGGCCTAACCTTAACCTTAAAGAAAAATTCCATATGAGAAAAATACTTTAAGAAAAAACAATGTAACTCTTCCTTATAGTTGTAAAACGGTACGAGTACCTACCTATTCAACGATATTCCATTTGATACATCACATACATACATAGACTGATAACCACATTACTCTCCTTTGCGTCGCGCAGTCGGATAAAAGGCGCATATTAGACAGTCGCACGACGGCGCCGATTAGGCTTGGCGCGGGCCTGGACTTAAGTATTTACGAAAGCTGTAAATGTCAAAAATAAGGCACTGACAGTATATTTTTTCAAGTGCAAAGCAATGACAAAAAACTTATGCATTTAAATATTTTTGAAAGTCTAAAAGCAAAACTCAGAAATATAATTCTTGCCTGTAGAATTTTTAAGGTGAATGTAAAAATTTTGATAATTTGTTTTTCCCTACGATACATTATATTTTACAAATATGTATTATTCTAAAAAAATTGCGCCCCTATGCCGAAAATCCCAGTCACTATTACCGATCGTTTAAAAAAACGTTTAGGCAACGTAATCCAACGTAATTAAAGTCGAAGCTTAACGAAATTATCCAATTAATATAATGCGTTTAAACCTTTAATCCTACAAAGACGTTTTGATTCTAATTATAGCGTAATTCCACATTTATGTAATACGTCGTACATTAATATTAATATCATTTATTTGGACGCTGATAAGCAATACTGTTTTAAGCCACACGGACTTCGTTTTGAGAAAATGGCGTCTAAAGATGTCAAACCAATTCTTAATAAATTCGTTTAAAGACGTATATATTCATCTTTTCTTTTCGATTTTGATAAAATGTATAATGAATCAAAAGCAGATATATATAATAATAAGTTTTTAAATATTTGAGATTATTTTATAAATTGCAAAACAAGAAACGCATCTGAAATTCGAAACATTGAGTTAAGATACTTTTTTCCATACTTATTTAGTTTAGATGATATGAAATTTTTTTGAATAATGTTAAATAGGCGACGTAGTATCAAAATAATTCAATATCTCAAAATTTGACTATTTGTGGGTTGACACATTATTGCTTATCAGCATCCATTTATGATATTATACTACGTATTAATATACGGTCATTTGATTAAAGTTTAATATTTAATCTGATTTACGAGTAAATTAATTACACATTTTTAACTCACTTTTATTGGGTTGTCAATTATAAAAAGGTTTTTGCAAACGAGTTTTATTCTTATAAATTATTTAAAATATTAAACTGTCAAATATTCATATATCTACAATAATTGCGAAATGCCCCGGGTCTTGTTTTTGACAATCGACATTGATATTAATGAAACACCAACGACATAATTTTTTTTGTAAAATGTTATCTGTAAGTCTATGCACGTACAGCTATAACGCAAAACGTTATAATTTTAATGGAATTGTTGTAATACATAGTGTTAGGTTTAACTTTTCGTATAAAATATTTAAAACATGAAATCTACATGTCCGTAACTCGTACGAAGCGATGCAAGTAGATCACACAAAACTTTATTTTATTTTTTTTTGGATAGAAGGATAGAAGCGGCAAAAGGTATCTCTGAACAGATAAAAATAAAATGATATATCAAAATAAACCCTGTGCCAAAACTTAAATTAAACTGATTTTTGTACACTACAATGCTACAATCATGTCTATTTTTGTTTTTATATTAAAAAATTAAGGCATTCTTCTATTATTATTCTCAATTTAGAAAAACATCTTAACCAAACTAAACAACGAAATTTGTATGAATGATAAAACATTAGGTAATAAAGACTTGAAAAGTAATAGATTTCAGTGACAAAAATAATCTCTCGACGTTTCGATCTGTTCGCCAAGGCTAAAGACGTCGGTAAGGCAAACATTTTAGCTCGAAATGTTCTGCAGACACGAACTGAACCGTTCCGAATCGTATTAAAGTCGATTAATTTTTTGTTTCTTTGAATCCGACAAGGTTATCTAACTGCGGCCGTAAATGGAATAACTCGAAAATTCTATTCACAGTTAACATGGTACTTTTTACTCATTAGGGTCAAGTACGAGATATTTTATGGCGGACCATCTTTTCACTATAAATATAGATTTAAACTTTGAAAGGTCGTAATCATTAATTATCCAAAACCACGTCCATAAATGATGAATAGTTTCTTGCCTTATATAGATATATATCGTACTTACCTGACCAGAGGGCTAATTATGTATAACTGTCTTTATCAAATCAAGCTGTATTCGGAGAGTCGATTTCCGATTTTTTTATGAGTACGCCTTTTTTAACTGTCAGAAACCAAAAATTAACTGTCTGTTGTTTTCTACATAATTAACCCCTTAACACTAACTTCAAATTCTCATACACTACCTCAAAGTTACTGTTATAATATTGTTATGCCATCTCGTGCAATTACTATTCGTCTGTTAGAGAGATTGCACCAATCTTAAAAGCTACTTAAAGTTAAATATAGTTTAAGAAATCGAAATCAATTTTTTTTTCAAAATATAAATTTACAAAGTGGTTAGTTGGTTAGTTTTTTTAAATAAAAATATACCTCTACGATTTCCAAAAAATCTAAGTGTTTTCAATGAATTAAATATCATGCACAACCAATGTCTTGGTATATTCATTTTCTTGACGTTGAAAAAGAGAATCTTTGGAAATCGTAGTATATTATTATTAAAAAACACTAACCAAACTACAAATGATAGAAGTTATATATTTTTAATTGAATTTAATTGTTTTTAACTTTTAATTATTTTAATTAATAAACAAATCATATTCATTCAAAAGTTAATGGTTTCGATATTATCTTTATTCAATATTCTTTGATTGTTTGAATATTATATGACATGTGTCTATTATAAGACCGATTTGATGTATAAAGAAAAGTCAGACAAGACTGTGTCAGTTGGTTCCTTTCCATATAAAAACTACATACCGGGAACGTAGCGACGAGAAGTTCCCGTCTTCCAGTTTCCTTGCTATTTCTACAAACAATTTTTTAAGATAAAGTTTCAATGTTTTTAAGATACAGCTGCATCCAGTGCAGCTTCGTTTCTGCTTTCAATTTATTTTATACCTAGCTCGATTTAATCAAAAGCTACATGTAGACAAATCAGACGAGCTGCTTCAATGGGATATATTTAAATCATTATATTTACAAAACCTATTATTATATTTTATTAATTTATATTTTACAAGCTTTTATTTGTCTCACTTTGTTGTTATAGGCTAAATATTTCAAGTTAAATAAAAACTATTTATCTTATAAGCTGAAATTTTATTTAATTTCAAGTATCGAATAACTTATAAAAACAATTCAAGTGACAGTTTTAATCTGTTACACGTGTTAACTTTGGTTAATTGTATCTGGGATAGGTCAATCAGAAAAATTAATCAACTACAGACAATATGCAATCTGCGGGTCCCTAGTTTCATAAGGTATAGCTACCTGCTGCTAATAGAAAAAACCAATTAGCTTTTTTGTTGCTACCAGGCGCCCGCATTTACTTTTAATATAATAAAAGTTAATGTTCTATGTAACATTAAAATGATTTTTCTTTTCCATAGGTAAAATTTAAATCCGCAAATTTTGCGATTTGTAATTTAATACCAATATTTATTTTTGGTTATTTTTATTATTTTTTTTATTTAGGTAAAACTAATGTCAACCAATTGTATAATTATGTTTTTTAAATATTTTTTCTGTATAAAAAATAGTTTTAGGGTAGCTTATATTTAATTTAATAGTATGTCCCTACGAATGTGAGTTAATAGCGACATCTCCAATAAACAATTAGAACTACATATAAAAAAATATTTTCGATCAGTGCCATCTAGCGGCAGAGTGCTACATCGTCTCCTATGATGCAACATGATTATGTGTAACTAATAAGCAGTTTAGTTTTTAGTTATCCTGAAAGATGGCGCAAAATTGATAATAATAAAAGCAATAATTAATTTACATGAAATTTTAATCTGATAATTTTTCCTCTTTTACAATTACATTTTTTTTTGGGAATAATAATAATATATGTACTAAAGTGGTTAATTAAAGTTTTGAAAATGTTTTCTATGAAAATTTGAGACAAACTGTTTTAAAAGAAAAAAGTTCATTGAGTAACATTTTTAAGACGAGAAAAATAAGAGCAATTTCTCGCGTCATTGGCAATGCTTCCGATTGAGTCTAGGCGCTCGGTTCTGCGCTTTGCCCATTTATCACGTCATGAAATGCGAAAAAAAATCACGGGCTTACTGACCCGTTCCATTTCCATTTACAGAGTGTTCTCCTTTATCTCATCCGTGTAATACTCTTTACCTCATCTGGATAAGGCGCAATGCTACTAGAATACAGATAACGCTTTTTGAAGCAAAAACAAGAATTGAATGGGTACTTGTAATGTTGAAAATTTAAATAAGTTGTTCTTATAATTATTAATTTTAGTGTATATTGTATGGTATAAAACAACATTTTTGTAAGTAAATACTTATTGTACGTGTGATGATGGAGAAAATAAGGGGTATATAATTGTTTTAAAATCTGAGGATCCATTTATGCGAAATCTGTCTTTTTATTATATTTTCATATCTAAATAGATGAAACAATTTTTATGAATTTTGGTTTACAGATAAATCTTGGAAAAAGTGATAAGCTAATTCATGTCTATGGTATGGCGTGAAATAGAGAATGAAAGTCTCTACGCAGACGAAATTACACGAACCAATTAGTATAGTATAATTTGATGCTGATAAGCAATAAAGTCTTAACCCAAAAAATCTAATTCGGAGATATTGATGTATTCTAATACTGCTTCATGTAATTAACATTAGTCAAAAACTTTTAAAGTCAGATAAACTAAATAAATACGGAAAAAAGTTTATTAATTTAATGTTTCCAATATTGAAGTGTGTTCCATATTTCGAAATAGATAATATTCCCATATATTACAAAAATATATTATTAAATAAATAATTAAATTTTAATTAAATAATTTACTTTTAATTCATTATACCTTTTCTAAAAATAGAAAAGAAAAGATGGAGAATGTATTAAGAATGGGTTTGACATATTGACGTCATTTTCTCGAAATGAAATTCGTGTGGCTTGACACACTATTACTTATTAGCGTCCAATTAATATTCATTACACTTATGCTACATTAGCAGAACTAGGGTTCTGTAGATTACGTAGAACACTAACAATGTATTTTCGTAAACAATGTTCAACGCCGTATTCTTCTGTATTTATTCCTATTTAGACAACTAACAAAATGTTGGTGAATACATTGTAATTTTGTTATTATATAGTAGTTTCACGTGGTTTTACGTATGACGTAATAAAATGTTTGTTTTAATAAATATAAATCACACCAACAATTATTTTTTTGTCGTGTTTTTAATTGTCAGGACAAGGTTTTTGTATTAAAGAAAATGTTTGAAAAAGTACAATATAAAACTGATATTTATGGTTTAAAAATAAAGTTAATCTATTTAACTGTTACAGCGCGAAGACGTAACAAACACACCTAAAAATTTCGCATCTATAAAATATGTTAGATTATATTAATTTCTTAGTTAAGCATGGTCGACTTCATATACCTACAATAGACCATAAAAGAAATTGTTATGTATAACATTATTAGAACTTTTCCAGCGAGACGATTGGGTATTCCGTACAGCTTGCGAATCTAAACAGAGATGTGATCCGCAACAGATGCCGGGTTATTGGTTTTATGCCTTCATTGTCATATAACAAAGGTTGCATATCAAAAATGTGTATTTTCATAGCAACATATTATATCTCGTTATTAATTAATTACCGTAGTTGATAAACCCTAATTTACATTACGAAATCAGAGGTTTGCGAGTTTTACAACGAATGTGCTTAAACTTGATATTTACACGTGAGATTATTCCTGAAATTAATGTCATGAAATAATGTTTATTTAAATTAAGCTATACCGTTGCTCAATTCTGTATTAATTATCGATGTACCCATAATTACTGAGATATAATTGAACCTACCTTTGGTTTATAGTTCATAGAATATTATGTAATTTGATCTTAGTGTTTATGATGATGTTACGTGTTTAGACAGACACGGTTTTCGAATACCTATTTGGACTTAACAATGTGCTAATTCATTTCATAAATAATGAAATAGGAAGACTGAAATTGAATAGGTACCTAATACTTTAATAGTCTTGAATCAAATCATTTTATGCAAAAAAATGTTTCAATATCCGGTGCAGATCAATGATTTATTTTATACAATAAATATATCTTTAAGCGATATCTGAAATCCAATTTAAAATCTGCGTGTACCGCCAGCTGAAGCCGCTTGTGGAAATATTGGAACGGCAGTATAAATATGTATTAAAAATTACGTGCCGCGTATATTGGATTTAAGTATTTTTACAGAGCATTTAAGTGATATACTGTTAAATGCTTGCTCTATATCACAATGGCTCTTCCGTGTAGAGGTTTTATGAGCTTAGAGATCGAACAATATGTAATCCGAATGTTATAAATGTGAAAGTAACTCTGTTTGTCTGTTTGTAACGTTTTCACGCCTATACAGCTGAACCAAATTTAGGTGAATTTTGATATATAACTAATTATGTTAAAAATAAATAATAACCCATAAATGATATTTTACGACCATCCTGTTAGCATAGTTCACAAAAATAATTTTTGATTACAGATATAAAGATTGAATGGGGGTAATAAAAGTATATGACATTGTTTGGCGCCAAAACATCTACATGTAAAAAATTGGATTTTTTCCATTTGTCAAAACAATTTTATTACTAAACATAATTTTTGGAGAACTCTTTAAAAGTACTGGATCTTTTTAGTTACTTAAAAATTGTAGTTTATGTTGATTTGAAATGTTTACATGTACATGTTTCTGTGAGCTGTGTTGTTACTTCAGGGTCGTGATATTCTTAACGTATCTTTATTTATTCATATTTTATTAAATATAACGCATTCAGCTCGTGACCACGTCGGATGCAACTTCGTCGAAACGTCAGGCATCAAAAAAGGTAAGACCCGTTATATTAAATATGAATAGCATAAATCGTGAAAGATTAAAATATATATCTTTATTTATATTTTCCTTATATAATGTTCTTGTTAACGATGTACCGAAAAGTCACATGCAAGCATGTTTTCAGAATAATTTTTCGGCAATCGTTGTATTTTCAGAGAAACTCTTCTGTATGTCGCATATGAGCTCTTACAACGTTGAGTTTCAATTGAAAAATTTAATTCTTAAAATGCTGGAAACTGTTTGCTATACCGACGCGACGTAAGGATACTAAGATTAAAATGCATTTTAGCTTCTATTTTGTTAATAAAATTTGGCATAACGACCAATTAAAAGTATTTTATGTACGGAAATGTTCGACAAATTTCTATAAATCTTCTCCTTTTATTAAAATTTTTAAATTTTTAAGTTAAAGACTAAACTTCACCGTGTGAGGGTGCACACACACGCGCGCGCCTACACACACACACACACAGAGACACACACACACACACACACACACACACACACACACACACACAATGACACACGTCAAACTTATACACCCTTTTTTATCAGGCGTTAAAATATGTTATTTCAAGTTGTTACTAACTTTGAATAGTATGCTGAAATATAATTTGGTACACGCTCCAAATAAATGCTGATATTTGACCTACAGTTAGGTTTGTAGAAAATGACTAATAAAGAGATTATCAAATCGTAACTGTAAGCACTTGATTCCATTTATCATATTGGTTAATAATCCGAAAAAATTTATCAGCTGAAAGAAAGTCTATAGTCTGCGACGGCTATGACAATTAGTAATTTGCCTTATCAGGCTTAAGGCTTACACGTCGAGATAACAATGCCTACAACATTGATAATAATCAGTATCGATAGCTACATTCATTATACATATAGGTGTGTACTCCTTTGGCTTCTATAGAGTAATATAAATGGAAACTAAACTTTCGAAAGGAACAGTGACAAACATCGCATAAACACGAGAAACAAAGATTAACTAATAGCATCTAGTTTCATATGACATTTATCTGTATACTAACTAGCTGGTGCTCGCGACTTCGTCTGCGATGTCTGAGATGCCTACGTCATAGTAGCTTTATGCATGCAAAGTCTCAACCCGCGGGCTAATTTCGGGGACGCTACCGCTATTGTTAATTTTAAACGATCGCGATAGAATTTATAGCGATACGTTCAAATTATAGATGCACTTAATTTCCGATCGTTATCGATTTTGAAGGGTAATTTTTGCTATTGCAAATGCGCGTAGATGAATAAATAGGTTTTGCCTGAATATATTTACCATGTTTTATAACATATGTCTTTAGGAAAAATAAAATAATGTACATAAAATTAAAAAAATAATACTTTCATTTGGTTTGAAATGTATCGCTATCGCTAATGCATTGTGCGATTTCGGTGACGTAGTGTATTAGCGATAGCGGTAGTTATTTTATATTTTGTCATCCACCATTTGTCATGTCATTGACATCAATGTCATTCAATGGCAATTACTTTTTTAATTTTCAAATAAATGCAAAAAGTATATTTGGTTTGCTATAATGTTATTTTTCACGAAAAATCATGCAGTGTACTAAAAAAAAACATACATTTTTTTGTAAATAATTTTAATCTTCTTCATTACTAATTACAATATTACTATTATGATTGGACAAATACCAAGCAACACTTGTTAAATTAAATTTAGAGAAATGTAAACAAAAAATACAACAAATAAAGGGTTTTACTAATTTTATAACAATTTCATGGTAGTTAAAAAAGTAATGTTATATATAACTAGCAGTTCCCGCAGCTTCATCCGCGTATTCTTAGGAATTTAATATAATCAATGATTAAAATTTACAAAAAAAAAGCGAAAACAAAATTGAAACCAATGAAGTACGGAACAATGTGCTATTAAAGTAAGAAAGGTAAACATATATAATGCTAAATATAAGTTTTCCTCAAATTAACGCGGGTGAAACCGTTTATAATAAATTAATAAAATCCCGGAAATAAGGTTACATTTCACATATTAAAAGCTTATATTTAAAAAATCAATAATAATAAGTAAATAAACGCATCACACTCAACGGCCCCCATTAAGATCGCGTGACCTTGTGTCGGGGGTCCGGAAACACTCACAACACTAACACAAACACCCAGACCACGATAAACATCCGTATGGCCAATACAGACGTTTGCCGTGAGCGGGGATCGAACCCGCGACCGTTAGCGCTTGAGTCAGTTGTAGTGACCACTGCGCCAACGTGTCTGTCATAATAGAAAAAGCATACTATTCATTATTACGTTAATAATAAAGCAGCGTAGAATAATAGCAGGTTGACATTCGCTGGACTGTAGCTAATTGTATTCAACAATATTGTACAATTTTTTTTAAAAAGAGTAACTACTGAATTTTCTGCCGGCTCTTCTCAGTAGAGTCCACATTCGGAACACAGTGGCAGCTTCACGTGGAACTGACATGACAAACTTTTAAATTAACGATTCGAAAAAGCTTATAAAGGCCTATTTGAATAAAGTATATTTTGAGTTTGAATTTTGAATTGGAGAATGTTGTAGCTTGACCATTTCAAGTTATCAAGTGAAACATAAATTTGCGCTTTGGCATTTTAAATCGTATTTGTCGTTATTGATCACTTATAAATTATTGTTTTTGATAGACACAGCTTTCGTGAGGTCTTGTAGATAACTGTTACCAGAAAGTAAATCTAACAAATCTAATTGTCGTCTAAAGTGAAATAACAAAAAATGATACTTTTCGGAGAATTATTATTATTTACTTTGTTACTCATTAAAAAAAAACAAGACTTAAAAGTATTTTATTCTAGACGCTTTCTTTAATCAGAAGTAAATTGGTTGTTATTTAAAGTTAAAATTAATTAATATTAATTCTATTTTTATGCTAGAACACCAGATTGGTTAAAGTCCTATTCCAAGGTTGTCCATTTTTAAGCGACTTCGAAAAAGGAGGACGTTCAATGTTCGGTTGTATGTATTTTTTTAAATTTTACACATTTTGAAGTTGCCACTAAATAACACGTAAAAGGTTTTATGTGACGCCGACTTCCAATATTTTACCTAGCACCTTCAAAATGTGGTAGAAATTATTTATTTTTTACTTTTTAGCTTACTTCTTTTGCTTTAGAAGTCGGTTTGTTTTTCAAAAAGTTTCAATTCTTTGACTTGTGCCATTTGCCCCCAGTTTGGGCTATTCTTTTGATCTCGTCTTCCCAACGGTTGGTTCTCCTCTGCCTGTTTTGTCTTGTCAGCCGCTCCATAATGTTGCTTTTACAGTCCATCTCTCGTCTGGTCTCACTACATGACCTACTCATTTCCGCTTTAGCTTTTGTATATAACTTGGAGTATTAGTTGCTTTTCATATTATTCTTATCCTTGTGTATCATATTTTGTCTACTTTCTCGTTACGTTCTAGACCTCGTTGGCAGGTAATTACTGTGTTTCTTGCTTTGGCCGTTAACTTCAAGATCTTGCATCCGTATATTAAATACGGTAAATTGGAGTTTCTTATTTATTTGCAGGTTACTTTTAAACTCCAATATTTGTCCATTGTTTGCTGTAGCTGTATTTCTTTTGTATCAAAACTATTTTAATAATTCTAAAGTTTCGCTGATTATGTTCTTAACCAACTCCTTAATAGAAAAGGAGACGTTTGCTCAGTAGTGGTACTGCTGCTACAATACAGTACTATACTGTAACAGTGGGAAGGATATATACCCAGACAAGTAAAATCACAAGCAAATATTAGTTCCAACCCTCTTACTTACGAGTAAAACATGCATCATATAAAATATTAAATCTCCCAGACAAAGGACTACATTGTCACTTCACATTTGGTGTAATGGTCTGAATCTTAAAGCGAAAAAAGGATAGTTTAGGATAAGCACCTCGCAAGATCCCTCCGTGCGTACTGTTTCATAGCCCCGCGGAGAAATTCCGTACTGCAAACGAGCGTAAAGAAAATATTTCATTTGCCCCGCGAGCCGACAAGGCTGGATGTGATCCTTTTTATGAGCTCTTACGTCGCTAGCACGCTGGGCAATGAATGTCGCGAAAATGTGACTTTTATTGTAAAAATAGTGGAGCCTGTTATCATGACCATCCTTAATTAAAAATATTGTTGAGTCATTTTTCATTATTGTGGTCAAAACGGTACTAGAAAGAAAATAGGAGAATTTTCTATCTAAGATCGCCATGTACTCGCATAAAGGTTTATTTATTATTTTAATAACGTGATATTTGTACTAGGAAACTTGATATTATACTATACGAGATATATTTGTTCACTTTTAGGTATTTTGATAAAACTGGTATCAGTTAAATGGGGTCTTCAAGTCAAGGACATATAAAGTCGATCCTAAAATAAAATTAAAAAAAACAGCAAATATTGCAATCCCTACACATTGCATTAAGGATAAGAACGCTGCTATTGTTATCAAAGTCATGTTATTATAAATACAATTATATAAAACGGAAACTTTGAATAAAGAAACAAATAATCTTATAAACAACTATAAATAACAATACAAATACTAATAATATATACTATATAACTTATAATATATTAAAAATACTAATAATAACAATATTTTACCGTATGTTGGTGAGGAGTTGTGTATTCTGCTGATTCCAGATATTGCTGAGGCATCTGTTAAGGTTTCGCAGCTAGATTATTTTAATATCATTCATAGTATAGTAAATTTCGAGCCAAATAGACCAATACTAATTGCTCAGATTTTATTAGCTAAAAAGTACTGATTACCTTCAAACGTCTGAACAGATCAGAACAGAACAAATAAATTATAGCTAATATCTATCTCGATGATTCAATAGTGCTTGAAAATACCTATTTGAAAAAATAAAAATTTATATCATCTATATAAATCAAAATTAAGTAATTAAGTGCATTATTTCGGAATGGCTGTACCTGATGATGAAAGAACATTGTTTAAAAATCGTATAGATTAGTGAAAAGTACATTCGTGCCGGGGCGGGCGGTTTGGCTATACTAATATTACAAAGAGATAAAATTTGTTTTTTAGTTTGTATGAGATTTCATTTGTATGTAGGGTGTAATATTTGAAACTACTGATCCTATTTAAAAACCTCTTTTTGCGTTATATAACCTTTTTATCGTGGAAGATTATTTATTATATCACGCTAAGACTCATAAGAGCGAAACAGTAACCATAAACGCGAGTGAAACTACGAGGGACATTTAGTTTTAAATAAAAATATTAGCACATATTATTAAGTAAAACGTTTTCATGCGTAAAACAAACATAACCATATTATAAGACACTATTTTCCGCTCGGAGTATCTCTAAAGCAACTCAGACAGGATAAACCCCTACTTGAGCACATCTAGTAACCAGAACTTGTTGTTTTAGAATGCTTCGCTGATCTAAATCACTAAACGTTTGATATAAAGCCGTTTCTTGTGGCTACGTTGGTAGAAATAATATAAATTTTCAAGCATTTAAATAACACATTTAAATTCTTAAAAAAGTGGTGCAATAATTTATGAAATTAAATATAACGTACAAATTAATATTTAGCTCATGTAGTGGAATATCTTGTGATTAACTAAAATCTAATATATTAGGTATTTCACGTATTTCTTTTAATAAAAGAAAAGTACATAAAAAATTTTTGCTTGACCATCAAAATAGTCAATGCATAGCTGGATGCTACTATTCGAGAGTAAAACTTATTACATAGGCGAGAATTAATTTTGTAAATCTTACCGTCGTAATTGACATAAAACAACTCTATATTCTGATAACAGTTCCCTAGGTAACCTTAGGGAAGCTGTAGCTGTCAAAAATGAAGGCACTGATAGTGGATTCTTTCAGATGTAAACCAATGATAAACACACAATAAATATGAAAGTTTAAAAGCAAAATTTATAAGGGTAATTGTCACCTAATACAATCATATATATGGATGCTGGTAAGCAATAATGTGTCAACTCACAAAAATTCGAATTCAGAGATATTGATGTACTTTGATAATGCATTATTCATAAAAATTTCAAGTCATCTAAACTCAATAAGCACGGAAAAAAGTTTCTTCATTCAATCTTTCGAATATTGAAATGTGCTGAATATTTTGCAATATGCGATAATCAAAATAATATATTTAAAAAAAATATTAGGTAAAACTCTATATAATACCAATCTTTTGATTTATTATGCCTTTTATCAAAATAGAAAAGAGAAGATGGACAAATACGCCTTCAAACAAATTTGTTAGGAATAGGTTTGATAGCTATAGTCGGCATTTTCTCAAAATAAAGTCTACGTGGCTTGACATAGTATTGCTTAACTGCGTCCATATGTGTGTATGTGACACATATCTGATACATGTTCTTTACCGCAGGACCTACTATAATTTATGGCATCACCGTCATGTGGTTATTATTGCTAGGGTATGAATTACAGCCGGTTCAATCATAAGCTTTAATCTTACTTCGATACCGTTTTATTACACGTGAGCCCAACTTCACTTTATTATGTAATTATTTTCACACATAAACACTAGTATTGTTTTATTCTAGTCTCAATGTACGTGAGATATTGTTGAGAGCAGTTTTATCTCGCTGCAATCTCGGGGGTGTCGTAAGCGCCGTTGTTCCTAGTAAATACCCATTTTAAAAGCCCAACCAAATTATCTTTGGGAAAGATAAAGTCTGTTTATAAAATTTAATACACATTTTTTTTTAGCAGAAATTTTGTCTTGCAAAATGAGTTTGAACCCATCTTGGGTTTGTGCAGTGGTCACTGCCCATTGGAGTGGTTGGGTGTAAGACGCTCACTCGGACTGTGAAAGATTTGTATAGACCATATCTGGATGCTGATAAGCAATAATGTCTCCTGGGTGGACACAAATAGTCAAAGTTCGGAAATTTTGAAATAATCTGATAGAGCGTCATTTACTTAACAATTAAAAAAAAATTAAGTAATTTAAACTAAACAAGTACCTACGGAAAAAGTTTCTTAATTTAATGTTTCGAATAATTTGTAAATATGAAATTATCTAATGTATTAAAAAAAAACTTAATATATGATAAAAAAATTTGATTATAGTAATCTACTTTTAATTACCACACCTTTTATTAAAATAGAAAAGAGAAGATGGACATATTCGTTATCAAACAAATTTGTTAAGAATAGGCTTGACATCTTTAGACGCCGTTTTCTCAAAATGAAGTCCGTGTGGTTTGATACAGTTTTGTTTATCAGCGTCCATCTATCAATACAATTTGCCAGAAGATATAGACATATTACTTAACATCATAGTGATTAACATGAATGCAAGCAAAGCCTTTTTCAAAAGCTAGTATACTCAGCTAGTTAAATAAAATTTAAAATATTGTAAACTGTAAAATTTTATAATTAATGACTACTTTTGTAAAGAAAATTATCAAAGTATACGTCAATATATGTCATAAACAGTTATTCTTAACAATAGTTGTTAGTCACATTCGTTATCCAATTACGCGCGTATTGTGACGTGAAACAATTCTACATACTATCAATCAATTATCGTTTTACTCTGCTAGGCGTCATTTTAAAACTTTTTCGTAATTAAGAAAATTCGTTTCGTTTTTATTTTAAAACACAAACAAACACACAAACTGTTTCATAACCTTTCACATTTATATTATTAACTATTTTCTTTGTAAAAAACATATTTCATAATGTAATAAAAGATAATAATTGTATTAACTAGTTTAAAAATATATAAACGAGAAGCTGGAAAGGAAAACGTTTGAAGGCGTTAAGCGTGAGAAACTGGGGCAACCAAAAGTTTTAACACAGTTAAAAGGAACAAAGTATGAAAATTTTTAACCACCTGTTTAATTTTCATCACGTAAATTTTAACAAGGGAGTTTCGAAATATTATCCTTAGAGATATAAAGGCTTTGAAGGTGAGCTTCTTGTGAAGACATTCACTATCTCTTTGACATTCATCTAAGCATGTTCCTTCGAAGTTCATGAATTTGACATAATCTTATGCCTTTCTCTAAACGCTAGACTACGCCACCTGAATATTTGATGGTATATAATTTAAACATCTACCGGTTTGAGGTTACTACGAAATCTATTTAAAAACATTTTACGTAATATTTATTTAATATAAAGTAATTTACATTAATCGTTATTTTCAGATTGAGAACTCAGAGGAATATAGTACCTACATTCTCAAGTGTAGGTACGATGTTAAGGAAATCAATGACACGACACGCGAAGTTTAAGCTTTTTACACACAGACCGAAATGTCAACTTTGTCAGCGACCGCGTCGCGTGTACTCAAAGTTTTACCATAAATGACTATTTGTTTACCATTTATATCCACTATGATATCCATTCTCTTTTGATTTAAAACTATGGGACAGTAAAATTAATAGATTTATTTATTAAAGCAAATTATCTTCTGGTAATGACAATTAAATATATTTTAATATATGTACATATGTTTTAAATTTACATGTTAGGATGAATATCAGGGGGCCTAATTCCGTCTGTCATTTGTCAATTGAATTCAATTCAATTCAATTCTTTGGTTTGTGGCTTTTAGTTGTGCCAATTAGACACATGTTATTTCGCCAATGTCACGTGGAATGGAGAAAACACGATGGAGATTGATCAGCGGGGTCGAGAATCCAACCTTGACTAAATTTTGAAAACACCCTAAAATAGTGTGAATTTCATTGTTAGTCCTAAAACAACACAAAAAAGAGTTATAAATATAATAAATATATAGTATAAAAATACAACTAATAATAATGGGACAGTCACATGTTTTATTTACAACTTAATTTTATTACATTTAATATATTTACACAGAAACGAACACAGTGGACTAAACACAAACATCAATAAACATTCAACATTTATAGGACGGGGGATTTTAGGAGGGAGAACGTCATAGAGGGGATGAAGAAGTCTGGGACAGTTAAACAGGATATGGGATGGGGAACCTTCGTCTAAACCGCATTCGCACAGTGAGTGGTCACGAACTCTAATTTTAGCCAGGTGACTGGGAGTACATGTATGGCCAAGACGTAGACGACAAATAGTGGAAGTGACCCAGCGGTCAGCACGTCTAAAAAAAAAGAACCAAGGGCGTCTTGGAATGTCAGGTTGCAAAGTAGCATAATATTTACCCTTAACCGATTTTGATGAAATCCAAAAAGATGTCCAAGATTTGGACAAACGAGTATTCGCAACAGCACAGAGATCTTGTGAAGAATTTTTGAAGTGCTCTAAAGAACCAAGCTGAATGGCGGATTTGGCACACGAATCAGCAGTTTCGTTGCCAGGGATTCCGGAATGGCTGGGAATCCAAACTAGCGAGACCTGCAGTCCCTTTTGATGACACAAGAACAAGGCCTCTCTGATCTTTAAGATAACGAAAAACCTCTTTCTACTACGAAATGGGTTTTCCTTGATGGCTAAAAGGCAGCTTAAGGAGTCAGTCAGGATAACAGTCTGTCTTAAGTCATGGGAGTGGGCATATAAAATGGCTTCCAATAAGGCGATCGCCTCACCAGTGAATACTGATGATTCAGGTGGGCATTTAAATTGTAAAATAATTTTGAATTTAGGAATCCAGCAGGCTGCACCAACACAGCCTTCTGGAGATAGTTTAGACGCATCGGTATAAATGAGAAGATGATCTGACCAATTTTCATGAAGTATGCTATTAAAAAGAGACACAGTATCAGGTGAGTCTTTAACGAATCCAAGATTCGTTACAACAGGAGGTTGATGGACAAGGGCCTTATAGGGGATGGAAAAAAGAGGATTTAAAGGTAGTTGAATAAGAGGATTGGGGAGTTTAGTAAAATAAAGGAAACTATTTAAAAGACAGGATGAGGGTTTGCTAGGATTAACAATTTGGGACAATTCATTTAAACGATTCCAAAGAGGATGGGATGACAGCTGTAACATCTTGCTGACGAAACGGTCACACAGATACTGTCTCCTTATTTGCAAGGGAGCATCAACGCATTCAACCTGTAGAGCATTCGTAGGTGTAGATTTCATAGCACCCAGAATGATTCTAAGGCATTTAAATTGAATTTTATTCAGCTTATCAGATGCTGATTTATTTATTGGTTCCAAAACAAATAAGCCATAGTCCATATGGCTACGAACTATGGCATTATATAGGAGTTTAAGTGAATATGGGTGAGCTCCCCACCAAACGCCTGACACCGCACGAAGGACATTAATGCCCTTCTCACATTTTTTAATAACATGCTCTGTATGAGAAACTCCGTTCAGTCGGTTATCGAGTATGACTCCTAAAAATTTAGCCTTATCTACAAAGTTAATACGTTGATCCCCATAAAACAAATCGAAGATAGGAACTATTCTTTTTCTAGAGAATGCAACTGCCTGACTTTTGGCTATCGATAGAGATAGGCCATGATCAGACAGCCACTGGCCAAGATAATGCAAAGCAGAGTTGAGACGAAATGTAATATCTTCTACTGACTTTGATCGATAATAAATTGCAATATCATCAGCATACTGTAAAATGTTGCAAAAATTGTTAACAGATAATTCGAGATCGTGAGTGTAAATGCTGTAAAGCAGAGGACTAAGGACAGAGCCCTGGGGGAGACCTTTCCAGACAAGTCTGGGGGGAAGAGATATGGTTTGATGTTTTACCACTATAGATCTGCAAAAAAGCAGATTACATATGAAATGAATCATCCTCGGAGGCATACTCAGCTGGTGCAATTTTTGCCTGAGTAATGGGAGAAGAACATTGTCATATGCAGAAGCTACATCCAGGAAAACACCCACAAGGTACTCTCCTTTTATAAAGGCTATTCGAATATCTGTTGAAATAATGCTGAGACTATCGATGGTGCTCAATCCCTTTCGAAAGCCAAATTGAGAGGGTGAGATTATATTCCTGCTTTCCATTATCCACTCCAGACGGTTCTTTAACAAATGTTCAGTTATTTTTGCTAAAGTGGATGACAATGCTATGGGTCTGTAAGAGTTAGAATCTGAAGGATTCTTGCCAGGTTTCAAAATAGGTATTATTAATTGTGATTTCCAAGAATCTGGAATAACACCTGTCATGTAAAATTGATTAATTATATTTAAAAAGACTTTCTGAGAATTTTCATTTAAGTGTGTGACAAAAGAATAAGGAACACCATCTTCTCCTGGAGAAGAATCTGTGAGACCGGACAGAGCACATTGAAGCTCAGAAAATGAAAATGGGGCATCCATTTCATCTGAAATGGGTGCAGGAAAGGAAGAAAGAAAGTTATCCTGACAAGGTACGAAGGGGGGCGCAAGTTTGTCAGCAAAATTGTTGAGCCATTCTGATGGATTATTGGAGGTAGGATTGTCAGAATTCAGGGAACGACGAAATTTTTTAAGTTTTAACCAAACTAAGTAAGAAGGAGAACGAGGGGAAAGGGATTGACAAAAATCAACCCAACCAAGTTTTTTCTTTTTAGAAACTAGTCTCTTTAATTTAGCGTCTAACCGTTGGTAACTTTGAAAATTCAAAGGAGACATAGACAGAGAATATGAATGCTCTGCCTCCGTTCTTTGTGTAGCTAAGCGGGTGCATTCCTCATCCCACCAGGGGGTGGAAAGCACCAACTTTTTAGGAAAATGTTTTTTAGGGAAGTTAAGATCTGCAGCACTTAAAAGAGCCTTAAGGAATGTTTCATAGTAAAAACTGATATTTTCATCGCCTCCAGGCTCAGAAAGAGAGTTCAATATGTCATCAACAGAACTAGCATAGTCTAACCAGTTTGCATTTTTAAGGGAATATTTAAGGAGGGGATTTGGGGTAATAGAAGGAATGGCATTTTGGTTAAAGGAAAGAAGAATAGGGAAATGATCACTGCCAAAAGTGGAAGGCAGGACATTCCAGGAAAGTTGAGAGGCAAGAGAAGGAGAAGATAAGGATAAATCTACTGCAGTCTTAGGGTTCTGCGAAGGGTAGACTCGACGTGTCGGCGAACCATCATTAAGGATGCAAAGATTGACATCATCAACAATATCCACCAACAAGTGAGCAAACCCATCACTATAATGACAGCCCCATGCAGTATGATGGGCGTTGAAGTCACCCATCACAAGGATAGGATGAGGGAGTAAAGATAGTATAGAGTGGAGTTCAGGGATAAAAGTAGAGGATGGATGGGGAATATACAGAGAAAGAAAGGAAATGTTAAGGGATTTAACAGCAACAGCACTAAAATGCTGGCTGGGGGGGAGAGGAATTTGAGAGAAAGGAATGGAATGACGGATAAAAAGGGCACTACCTGCATACCCATCACTTCTGTCATCCCTCAAACAGGAAAAACCGGGAACCCGAAACCGAGAACCAGGAATTAACCATGTTTCAGAGATGGCAATAATGGAGGGACTATACAGGTTGATAAGGGAGAGTAATTCATGTTTTTTAGGACGGATGCTTTTACAGTTCCACTGAAGGAATCTGGTTGGGGCCATTTTTAAGGACGAGAAGCAATTGGGACAGGTTATCGGCAACGTTGGACGGTAAAGGAACATCGCTACATGCTGTAACAATGTTGAGGATCATTTGTGAAAGGAGTTCTAGAAGGTTTGTAGTATGGTTGGTAGGAATAGGATCCACATTGCTGTTCAGGGCACAACCATTGGGAGTGGAAGAGGGGCAGTTACCCACTATGGCTTGGTGGGCTTGTTTATCAAACCCTTTACCAAGGGGGGCTCTGGGACGGACGGATCTAACTACAGTTTGACGGTAGGATTGGGTGGATTTATTTGGAGAGGGAATGGTTTTAGAAGGACTGGAGTTAACATAAATGGGTGGGGAAAACATCTCTTTAGCAATCTCTGCATAGGATCTTCGGACTGGTGGGAATCTTGCGGATGCTTCAATATAAGAGACATTATCGGATGCCATGACCAACTTGATTGAGTGCTGTCGCGAATATTCAGGGCAATCTTTATCAGAGGCAAAATGTTTGCCGGAGCAATACAGACATGTGGCATTTTCCTTGATGACATTACATGTCTCACCAGTATGCTGTTGGGAGCATTTAA
This sequence comes from Hypolimnas misippus, assembly GCA_037950945.1. Classification (NCBI taxonomy): domain Eukaryota; kingdom Metazoa; phylum Arthropoda; class Insecta; order Lepidoptera; family Nymphalidae; genus Hypolimnas; species Hypolimnas misippus. The sequence continues at coordinate 7,486,998 of JBBEEQ010000017.1, forward strand.
AACATCTTGGTTTCGATCTGCATTGAGTTTTTATATGACCATAGCGGCAACAGCTTAGACACATAATAGTAGGTAAATTGTAGGTCTCTACAGGAAGGGAAGTGTGATAGGAGTAAACTTTAGGAGGCAGAATTTGCCCCCTAAAAGTTACAACAATGGATTGGGTAGGAACCCAAGTGACGACTCCCTCATTAGAAACTTTGCGATTCAAACGTCTCGCTTTCAAAACTTCACCACATCCAGAAGGAATTTCTAACGAGTCGACGAATTCCTCCATCGACCATTCCACAGGAACTCCTTTAACTAAACCCATTCTTGTAACATTGTAAGTTGGGATAATAACTTTATATTTACATAGGCCTAAAATGGGATTATCTAAGAAGTCATTTGCTGCTTGCCACGATGAGAACTCAACAGAAATTTTGTTTCGGCCTATGTTCTTCACTCCATCATTTATAATTGAGCTGATTTTATGCTTGTGTAAAAATTGCCCAAATGTAATAGCCCGCACAGTAGTTCCTGCAGATGGGTCTGCGACTTCCCGTGATACATGGACGATGAAGGGACCTTTGTCGTCACTAGAGTACTTTTTAGGACCTTCTGAGAAACAGGGATGAACATATATTGACTGGATCGATGGAGTTGCGGTAGATGGGTGGACTATGGTTTTCTTCGCTGACGAATCAATCACAGCACTTTCGTTAGGACGTTTACGTGATTCAGGCAGAGAATTAGAGGGGGACGGGTCACTCACAACAGATGAGCCTCCAGGATCGGGAGGTTCGGGAGGCCGATCGACATCCATTTTAACTTAAAAACTAGTATCTAAATATATTATCTAAAATAAAACAAAAACTACAATTTACACACTTACCGCAACCAATACTGTTAGTAAATACGATAAACAATAAAAACAAACTATTTTCACAGTGAATACACAAAAAAAAACGAAAAAGAAACGGCTAAATCTCTCTAACACGTGTGTCAACCAGAGCCAACGCAAGCGAAAAAACCAAAACTAAATTTACTCGTCAATTGAATACTGTGGCATTCATAATTGCGAGAAGACGGTTAAACCTGACAGACGGAATTAGGCGCCTTGACAATAATTATATCATGTATATTCATTTGTTGAGCTATAAATAGTTTAGCTTCAAAACGTCTCGTGCAAGCTGTCTGGAGCGGTTTCATTACACCTTGTCTTAATTTCGAATACAGCGAGACTTTAGATTCCCAATCGAGACAATATGTCGTCTTGTAAAGGAAATTTAAAGCCAACTTATCTTGTGCTAGATATTATTATCTCTTAGCTCGCATAAGTAACGTGACCAATAAATGACACCAGATATGGATAACAATTACTAACATTTTTTATTTCTTAATGAAAGAATAATGTTACTTTTAGTTGTGCATTACAATAAAATAGTAATTATAAGTTAAGTTAAACCTTAGGCATTGTATAAAGTTGTCGTTCATATAAAGAGAAAAGTGTATTCTAGAAATTTTAATTATAAAAGCAAAGACTTTTGTTTGCAGTATATTTTCCATTTTCTATGAAAAAATATTTCTTGTCATTAACAAAAAACGAAGATAAGAACTTCTAAACTTTTCTAATAAAATAATAATTGGCGAAGAAAAACCAACGCAAATTTATTTAAAAATTCTTCGTAATATTTTATTAATCGCCTTTTATAGATACTAAAGAATGTTTCTAATGAAGAAGAATAAAGTAATCATTGTTTTAATTTACTAAGTCGATCATAGTTGTCAGGTACAAGATATTGGTACTACCTAGCATTTCTGAAGGGACAGAATTTGTTAACTTAATATTACTTTAGTTTGTTTGGTTACCTTCTATTAAAATAAGGTAACTACAATACACAGAAATGAATAATTATTTTATTATACACGTTCAGTTCATTATAGGACATAGATTATATAGTAATTTCAAATTTAATTTTTGTATTTTTCACTGACTGTACATCATTTTAACAAAATGCTTAGATCAGTAATTTTAAAGTTATGATATAGAGCGATGCCTTTTATCTAAAAGTTTTTCTTTTTTGTACGGCATTCAAAGTCTTTTAAGTGACTGATGACCATAACTTTCAGGATCCTTGAACAAAATCTTAAGTTGCTACTTAGTTAAATTCAAATTGGGTAACTTATAAAATTTATGCGCTCAGTTTTAAGACACCTATTATATTCACGTTAGTCTTTATATACTCTTTGGATTTTTGTCAGTTGGAAGTTTCTGGCTTGTATAGTTAGTTCCTTCGCGTTGTGGAAATGTTTGGGTTTTTTTTTCTTCTGACATTTTTTGACGGTAGGTTCATACCTATTTTTTCCTATTTTTGATTAATATTTTTATCAAAATCGAAAAAAAAAACATTAATACTTGACGGGACTTTCACTCAAAAAATATAATATACCTAATTACTATAGGTGGTAAGTTATCAAAAACATCATCTAGATTTTTATTTATGCTACTCTTTGGCTTAAAAGACAGCGCTGTTCATTGGTTAGTAAAATCGAGACATTTTATTTTACATGTAATTACATAAATGGATGCTGATAAGCATTCTGTGTCATGCCCCACGAACTTCATTTTGAGAAAATGGCGTCTAAAGATGTCAAACCTAAAGAAGTATATATCCATCTTTTATTTTTTTTTTATAAAAGGTATATCAGGCTGATACTTTTAATTTATTATCTAATAAAAAGTTATTTAAATATTTGAGATTATTGTATAAATTGGAAAAAATGGAACGCACTTAAAATTCGAACCAATTAATTAAGAAACTTTTTTCATTATTTAAATTAAATGACTATTTTTACAATAAAATACATCAATATCTCTGAATTTGACTTTTTGTGGGTTGACACATTATTGCTTATCAGCATCCATATATCATTAGATTATATTATAATGTAAATAAACTTTACCTTGCATCACTCCTTAACTCCATTTAAAATCATCGGTAGAAAATTAATAATAGTATTAAGAGCATCTTGATAACATTTACGAAAATTTTATTAGTCAAAAATTTAATACTCAAATGTTTACTCTCTCTACAAGGTAACTTTAAATAAAACAAAGTGCTTAAAATAACAATTACTAAAAATACATCCTACTTAGATTTTTTCTACGATAAATATTTCATTAGATCAAATGTCTGAAATACAAATTTAAACTTCGTAAACTTCAAAACAATTTTGGCTAAAGAGAAACGCTGAACCTTGGTAACCCAATCTCATTTAAGATAAACGAGTTGTTCTTAATTTATAATGAAGGCCTCGATGAGGAAACTTGCCTCGGTTAATTAGTTCGTAATTTGACTAAAGAAGGTATATAAAAAAAACACATTTTACACATAAAGTTCTTAAAAAATAATTAAGAATCTCTAGTCTAAGAATCCAATTACCTGAGATTTCATTTCATGGATAGTTGACTGAAAGAAAGTTGAGCGTTGCAAGCATCTTTCGAGTATTTGTAACTTTCAAAAGATCGAACATTCGATTCGAGAGTATATCGAAGCAACATTTCTTTATATCTTTTTATTGAAAATTGAAAGGTAACGAAGTTAGATTCGCATGATTCAGTCTAAGGTTAATATAAAGGATTCCTTTACAGCAATACAGCTGTTATGTACGAGTAGTATTAGGTACCTACCTGCAGGGACGACTTAAATCATTGAGACATCATAAAATTTGAGATACTTTTATGAAACAAAATAAGCATAGACTGTAGTTTCGTAGTACTTGTATTTCGAGGCCCCTATAAGGCGGGGGCCTTGGGATAGTGCTCCGTGTGCTCTTAGGATGAATACATAAGTGGATACTACATATATTTTTAAAAGAATATTCGCATCGGTGGGATATAATACGTTGGGTCGGGTACGTAAATTACAATAAACTAGGTACTGACCTTACTACTTAACTAACTGTAGTTTATCGACCCCCTTTGGAGCCCCTATAAGGTTGGGGGCCGTAGACTAGTGCCCTAAGGGTAAATACGGAACTGACTAGTAAATATATTTTAAAAAGAATGTTCGCAACGGTAGGAGATAATGCTTCGGTTAATGGAGTGTCGCCGGTGCAGCGCCGTTGAAACGCTAAGCGACTTTTACCATTATGGGATTTGTATACGTGAAATATTATGGACTTGTAACGTGGAAAACTAAAAGATTTTATTTATTTCCAGCTGCGGAAATGGTATATTTTTATTTTACAGCCTTTCTATCACCTTTAAAAGCATTCTCATTTAAATTTAGAGTGGGAATTAAAACTGTATATTTTAATGAATTTTGTTGGTTATTTCTTATAAAAATAATATCATTTTTATTTTTTCGTCATATACCGTTTGTATATATTATTTATGAATAAAAACTGGAGAAAACTTTTTTTGTTTAGATTTATGTTTTAAGCTATGTTTACATGTATACATTCACAAAAATCTCTTAGGTGCGTAATATTTTTTCAAACGGAAATCCCCTGTAGATTAAATGGTTTTCATAAACATTTTAACACCTTGTCGGCGTGAGTAATGTGTATATGCTTCCCAAATTGCAGGTTTCTAATGTTAAGAATCTCTGAGCTTAGCTGCAGACGGACAGCTAATCGGTCATAGCGAAATTATAAGGGTTTTTGTTTGATGACGGAACCCTAAATTTAACGCAATTTTGTGATTTAATTTGTGTTAGAGTAAGTAATTTAGAGCAACACAAATACAAAAGCCACAATAAAATTTATGATCAAAATATATTCAGAAATACAAATTAGTTAATACGGACGAAACCACGGTTTAACACTCATAGCATCGTAAGTCACGATAATAATAACAATAGCAGCGTAATACCAGCTTGAACAAGAAACGTATAATCAGATTACGCGGAGCTCACGTTTCCAAAATAAGGCAATGTTCATATTAAGGGCCTCACTAGATTTTGACTAAGCTTCTTTGAGTGTAGACGACGTCACCGCCACAAGGGATATTGTCTCTGGAGTTAGGGTCAAAGCAAATAGGACGGATTAATGCTTACCTTTTAGAATCAAACCCGCACAATATAGATATTAAATTAAATATTCTAATAGTTACTTTGAACAACGGCCTGGGTCTGATATTGGGTAAGCTTTAAATGTAATCCGTCATAAATTTATGTACGCTTAAAAACCTTATGTAAGTAAATTTGTGTTATTTTGTGAATTTATTATTAAATAATTATTATTGATTAAAGTAGAACTTTTGTATTGTATGATTTCGGATTAAGTAATCATTCGTTTTCATAAAACTCGCCAATCTATGGATATTAAATGCCATGAAATGGGAATGAAAGAATTTGACGCGAGTGAAATCGATATACATATTTAGTAATATAAAGGGGATGTCAAATATCTTAATATGATTATCAATACAATACTTTTAAGAGAAAAAGTCTATGAATTGTTAAAAATTCGATCGCTAAGAACATCGTCATTTTTCGCAAGCAAACGCTTGGAAACCCAAGATTTACGATGATGTCGCATTGTACAATTTTCAGCCATCGGCTTATATAACAGACGACGCATATTTACTATATTTAGATGTTGATAAGCAATATTGTGTCAACTGACAAAAAGTCAAATTTGACTTACATTGATGTATTCTGATAATCATCTATTTAACATTACTCAAAACATTTTCAAGTCATCTAAACTAATCAAGCACGGAAAGAAGTTTATGAATTTAATGTTTTGAATTTTAAGTGCCTTCCGTATTTTGCATTTTATACAATAATCTCACATGTTCACAAAATCTATTATCAGAAAAAAGTTTTTGTTATACTGCTTTTAATTCATTATACCTTTTATCAAAATAGAAAAGAGGAGATGGATATATCCGTCTTTAAACTAATTTATTAAGAATATTTTCGACATTTTTAGACGGCATTTTCTCAAAACGAAGTTATTGTGGCTTGACGTATTGTGCTTATCAGCGTCCAAATACCCTTGCACAAGTGCAAAAAATAAGTTGATAATGTTTGATCTCATTCAGATGAATGGTATAGCATGAAATACAAACACAGAAATATTTATGTTAATATATCAGAATAAAATATAGATTTAAGATTAGTAGCATTGTCTAGAACGGCAGACGACTAGGCTCAAGCTTAAACCATATATATTTAATTTCCATATAACCAAAAAAGTAATTAAGAAGTTTCTATACTTAAGTTCACAAAGTACTAATTGAGAAACTCTGTATGTGTCTAGATATATAACGTGGAAATCATATTCAGCGGTTCCAAAACGTCTGTAGGGCAAGATAACGCTATAAATGTCAATCTCCGTAGGTCTCTTCCATTTCGGGAGGATCAAAGTAAGGGTGAGGGATTATAAGGGTCTAAGATAAGCTTATTTTCAAAAGGCTAATTTGATACCTAAGGTTTTTGTTGAAATTCTAAAACCCGTCTTAGATTTCAAGTAATATTTCATGTTAGATTTTATAATATCGTAAATAATTTATATTTCGTTTCATTTGTTGTGATAATTATATTTCTTTTTATTTATGTTACACCGATATAATATACTCATATTGTAAACAGGAATAATAGTAACTTTAGTTTGTAAATCTGTACGTTGGAGGTAACCTCCGAAACTGCTGACTTGATTTAAAGAATTATTTTTTATGTTGGATTCTCCGTTGACAACGGAGGGTTAGTTTAGGTTAGGGTTATAGGTTATATTAAATCACATTACGATTTAATCATAAACGCGAATAAAACCGCAAGAGGTAGGTAGTACAAAATAGGTTAATTTTGTAACACTTTTTCCCTTTCCAATATTTTTTTTTCAGAAATGTGTTAAAAACGATTTACTATTAAAAAAATACGTAAACTTTTTGTATGGAAAAATCATTCAAATAAACGAGGATTCCATTAAGGGAATACAATTTTATGGTCCCGAGCACCTTAAAAGCTGAACTTCGTGTTATTTCTCAGACCACTTACCTTAACAAAAATAATGGTAACGGAAAAGGAATTTCGTTTATGAAAATGTGAGTTAATTGCTTCATAACACGTTTACTCGTGACGAGGGTCACGGGAAGACACAAAGCGTCTCCCCTAAAACCTTTTAACGAGCTCGTTAATCTCGTATAGCGTAATTTTTGACATACTCTAAGTACTGTTTTTATATGAAATCCTTACATATTCTATAAGAAATCAAAAGTTTCGAATACTTTCTTCGTTATCGATTTTAATGTTTTAAGGAGAAAATTACACTTTTGAAATTTTGTATAAATTCGTTGTCATTGCTTTACACCTGAAAGAATTGACTATTAGTAGACTCCTAACTTTGTAAGCAGCGCTGGATTTGCTATAGGGTCCAGTGGCCAGAGCGGCAAAATTTCTAGAACGGCAAAATTTGGAGTATGAGACATTTTTTTTTAAATTTTACTCTACTAATCTATTTCTTTATTTCTAAAAGTCTCTTTATCGCTCCTAAATTTACACAGGTAGATTTAGGTAAAAGGGCAGCTTTTCTCACTGTACCTCAGGGTAAATCTTGTCCTATTTGTAAGGCTACCTAGGCAAATGTTAGTAAGTTACAGACTTGTTTTATATCACGAGAGTAAAACTTACAAATGTAATTCTCGCTTAACGACAGGCTTATATATATACTATATACATATAAATAGATATTATAGGTATTTTTATAGACTTAACAATTTTTTAAGACTTATTTAATTTACCTTTCTACTTATATTCAAAGAAAGCCACACATTTTTACATTGCCAAGTGACTACGTCATTGTGTTACTCATGCAATAATAATAAACATATGTACATTGAAAATAATTATTTTTCTTTTAAGGTAATAAACACATAGTCTCCTTATATGTAAAAACACAATATAAGTTTGCTTACTTATTCGTAACTTATGCGCTGCCATGCTGTTCAATTGCGATAAAACTTTGTTAACTTATTGTTTTAATTTGCGTGAGGGTTAGTAATTAACATCCAGTAGATGGCGCGCGTCGTAACGGTTAGATATAAAAAATAAGTTTTATACGGTCGTCTGAAATAACTAAATGTAATTAAAATAATAATTAAACATTTTTACTCTACTTCAAAGTCGCAAGGACTTGTCTTTGATTTGTCTGAAGTATTGAATTATAGATTATCTTGAACATGATCTAGATGCTTGAAAGTAAAACATTTGTTACACTTATTATTACAATTTTAACGATCACAGGTTCCTAAATTTTAAAACGAACCTTTTGTGAATATTTTAGACTAATAATAGAGGAACATGATCACCATATGTTGAGATTATTAACATAATCAAAAATGTTTGTTAATATATAATAAATTCGCTGTCTGTATACATAGAGCTACGGATTTGTTTTCAAGTTAAAATGGAAAAGTTTTAGCTTTAAAAGAGGCAGACGGAGTGCACTGTTAAAATGTTAAAGTTTTTTTCTTGCAATAGCTACAGCGTATTTTTAACATCGGATCCTTTTAAATTGTGGTTTTCATTTTAAATTCAGATTGTATTTCAAATCGCAAAGCATATTTTACTTGCTGATGAAAGCGGTGAAAATTTTACTTTTCGGTAAAATTAACATGGGTCGTTAAGAGTTTTCAATTCCCCATTTAAATGTTTTCTTTTTTATTAAAGGGAACAATTTTTTTTTGTCTTTTGTTCTCCCTTCGTTTCTTAATCGTTTCATAAAAGAAAGAAAACAATGCTCGTACAGAGAGTACTTGGTGAGTTTCACACCTGTTGATTGTACGATTAAATTATGAGGGCCGACTGATTCTATCTAGGATCTACAATTATTCTTTACGTAGAAAAATATTACCGACTTCGAACAGAGCTGCTGTTATATGTGCCGCAGCCAAATAGCTTAATTAGCCGTTCAATTAACAGCCTAGCTTATCTATATATATATATAAAAATCAAAACTGACTGGCTGACAAATTTACTGACTGATCGATCAAAACAGAAACGTTTCTCATATATCGTTAGTGTGTACTAAGAAAGGATTTTTGAAAATCCATCTCCTAAGGGTTTTAAAAGAGGGTTCAAAGTTTTTTAGATATCAAATCCCTAAGTATACGTAGGTGAAGCAGCGGGGAAATACTAGTTTACTATAGGAGCCGTTCAACTAGCCTGAATGATATGAAAAACAGTGCAACATAATATAATATTACCAATGTTGATAAATTATAATTTGTGTTTTTTTTTACGCTAAAAAATTTAATTGGAATAAGTAGACAATACATTGCTTTTACTACTTTTTCTTTAAGTATCTATGTAATTAAATGGATTGTTACAAGTTTTCATATGTGTCAAATCCTTGTAGTTATTATAGTTTAAGAATAAGATTGTTTGAAAAATAAGACAAATTTATTTATTTATTTTTATTTTTAACTCTTTATTGTACATGCACACCACAAATGATAACATGTAATTGTAAAATAGACGCAAACAATGAAAGTACAATTGGCGGTCTTATCGCTTTAAAGCGATCTCTTCCAGACAACCGAGGTGATATGGGGAACAAAAGTTATAATACATATGTAGGTAGGTGGTGTAGATACTAAGGAAATAAATAATTAATACATCCCAACTATTATATACTAAATAGTATAACTATATATACAAATTATATACAAATTATAAGAAATAAACAAAAAAGTCGCAAATAAATTCTCCTGATTTACAAGAGTAAAACGTTATTGAATATAATACTTATGACATGATATTTAAACACCACATTACATTTTAATATAATATTATTCCAGTGATTTTCGGAAAACAAAAAATATATTACAATTTATAATTTACAATTCCGGTAAAATCGTAATCCGATTTATTAAAACAATTGAGAATAATATATGAATCATCAGTAACACGGAAAATCACAATACAAATTGAAATACATTTCATCACAAACGAAATTCATTTAAAACTGTCCATACAATAAAAAACTGAATCTATTGAAATCAGTAATCACGTTATAAAGGACGTAGAGTCGCTTATTAAGTGTTCACGGGTCAGCGGGTTGAAATGATAAACATCGTTTACGACGCTGAAATTGCTCCCGATATCTGCCTCCTCGGCGAAATTCTATAAGGTCAATAACGTACCCAAGATATTCGCCTGGAGCGGTTTTATGGGAATGAGCGCAGATATTGCATCCAGCGAATATTAGTGCTTGCTACTTGATCCACAGAAGTGCCATCTTTTAACATCTTTTTCCAATATCCGTGGATATCGACTGCGTTAGAAACTTATATCATCCGTGACTTGACACGCGAACATCGCGCCCGCCTTATTGTTTTCTGCATTCAACAAGTTTAATGTTACAATGCAAATTAAAATTACATTATCAAATAATGTGTTTAAACATTTTCACCACCGCTATAATATGAGTCATAAATACGTTGACAGCTAAAAATTTAACAAATTACTTGAAAGGATGAATGATGGATGGAAGGTATTTTGAGGGAAGTTAGGCTTTCGATGGTTTCACTCACCGTACAAATTTCACCTTACAAACGCAGCTATTTCACACCGATTTTCTGTCGAAATATGTTACTGGAAGGAAAATATTAATATTATATTGTGGTAATTATACCTACGTATAATAATTAACAAAATATACCTTTTTTTGTATTTCGTGTTCAGTAAACGTTACCTTTGCAATTTGTTTTAATTATTCTCTATAATAATCGTTAAAGAAATACAAAATGTTTCTACTTGCTTTTCTCTCCTTTATATAAGAAGTTGCATTAGCAATGCAAAGATCATTGCGCTCGCTCGCGCCAAAGGGATTAAGATTATACGAAGTAAAAGTTAACTGCTGACCGAGTTTTGTTTAACTACTGGGAACTATCAACTACCCGCGACTTCTCGGACAAGCAATAAATCGGTAATGAAGAAGTGATGCAAACATTTATTTTAAACAACCTTTAATTAGGTTTGATTCTTTGATTTATATTTTTGTTTAAAATTGAATATACGAGTAAAGACTGAGTTTCATTTTATTTATTTATTCAGTTTATGCTTAGACCATTAAGTATATGGAAGCATAAGGTCATTTCGAAAACCTCGTAAGTCCCACTATTAGAATTTTTCTGGAATCAATAAAAACTGTTGTATGCACAGAAAACTAGTTTTAAAGACTTTTTATGCTTAAATTAGTATTGGAGTTGTACAAAATTGATATATCGAATAAACATCATAGTTTATGACTATATACTAATAATAATGAAAAAACTGGTCAAGTGCGAGTAGGACTCGCGCACGTACAAAATACCATCTCGATTTATTATATAATATATTACTATAGTATAGATTAATATGGATCTAAATATAAGTATTATATCATTCTTGTTTATTCATATAATAATTAAAACGAATGGTTTTCGCGCGGACATGATTTATATAGGAACTATTTAGATTTATAAATAGTTAAGTTTCTCTTTTTAACACGTTTTTATTAGTTTCACTTGTATAATACAAAATAATAAAATGTTTTTTGTAAAAAAGCGTGGGGCGCTTCTTAAGAACTGACATATGGAGCCCCCCACGCTTTTTTACAAAAAATATTTTTTACTTTTTAGTTTCTTTCATCATTAAAGCGTGTTTTTTATTTTTTAAATTATTATTATTTTTTGTATATATTTTATTGAAATTTATTTTCAATATTTTCCTTATTTTTTTCCCTTTTTATATATTGTACAAAGTCTTTATTCTTATGGTGGATAAATAAATTATAAATTAAAGAAAGAAAGAAAAAATGGTATTTAAAATATAACAAACAATATTTTGTATTTTGTTATTAAAATTACTTAAAAAATGTAGTAAAAGTTGAAGTAAAATAAGGTTCTATTATACTATTACTACGGTTAAAATAATATTATTGAAGTATTGTCAAGTTGACTTACATTATACATATTTAGGTGACTTTTCTATTTATCGACACGTTAGTTAATTATAACATTATAATTTCCATTATGTTCAAGCCTAGAATCTTGCATAACATGATGGTATTCGAAAAGCTATTGAAACAATATGAAGTAAAATAAGACATAATATATTAAACGATACATTACTATTGTACTTTTTCAGGTTTATAAATCATACAGAAATATTTCAACATCCAAACATTTTTATAGTGATGAACTAAATGTTCATCGAGACAGTAAAGACAATCATGCTCTTACGCCTTTTGATTTTTCCGAAGCTAATTTAAAGGTAAATGGCTCCCAGAATTCCGAGAAATACAATTTTTAATTCCAAGCAACTTTTTTTTTTCAAATAAAAAATAATTAATTTATAGTTTAACAATTATAATTAAAAAGTAACTACAGAATTTAATTAAAATGCACATAGGTATCCAGTGTTGGAAGTAATTCGATAACATTTTTTAAATTGTGTTTGTAACTTGTGTTGTTAACTTTATTAAAATTTCGGAGAATTAATTTTCGTATGCAGACATAATTAATTTACCATAAGTTCATGTTATATATACTATGAGTACATCAAACCCAAACATTTGCCTCGAGCGCAATTCTCTAAGCATTGGAAACGTTACATTACGTTAGATTTTAGTATCAATGTATATAATTAGATGTGCCTTGCGGATTCAACCGCGTCAAGTTTCGCTTCGCATCAACTTACATGATTTGACGTTTACGGTTTCTGTTCCTTTTCTACAGACAGTAGCGTGATATTAAACAGTCAATAACTTTCCACGATAAATGCACTATACAAGCGCAGGATTAGCTTTAGCTTTTTACATTAGTTACAATATCGATATAGTCACTAGTAATCAACCCTAAGTGAATATTTCATAATACATTCGAACAATTCTCTGATGAATTCTAGAGATTGTCAGCAATAATTCAGAATTACCCTGTGGGAGCCCAACGATCAGCGTTAGGGGCGGCTATGGACATCGTACAAAGGCAGATCGGATGGATACCGATATCAGCTATGCACAAAGTTGC